>JBBGZY010000799.1:1405000-2002500 GCA_037952925.1 Lithobates clamitans
TTAACCTGCCCAAGAACTGCCTAATCTGTGACATGCCCACCAGGTGGAACGCAACGTTGGCCATGCTGCAGCAGCTGTACACGCAGCAGAGGGCCAACAATGAGTACCTATGTGACTATGGCACCAGGACAGGGTCAGGGGAGCTTGTTTTTTTTCCCCACGCCAGTGGACTATGATCAGGGATGCATGCACTGTCCTATCACCATTTGAGGAGGCCACGTGGATGGTGAGCAGTGCCAGTGCATGCATCAGTGACACTGTCCCTCTTGTCCACCTGTTAGAGCACACGCTGCATGGAATAATGGACAGGGCACTTGAGGCAGAACAGAGGGAGGAAGAGGAGGACTTCCTTAGCTCTCAAGGCCCCCTTTATCCAGACAGTGTTCCTGCATTCCCGCCTATCACACAGGAAGAGGACGAGGAGGAGGATTGTGTCAGCATGGAGGTGGAGCCTGGCACTCAGCATCAGCAGGAGTCTTCAAGGGATCATTTACAGTCAACCCATGGACTTGTACGTGGCTGGGAGAAGGTGGCTGCGGATCATGTCATCCTTAGTGACCCAGAGAACTCTGGACAGAATGCCTCAGCAAACCTACGCTGCATGGCCTCCCTGATCCTGCAAAGCCTGCGGAAGTATCCTTGTATTCGTAGTATCAAGGGGAGGGAGGATTATTGGCTGACAACCCACCTTGATTCACGTTATAAGGGTAAGGTTGTGGACCTTATCTTGCCGTCGTAGAGGGAGCAGAGGATGAAATATCTTTGGGAGGCCTTGCATTTCCTGGTCCTCCTGGACAACGTGTTGCTGAGGCTTCACTCAGTCACAGAAGGAGCGGTGGAGAAGGTGGCCATCTGACCGATGCGTTCAGAAAATTTTTTAGTCCGCAGCCCTAAGGTCTGATTGGTTCCAGCAACCATTGCCAGCGTCTGATTCACATGGTGCAGGATTACCTAGGGGCAAGATCAGACTTGGACACCTTTCCCACCGAAAATCCTCTGGGTTACTGGGTCTTGAGGATGGATCACTGGCCAGAGCTTGCACAGTATGCAATAGAGCTACTGGCCTGTCCTGCATCCAGCGTTCTTTTGGAACGCACATTCAGTACTGCTGGAGGCTTTGTAACGGATCATAGGGTGCGCCTATCCACCGAATCGGTCGATCGGCTGACCTTCATAAAAATGAATCAGTCTTGGATCACCAGCTACCAAGCACCTGATGCTGATGTAACTGATTGATTTTTTTTTTTATGTGAGATCCCTTCAAGACTGCCTATGCTGATGCTGAGTGACTATCCTGTTATGCTGAGTGACAATCCTCTTCCTCCTCAATTTTCATGCTGATAGCATGTAAGAACATTTTTTGTTCTGGGCACCGCCATCAGTGGCCAAGGCCCAATTTTTCTGCCCCTGTTTAACAGGAGCGTGTAATTACAATTTTTGATGCAATACTTTGCAGCAGGGCTCATTCCTGCGCTCCAACTATAGCATCTGTGAGAGGTTGCAGTGTTGTGGCAGCAGTGGCTAAGGCCCAATTTTTCTGCCCCTGTTTAACAGGGGCGTGTAATTACAATATTTGATGCAATACTTTGCAGCAGGGCTCATTCCCGCGCTCCAACTATAGCATCTGTGAGGGGTTGCAGTGTTGTGGCAGCAGTGGCTAAGGCCCAATTTTTTGGCCCCTGTTTAACAGGGGCGTGTAATTACAATTTTTGATGCAATACTTTGCAGCAGGGCTCATTCCTGCACTCCAACTAGAGTATCTGTGAGGTTTTGCAGTGTTATGGCACCAGCACCAGTGCCCAAGGCCCAATTTTTCAACCCCTGTTTAACAGGGGCATATAATTACAATTTTTGATGCAATACTTTGCAGCAGGGCTCATTCCTGCGCTTCAACTATAGCATCTGTGAGGGGTTGCAGTGTTGTGGCACCAGTGCCTAAGGCCCAGTTTTACTGCCCCTGTTCAACAGGGATATGTAATTACAATTCTTGATCTAATATTTCACAGCAGGGCCCATTTCTGCGCCCACCAAGTGTAACTGTGAGGGCTTACAGTGTTGTGGCAACACCACCACCGCCAAAGGCCCAATTTTTCTGTCCCTGTTCAACAGGTGCATGTAATTACAATTCTTGATCTAATATTTCACAGCAGGGCCCGTTCCTGCGCCCACCAAGAGTAACTGTGAGGGCTTACAGTGTTGTGGCAACACCAACACCTAAGGCCCCAATTTCTGCAGAGTATATAGGGCAGGCTCCTACTTTCAAACATCCAACTTACAAATGACTCCTACTTGCAAACGGAAGGAGAGAACAGGAGGTGGGATGAAATCTACCCCTAGGAAAGGAAATTCTCTCCTGTAAGAGTTAATATGGGAAAAACATGTTTCCTCTTCACTGATGCTTTATCACCAATTCTTGTTTCACTAAAAAACCCAAATTTTCAAAAAACATTTGTCATTGGGACAGAAAGTGAGGTGAAATCTTCTGAAGAGGTGCACAGACAGCAAAGCAAATGTTACAGGGGTGATAACCCTTCCCTATGTTTTCCAAAAAGCTTAAAAATAGATTTTTTGGATGGAGCTAAACTTTAAAAATGTACCAGTTCAAAATTACAAACAGATTCTACTTAACAACAAACCTACAGTCCCTGTCTTGTTTGCACCTCCTGTATCCTGCTGTTCAGAGTATATAGGACCTGGGGGCCCCACGCCTTTCCTTTTTTAAATTTGGGTGCGGGGTTCCCCTTAATATCCATACAAGACCCAGAGGGCCTGGTAATGGACTGGAGGGGGGAGGGTACCCATGCCGTTTGTCTCACTGATTTTCATCCATATTGTAATAGTGACATTACAATAAAGCCGCAAGCAGTTTTAAATGACTTTTATTCCTTTAAAAATGTCATTTTGTGCAGAGACTGTTCTAAGCACAGGAAAAATGCGCCACTTTACAGGCATACTATAGACACCCCCCCAGGTAAAATATTTTAAGGAATATTTCACTTTTATTTTTTCACTTTAAGCATCATTAAAATCACTGCTCCTGAAAAAATGTCTGTTTTTAAAACTTTTTTTTGCATTGATACATGTCCCTTGGGGCAAGACTCGGTTCCCCAAACCGTTTTTTGGACAATAACTTGCATATTAGCCTTTAAAATTAGCACTTTTGATTTCATATGTTCAAGTCCCATAGACTTTAATAGGGTTCTAACGTTTGTGCAAACTTTCGGTCAGTTCGCAGGTTCTGGTGCGAACCAGGGGGTGTTCGGCTCATCCCTAAAGTTAGGTATCACTCTCCATCCAGCATCCAGGCTCCTTAAAGTGGTTGTTCTTGAAGAATGAAAAAAGATAGTTGTAATATCTCATCAACTTGTTCATTCTATGCCTAGAAGACTTGGTGCTGTCCTTACAAATCGTAGAGGTCATACAAAATATTAAATGTAGTAGTTTTTGTTGTGGGGTATATTCATTTTTGCATCAACTAACTTGAATAAAACTGAAGATTTTGTAATCTAAGTTATATATTAACCAATTAATGAGCTAAACAAATGTTCTAAAAAACAAAGCTTTGTCAAATTTTTGGAAATTGTTCTTATGTTTATTGAGATATTGATTAACCACTTCAATACAGGGCACTTTTACATCTTCCTGCCCAGACCAATTTTCAGCTTTCAGTGCTGTCGCAGTTTGAATGACAATTGCGCGGTCATACAACACTGTACCCAAACTAAATTTTTATCATTTTGTTCCCACAAATAGAGCTTTCTTTGGGTGGTATTTGATCACCTCTGTGATTTTTATTTTTTGCTAAACAAGTAAAAAAAGAGCAAAAATTTTGAAAAAAATAAAAGTTTTGCTTTTTTTTCTGTTAAAAATTTTTGTAAGTAAGTACGTTTACTCTTTCACTGATGGGCACTGATAAGGCGGCACTGACAGGCACTGATAAGGCGGCACCGATGAAGTGGCACCAATGAGCGGGCACTGACGATGGGCACTGATATGCGGCACTGGGCACTGATATGTGGCACTGATGGGCACTGGTAGGTGGCACTGATGCAGCACTGATGGGCATTGATAGGCGGCACTGATGGGCACTCATGGGTGGCACTGGGTGGCACTGATGGGCACTGAAAGGCTGCAAAGATGGGTTCTTATGGGTGGCACTGATGGGCACTGATAGATGGCACTGCTGGGCACTGATAGATGGCACTGCTGGGCACTGATAGGTAGCACTGATGGGCACTGATACGTGGCACTGATAGACATCCCTGGTGGCACTGGCAGTGGTAGGCATTGTGAGTGGGCACTGACTGGCAGCTGCCTGGGCACAGATTAGTATTTCCCTGGTGATCTAGGGGGCATACCTGGTGGTCCAGTGTGGGTGGCTTCCCTGGTGGTCCTGGGTGGCTTCCCTGGTGGTCCTGGGTGGGATCTGAGGGGGGCTGTGCTGATAAACAATCAGCACAGGCCCCCCTGTCAGGAGAGCATCCGATCGGCTCTCCACTACTCGCTTCTGTCAGACGTGAGTGAGGAAAAGCTGATCACCGGCTCTTCCTATTTACATCATGATCAGCCGTGATTGGACATGGCTGATCACGTGGTAAAGAGTCTCCGTCAGAGACTCTTTACCTAGATTGGTGTTGCAGGGTGTCAGAATGACACCCCGCAACAACGATCGCCGTGATGCGTGCCCCCAGGGGCGCGCAGCGGCTCAATATCCTGCGGCCATCATATGACGCCCAGTCAGGATATTGAAACCACTTTGCCGCCGTCATTCTCCTATATGGCGGGCGACAAGTGGTTAAAATCTTTCTTTTCAAAAGGGGTGTACTCATTTATGCTGAGCACTGTATATACAAAATACAGTGCCTTGAAAAAGTATTCACACCCCTTGAAATTTTTCACATTTTATCTTGTTACAACCATAAACGTAAATGTATTTTATTGGGATTTTATGTGATAGACCAACACAAAGTGGCACATAATTGTAACGTGGAAGCAAGATTGAAGGTTTTGTGCAGTGCACATTGTGCCACATGTATACAGTAAAGGAGCAACAGCTTCAGAATGGATACCACTGTGACAGATGTGAGTGGGTTTCCCTTCTGGAAACTCGCATTAGAGATCTGAAGGAGCAAGTTGCAACACTGGGCAGAACTGACAACCTTGAAAGGGGTTCTAGGTGTCTAGTAGGGTTAATGGGGAGGGTTGAGGGGTAAGTCAAGATTATCAGGTAGGAAGATGGGTTAATGCAGTTAGATGGAGTGGTAGGGACTCATAGAAAAGGAAGGCCAGCCCAGGGTTTGTGCACCCTAACAGATTTGCAAGTTGGGTGAAGATGTGGGGGTAGCAAGCTCAGAGGTGGCAGCCCTAGATGTCACTGCTACCCCTAACAGCCGGGAGAGCAGCCCATCTAGTAGGGGTGGTAAGGTTATTGCAGGTAGGCCTAGACAGTTGGTGGTAATAGGGGATTCTATAATCAGAAAGACTGAGAATAATTTGTCACCAGGATTGCCTCAACCGAATGGTTTGGGGCTGGGCACATTGAAACCAATGATAGGATATAATGTAAGGTGGAGGCGCCTTAAGAACCAATTTAAGGAACTTGGCTGCAAGTTGAAGCAAAGGACTCCAAGGTGATATTCTCTGAAATATTGCCTGTGCCATGCGCAACACAGGAAAGACAGGGGGAGATTAAAGAACTGAATGTATGGCTAAAGACCTGGTGTAAGAAGGAGGGATTTGTGTATGTAGAGCACTGGGCTGACTTTTCATTGGGGTACAACCTATATGCTAAAGATGGTTTGCACCTAAATGGAAGGGGGTTTGATGTGCTGGGGGAGAGGTTAATGGGAAGGCTGGAGGAGTATTTAAACTAGGATTGAGGGGGGAAGGTGAATTAGATTATAATAGGGCAGACAGGTCAGACAGGGGTCAGCCCTTATTGGTGGGTGGAATAGAGAAAGATAGGGGGAGGGCTATGGCAGGTAATATGATGGTTCCCATGTTACAAATAACATTGGAAATGGTAGTATTTGTACTAAAATAAAAGATATGCAAAATAAGTGTTCAAAATGTGACAATGAATTAAAGTGTTTGATGTCAGAAGTCTGCCAAGCGAAATAGGTGAGTTGGAAGATCTGGTGCACAAGGAGAACTATGATTTAATTGGTATCGCTGAATCTTGACTTCATTCTTCACATGACTGGGCTATTAATATTCCTGGCTATGCTCTATTTCAGAAAGACAGGGTAAAACAGAAGGGTGGTGGTGTCTGTCTCTATGTGAGAAGTGATCTCAAAAGCAATAGTGAAAGAGGACCAAGTTGGTGGAGAGTGTGATAGGTCTGAAGCATTATGGGTGAAAATGTACAAGGGTGTGCGTACTACAAAGGTTATCATTGGAGTTTTTATTGTTTACAATTTATACATAAAACATTTTTTATATATCTACAATCATAGCTCTGAAGGATTTGTATAATTGTATATTTTTGCACATTTATGGTAGGCTGTGTTACGCACCTAGTGGTGGCTTATATATTAGCACATTGCACTTTACAGTTTATTCGTTATCATATGTATTTTTAGTGGTTTAATACACTACACTACTGTGGATTAATTTAACACTTGCACTGACTGATGTGAAGAGTGATTCGCTTCTGAGGGTCACTGTTCAGTTGAGGGACAGCGCCACTTTCCTCTTTTTCACATCTTTACAATTTATTTGCTCCAATTTTTTGGAGTTTCCCTGAGGAGGCAGCAGCCCAACATAATCCTGGGTGCAGAATTTCATTAATTATATAATTGGAGTTTGTTATATACCTGTGGAGACTCAGCTCCTTTCACAGATAGAAGGGGCTGAAAGGGCTGGGACAGTGATAATAATGTTGGGTTTTTAACCACTCTGAAATTGACTGGAGTAATGGCACTGCTGGAACAGTTAAAAATGTATAAACCTATTACAAGACAATTTTATTGTCCAGTTTATTGAGGCTCCGATTAGGAATGATGCTCTGCTGGACCTGGTAATCTCAAACCATGCAGAGCTTATTACCAATAGTCATATAAAAGAACATCTGGTTACCAGGGACCATAACATGATTTCATTTAATGTTTGTTGTAAGCAACAAACACATACGGGAAATATAATTTAAAAAAAAGTTAAGAGAGCAAATTTTCCAAGGATGAGGGCTGTACTCCAAGAATTAGACTGGGAGGGAATATTAGCATTGATGAACACAGAACAGAAATGGGAATTCTTCAAAAAGACTGTACTCAAACTCACTGCTAAGTATATTCCCATGGGCAATAAGTTTAAAAGGCTAAAAATAAAACCTATGTGGCTGATGGCCACAAGATAAAAAAGCTATAAATTATAAGAGCTTTTAAAAAACATAAAAATGAAGGAACACTATCATCGTTTAAATGTTTAAAAGATTATGACAGAATATGTAAAAAGGAAATCAAGGGTGCAAAAATTCAAAAAGAAAGACAGATTGCAAAAGATAGTAGGACAAACCCACAAAAATTCTTCAAATATATTAATAGTAAAATAGTTGATGGGAAGATGTATGGAGCCAAACAAAGTCTGCTAAAGACTTGAAACTGGAGCGGAGGTTCACATTCCAGTAGGACAACGACCCTAAACAAACAGCCAGAGCTACAATGGAATGGTTTAGATCAAAGCATATCCATGTGTTAGAATTGGCCAGTCAAAGCCCAGACCTAAATCCAATTGAGAATCTGTGGCAAGACTTAAAAATTGCTGTTCACAGATGCACTCCATCCAATCTGACAAAGCTTGAGCTATTTTGCAAAGAAGAAAAATTTCACTTTCTAGATGTGCAAAACTGGTAGAGATATACCCAAAAAGACTTGCAGCTGTAAATGCAGCAAAAGATGGTTCTACAAAGTATTGAGTCAGGGGGGCTGAATACAAATGCACGCCACACTTTTCAGATATTTATTTGTAAAAAAGTTTGAAAAGCATTTATCATTTTCCTTTCATTTCACAATTATGCGCCACTTTGTGTTGGTCTATCACATAAAATCCCAATAAAATACATTTACGTTTTTGGTTGTAACATGACAGATTGTGGAAAATTTCAGCCTTCTATGTCATGCTTTGTGCACTGGTTGGAACAGGAAGGGGCCATCCCAAACTGTTCCCACAAAGTTGGAAGCATGAAATTGGCAAAAATGTCTTGGTATGCTTATGCCTTAAGAGTTCCTTTACTTTGGGGTGGAGGAACTTGACTGGCCTGCACAGAGTCCTGGCCGCAACCTGATAGAACACCTTTGGGATGAATTAGAGCAGAGACTGTGTGCCAGGCCTTCTTATCCAACATCAGTGCTTGACCTCACAAATGCGCTTCTGGAAGAATGGCCAAACATTCCCATAGACACACTCCTAAACCTTGTGAACAGCCTTCCCAGATGAGTTGAAGTTGTTATAGCCGCAAAGGGTGGGCCACTTCAATATTGAACCCTACGGACTAAGACTGGGATGCTATTAAAGTTCATGATGTCCGTGTAAAGGCAGGTGTCCCAATACTTTTGACAATATAGTGTATATATATATATATATGTATGTGTATATATGCGAAGGTTCTCCATCACTGGCCTAGGCTATAGGAAGATTGCCAAGACCCTGAAACTGAGCTGCAGCACGGTGACCAAGACCATACAGAGGTTTAACAGGACAGGCCTCACCATGGTCGGTCAAAGAAGTTAAGTGCACATGCTCAGCATCATATCCAGAGGTTGTCTTTGGAAAATAGACGTATGAGTGTTGTCAGCATTGCTGCAGAGGTTGAAGAGGTGGGGGGTTAGCCTGTCAACGCTCAGACCATTTGCCACACACTGCATCAAATTGGTCTGCATGGCTGTCATCCCAGAAGGAAGCCTCTTCTAAAGATAATGCACAAGAAAGCCCGCAAATAGTTTGCTGAAGACAAGCAGACTAATCACATGGATTACTGGAACCATGTCCTGTGGTCTGATGAGACCAAGTTACATTTTTTTGGTTCAGATGGTGTCAAGCGTGTGTGGCGGAAACCAGGTGAGGAGTACAAAGACAACTGTGTCTTGCTTACAGTCAAGCATAGTGGTGGGAGTGTCATGGTCTGGGGCTGCATGAATGCTGCCAGCACTGGGGAAGTACAGTTCATTGAGGGAGCCATGAATGCCAACATGTACTGTGACATACTGAAGCAGAGCATGATCCCCTCCCTTCGGAGACTGGGCCGCAGGGCAGTATTGCAACATGATAACGACCCCAAACACACCGCCAAGGCGACCACTGCCTTGCTAAAGAAGCTGAGGGTAAAGGTGATGGACTGGCCAAGCATGTCTCCAGACCTAAACCCTATTGAGCATCTGTGGGGCATCCTCAAATGGAAGGTGGAGGAGCGCAAGGTCTCTAACATCCACCAGCTCCGTGATGTCATCATGGAGGAGTGGAAGAGGACTCCAGTGGCAACCTGTGAAGCTCTGGTGAACTCCATGTCCAAGAGGGTTAAGGCAGTGCTGGAAAATAATGTGGCCACACAAAATATTGACAATTTGGGCCCAATTTGGACATTTTCACTTAGGGGTGTACTCACTTTTGTTGCCAGCGGTTTAGACATTAATGGCTGTGTGTTGAGTTATTTTGAGGGGACAGCAAATTTACACTGTTATACAAGCTGTACACTGACTACTTTACATTGTAGCAAAGTGTCATTTCTTCAGTGTTGTCACATAAAAAGATATAATACAATATTTACAAAAATTTGAGGGGTGTACTCACTTTTGTGAAATACTGTATATACAGTGCTCATCATAAATGAGGACACCCCTTTTGAAAAGTAAGATTTTAATCAATATCTCAATGAACACAAGAACAATTTCCAAAAATTTGACAAAACTCAGTTTTATAGAACATTTGTTTAGCTTATTACACGAAAGTAAGGTTAATAACATAACTTAGATTACAAAATCTTCAGTTTTATTCAAGTTAGTTAATGCAAAAATGAATACACCCTGCAACAAAGACTACTACATCTAGTATTTTGTATGACCTCCATGATTTGAAGGGACAGCACCATAGAATTAACAAGTTGACAACATATTGCAACATCTATATTTTTCCATTCTTCTAGAACAACCTCTTTTAGAGCCTGGATGCTGAATGAAGAGTGATACTCAACTTATCTATTCAGGCTTCCTCATGGGTGTTTGATTGGGTTCAGATCAGGAGACATACTTGACCACTGAATCACTTTCACCCTGTTCTTCTTCAGAAATGCCTTAGATGTGTGTTATGGTTCATTGTCATGTTGGAAAAGTGCAGGACGACCAAGGGCACGGAGTGATGGATGTAGTCGTGCTCTTGAGCTCCTGTGGCGTAAGACTAATGCCCCGTACACACGGTCGGATTTTCCGACGGAAAATGTGTGATAGGACCTTGTTGTCAGAAATTCTGACCTTGTATAGGCTCTATCACACATTTTCCATCGGATTTTCCGACACACAAAGTTTGAGAGCAGGCTATAAAATTTTCCGACAACAAAATCTGTTGTCGGAATTTCCGATCGTGTGTATACAAATCCGACGCACAAAGTGCCACGCATGCTCAGAATAAATAAAGAGATGAAAGCTATTGGCTACGTGTTTTACGTCACCGCGTTCAGAACGATCGGATTTTCCGACAACTTTGTGTGACCGTGTGTATGCAAGACAAGTTTGAGCAACATCCGTCAGAAAAAATCCTAGGATTTTGTTGTCGGAATGTCCGATCAATGTCCGACCATGTGTACGGGGCATAAGTCTCAGGGAGATTTCAACCAATATAAATCTGCCCTCCAAAAATACAATTCCAGCCTCCTCTCTGGCAAGCAGACCTATTTTACCACTCTCATTAGCAACTTATCATCCCGTCCCCGTCAACTCTTCTCCACTTTCAACTCTCTACTTCGTCCTCCACTGCCTCCACCCGTCAACTCACTCACTGCCCAGGAGATCGCCAATCACTTCAAACAGAAGATTGATACAATTCACGCAGAGATCTCTGCTGTTCCGACACCCTCCATGCTTTATCTTCATGCCCACAGGCACAATCATTATTTCTCTCTTTCCTTGTCAAAAGAAGTTTATTGAGTATACAATGTTATAAAGATACATAAAGTAAGTTTACACGGATCTATAAAGTAAGCTCATTGTTTTACAGTAGGGTTTATATAGGTAAATATCATGAAATTTCAAATATTAAACATTGGGTTCACGTAAACCTAAATTAAAGATATATATCATTTCCTTAGTTACTTTTGTAGGTATTTAAATGATTTATACCTACTATACATATTGTTTACAAGTAGAGTGTATATAGGTCAAATAAATTCTGATAATGAGCTTTAATCGTAAGGTGGAGAAAAGGAAAGAGAAAGAAGAAAAAGGGTTGAAAGGTAGAGGTATGGTCCACAAGGTTGTCCCGCTCGTCAGTTTATTATTCTTTTTAGTTCTCTTTGAAGCCTTAGAATGGCTGTCTCTGTAAGTCATTTAATCTGTTACCATGGCAACAGGACAGAGTCATTGAAGTTTGACAGGAACTGTTGTTTTATCCAAGGATGCCAAAGTTTTTCAAATTTTGGAATTTGATTTTGATCGATGGCTACCATCTTAGCATGGGACATTGTATTATTCATTCTGTGAATTGTTTCTGCTAGTACCAATGTAGGAGATTTCCATGCCTTGGCCACTGTTTGTTTTGCAGCCGTTATTAGTTGGATCATAAGTTTGAATTGAGAGAGTGTTAACCATTCCGGTTTTAGATTAAGTAAAGTTAAATATGGATCTGGTTGTATTATTTTTTTAAATATTTTAGATGCAATCACGAAGACTTCCTTCCAGAAGGTTTGGATTACTGGGCACGTCCACCATATGTGTAAATATGTGCCTATTTCTGGGCATCCTCGAAAACAAAGAGTTGAGGTATTAGGTGAATATTTTGCCACTCTAGCGGGTACAAGGTACCAGCGATAGGGATGAGCTTCGTGTTCGAGTCGAACCCATGTTCGACTCGAACATCGGCTGTTCGACGTCCGTCGAATTGCGAACGATATGGGCCGTTCGCGCCAAATTCGTGTGGCGCGTCACGGCCCATAATTCACTGCGGCATCGCAGTGCATTGCTGGCTGATGATTGGCCAAGCATGCACTATGACCCGCATGCTTGGCCAATCACAGCGCCGTCAGTAGAGAGAGCTGTAATTGGCCAAAGCCAGGGTGGCTTTGGCCAATTATGGCTCAGGGGATTTAGTACACGCCCCACACTATATAAGGCCGCCTGCACAGCGGCCCTGTGTAGTGTGTGTTCCGGTGTGCTGAGAGATAGAGAGAGAGAGAGACAGTGTCATTTGATTTGAGTTAGATAGATTAGGCAGAACAGTCAGTCAGTTAGCTGCACTTACAGTGTATTGTGTATATATATGCATCCCAGGTGTTGCATATATATATATACCCTGTATTCAGTTTAGCTAGATCCGTTCCTGTTATCTTCTATCTAGACTATTTACATTTGGTGCAGTGCGTCCTGCTCACAGTGTTCAGCTAGATCCGTTCCTGCTATTTACATTTAGTGCAGTGCGTCCTGCTCACAGTGTTCAGCTAGATCCGTTCCTGCTATTTACATTTAGTGCAGTGCGTCCTGCTCACAGTGTTCAGCTAGATCCGTTCCTGCTATTTACATTTAGTGCAGTGCGTCCTGCTCACAGTGTTCAGCTAGATCCGTTCCTGCTATTTACATTTAGTGCAGTGCGTCCTGCTCACAGTGTTCAGCTAGATCCGTTCCTGTTATCTTCTAGACTATTTACATTTAGTGCAGTGCGTCCTGCTCACAGTGTTCAGCTAGATCCGTTCCTGCTATTTACATTTAGTGCAGTGCGTCCTGCTCACAGTGTTCAGCTAGATCCGTTCCTGCAATTTACATTTAGTGCAGTGCGTCCTGCTCACAGTGTTCAGCTAGATCCGTTCCTGTTATCTTCTAGACTATTTACATTTAGTGCAGTGCGTCCTGCTCACAGTCTTCAGCTAGATCCGTTCCTGTTATTTACATTTAGTGCAGTGCGTCCTGCTCACAGTGTTCAGCTAGATCCGTTCCTGCTATTTACATTTAGTGCAGTGCGCCCTGCTCACAGTGTTCAGCTAGATCCGTTCCTGCTATTTACATTTAGTGCAGTGCGTCCTGCTCACAGTGTTCAGCTAGATCCATTCCTGCTATTTACATTTAGTGCAGTGCGTCCTGCTCACAGTGTTCAGCTAGATCCGTTCCTGTTATCTTCTAGACTATTTACATTTAGTGCAGTGCGTCCTGCTCACAGTGTTCAGCTAGATCCGTTCCTGTTATCTTCCTACTGACAGGCAGGCTTGTCTGGTTACAGTATATAAAGCTACCTGAAGAAAATTACAGGTGTTCTATTTGATCCTATTAGTACCACGGTCAGGCAGCTAGACTATTTACATTTAGTACAGTGCGTCCTGCTCACAGTTTTCAGCTAGATCCGTTCCTGTTATCTTCCTACTGACAGGCAGGCTTGTCTGGTTACAGTATATAAAGCTACCTGAAGAAAATTACAGGTGTTCTATTTGATCCTATTAGTACCACGGTCAGGCAGCTAGACTATTTACATTTAGTGCAGTGCGTCCTGCTCACAGTGTTCAGCTAGATCCGTTCCTGCTATTTACATTTAGTGCAGTGCGTCCTGCTCACAGTGTTCAGCTAGATCCGTTCCTGCTATTTACATTTAGTGCAGTGCGTCCTGCTCACAGTGTTCAGCTAGATCCGTTCCTGCTATTTACATTTAGTGCAGTGCGTCCTGCTCACAGTGTTCAGCTAGATCCGTTCCTGTTATCTTCTAGACTATTTACATTTAGTGCAGTGCGTCCTGCTCACAGTCTTCAGCTAGATCCGTTCCTGTTATTTACATTTAGTGCAGTGCGTCCTGCTCACAGTGTTCAGCTAGATCCGTTCCTGCTATTTACATTTAGTGCAGTGCGTCCTGCTCACAGTGTTCAGCTAGATCCGTTCCTGCTATTTACATTTAGTGCAGTGCGTCCTGCTCACAGTGTTCAGCTAGATCCGTTCCTGCTATTTACATTTAGTGCAGTGCGTCCTGCTCACAGTGTTCAGCTAGATCCGTTCCTGTTATCTTCTAGACTATTTACATTTAGTGCAGTGCGTCCTGCTCACAGTGTTCAGCTAGATCCGTTCCTGTTATCTTCCTACTGACAGGCAGGCTTGTCTGGTTACAGTATATAAAGCTACCTGAAGAAAATTACAGGTGTTCTATTTGATCCTATTAGTACCACGGTCAGGCAGCTAGACTATTTACATTTAGTACAGTGCGTCCTGCTCACAGTTTTCAGCTAGATCCGTTCCTGTTATCTTCCTACTGACAGGCAGGCTTGTCTGGTTACAGTATATAAAGCTACCTGAAGAAAATTACAGGTGTTCTATTTGATCCTATTAGTACCACGGTCAGGCAGCTAGACTATTTACATTTAGTACAGTGCGTCCTGCTCACAGTGTTCAGCTAGATCCGTTCCTGTTATCTTCCTACTGACAGGCAGGCTTGTCTGGTTACAGTATATAAAGCTACCTGAAGAAAATTACAGGTGTTCTATTTGATCCTATTAGTACCACGGTCAGGCAGCTAGACTATTTACATTTAGTACAGTGCGTCCTGCTCACAGTGTTCAGCTAGATCCGTTCCTGTTATCTTCCTACTGACAGGCAGGCTTGTCTGGATACAGTATATAAAGCTACCTGAAGAAAATTACAGGTGTTCTATTTGATCCTATTAGTACCACGGTCAGGCAGCTAGACTATTTACATTTAGTACAGTGCGTCCTGCTCACAGTGTTCAGCTAGATCCGTTCCTGTTATCTTCCTACTGACAGGCAGGCTTGTCTGGTTACAGTATATAAAGCTACCTGAAGAAAATTACAGGTGTTCTATCCCAGCTTAGTGCAGCTACAGGCTATTAGTATGTCTGGAAGGCCAAGAAGGAGAGGCAGACAGTCACAAGCCAATAAGAGAGGGCAAGCGGGCACTGTGTCTAGTGCTGGTCGTGGAGACGGTGCATCCTCATCAGCACGTGGCCATGGGACACGCTTGGCCTTTTTTTCGGCAGCTGGCCGTGTTGAGCCGCAACATGCGGAAGACTTGGTCGAGTGGATGACCAAGCCGTCCTCATCCTCCTCATCCTCTTTCACCCATGCCCAGGGTGCTTTGTCTGGCAAAGCAGCGGCCTCTTCCCTCAGCTCAATGTCATCAGTGACTCCTTCCCTAGCTCCACCATGTCCTCCTGAGGATTCCCTCGAACTGTTTGACCACAGTGTTGGGTACATGCTCCAGGAGGATGCCCAGCGTTTGGAAGGCTCTGATGATGATACTGAGCTCGATGAAGGCAGTAACATGAGCACAGACAGAGGGGGTGCCCAAGAAGGACAGCAATCTGGCAGTCATGCTCCCCCTGCTGCAGCATACTGCCAGGTTTGCTCCAGTGATGAGGAGGGAGGGGATGATGAGGTCACTGACTCAACGTGGGTGCCTGATAGGAGAGAGGAGGAGGAGGAGGAGGAGGTGGCACATCACCAACGAGGCAGGATGCCCTCCAGGGGCCAGCCTAAGGGCAGCACATTGACTGCATCACACCCCAAAGCTCCACATGTGCAGGGCGCTGCAGTCTCTGCGCGTTATTCAAAAAGTTCTTTGGTGTGGGCCTTTTTTGAGACGAGTGCATCAGATCGCACCGCTGCTATTTGCAACATATGTCTCAAGCGTATCTCGCGTGGCCAAAACATCTCCCGCTTGGGTACCACATGCTTGACCAGACATATGTTGACCTGCCATGCAGTTCGTTGGCAAGCGTATCTAAAAGACCCACACCAAAGAACAAAGAGGATCTCTCCTTGCTCCTCATCAGCTGAGATTTCCAACCCCACTAGACCTTCAGTCCTCTCTGAGACCTGCAGTGAGAGGAATGAATGTGTAGAATTAGGTGTGTCACAGCCAAGTACTTGTGGGCAATCTGCTTTTGGTACACCGACGTCAGATTGTACCAGGCAAATTTCCCTGCCCCAGCTGCTGCACCGCCGAAAGAAGTTTGCTCCCATCCATCCACATGCCCAGCGGTTGAATGCTAGCTTGGCAAAATTGCTAGCACTTCAACTGCTGCCTTTTCAGTTGGTAGACTCTGCCCCCTTCCGTGAGTTTGTGGAATGTGCGGTTCCTCAGTGGCAGGTACCCAAACGCCACTTTTTCTCAGGGAAGGCGATTCTGGCTCTCTACCGGCATGTGGAAGGCAATGTCCATGCCTCGCTGGACAGGGCGGTCAGCGGTAAGGTGCATATTACCGCTGACTCATGGTCCAGCAGGCATGGACAGGAACCTTACCTAAGTTTCACGGCGCATTGGGTGACTCTGCTGGCAGCTGGGAAGGATGCAGGACAAGGTGCAGTAGTGTTGGAGGTTGTTCCGCCACCACGCCTCCAAAATGCTGATTGTGACACACCTCTCTCCTCCACCCCCTCCTCTTCTTCTTCCTCCATGGCCTCTTCCTCGGAACCAGCGGTGCTCCGTAGGCGTTCAAGGGGCTACGCAAGTACGCAGGCCAAAAGATGCCATGCGGTGCTTGAGCTGGTGTGCTTGGGGGACAGGAGCCACACTGGGGCAGAGGTTCTGTCAGCTCTGCAGGGGCAGGTTCAGAGGTGGTTGACGCCACGCCAACTTAAGGCAGGAATGGTGGTTTGCGACAATGGCACCAACCTCCTCTCTGCCCTCCGACAGGGACAAATGACCCATGTGCCCTGTTTGGCTCACGTCCTTAACTTGGTGGTGCAGCGGTTCTTGGGCAGGTACCTGGGCTTACAGGATGTCCTGAGGCAGGCCAGGAAAGTCTGTGTGCATTTCCGCCGGTCATATAATGCCAGTGCTTGGCTGACGGACCTCCAAAAGGAGTTTAACCTGCCCAAGAACCGCCTAATCTGTGACATGCCCACCAGGTGGAACTCAACGTTGGCCATGCTGCAGCGGCTGCACACGCAGCAGAGGGCCATCAATGAGTACCTGTGCGACTATGGCACCAGGACAGGGTCAGGGGAGCTTGGTTTTTTTCCCCACGCCAGTGGGCCATGATCAGGGATGCATGCACTGTCCTGTCACCATTCGAGGAGGCCACGAGGATGGTTAGCACTGACAGTGCATGCATCAGTGACACTGTCCCCCTTGTCCACCTGTTGGAGCACACGCTGCGTGGAATAATGGACAGGGCACTTGAGGCAGAACAGAGGCAGGAAGAGGAGGACTTCCTTAGCTCTCAAGGCCCCCTTTATCCAGACAGTGTTCCTGCGTGCCCGCCGATCACACAGGAAGAGGACGAGGAGGAGGAGGAGGAGGAGGAAGATTGTGTCAGTATGGAGGTGGAGCCTGGCACTCAGCATCAGCAGCAGTCTTTAAGGGATCAGTCCCAAGGAACACATGGACTTGTACGTGGCTGGGAGGAGGTGGCTGCGGACGTTGTTGTCCTTAGTGACCCAGAGGACTCCGGACCGAATGCCTCAGCAAACCTACGCTGCATGGCCTCCCTGATCCTGCAAAGCCTGCGTAAGGATCCTCGTATTCGTGGTATCAAGGAGAAGGACCAATACTGGCTGGCAACCCTCCTTGATCCACGTTACAAGGGTAAGGTTGCGGACCTTATCTTGCCATCGCAGAGGGAGCAGAGGATGAAACATCTTCGGGAGGCCTTGCAGAAAGGTCTGTGCAACGCGTTCCCAGAGACTGGGAGATTACAAACTCCTGTTTCTGGACAACGTGTTGCTGAGGCTTCGGTCAGTCAAAGAAGGAGCGGTGGAGAAGGTGGCCGTCTGACCGATGCGTTCAGACAATTTTTTGGTCCGCAACCATCGCCAGCGTCTGTTTTACATGGTGCAGGAATACCTAGGGGCAAGATCAGACTTGGACACCTTTCCCACCGAAAATCCTCTGGGTTACTGGGTCTTGAGGATGGATCACTGGCCAGAGCTTGCACAGTATGCAATTGAGCTACTGGCCTGCCCTGCATCCAGCGTTCTTTCGGAACGCACATTCAGTGCTGCTGGAGGCGTGGTAACCGATCACAGGGTGCGTCTGTCCACCGACTCGGTCGATCGGCTGACCTTCATAAAAATGAATCAGTCTTGGATCACCACCAGCTACCAAGCACCTGATGCTGATGTAACCGAATAATTTTTTTTGAAATCTCAGATCCCTTCAAAGACTGCCTATGCTGATGCTGAGTAATTATCCTCTTCCTCCTCAATCATCACGCTGATAGCTTGTAAGAACATTTTTGGTTCTGGGCGCCACCACCAGTGCCTAAGGCACAATTTTTCAGCCCCTGTTTAACAGGGGCGTGTAATTACAATTTTTGATGTAATACTTTGCAGCAGGGCTCGTTCCTGCATTCCAACTAGAGTGTCTGTGAGGGGTTGCAGTGTTGTGGCACCAGCACCAGTGCCTAAGGCCCAATTTTTCTGCCCCTGTCTAACAGGGGCGTGTAATTACAATTTTTGATGCAATACTTTGCAGCAGGGCTCGTTCCTGCGTTCCAACTAGAGTGTCTGTGAGGGGTTGCAGTGTTGTGGCACCAGCACCACTGCCTAAGGCCCAATTTTTCTGCCCCTGTCTAACAGGGGCGTGTAATTACAATTTTTGATGCAATACTTTGCAGCAGGGCTCGTTCCTGCATTCCAACTAGAGTGTCTGTGAGGGGTTGCAGTGTTGTGGCACCAGCACCAGTGCCTAAGGCCCAATTTTTCTGCCCCTGTCTAACAGGGGCGTGTAATTACAATTTTTGAAGCAATACTTTGCAGCAGGGCTCGTTCCTGCGTTCCAACTAGAGTGTCTGTGAGGGGTTGCAGTGTTGTGGCACCAGCACCAGTGCCTAAGGCCTAATTTTTCAGCTCCTGTTCAACAGGGGCATGTAATTACAATTCTTGATCTAATATTTCACAGCAGGGCCCTGTGAGGGCTTACAGTGTTGTGGCCACAGCAACACCTAAGGCCCAAATTTCTGCTGAGTATATAGGGCAGGACCCTACTTTCAAACATCTAACTTACAAACGACTCCTACTTGCAAACGGAAGGAGACAACAGGAAGTGAGATGAAATCTACCCCTAGGAAGGGAAATTCTCTCCTGTAAGAGTTAATATGGGAAAACAATTTCTCCTTTCCACTGATGCTTTCCAATCCTTGTTCCACAAAAAAACCCAAATTTTCAAAAAACATTTTTCATTGGGACAAAAAAGTGAGGTGAAATCTTCTGAAGAGGAGGAAAGACAGCAAAACAAATGTCACAGGGGTGATAACCCTTCCCTATGTTTTCCAAAAAGCTTAGAAAAGATTTTTTGGCTGGAGCTAAACACGTTAAAAATGTTCAAAATTACAAAGAGATTCTACTTAACAACAAACCTACAGTCCCTGTCTTGTTTGCACCGCCTGTATACTGCTGTTCAGAGTATATAGGGCCTGGTGGCCCCACACCTTTCCTTATTTTAATTTGGGTGCGGGGTTCCCCTTAATATCCATACAAGACCCAAAGGGCCTGGTAATGGACTGGGGGGTACCCATGCCGTTTGTCTCACTGATTTTCATCCATATTGCCATGACCCGACATGACATTAAACCCGCAAGCAGTTTTAAATGAGATTTTTTCCTTTAAAAATGACATTTGGTGCAGGGACTGTTCTAAACATGGGAAACACGCGTCACTTTACAGGCATACTATAGACACCCCCCAGGTACGATATTTAAAGGAATATTTCACTTTTTTTTTTTACTTTAAGCATCATTAAAATCACTGCTCCCGAAAAAACGGCCGTTTTTTAAAAGTTTTTTTTGCATTGATACATGACCCCTGGGGTAGGACTCGGGTCCCCAAACCCTTTTTAGGACAATACCATGCAAATTAGCCTTTAAAATGAGCACTTTTGATTTCGAACGTTCGAGTCCCATAGACGTCAATGGGGTTCTAACGTTCGTGCAAACTTTCGGTCCGTTCGCGGGTTCTGGTGCGAACCGAACCGGGGGGTGTTCGGCTCATCCCTAACCAGCGAGTTAGGACTTTATAATTTGTCTCCAGTGCTAAGATGTTGGGTGAAGATGACTTAGATGTGAGCCATATGTTAGACCAGTCCGTGTCTTCTAAAGTTCGTCCCAGGTCCTCCTCCCACCTCTGAACGTAAGAGGGTCTATTAAGATTTGCTACTCCATATAATTGATTATAAAGTGATGAAATTGTACCTTTAGCAAATGGATCTTTTGTACAGATTGATTCAAAAATGGATAATTGGGATAATGGTGTATCCCCCTTTAGGAATGGTGTATAGAAATTTTTGATTTGGAGATATCTAAATATCTCAGAGTTTGGCAGATCATATTTTTCTCTAAGCGATGGGAATGAAAGGAATGATTTAGATGCTATGAAGTCATTTAGTGTCTGAATGCCTGATGTTGTCCAAGCTTTAAATTAATTTGGGTAGATCCATGCTGGATAAAAGGCCGGATTTCTGATAAAAGAAAGGAGAGGATTGTGTGGAGATTGTAACTGATATTTGGTTTTTAGTTTAGTTTAGAAGTGTTTAGTTATGGGATTATGAATTTTAAAGCGGTCTTTAGGATCAAGCCATAATAAATTTGATATTAATAGAGGGTCATTTTCTGAAGCCTCTATAAATACCCATAATGGGATTTCCTGTTTTGCATGGTATTTGGACAGACTGGCCAAATGTGCTGCTCTGTAGTAGTTAGTAAAATTAGGGTATCCCAGGCCTCCTTTATTTTTGGGAAGATGTAGTGTGTGTATAGGTATACGTGGTTTAGAAGAGCCCCATATAAACGAAGTTGCTCTTTTTTGTACTATTCTCAAAAAATAGGAAGGAATTGGAATAGCGAGGACTCTGAATAGATAAAGCAATTTGGGTAGAATAGTCATTTTGATTGCATTAATCTTCCCTATCCAGGATAAAGGAAGTTGCGACCATTGTTTTATTAGATATGTGATCTGTCTTAATACAGGAGGATAATTGGTTGAGAATAAGTCAGAATGAGATGCTGTTAAATGAATTCCAAGATATGGGATTGATTTTTCTGCCCATGTGAATGGGAGTGCAGCCCTAGCCGGGATCAATTCCATGTTTGTGAGTGAAATATTAAGCACTAGGCATTTCTTAGGATTAATCATAAGGCCGGATAGGGCTGCAAATCCATCAAGAGCTGGTATTAAGTTAGGACCAGAGACCTGTGGTGATGATAGAAAAAGTAATATATCGTCTGCAAATATACATAATTTGTGTGTAATACCTCCTACTTCAATGCCAGTTATAGTTTGGTTTGTTCTGATGTATTGGGCCATGGGTTCGAGTATAAGGGCAAATAATAAGGGAGATAATGGGCAACCCTGTCGGGTACCTCTTTCAATATTAAAGGCTTCAGATTTGTATCCAGCATATTTTATATAGGCTTTGGGTTTATTATATAATGCCTTGATCCATGTTAAAAAGTGGGGTCCAAAACCCCATTTTTGTATTGAATATTGCATATATTGCCAGGATACTGTGTCAAATGCCCTCTTAATATCGAGAGATAGAAAACATAAAGGGATTTTCCGTTTTTTAGCAATATGTGCCAATAACACTGCCATTCGTATATTATCGCCTGCCTGTCTATTTGGCATGAAGCCTACTTGATCTCTATGTATTAATTTTCCTATAATGCTATTGAGGCGTTTTGCTATTATTTTTGCTAATAATTTAATATCGAGGTTTAACAGAGAGATAAGCCGATAATTCACACAGGAAGTATCATCAGAAAGGGGTTTTGGGATCATACAAACAATTGCCATTAGTGTTTCTTGCCGAAAAGAATGTCCATCTAGAAGTTTGTTAAAAGTTTCAGTAAGAATGGGAGAGAGTATTTCTGAGAATGTTTTATAGTATAAAGCCGAGTAGCCGTCTGGGCCTGGTCTTTTGTTAAGTTTTAGGTCTTTTATGGCGTTCGCAACTTCATCTATAGTTATAGGCTCATCCAAACTGCTTTTTTGATTCTGAGATAACTCAGGTAAGGTTATTTTTGAGAAGAAGGATTCAGCTTCTGTAGGATTAAATTCATTGTTTGTCTTGTATAAAGTTGCGAGATGTGAGTGAAATTTATAAACTATTTTAACTGGATTACAAGTGTAAACATTTTTTGATAATTTCAAACGTATTGGTTTGAAAGATTTGTTAGTTGAATTTAATGCCCGAGCCAAATATGTACCTGCTTTGTTTGTATTCATGTAGAAATTGTGTTTGGAGCGTTTGAGGGATTTATCAACTGACTCAGTGAGAAATAGATCGTATTCCAATCTAGATTTTTCCAGATGAGATTTTGTACTCTGAGATGGATTATCTTGAAATGATATGTAGGCTGCATTAAAATTGAGTTCTATTTTTTTTGCTAGATTTTTGCGTTCCCGTTTAAATAGTGCCATTTGTCTTTGTATTGTACCACGCAAGACAGGCTTATGAGCTTCCCACAGTGTTATTGGGGAGATGTCTGTTGTATTATTAATTGATATGTATTCCTTTAAAGCTTGTTCAATGGCCATCTGATGTAGTGGGTGTTTGAGCATTATGTCCGGTAAGTACCACGTTGGGTCATGCGCTTTTGGTATGGCTGAGGCTATAGTAGTGTATACTGCATTATGGTCAGACCACTGAATCGGAATTATATCTGATGCAATAATTTCTGGTATCATTCCTATTGTTAGAAAAATATGATCTATTCTGGTGACGGTTTGATGAGGGTGCGAGAAATAAGTGAATTTCTTTTTCATTGGGTTACTTTTTCTCCATGAATCTACCAGATTGTATTTGGAAAGAAGTTGAGAAAAAGGTAATCTAGAGGTTATTTTGGATGGTGTAAAAGATGATTTATCTAGAAATGGGAGGAGGACCTGGTTCGAATCCCCACACATTATCACTGTTCCTATTTTGTGTGTATTAATCACTTGTAATATATGTGAGAGGAATGGTGTAGGTTGTTTGGAGCGTAGTAGGAAATCACCGTGATTGCTGTATCCATTATATAACCCATGAGTATCAGGTATCTACCTTCTGGGTCTTTAATTTCTGATGATAAGGTGAATGGTGTGGATCGGTGAAATGCAATTAGAGTTCCCCTTTGCTTGGTACAGGCAGAAGCCGTGTAAATTTGTTGATAAAAAGGAGAAATATATTTTGGAGTAGAATCTTTGGTGAAGTGTGTTTCTTGGAGGCATACTATGTGAGCCTTCTTGTTATGGAAAGTACGGAAGGCTTTGGTCCTTTTTTGAGGGACATTTATTCCCTGAACATTCAGGGAAAGTATATTCAGTGGTGCCATGGCAATAGATCAAATAGTTTTGACTTACTTTTTGTTGTGCAGAGCTGACTGCGCAGATCAACCTGTGTGAACTGAAGAGATGAATAGATAGAAAAGAAACCAGTGAATTCTGGAGTAAAGAGTAAACAAAAAACATATGAGATTAGATGATACATTGTATAAATTATTTTTTGCAAGTAATCACAATTTACCCGTGAAAGAGAATAAATATCTCTCTCAGGGGAATAAGTGCCTTCGTCACACTCCCACATAATATGGTTGGGAGAATGAGGAGGGCTAATGGGGGTACAGGGATCTTCCGCTTACAGGAGAGAAGTGCTATGTCAAAAGACATCAAATTGATGTTTCATTAATTGGAGTGCAGAATATAGTTTTTGTTGAAATTATTTATTCCAGCGTGGTTGTATATGGTTAGTCTTGCCCTAGGCTAAATAATTCAGTTAGAAAGGTACTGTTAATAACTTTGGTATTGATGAAGATAGTTTGAATTATTTTGGGATTTTAACCCTTTTAGAGTAAACAATTACATATTTTATTCATATGTAACTGTTTAGATATGTTAACTCATAAAATTGAGGTTGTATTGCTTCAGATTAGAATAAACAAAAACATAATTCTAGGAACTAGTTAGGTAATAATATATTTGTTTTAAGAAAAGAAAGAAAAAGCTTCCATTACTTCTGGATTATTGAACATATTTGTCCTTAAAAGTAATAAATCTATTGTTATTACCTGATAATATATAACTGAACAAGAATTTCCTTATTTCACTTATATATTCTAAGGCTATATGAATCAGAAGTAATAAGAAATATAACTGGAATGTAACATGATCCCACACAGTGTGTGACTATCAGAATGCAGTTACATTCAGTTATAAATACAGGTTTTTTATAGAGAACCATCTCTTAGTATAATAAATGAAGAGATATCAGGAATTAGGATGTCAGTCCATTGAATCTTCTTGGTCCATGGATGATGTGGCATAACGGCCTCTTTTGTGAGAATGATGATTCCCATTTTGTTCTGAAATTTTCTGGGTGCTGCCTGAAGGTGAAGATGACGCCATTCTTCTGCGTGTGGGAGAGCTGCTGCTTGTGGGTTCTGTCAGATTTAATTTTAAAAGGGTTTGTTGTAGTTCATCTGCTGATCTGCTTCTGTAAATTGTACCTTGGTATTTAAATCTGACTGAAAAGGGGAAGCCCCATTGATACATAATGTTGTGGAGTTGCAGTTCCATTAGTTGGGGTTTCATGGATCGTCTTTTAGTAATAGTAAGTTGGGATAGGTCAGCAAAAATTTGATAATTGTGTCCTTGAAAATTAAGTTCCTTTTTTTCTCTTGCAGCAATTAGTATTTGTTCTTTCATTCTGTAATAATGAAATTTTGTGATTATATCACGTGGGGGTCCATCTTTCTTTTTGGCTGTGAGGGCTCTGTGTACTCTGTCCAGTTCTAAACGTTCAATAGGGATATCTGGCTTTAGTTCTTGTAATAGAGCAGTAATAGTAGATTGCAGGTCTGTCACAGTTTCAGGTATTCCCCTTATGCGCAAGTTTGAACGTCTGGCTCTATTTTCGTAATCTTCGAGCTTAGTTTGAAGTATTAAATTCTCTTTTTTTAATTGTTCCAATTCTGTTATATTTTCTTGGGTTGTAATTTCAATTTCATCCATTTTTATCTCTAAGGCTACGGTGCGGTTTCCCAGCTCTCTTATTTCTTTGGTTAGGCTTTTTGTTATTTGGTCTGAGGTTTGTTTTAAAGCCTTATGAAGCATCTTTTCAAATTGTAATAATATTACTGGGGATACTGAGGAGGCTAGTGGAGAAGTTTGTGAGAGGATTTGTTCTGTATCTGACTCAAATGGAGAGTCTTGCTGTGACATTTTCTGTCTGTGAGAGCGCCCTGATGCTGTATCTTGTGAGGTGACTGGAGCTGCTTCAGCTGCAGTGAGTGCCTGTGAGCTCTTTGTGAGGTGATTTTTATTTCTGCCACGGTTTCCTCCCAGTACCATATTTCCTGCCCAAACTTTCACAGTTTGTTCCCTGGGGCAAAAAGGTTCAAATGGATACCTTTTGAGCCTGCAGGCTCCGCTTTGTCCTTCTCTTCTCTCCTCAGCGATGTGGAGCTCTAACAATGCATGTCTGCATTATTTCTCTCTTTCAACCGCACCAATACAGACTAAGTTGCTAAACTACTTGCTAATGTCCACCTTACCACCTGCCCTCTGGATCCTGCTCCCTCACAAATGCTACGTTCACCCTCTGGCCCTATGTTACACTCTCTATCCCACATCTTCAATCTGTCCCTCTCTTCTGGCATCTTCCCCAACTCTCTAAAACATGCACTTGTCAGACCCATACTTAAAAAGCCCTCACTGGACCCATCCAATCTTAACAACCTACGCCCCATCCCCTTGCTCCCCTTCTTATCCAAACTCCTCCAACGTCTGGTCTACAACTGACTTAGCGTCCACCTCGCTGATAATGACCTTCTTGATCCCCTTCAGTCTGGATTTCGCTGTGTGACGCTTCTCCTCTTCTGACAGTTCTTAAATAAAGGGGGGCGGGGCCACCCGGTGACCCCGCCCCCTCTGACGCGCGGTGACTTGACGGGACTTCCCTGTGGCATTCCACGTGACACCACAGGGAAGTCCCGTCAAGTCACCGTGCGTCAAAGGGGGCGGGGTCACCGGGTGGCCCCACCCCCTTTATTTAAGAACCATCAGAAGAGGAGAAGCGTCACACAGCGGGAGCCTCCCTCCATGCCATCATGGATGCGGAGCGGCCCGAAAAGAAGATGAAGAGAAGAAGATGAAGAGAAGAGCGGGAGCCTTCCTCCATGCCATCATGGATGCGGAGTGGCCTGAGGAGAAGAAGAGAAGAAGACGCCACAGAGGAGATGCTGGACAAGAACACCGGAGGAAGAACCAGAAAAACCAGAAGAACCAGAAGATGGAGATAGAAACCGAAGGAAGATAGAAGATAGAAGAAAGAAGAAGCATTTAAATAAAGGAATTGTCAAAAACTGTCTCTTGTCATTTTTAACATTTTTGACAGTTTTTTAGTGAAATGGTAGGGGTACTTTTGTACCCCCTTACCATTTCACACAGGGGGGAGGGCCGGGATCTGGGGGTCCCCTTGTTAAAGCGGGCTTCCAGATTCCGATAAGGTGTGGGGATGAGGCCCTTCTCCCCATTAACAAGGGGCTACCCCAAAGCACCCTCCCAATGTTGAGGGCATGTGGCCTGGTATGGTTCAGGGGGGGGGTGCTCTCTCGTCCCCCCCTCTTTTCCTGCGGCCTGCCAGGTTGCGTGCTCAGATAAGGGTCTGGTATGGATTTTTGGGGGGACCCCACGCCATTTTTTTAAAAAAAATTGGCGCGGGGTTCCCCTTAATATCCATACCAGATCTGAAGGGCCTGGTATGGAATTAAGGGGGACCCCCACGTCATTTTATTTTTAAATTTTGGTTCGGGGTTCCCCTGTGGGGAATTCCCATGCCGTTTTTAACAAAGAACTTTTATTTATATTGTCGGACCGGCAATTCATTAATAGCCGCGAGTAGTTTAACCACTTCAGTACCCGGCCATTGTCAAATGACGTCCACAGATGGGATCTCCCATCCCGGGTGGACGTCATATGACGGCCTGGGCTTCCCGCCCGCCGCGTTGTTGGGGACCCGGTGCGTGTGCCCGGTGTCTGCGATGTCCGCCGGGCACCCGCAATTGCCCGTTAACTGGGCCGGACCGTGGATCTGTGTGTGTAAACACACAGATCCACGTCCTGTCAGTTGAGAGGAGACCGATCTGTGTTCCCAGTACAGCGGAACACTGATCGGTCTCCTCCCCTTGTACGTCCCCGCCCCCTAGAGTTAGAATCATTCCCTAGGAAACATATTTAACCCCTTGTGTCCCCCTAGTGGTTAACCCCTTCACTGCTTGTCACATTTACACAGTAAACAATGCAATTTTATAGCATTGATCGCTGTATAAATGTGAATGGTCCCAAAAATGTGTCAAAAGTGTCCTATGTGTCCGCCATAATGTCACAGTCACAAAAAAAAAATGCGATCGCCGCTATTACTAGTAGAAAAAAAAAAAATTTTTTTTTTTTAAAATGCCATAAATCTATCCCGTATTTTGTAGACACTATAACTTTTTTACCAAAAATATGTAGAAGAATACGTATCGGCCGAAACTGAGGAAAAAATTTGTTTGTTTTTTTTTAAATTGGGATTTTATTATAGCAAAAAATAAAAAATACTGTGTTTTTTTCAAAATTGTCTCTCTTCTTTTGTTTATAGCGCAAAAAATAAAATCCGCAGAGGTGATCAAATACCACCAAAAGAAAGCTCTATTTGTTGGGAAAAAAGGACGTCAATTTTTTTGGGTACAACGTTGCACGACCGTGCAATTGATGTTTAAAGTGCGACAGCGCTGAAAACTAAAAATTGGCCTGGGAAGGAAGGGGGTGAAAATGCCCTGTATTGAACCGGTTAAATGACTTTTTTTCCTTTGAAATGTCATTTTGCTGTCAGACTGTTCTAAACACCGGATACATGCGCCCCTTTACAGGCATACTATAGACATACCCCAGGTACGAAATTTAAAGGGATATTACACTTTTATTGTTTCACTTTAAGCATTATTAAAATCACTGCTCCCGAAAAAACAGCCGTTTTTAAAACTTTTTTTGCATTGATCCATGTCCCCTGGGGCAGGACCCAGGTCCCCAAACACTATTTATGACAATACCATGAATATAAGCCTTTAAAATTAGCACTTTTGATTTCTCCCATAGACTTTTAAAGGGTGTTCCTGCGGCATTCGAATTTGCCCCAAACACCCCAAATTGTTCGCTGTTCGGCGAACTTGCGAACAGCCGATGTTCGAGTCGAACATGAGTTCGACTCGAACTCGAAGCTCATCCCTATTCGCTGGTTCTCTTCCTACTTATCCAACCGCATCTTTAGCGTTTCTTATAACTCTACTTCCTCCTCTCCTCTTCCTTTCTCTGTTGGGGTCCCCCAGGGTTCTGTTCTTGGACTTCTCCTATTTTCAATCTACACCACCTCCCTGGGTCAACTGATAGCCTCCCATGGCTTCCAATACCACCTCTACGCTGACGACACCCAAATCTATTTCTCTACCCCTCAGCTCACTCCCTCTATCGCCTCACGTATCACTAATTTACTATCAGATATATCAGCCTGGATGTCACAGCACTTCCTCAAACTCAATCTATCCAAAACCGAACTTATAATTTTTCCTCCCCCATATGCCCCTTCCCCTGATCTCTCTGTCAAAAACGATGGCACAACTATAAGCCCATCCCCACATGCCAAGGTTCTAGGTGTAGTCCTAGACTCTGAACTCTCCTTCAAGCAACACATCCAATCACTGTCCAAATCCTGCTGCCTCAACCTCCGCAACATCTCCAAAATACGCCCCTTTCTAACCAATGACACAACAAATCTCTTAATTCACTCGCATGTCATCTCTCGCCTCGACTACTGCAACTCCCTTCTCATTGGCTTGCCTCTACATAGTCTATCACCTCTTCAATCTATCATGAATGCTGCTGCCAGACTCATCCACCTTACCAATCGCTCTGTGTCTGCCACTCCTCTCTGTCAATCCCTCCACTGGCTTCCGCTCGGCCAAAGAATTAAATTCAAAATTCTAACAACTACCTACAAAGCCATCCACAATTTAGCCCCCAGCTACATCACTAGCTTAGTCTCTAAATACCAACCTACTCGTTCTCTTCGTTACTCTCAAGACCTCCTGCTCTCTAGCTCCCTCGTCACCTCCTCCCATGCTCGCCTCCAGGACTTTTCCAAAGCCTCTCCAATCCTATGGAATGCCACGCCACTCTGGGAAGTAGAGGAAGCTTGCAGGCTGCACTGACAATCCTGGGGCTGCATGGGGCACGGTGAAAGCTTACTGAGAAGGCACCCACAGGGAAGGAGGAACGGACAGTGCAGGCCAGGGACTCCAGAAGAGGAGGTTCTTCAAGTCACCAGATCAGCGCAAAGGTTCTGAGAAGATTTGAATAAAGCTTAACAGTCTGTCCAAGTACTGGCAAACCTCTGTAATGAATTAACTGCGGCCACTTTGGATAGCTGGAAGAAGGTGAAAGGATCAAGAAGATTCCTGCCAAAGAGGCCAATTGGGATCCGTGTGCAGCTCAATACCCGAGGCTGGGGTTGACAACCATCCGCCCATATGATCTCCTAAACAGAGATCAGAGGAGTCGGTAAGGGGCAATGTATCTATAGGTGGAGGACACTTTCTGTCATCACTATTTTCTGGAAGATAAAGTTGCATGCCATTCACGTTTTGGACTACTGTCATTTTCCTCTGTGCAACAGGATTATTCACTCCTATGAACTACTCACTTCATGCACTTTGCGATTGGACTATATTTGTTAATTTGTATTATATTACAGATATATTTGAACTGTGAGATTTTTATATTTTGTTTTCACTATGAGTTCATCACATGCGGATGTTTAATTTCACTTGTATAATTGATCACATTACCGTAATTTGTTTTTCATTTTCATTAGTTGCAGCGCAGCTATTTTTTGATTTATTGTAGATTAAGTGGTTGTGTCTCACATTTATAGTTGCAGCTCTCATTTTTACGGTATTTACTACAGTTTGGGGATAGCGCAGTATTTTTTAGTTTAGAATCCTATGGAATGCCCTACCCCAATCTGTCCGCTTATCTCCTACTTTATTAGCTTTTAGACGATCCCTGAAAACCCTTCTCTTCAGAGAAGCCTACCCTACCCACACCTAACAACTGTATTTTCATTTTTTTCCATCAGCTTATCCCCCACAGTTATTACCTTTTGTTTCCACTTGACCCTCCCTTCTAGATTGTAAGCTCTAACGAGCAGGGCCCTCTGATCCCTCCTGTATTGATTTGTATTGTAAGTGTACTGTCTGCCCTCATGTTGTAAAGCGCTGCGCAAACTGTTTGCGCTATATAAATCCTGTATTATAATAATAATAATAATAAATAATAATAATCTTCTCTTTCAATGTAGAGCAGTACATCTGTAAATTCATGATACCATCCATCAATGAAATGCAGCTGCCTGACACCAGCAGCACTCATGCAGCCCCACAGAAGGACACTGCCACCACCATGTTGAGGGCATGTGACCTGGTATGGTTCAGGAGGGAAGGGGCACTCGCTCATCCCCCTCCTTTCCTGACCTGTCAGGCTGCGTGCTCGCATAAGGGTCGGGTTATGGAATTTGGTAATTTTTTTTTATTCAGCTGATGACTCATCAGTTGTCAAAACCAACAAAGCATATATTAACGTGTGAAACACGTCAACCTTTTTTTCCCCTGCCAACATGCTTATTGCGCCTGTTTTTTCATGTTTTTTCCAATAAATAAGCCTTATTTGCATCGCATGGGTGTGCAGCTGTCCAAATCTTTTTCCTTTATACCTGGGCTGTGCTTGTGGGGCTCTGCGGTTGAGGGGGATTATCAGAATCTGGAAGCCCCCTTTAAGAAGGAGGCCCCCAGATCTCCCCCTCTATGTAAATGAGTAAGGGGTACATTGTACCTCTACGCATTCACTAAAAAAGTATCAAAATGAATAAAAACAGTAGACTGGTTTTTGACAATACCTTTATTAAAAAAAAACAGTTCTTATATAGGTAAGGGCACCACCCCTTGTGATGTCATGAAATGGTGCATGCTGGGTTGGTAATGTCACAAGGGAGCGGTGCCACCAGGTGATGTCGCCAGGTGGCCCCGCCCTTACCTATATAAGAACTGTCAAATGGCAAGCCAGCCATACGGCGGCGTCATGATTGACGATAGATGTCATGATAGATGATACATCGGGGGGACACTGTTTTTTGTTTTTTAATAAAGCAATTGTCAAAAACTGTCTCTGTGTTTGTATTACTTTTTGGACACTTTTTTGGTGAATGGGTACCCCATACTCATTCGCATGGGGATTCTAAAGGGGGCTTCCAGATTGCGATAAGCCTTCTACCCACAGACCTCCACACCCCCTACCCCAAAGCACCCCCCCATGGTAAGGGCATATGGCCTGGTATGGATCAGGTGGGGGCGCTCGCTCTTCCCCCCCTTTCCTGGCCTGACAGGCTGCCTGCTTGGATAAGGGTCTGGTATGGATTTGGGGGGGCATGCCATTTTTTTTTGGCATGTATGGGCTTGGCATGGACTGGGGGGGGCCCACGCCATTTTTTTAAACATTTTTACATTGCCAGCAATGGTATTGTATTGCCGGCAATTTAAATGTAATTTCATGCGTGTCTTTTCCTTTTACAAATGTAATTTTTTTTGCAGCATGTTCTATATTTGCTACAGATGCGCTAATTTACAGGCAGACTAAGGGAACCCCCAGGCACTATATTTAAAGGAATTTTCCTTTTTATAGTTGCACTTTAAGCATCATTAAAATCACTGCTCCTGTAAAAACTTAAAAAAAAAAGGTTGTATTGATGTCCCCCAGGGCAGTACACGGACCCCCATACACTTTTTATAGAAATGACTTTCATATAAGCCTTCAAAATGGGAACTTTTGATTTTTCAAGTTCTGCTCCCATAGGCTTCAATGGGGTTCGCCGTTCGGGTTCCAATTTTTTCCATGTTCCTGATGTCCTGGTGTGAACCAAACAGGGGGGTGTTCGGCCCAACTCTAATTATATAGGGGGGCACACTGAACTCCACTGTACAGGGGGCCCACTGACCACCATTGTAATGGGGGCACACTGACCACCATTGTACAGGGGACACACTGACCTCCATTGTGCATGGGGCACAGTATATAGGGGGTACAAATACCACCAGTATATGGGAGGGACATTACCAGTATACAGGAGACCCGCTAACCACCTTTGTATGGGGGGGCACACTGTCCAGTATACAGGGGACACACTGACCTCCATTGTACAGATGGTAGACTGACCATCATTGTACACATGGCACACTGATTACCAGTATAGGGGGGCACACTAACCACCTGTATACAGGGAGCACCCTGACCACCAGTATACAGGTGGCACACTGAACATCAGTATACAGGGGGCCCACTGGCCACCAGTATACTGGGGGCACAAATATCATCAGTATACAGGGGGCACAAATACCATCAGTATACAGGGGGCACATAACCATTCTACATGAGGCACACTAACCACCTTTACACAGGGGACATACTGACCAGTATACAGGAGCAGGGCTTTTTTTTCTCAGAAAATAGGCACAGAAACTCGCCCTTTTGGAGTCACACCTTTTCTTCGCCCCTACCAACCTCCAAGCACCGTTCCTTGGTTCCACCCCTGCCCACCTCCAAGCATCATTCCTTGGTTCCACCTCTACCCACCTTCAAGCACCGTTCCATGGCTTGACCACTACCCACCTCTGAGCACCGTTCCTTGGTTCCACCCCTACCCACCTCCGAGCACCGTTCCTTGGTTACACCCCTACCCACCTCTGAGCACCGTTCATTGGTTCCACGCCTATCCACCTCCAAGCACCGTTCCTTGGTTTCACCCCTACCCACCTCCAAGCACCATTCCTTGGTGCCACCCCTACCCACATCCAAGCACCGTTCCTTGGTTCCACACCTACCCACCTCTGAGCACTGTGCCTTGATTCCACCCCTACCCACCTCCAAGCACCGTTCCTTGGTTCCACCAATACCCGCCTCCAAGCACCGTTCCTTGGTTCTACGCCTACCCACCTCTGAGCTCTGTTCCTTGGTTTCACCCCCTACCCACCTCCCACTACTCCTCTTTTAGAAAATATAGAACCAAGTATCATTTTGTGGTGCAAATAATTTGTATGGAATATGGTAATAACAAGAAAAGCAGTAAAATAGATCCCCTGCAGCCAGTAACAATATATTACCCCCCAGCACCAGCAACAGTAGATCCATCTAACAACAATGGACCACTCTCAACAAAATTTCCCCCCTAGCAACAATAGACTCCCGGCAGCAACAACAGATCTCCCCACAAGAAGATCCCTCCCTCAACAGTAGATCTCTCCCAGCAGCAACTGACCCCCTAGCAATATAAGACCCACCCTCAGCAACAGTAGGTCCACCACCAACAACAACAGACCACCTCAGCAACAATAGAACCCCTCCTGCTGAAATAAATCCCCCAGCAGTCAGCATCAATGGACCCTGCAGAACACCCAGCACCCTTTGCCATTGCATACAGTCAGTGCTGGAAACTGCGTTCCCCCGCATTCCCGCTGAAAAAAAGCCCAACAGGAGACACACTGACCTCAGTTGTACAGGGGGCAGACTGACCACCATTGTAAAGGTGGCATACTGACCACCATTGTACATGGGGCAGACTGATCACAATTGCACAGGAGGTACGCAGACAAAGTAATGTACACAGTCCTGACCCCCACACACTGTATGATGCATAGTGCTGACCGTGTCACTATACGCTCTGTTGTATGTTTCACAATGAAGGGGGCACACTGACTGCTATACTCCTGGAGGTTAATTATTATATGATGTTGAGGGTTAATTAAAATTAATCAAAAAGTTCAATTTTAGTCTCATCTGACCATAACACCTTTTTCCATGTGGCTTCAGAATCTTCAAGGTGGGTTTAAAGGGGTTGTAAAGGTAAAAAATTTTTCACCTTAATGCATTCTATGCATTAAGGTGAAAAAACTTTTGACAGTACCGCCGCCCCCAGCCCCCCCGTTTTACTTACCTGACGCCTCGAATCTTCGCTGCTCGTACTTGTCATCTTCGCTGCAGCTCAGCCTGGTCGCTGATTGGCTGCAGTGGATGGATTGAAAGCAGCGCAGCCATTGGCTCGCGCTGCTGTCAATCACATCCGATGACGCGGCGCGCCGGGGGGCGGGACCGAGTGATACAGCGAGCGGCTATAGCCGCCGGCTGTATCACGGGAGCGCGCCCGAAAGCACTCACCACCATGCGAGGGAGCTCGCATTAAGGTGGTGAATGCTTGCGGGGAGGAGCTGAAACAGCCGCCGAGGGACCCCAGAAGACTAGGTTCGGGGCCACTCTGTGCAGAACGAGCTGCACAGTGAAGGTAAGTATAACATGTTTGTTATTTTAAAAAAAAAAAAAATTACCTTTACAACCGCTTTAAGGTGGTCAGTTGAGACTAAAATTGAATTATTTTGCCTCAACACCAAACAATATGTCTGGCATAAATGCAATACAGCTCACCATCCAAATAACACCATTCCTAGGGCAAAGCATGGACATGATAATATCCTGGTTTGGGGTGTTTCTCTGCAGCAGGGACTGGAGTACTTGTCAGGATAGAAGATAAATGGATGGGGCAATATACCATCAATTCTAGAGGAAAAATCTGCTGCCCTTTGCCAGAAAGTTGTCAATGAGAAGAAGTTTTACCTTCCAACATGACAATGACCCAAAGCACACAAAAAAAAAAAAATTCCACACAGTGGTTGAAGGAGAAAAAGTTGAATGTCCTTGCATGGCCTAGTCAGAGCCCAGACATAAACCTCATTGAAAATATGTGGAATGACTTGATGACTGCAGTCCACAAATGGTCACCATCAAATTTAACAGAGCAGTTCTGCAAAGAAGAGTGTGCAAATGTTGCAAAGTTTAGATGTGCAAAGTTAATAGAGACATATCCCAACAGACTAAAGGCTGTAATTAAAGCAAAAGATGGTTCAACAAAATACTGACATAAGGGGGTGATCCTTTTTCTAACTCAGTGATTCTGTTTTTGAATGTGTTATATTTTTTTCTGACATGTTGTTGTTATAGCTTTTACTTGGATGTTATAAGTTGCACTGAGTAAATACAGCTGGATAAAACAAAAACTGTATCTGTCTTCATTTTAGGCTCCAAAGCAACAAAATGTGATTATTATAAAAGGGAGTGATTCTATGTGCATTTTAGAAGCAGGTCAAAATTTGGTTTTCTTCTGTTAGCTAAAAGACAGTGCTGGTGCACATGAGAAGTGTAGTACTCAAAACAAAGAACTAGAATTCGGTTTACCAAAGATCAGATCAACACATTTTTTTTTTGTACAAAAGGTTTTTATTGAAAAAATATACATCAACAAATAAGTACAAAACGGTGATGGATACATCATGAGTTAACAGGTATAAGACTGCCGGTATCCGGCGAGTGAAACTATTATTCAAAAATTTAAGCCTGGACTCAGGCGGTACAATGCCGAGGCCAGGCGACATACCAAGACATATTCTCATCCCACGTATTCTAGCGTAGTGGTATGGTATCAGCACATATTAATATAATTTCAAACATACAGGAATAACTAAGATTTCTAAACGAGATGTTGTTGCAATACATAACGTTTCATGAAGAAATAAATAAAAAAATAAAATAAAAAATAAAAAAATATAAAATAAAGAGAAAACAAAAAAAGAACCAGTACTAAAGTCAGATTAAATTGAATAACCTTAAAGAGCATAAAATACCTCTGAATGTACTAATTTGTGTAATATATTAAATTTCCGGTGCTTATAGAATTAAGCCCGAGGGCCTAAATAAGGAGAAGGAGAGAGAAATTGAAAGTGGGAAAGAAGGGGGGAAGAAAGGAGAGAAAGGAGGGGAGGACCCTGGGGTGGGGGGAACGGAGGCTTGTTATAGAGAAAGGAGCGTTTGATCAAATCTTGATGGGCGATTGTAAGTCACCCAGGGTTGTCATATCCTGAGGAATTTATCATGAGTGTCCATCAATATGGCCGTAAGTTTCTCATCTACCATGATATCATTCACAGTATTTTTAACTGCTTCAAAACTAAGGTTTTTCCAGGCCCTTGCTATGGTGAGTTTAGTTGCAGTGAAAATCTGTGCTGCTAACTGACGTTCAGGACGAAGAAGTTCTGCAATTGGTTTCCATAAAAGGGCCTCAAAAGGGTCCCGCTTTATGTTGGTGTTAAAAAGATTACGTAACAGTGCATATACTCTAACCCATAGTCTGCAGACCCTGGGACAGGTCCACCAAATATGCGCCATTGTGCCCTCCTGTGAGCACCCGCGAAAACAAAGGGGGGGGTAAGATGGGATAAAACTTGCTAATCTAGCCGGAGTATAATACCATCTATAGAAGACTTTATACGCGTTCTCTAAAAAAAGAACATTCTTGGAACACTTAGATAGCGCTGTCGTCATGCTATGCCAGTCCTCTGGATCTAGTTGTTTCCCAAACTCAGCCTCCCATTGGAGATGATAGGGTCTCAATGGTATTGTCTTGGAATTATTTATAGCAGTATATATTAGAGAAATCAAACCCGAGGATTGGGGGCGTGATCTACAAAGGCTCTCAAATGGTGTCATGACAAAGGGGGCAGAATGAGATATTGTAAGCTGTCGAGAAAATGTCTAATTTGCAGGTAACTGTAATGCTCCCTAAGGGGGATATCGTGTGAAGAACGTAAGGCAGCGAAAGAGATAATCTTGGTTGGGGTGAAAAACGAATGGATATCTATGAAGCCATTATCAGACCACCACTTAAATTGCAGTGGGTTATTACAACCTGGTTGAAATAAAGGGCAGTGGAGGATACGAAGTAGTGGGAGATGAGGAGAAATTAGAAATTAGGCCAGCTGAATACTTGACCGCATCCCACAGTTTGAGGGAATGAGCTAAACAGGGACCTATTGTAGGGGGGCGATGTGGTCTAGGAAGCCAAGGAAGAGAAGCTAGAGGTGTTGGGTGTGCGTCGACCAAGTCAATGGTGGCCCATAGGGGCATTTGTTGCTTTGCATGAAGATGAGATAGTGTGGCGATACCTGCTGCTATATAATAAGCTTGCAAATTAGGAACTGAAAGGCCACCATTGACTCTGCGCGCGTAAAGCACTTGTCTCTTGATTCTAGGCCTCTTTTGGCCCCATATAAATTGCATAATTTTACGTTGGTGTATTCGAATGATATGGGGAGGCACTGGAACTGGCAAAACTCTAAAGTAATAGAGCAATTTGGGGAGGTACGTCATTCGTACCGTCACTATTCTGCCGAACCACGAAATCGGGATTGTGGACCAAGAGGCTAGCATAGCCTCGAGCTTTCGAAAAAGCGGAGGAAAATTAGCTTGATATAATCCCGAGTATTTTGGGGTAAGTTTAATACCCAGATAGGGTAAAGAGGTTGACCACTGAAACGAAAATGCCGACTGCAGGGCTTCTAATATCGGGGGCCGAAGATTAATAGACATCGCTTTAGATTTTGCCGGATTAACTGAAAGGCCCGAAAACGAGGCGAAGGAGTCTAAGAGAGAAAATAAATTGGGGAGGGAGATTCTGGGTTTAGTAATGGTTAATAAAATGTCATCCGCAAACAGGGACAATTTGTGCGCGTTGTCTGCTATTTCTACTCCTGAGATATCTGGATGAGAGTGTATGGCCTCCGCCAGGGGTTCAAGTGCTAGTATAAATAGAAGGGGGGAGAGCGGGCACCCCTGCCGTGTTCCCCTTTTAATAGGGAAAGTAGGCGATTCATATCCATAGTAACGCACTTTAGCCTGAGGGGAGCGATATGGGGCTGAGACCCAGCCCAAAAAGGAGGTGCCAAAGCCATAGTGTGTAAGGACCTGTGTCAAATAGGGCCAGGATAAGGTATCGAAAGCTTTATTAACATCTAAAGAAAGAAACATTGTACCCAAGGACCTTTCATGCGCTATATGTTGGATTTGGAGGAGTCGTCGAATGGCATCACTTGCCTGTCTGCGGGGGACAAATCCCACCTGATCTTTTTTTATAAGGCAAGGTAGGAAAGAATTCAAACGGTTGGCCAGAATTTTCATCAATATCTTCATATCAATATTGATTAAAGAGATTGGCCGAAAATTTGCCCAGGAGGAGTGATCTTTATCTGGCTTAGGAATCATCACTATGTTGGCAGTTAACATGTCCGGCGTAAATGAATGACCTCCTTTGACCGAGTTATACATAGTCGCTAGGTGTGGGGCCAGGATTTCTGCAAATTTTTGATAATACAAAGCAGTGAAGCCATCCGGACCTGGCCTTTTGCCCACTTTCAGTTCCTTAATGCACTGGAGTATCTCAGAGACCTGTACATCTCGGTCCATTAGGGAGATATGGGGTTCCCATAGGGAAGGTAGAGATAACTTATCTAAAAAATCATTCAGGCCCTGTGTTGAAGAATGATTTAGGGGGGAGTAGAGTTTAGTAAGTCGGTAACGGAATTCTTCTAGAAACCGCTGAGGGTTACCCGTAAGGATATTATGGGAGTAAATTTCGAAATGAAGGTTTGCAATCTGTTAGCCAACTGCACATTAGGTTTGTTTGCCTTAGAATACCATTTCTGGCGGGCCCAACGTAAGGTACAGTCCGCCTCATCTGTCAGACATAGATCCAAGTCTGTACGGGCTTTGTCTAAAGCTCTGCGGTTAGCAGAGGTGGGGGTTAGTTTAAAGGTCGTCGAGCAATCCTCTAAGATCTGTTCTAACTTGCGTAGTGCCTGAAATCTTTCTCTCTTACGCTGAGATGCTATTCGAATAACACGACCCCGGAGGACTGCTTTATAAGCCTCCCATAATGTTATTGGGGACGAGACCGAACCTGCATTAAGTCTAAAGTATTCCATAGAAGCTTCTTTGATTTCATTGAGGATCGGTTTGAATGACAAAAGTGAATCATTCATCACCCAGGGAGCTTGTTGTGGTTTGTTGAGGAGGGAACGACAGACAGTTAGAACTGGGTCGTAATCAGACCATGAGATTGTTAGCATCGATGACGAATCTATCAAAGGAATGGTGGGGATGAGAATAGTGGGTGTAGTCCCTGCTCATGGGATGAAACTCTCGCCATAGGTCTACTAGGTCCAAATTTTGTAGGGTCCGCCAGAATTTTTTCGCCGCTGGAGGGGGGGATTTGTGGTCCGCCGGGTACTTATCAAGGGCCGGATTAAGCGTCACATTCGAGTCACCCGCCAACAGGAGGGTGCCTTTTTTGTGGACCTGTAACAAGGAACAAACATGAGACAGAAATGGGCCCGGATTTTCATTCGGGGTGTAATAGGTCATAATGGTTACTTCGTTATCCTGAACAGAACCCTGTAAGAGAAGATATCTGCCATTGGGGTCAGCTATCTGTTTATTGCAGATAAATGGGACCGATTTTCGTAGAGCTATAAGAACCCCTCTCTGTTTAGTAAGACCATTAGCTAAATATACTTGGGGATAATTCGCTGCAAAATATTTGGGGCAGGAAGAAGAAGAAAAATGAGTTTCCTGTAAACAAGCTATATCTATCTTTTGTTGCTTGAGGTATTTAAAAACTTTAACTCTTTTTTGTGGGGAATTCATACCCTGAACATTCAGGGACAGCCAGTGAAGGGTCATTGGGACTGAGTTATAACGCTATGGACTACTCCATCCGCACACCCCAGGTGCCAAGGGAAAGGGGAAAGGGAGGGGGAAAGAAAAGTGAGAGAAAAATAGTAAAAGCAAGGAAGAACATAAAGTATGAGAATACCGAGAAGAACTCTAATTAGAGAATGTAGTGAATACATTGACGTATCATGCGTGGGCGGCCAGGCCCACAATGGGGTGGGGCCATAGCCAAGACAAGTATCTTAGCCCTGTGCCATCCCATGGGGGGAGCAGTGGTCCGTCGGAACCACCGGCCTATAAAGAAGATAATTCAAACAGACTATGTAAAATTGACATAAAATGTCAACAATACTTAGAGATAGCAACAAAACAAACAACGTTAAATGAGTTACGGTATGAAAACTTCAGTGCAATATTGGCAATTTGAGGGTGTGGATGCAGGGGTCCCCCCCGCCCCCCAGGGACGACAGCCACAAGACCGCCCCCCAGAAGATGGGATGAGACCCCACACCCAAGTCGCCAGCCCCTTCACCCCACTAAACAGGAGCAAGGGGATCCGGCGAGTGAACAAAACAAACACACAACCTGAATAACCATCAGTGGAGGCTTGTCCCCAGCCAAAAACTCTGTACCCTTTACCCCCCACCCCACCAGGGCTTAAGAGTAATTTGCTTATGTCTGGTGAACCCTCTTCTCCATGAGGGCCATCAGCAATGTAGAGGTGGTTCGGGGGGGGCAAACTATTGTCGGAGACCCCTCAGGGAGACTCATGTGGGTTGGTCCATGCCCAAGACCGCCATCTCACAGGTGGGGCAGCCTACAGTAGGGCAACGATCCTCCCAACTATTCTGCAGTCAGTTCAAGTGGGCAAAGGTACGGCAGGGGGACGACCTCCAAAGGAAGCAATTGAAAACCTCCATTTAGGTTGGAAATTAGAAGTCAGTCAGTGACACACCGAGCCAAATGGCTAAGAAAGATGAACTGCACATCATGAAGAAATGGGATTTTTCATCCATTATTAGCTTGATCGAATCTTTGGGCCTGCAGGTCACACAGTGCCGGGGATCCAGATTGTGATCGTTGTGAAGCTTGAGGAGGTTTACGAGGGGGCTTAGAGGGACCTGGTTGAGAGTTGGAAACCTGAGCATCAGGTTGAGACAGAGGAATGTCCAATTGTAGATCCTGAATATGTTGCTTTAGGCCTGATGGGGAGGTGGCATGGAACTGACGACCTTGGTGGGAGAAAGAAAGTTTAAAGGGGAACCCCCCATCTGTACTTGATCTGATTGGATTGTAGAACTTGGAGATAGGGCTTGAGACCTCGGCGCCTGGCAATAGTGACCGGCGAGAGGTCCGCAAATATTTGAAGGTGGTTGCCTTGAAAAGAGATATCCCTTTGTTCTCGGGCAGCTTGTAAGAGTTTCTCCTTGGTCCTATAGTAGTGGAATTTGATGATAACGTCCCATGGGGGACCTTCAGAAGGTTTAGGGGCCAATGACCGATGAATGCGGTCAAACTCTAGCCTTTCTACCGGGATCTCAGGGGCCAGTTCTTGAAAAAAAGCAGTGGCTGTTCCTTGTAGGTCCGTGATCGTTTCAGGGAGTCCGCGGATACAAAGGTTATCCCTGTGGGCCCTGTTTTCTGCGTCCTTTAGCTTATCTCTGAGAGCGTCCAATTCTGCGGACATTTTGTCCACCTCCTCCTCATGGCCCTCCAACACAGTAGTAGCCAAGTTCATGTGATGTTCCAATTGGTTGGTGCGGTGGCCGATCTCTTTAAGGCCTCGGACCAAGTCCGAGGAAAGCTTTCGGGAGGCAGCCGTTATCTCATCTCTTACAATGCTACGGAATTTAGCTAGCAAAGCATCAGAGTCAGCAGGATGGGGACTCATGCGATCTGTGGGGAACAGATGAAGGCTTTCAGCCGGAGAACCATGTCCCAAATCCAAAAGTTGTGTGTCATCATCAGGTTCTGGGGACTCGGGCGCCATTTTAGATCTGCCTTTGCCTGGGGCCGAGGATTTGTTGCTGCTCTGCCTGTTTTTTAGCTTGTTTTTTGTAGAGCGGTACATTACCGCTTGCAGCTCCAGGTATTCCTCTATCCTTTAAAGTAAAGTGGTCTCTCTCTCGTTACTTCTATGTCAGATTAGGCCAGGTAGTAGATTCCGACGGCGCGGAGCGGAGGAATCAAACATCCATTTCCTTCACTCACGCGTATGCCCCCCTCTCGGGCAGTGTCTTACATTGTAAAATAAAGGGCTCCTTTAAACTTGATAATTAAAAAATAAAAAAAATTAAAAATTTTTGATCAATAGCCCTGTTGGCCTATGTAGTGCTTGTAAGGGGGTGATTAATTAGGGCAAATGATGTTTTGAGATCTGTGAGAAAGTGGGCAGCCGAGTCTCAGTAAAAAAGAAAAAAAAAGAAATGTTTTTGGGAGTCTCTGGAGTACCAAGATGTCTGCCACCCTCCAAGAGTAGGCTGAAGCCACGGACTTTCCTGAGGAGCGGCCGCCGGATATGCAGGGTCAGCTCCATTTAGGCCTAAAACCCCCAGCCAGGGACAGATGTCAGTGCACAGGGGGACAGATACCCCTAAGGATGTCTCTCAGGGGGCGATGGTACTCACTGCAGTCCGGGGGGAGGCCTGTGTGACTGTAGCTGAGGTCAGAGGCCTCCAGGAAACATCTGGCCGCGGAGCGGAGCGGATTCTAGCTCAGTTTTTCAGCTGGTCCTGTGGCCACTGTCTTTCGGGGGTAGGGTAGCCCACAACCAAGGTCCTGGTACCCGCTCCTGTGGTGGATTATGCCGTCAGAGGCAAAAGGACACCAGACCTTTCGTAGGCCCCAAGATGGTGGGGGCCGCTGTGCTATTAAGTCCGGCGCTGCCGAACCGGGCCCGAGTTTATGATAACTAGTCCTCTGGAGCAAGCTGGGGAGAGTCCAGGCACCCTGAGATGCGAACCTGGAACTCTCCAGGGCAAGAATGGGCTGCGGATGGCGGTGGATTAGGCCTGGGTATGGAGAGCTCAGAGTCAGCACGTCCTCACAGATTCACCACCAGGACACGCCCCCCAGATCAACACATTTTTAATGCTGATTTGTTAGGTCACTAAAGTTTGCACATTGTGCTTTAATTAATATGCATTTTTATATTTATTTGGAATAAATATTTGAGTTAAAACAAGATTTTAGCATTAGACAAAAAAAAAATACTGAAGGTTTCTTCTGGTAAGCTATTCCTAATGCAATACAAAGTAAGTAATGTGTATTTTAACCAGTTTTACAATATTTTTATGCTTTACTTCAAAACATTGTTTTCAGCAGCTTTACAATTTAGTTAAAGCTGTAGCTTGAAGGAAATTGTTAAATGTAGACTTGTAAATTAAGTTTTGCTTCTGCAAGAAAAAAAAGTACCCACAAATTCAATTACTTTTACATTTAGATGCTGTAATACTAGCTATAAAATAGCAGGAACTATTCTATTTTGTATCCTAAAATTATTGGAACATTATTTATGGAACAAAAGAAAAAAAATCTTATACCACAATATTTCTATATAAATTTACTTAGAACATTATGTAATTAATCCTTTATACTGTACTGGTGAAATGTTTGTTTAGGATACTTTATAATTAACGTGTGCTTATATTTATAAAAATAAGAAGTCTAAACAGCCCTTTCCTTAAACGGTTCCAGTAAATGTTTACAGAATTAATGGCTAAATATGAACCATTTGGGTTATAAACATCTCTGCACATAATTAGTGAGTAAAACCTCTGCTCCAGTATGCCCTTAAAGACCCTGTTGATCGTCTCCATCTTTCCTATCATACAACACAGAAAAGATGTACAATGCATTCAATTACAGTCTGCATGCTCAATTAACCACTTACCTACAGGGCTCTTTCACCCCCTTCATGCCCAGGCCAATTTTCAGCTTTCAGTGCTGTCACACTTTGAATGACAATTGCGCGGTCATGCTAAACTGTAACCATGTGAAATTTTTTATCATTTTCTTCACACAAATAGAGCTTTCTTTTGGTGGTATTTAATCACTGCTGGATTTTTTTTCCCCCTTCTCTGATGTGCGCTGATGAGGCGGCACTGATGGGCTGCACTGATGGGCACTGATGAGGTGGCATATATGGGCACTGATGAGGCGGCTCTTATGGGCGGCTCTTAATGATTAGGTGGCACTGATGAGGAGGCACTAATATGCTGCACTAATGGTCACTGATAGGTGGCACTGATATGAGGCACTGATGAGCACTGATGGGTGGCACTGGTGGGCACTGATAGGCAGCATGGATAGGAGGCACTGATGGGTGGCACTGATAGGTGGCACTGATGGGCAGCAATGGTGGGCAATGATGGGCAGCAATAATGGGCATTGATGGGTAGCACTGATAGGCGGCACTGATAGCCAGCACTGACTGGCATCACTAATGGACACTAATTTGTGGCACTTGTGGGCACTGGTTGCTGACAATGGTGGGCACTGGTGGGCACTGATTGCTGGCACTAGTGGGCACTGATTGCTGGCACTGGTGTTGCTTTATTGTAATCAGGGCACTGATGATCAGTGCCCTGATTACATGTCTCAATGTCCCCTGCGAGGAGATGCCACTGATCGGCTCACCTAGCAAAAAACTCTGTCAGTGTGAGGCGATGAGAGACAATTACTGGCATTTCCGTGTTTACATGTGACCGGCTGTGATTGGACACAGTGTTGCCGTGTCCTAGCAACCTGACGTGGCCCCAATCGCCACGCTGCACGTCACCACAGGTGCACGGAAGCAGGCGTTCAGGTGCGCCGTCATATGACATCCACCCAGAATGAAAGCTGCACCGTCCCTCCGTCATTTGATGGTGGGCAGGCAGCAAGCAGTTAAAAAGATAACACACCTAGACAAGTATGCTTTTTTTCAAAATGACAGATAATTTCAGCCCAGTCCATTGACATTTGAAAATTACAGTAACATGGCTAATTTAGAGAGCCTTTGTGAATAGAATAGAACAGAACAGAATAGTGTGACTTGAGCTATCTGCATCAAAGACTCATTTGACCTTCTTGTGACAGTCATGTTGCACTTCCTTCTGCACGCTTCAATTGTCAAGGGTATGAAATAGAGATAGCGATAGAGATATGAGATAAGTTTTGACTTTTGAAAACAAGTCAACATTTGCATAGCATTACAATATGCAGTTATGAAGACTGTTTATTAAGGATTCTTGCTCCATAATCATTTTAATCTGAACAGTTGGAATTAGCATACATAATCATGGGGTTAGTAGCATTTGTGGAAAGATCATCCTTTTTGCATAAAAGACTTTCTGGTTTTGCCAGTACCCAGACCCCCGAAAATGTCTTTTTAAAAAAAAAAGGTCATCATGTTTTTTTTATCCGTTTATTACTTCTCTAACTTTATTTCTATTCTTTTATTAATTGTTTTGGATTTTTTTGTGCTAGTTTGATAGTCTCTTTAGGCCATATGATCTTTACCATTGGAGCATGTATTTTTATTTTATGTTTTCATTTTATGGAGATTTCTGAAAACAAATTTGCTCCAAAGCTATCAGAAGTTTGTGGATAGCATTTGGATAAAACACAAGCCTTGTCAGGTAACCTATAGCAGTGGATTTTATAATTTTATAAAATTAAAACAATGGGGCTGATTTACGAAGCATTTGCGCCGTGACTTGCGGTGCACACTGATGCGCAAATTACATTTTCGTATTTACAAAGCATTTGCGCCGGTAACACAGCGCGATCCCCCATTTACTATTCTCTTCCCGACGCACGGGAAGAGGTGATCGCTATGCCACTATAGACATGGCACACGGCATCTTTAACTTCAAATTTAAACAAGCTGAAAGTGCCAATATTATGGGGGTGATGTGGGGTGATGTAGGGAAGTGTAGTACTAACTGTCCAAGTAACAAATATGGCCAAAATAGAATGAGAAAGTGTATTTTTCTGAACAAGCCGGCAGCGCCGGCTAATACATTTAGAACTGCAGGAGGTGAATGTATACACTGCGCATTCTCAAATGGCATTTGTGCTTGTTTAAATGCTTTGGTTCAGTGTGCCGGCAAAATCTTAGTAAATGTCAAGCAACGTAAATGCATTTGCATAGGTTGAACGGGCGCACCTCTACATTTTTTTTTTTACACTGGTTCACTTCGCGGCTATAGTGAAATGTCGGTCCGGCAAAACACATAAAAGTTCACTGATAAAAACAGCATTAAGAAAACAAACAAAATTCAGAAAAAAAAATGCGTGGGGTTACCCCGAAATTCAATACCAGGCCCTTCAGGTCTGGTATTGATATTAAGGGGAACCCAACACCAAAAAAAAAAAAAAGACGTGGGGGGTCCCCCTAAATTCCATACCAGGCCCTTCAGGTCTGGTATGGATTTTAAGGGGAACCCCGCTCCAAAATTTTAACAAAAATGGCGTGGGGTCCCCCTAAAAATCCATACCAGACCCTTATCTGAGCACGCAACCTGGCAGGCTACAGGAAAAGAGGGGGGACGAGAGAGCCCCCCTCCTGAACCATACCAGGCCACATACCCTCAACATTGTGTGAAATGGTAAGGGGGTACAAAAGTACCCCTACCATTTCACAAAAAAACTGTCAAGAATGTTAAAAATGACAAGAGGCAGTTTTTGACAATTCCTTTATTTAAATGCTTCTTTTCTTCTATCTTCTATCTTCCTTTGGTTTCTTCCTTCATCTTCATCTTCTTCTTCTTCTTCTGGTTCTTCTGGTTTTTCCTCCAGTGTTCTCGTCCAGCATCTTCCTCCGCAGCGCCGGCGTCTTCTTCCCTTCTTCTTCTCGGGCCGCTCCGCATCCATGTGAGGCTCCCACTGTGTGACGCTTCTCGTCTTCCGACGGTTCTTAAATAACTGAGGGCGGGGCCGCCCGGTGACTCCGCCCCCCTCTGATGCACGGGGACTTCCCTCTGACGTTACGGGGAAAGCCTCTGGGAAGTCCCCGTGCATCAGAGGAGGGCGGGGTCACCGGGTGGCCCCACCCTCCATTATTTAAGACCCGTCAGAAGACGAGAAGCGCCACACAGCGGGAGCCTCCCATCATGGATGTGGAGCGGGCCGAGAAGAAGAAGGGAAGAAGACGCCGAGGAGGAAGATGCCGGATGAGAACACCGGAGGAAGAACCAGAAGAACCAGAAGAAGAAGAAGATGAAAATGAAGGAAGAAACAGAAGGAAGATAGAAGATAGAAGAAAGAGGATAGAAGAAAGAAGATGGAAAGCAGAAGACTTTAAATAAAGGAATTGTCAAAAACTGTCTCTTGTCATTTTTACGTTTTTTGACACTTTTTTAGTGAAATGGTAGGGGTACTTTTGTACCCCCTTACCATTTCACACAGGGGGGAGGGCCGGGATCTGGGGGTCCCCTTGTTAAAGGGGGCTTCCAGATTCTGATAAGCCCCCCGCCCGCAGACCCCCACAACCACCGGGCAAGGGTTGTGGGGATGAGGCCCTTGTCCTCATCAACATGGGGACAAGGTGCTTTGCGTGGGGACCCCAAAGCACCCTCCCAATGTTGAGGGCATGTGGCCTGGTACGGTTCAGGAGGGGGGGCTCTCTCGCCCCCCCTCTTTTCCTGCGGCCTGCCAGGTTGCGTGCTCGGATAAGGGTCTGGTATGGATTTTGAGGGGGACGCCACGCCATTTTTTTTATTTTGGCGCGGGGTTACCCTTAAAATCCATACCAGACCTGAAGGGCCTGGTATGGATTTTGAGGGGGACCCCACACCATTTTTTTTTATTTTGGTGCGGGGTTCCCTTTAATATCCATACCAGACCTGAAGGGCCTGGTATGGAATTTCGAGGGAACCCCACACGTTTTTTTTTTCTTAATTTTGTTTTTTCTCTTAATGCTGTTTTTTAAAACAAACAGCATTATGTGTATTGCCGGACCAACATTTCATTATAGCCCCGAGTATTTTTAAATAACTTTTATTCCTTAAGGGCCAGTTCACACCACATGCAGTCCAGTGCATTTTTTTCCTGCATCAAAAACGCACGGAAAGTAGGTTATATGGTTTTCAATGGCATAGTTCACACCAGTGCTTGCAGTTCCAGTGCGTTTCCAGTTCCAGAAAAAAATGTAGAACATGCTGCATTTTTTATGCACTGGACTGTACTGGAACGCTGTAAAATGCATCAAAAACGTGCTTTCAGAAAAGCACCTAGAACGCATCCGGACTGCGTTTCTATAGTGTGATCTGGCCCTTAGGGCCCTTAGGGCTAGTTCACACCATAGAAACGCAGTCCGGACGCGTTCCAGGTGCTTTTCTGCATGCATGTTTTTGATGCGTTCCAGTGCGTTTTTGGTGCATTTATGATGCAGTCCCGTGCTTCCCCCCCCCTCTTTTTTCTTAACCTTAAATAAGGACAAGTGCGTTCCAGTGCGTTTTTTTTTTTCTTTCAAAATGATTTTTATTAAGATTTTTTCAGACATACAGACTATAAAATACTTCGATTTGTCCATCATGGATTTAACAATAATACATATAACAGGGAAAACATTATAGAATAATAAAAATACTATATGTATTACTGGCTGGCGAGTTCAAGATACATATTTACGTCAGAGTGTCAGGGTATAAAATTTGTGGAAATCACAGTATCGTGGAACAAGTAATACTTAGTATACAATCTGTCTGTATCTTACTTAAACTACAAATTGGTTTAGAATCAATGTATTGATAATCTAACTGTGGTGACTGAAACATATCACCATTAATACAAAGAAGTTTTGGGGGGGTAAAGAAAGGGGGAAAGAAGGAATTTTAAGCTACAATTGGATTACAGGTAACAGAATACTATCATTTTTGACATAGTGAATTCCAAAGTTTCCAATTGGAAAGATATTTTGCTCCAGTGCCATCTCTATAGGCTATAATCTTTTCATACACAGATACCATATTTATTTTTGTAATTATTTCTCTAACGCTACCTTTCTCAGACCTCCATTTACTCACCAACAAGGACCTGGCGGCAAATAGTATATGCATCGCTATAGATCTAACTGAGATTGGATATTCTGATATGTTAATGCTTAGGATAGCCTTCTCGGCCGAGGGAGTAGTGAAGACTCCTGTGACTTTCGCTATTAGTTTGAACACTTCTGACCAGAAGCTGCGAATATGCTTGTACGACCACAACATGTGGACCAATGTTCCCACACGGTCGCAGCCCCTCCAACATAGATTAGAGTTATCTACAGAGAATTTGGCCATCATGTACGGTGTATAATGCCATCTTGCTGATAGTTTTTCCGCCAGTTCCTCATAGTTAGAGCACCTCGAGAATCTACCATTACATTGGAATGCTAATAAGCATTGTTTGTCCGTAAACGATTGGCCTAGTTCTTTTCCCCATTTATGTAAGGGAGTAAACTCAGTAAAGGTTATTTTGGCATTAAGTAGTGCATACAGCTGAGATATACCTTTCACTTTAGGGTTAGAGGAATTTAGGTACTTCCATACTTGGGTTGGAATGAGAGAGTTCTACATTAACCTTGTAGTAGGCTACTTTTCTAAAATGCATTAGTGTCTTGTGCACTGCGTTTAAAGAATTATAGGGGTCAGATAGAGTCAAGATAATGTCATCCGCAAAGAGTGATATTTTATGTTCTCGATCAAGAGAGGGAATGCCTCGGATCGATATGTTGCTCCTGATTGTTTCTGCCAGTGGTTCCATAATAATGCAAAGATTAAAGGTGACAGGGGGCACCCCTGCCTTGTCCCATTTGTTATTTGGAAGTTTCTGGAGAACATTCCTTCAGTAAAAACATAGGCGGACGGGGAGGAGTATAGAGCTAGAATTGCCTGTTGGATTGGGCCTATCAAGCCAAACTTCTCCAGCACCTTGATCAAATATCCCCAGTGAACTCTATCGAAGGCCTTCTCTGCGTCCAAAGTAAGGAGCAGAGAAGGCCTTCGTGATTCTTCTGCGAGATGGAGTATGTTTACCATTCTTCTTGTAGCGTCGTTAGTTCCCCTTCCAGATACGAAACCTACTTGATCCTGGTTGATGAGTTCTGGTAACAGTGATGTCAATCTATTGGCTATGATCTTAGCATACAGCTTGACATCCACATTTAGCAAAGAAATAGGTCTAAAGTTTTGTGGAGCTGAGTAATCTTTACCTGGTTTTGGCAGAGTTATGATAGTCGCTGTCAGCATTTCTTTTGGGAATGAGGCATTGGACATTGCGGCGTCAAAGACCTGCTTTAGATAAGGAGACAATTCAGTTTGGAACAATTGGTAATATTCAGATGAGTAGCCATCAGGACCTGGTGATTTATTGTAGGGCATTTTCCTAATTGTTTTTTCAATTTCTTGAGTGGTAAAAGGTGAGTTAATTTTTGTAAGTTCTGATTGGACCTTTGGAAGATTTATCGCTTCCAAGAATTCAGAAATCAGGTTGTCAGAAGGTTGTGATGTATCAGGGTCATCTTTAAGATTATATAGGGTTTCATAGTAGTCACTAAAAGCGTCTGCTATGTCTTTGGGGTTTGAGACTGTTATTTTAGATTTAGGGTTCACTATATGTGGGATTCTTTGCTTTGTCATTTTTTCTTTCAACTGATTCGCCATCAGTTTCAACCGCCTTGTGGCCGCAACGGTGGTTATTTGCTTTCAAAATGCGAAGGCGGTTATTCTGCTGGGAAAACAGAAGTGTTCTTAGGTCTTGTCTAGCATAAAATAGTAGGTCTCTCGTTTTTTGAGTAGAATTTTGTATGTTAGAGAGTTTTTATTTTTTTATTATTATTTATTATTATTATTTATTTACTTTTTATTTTATTCAGCAGGTCGTTGAGCCTCTCCGCCCTCTGTCTCTTGGCCCTACCACTCAGTTGTATTAATAAGCCACGTATGACCACTTTATGAGTATTCCACAGCGTGAAAGGGTTGGATACCGAGGGAGCATTGATTTCAAAGAATTCATTCAAGGAGTTTCTGACTAATTTAAGATTCTCAGGTTGAGAGATAGAGAATACGTCATTCCTCCATCTATTTGCTCCTGTCTCGGCTTTCCGCCCTCCCACACTTATGGAGACTGTAGCATGGTCAGACCAAGAAATAATATCAATGTCTGATCTAACAATCCTCTGTAATAAAAATTTGTCTACTAAAAATAGATCTATTCGTGAGTAAGTACTATGTACATTGTAAAAGAAAGTAAAGTCCTTCTCTGAGGAATGCTGACACCTCCATATGTCAAAGAGGTTTGATGTATTAATAAATTTTGCCAGCGTCATCCTTCGATGGGTTAAATGTTTGGGGTTTGTGCAGTCCATGTACTTGTCTGGTATTGCGTTGAAATCCCCACATAGAATAACATGCCCCTGTTTCAGAGATTCTACCTTTTTCCATATTTCGTTTAAGAATCGGAGTTGGTTGTTGTTTGGTAGATATACATTAACTAGAGTGTATTTAACTGCAAAGATCTCACATACCAGTATAATGTACCTGCCGGAGTCATCCAAATGGGTTGTGATTTCTGAGAACGGGATAGTGTCTCTAATTGCAATTGCTACCCCGCCTTTTTTCTTTGGGCCATTCGCTGTGTATAGTTGAGGGAATTTATGATTGCTGAAAGCTGGGGGTTTATCCGCTATAAAGTGAGTCTCCTGGAAGCATATGATGTCACTTTTTAGCCTGGACGCTTCCTTCCAGGCCTTTTGAAGTTTGAAGGGGCTGTTCAGACCTTTCACATTTAGTGATGAGATTTTGAAAGACATATTGATAGGTTGCAGGGTTCGTACCTTATGCCGAAGAAAGTCGTGTAGAAGGATAGCAGGCCAACCTGATGGTATTAGCTTTCAGTGCGATGGAAACTGTGGAGCAAAAGTCCCAAGTGTCTGAGTAGGATAGATCGGTATGACCGTACTTCTGTTCCTGTAGTTAAAATAATAGGGAGGGCGCAAGAAAGAAAGGATACAAACAAAAAGTCATAAAAAATTATCGATCCTGTAAGGGATCCGTGCGGATGCAATTCCGCTATAACTCGGAGGGTAAAGCAAACAGTTAGCTAAGTGGCATTCTCCTGGGTCAAACGGGTTCCTTGTCGCTTAGCAACAGTAAATTTCAGCCTGTTTCTGCGTCTGAGCTGGCTCGGGTAGATGGAAGTGAGTGTGGCGTATCATTTCTGTTGTCACATGGATCAAGAATTCGCCAGTCTCTCAGGAGACGAATTCCATCCTTGACGCTTGTTACTGCCTGTGATCTGCCCTCTTTTGTAATCAGTAGCTTGGCCGGGTACAGCCATCTATACTTGATGCGATGGTTGTTTAGCGGTTTAGTTATAGTTGCTAACTGCCTGCGCTGCTGCATGGTAAAGGCTGAGAGGTCAGCAAAGAAAGAGAGATCTTGTAGCTCTTGAGGAAGGTTTTCTCGTCTTCTGACTATCATCATGAATTGGTCCTTGATATGGTAAAAGTGGACCCGGACTATTGTATCTCTGGGAAGATGTTCTGGTATATTTCTGGGTCTCGGAAGACGGTGTATTCGATCTAAGTCCTCCAGGGGTGCTTCTGGAAGCACAGCTTTCATGAGATTTGTAAAGTATTCTTTCAGATCTGGGGGTTTGACCGATTCAGAGATCCCCCGAATTTTGACATTGTAACATCTTGATCTGTCCTCTAAATCGGCCAATTTTGTTTTAATGGCTGTAAGTTCATCATCCCTGTCGTTATGGGTGTCCACCAGGTCATTAAAGGTGGACGCAAATTCGCCCATCTTAGATTTAATGTGGGATACCCTGGAGTCTACAGCTGCCACCTCTGATTTGAATTGCTGTGTGATTGCTAACATGTCAGCATGTAAGGTAGACCGCAGAGACACCAACATGTCTTTGAGCGTGGTATCCAATACCGGCTGGTTTTGTGTAGGGAAGTCTATAATGGATTCCTGTAGTTCCCTGGTATCGTCTAGGGAAGAATCAAATCCACTAATGTCTGCTGTATCTGCAGAGGCCGAGGACATTTTCAGCTTGCTTTTTGCAGGGCTGGAGGATGCAGATGGAGTTGGTGGGTACTGACCTTGTCCCTGTGATTTGTTGCTGTATGTGCGGCTAGAGTCTTGCCTCCCATTCTGTCCACGCTGTGTGGAGAGGCCATGCGGCTCTCCTGCATGTCTGCCGGCGCCATCTTGGACAGGGAGGTGGCGCGGCTGTATAAGAAAGTCCGTCATCTTCCCTGGTTTCATGGGTTCCTTTCGTTTGCGGGAAGGCATCCAGGAGTAGGTTCGCTGTGGGTCCAGTATATGGTTCCATGAAACAAGGCTCCGTGTTGCTGTTTTCCCCATCTAAGCCCAGGATACTGCGGAGCTAGGTTAGCATGCGACCATCGTCTCCACTGGTTAGCCACGCCCCCCCGTTCCACTGCATTTTTGATGTGTTTTACAGCTTTCCAGTACAGTCCAGTGCAGAAAAAATGCAGCATGTTCTACTTTTTTTCTGGAACTGGAACGCACTGGAACTGCAAGCACTGGTGTGAACTATGCCATTGAAAACCATATAACCAAATTTCCATGCATTTTTGATGCATAAAATATGCACTGGACTGCATTGGTGTGAACTGGCCCTTAAGCAATTTGGCATATTTAAAGGCATTTCTCCTTGTTTTATTTTTAGGGTTGTCCAATTGGTGACATTGATATATGTCCCTTAGGGTGGGACCTGGGCCCCATACCCATTTTAAGGCCAATAACTAGAAGATAAGCCAGCCAAGTGGGGACTAGTAAAATTGCCAAGCCAACTATTGCACATGTTAGGCTCTTTAGTTGCCCCCCCCTGGACTGGGGGGTGTTTTGTCTCATCTGTAATTTTGGTGCATGCTGGATGATGTGGTTAATTTTGGACAGGGGGGTGGCTTATTTAGTGCTAGCTGCATTTGGGTTGTTCTGGGCATGCTCAGGGACTTTGGTTTTTTCCTGTGCCTTTTGGTGTGTGAAATGCATTTGGGTTGGTCTGGGCATGCTCAGGGACTTTGTTTTGAACATTCCTTGGATGTTTCTGGGCATGCTCAGAGTGTGTTTTTTAGGTTAGTACTTTAACTGCTTTAGCCCCGGAAGAATTTACCCCCTTCCTGACCGGAGCACTTTTTGCGATTCGGCACTGCGTCGTTTTAACTGACAATTGCACGGTCGTGCGACGTGGCTCCCTAACAAAATTGCCATCCTTTTTTTCCCACAAATAGAGCTTTCTTTTGGTGGTATTTAATCACCTCTGCGATTTTTATTTTTGCGCTATAAACAAAATAAGAGCAACAATTTTGAAAAAAACGCATTATTTTTTACATTTTGCTATAATAAATATCCCCCAAAAATATATAAAAAAACATTTTTTTTTCCTCAGTTTAGGCCGATACGTATTCTTCTACATATTTTTGGTAAAAAAAAATCACAATAAGCGTTTATTGATTGGTTTGCGCAAAAGTTATAGCGTTTACTAAATAGGGGATAGTTTTATGGCATTTTTATCAATATTTTTTTTTTACTAGTAATGGCGGCGAACAGCGATTTTTATTGCGACTGCGACATTATGGCGGACACGTCGGACATTTTTTTTTTGTTTTCAAAAAGTTTTTTATTTTGTTTTTAAGAATAACAGAGAAGGGGTTACAAATCCAAGACAATCAGAGCAATGAATACAAAGAGTGTAGGGATACGGATTATATGCAAAGACAAAGTACAAATATATACTGTTGAGTTATACATATCTATTAGAGCTATCGACATATTCTGAAAGTCTGAGATTTAGCTAAATAGATTAAACATATCTAGAGACCAAATCAAAGAGAAAAGAAAAAAAAAAAAGCTCCAAGCAGGAAGATAAAACGTACAAAATCAAAATAAAAAGAAAAGAAAAACATAAAACTGTCAGGTTTGGAGCCTAAATAAGAACCACGGGTTCCAGATGGCATCATATTGAGGGATAGTGTCATGTAGGGTGTGGTAGATCTTGTCCGCCAACATCATGTGGTCTATTCTTTCAATAACTTGAGAATATGGTACTGAGGCTGATTTCCAATGCAGAGCAACCACCCAATGCAAAGCTATACAGATAGAGTGGATCAGTTTAACCAACGGTTTAGGGGTGTCTGAAGGGGATTGAAATAATAGACAGTGTTGGTATGAGATATTAAGAGGTTTGCCCGCTAATTTGTCTATTACTTTCAGGATCTCATTCCATGTTGGACGTAGTTTCTCGCAGTCCCAAAATATGTGGAGAAATGAGCCTTGTTGCATGCATCCACTAAAACAGAGAGGGGATGATTGTGGGTAGATCTTGTGAATACGCAATGGGGTGTAGTACCAGCGTGCTATCAGTTTAATAGCAGTTTCACGTACCATGATAGATTTAGTGCATTTGCGTAGGTTCTGCCAGCCCTTCACCCAGTCAATGTCATCGACCTCAGGGTCTAATTCAGCTTCCCATTGGGATCTATATTTTAGGGTTGTGACCTCTGAGTTAGCTTCCAGGTTGACGTAGACTAGTGAAATCAGACCTTTTTGGCGGGGTGAGTCGTGGCATATGTCCTCATATAGAGTGGTGGAGGTCGCAGCAGGGCAAGTGTAGTGCTTTTGGAAGAAGTGACGTATTTGTAAAAAGTGATAGAATTCAGTGTTTGGGATGTGGTACGTGGATTGCAACTGAGAAAAGGAGATAAATTTTGAGTTTATAAAAAATTTATCTAACGTAGTTAGTTTTAAATCAATCCAGAGTTGGAAAGAGGAGGGTCTATCAAAGGCCAATGGGAATCTAGAATCTCCTAGAAATGAGGCACCCAGAGGAACAGCTGAGATGAGATTGTATGGTTTTTTTATATGTGTCCCAGAGTTGAAGGCCAGCTTGCGTAATCAAATTTTTAGTGCCTACTTCTGATCTAGTCTGATTGTTTGACCACATAAGGCCAGGGAGATATAGAGGGGTGATGGATTCACTTTCAAACTGTACCCAAGGGACTCTGGAGTTATGAATATTCCATTGCGCTTGTTGAGTGTATCTACTGGCTAAGTAGTAAAACCATATTTGAGGAACCCCTAAACCTCCCCTTTTGGAAGAGCAGTACAGGACTTCTTTGGCAAAGTGTGGGGGTTTGTCCTTCCATATGAATCTATTAAGCAACACCTGAATAGTGTGGAGGAATGTTTTAGATATTTTAAGTGACAGGGATCTAAAAAGGTAGAGAAGTTTAGGGAGAATAGTCATCTTGAGTGCAGTGATTCTGCCAAGAAATGAAATGTGGAGGTGTGACCATTGTTTGAGGATACCTTTCAATTTAGAAACCATAGGTGGGAAATTTACTTCAAAGAGTCTGCAGAAATCCTTAGTCAGGTTAATTCCCAGGTATAGAAGGTGAGAATCTGCCCAAATAAAGGGATAGACTGACTGAATCTGATGCAGTTCTCCAGGAGAGTAACCTATAGGGAGGGCGCTTGATTTTGCCATGTTAATAGATAGACCTGAGATCTCTGCAAATTTTGATAGAGTCTGAAATAAGTTCGGCAGAGAAACCAGAGGGTTGGTGAGAAACATTAGAACGTCATCAGCATACATTCCAAATTTGTATGTCGAATGGCCCTTCACATAGCCCAAAATATCAGGATCTTGGAGTATAGCTATGGCCAGAGGTTCGAGAGCTAACGCAAAAATTAAAGGTGACAACGGGCACCCTTGTCTCGTACCCTTGCCCAGGCCAAAAAACCTAGAATTACAGCCAGGGAGCCTAATCCGAGTTTTCGGGCTACGATAAAGGGCCAAGAAAGCTTGCAGGAAAGCTCCCTGGAATCCCATACGTTGTAAGAGTGTGGTGATGTATGTCCATGAGACGCTGTCAAATGCCTTCTGTATGTCTAGGCTAAGCATGAGGAGTTTACGTGAAAAAAGGTTGGCATCTTGTATTATATTTGTCGCCAGGCGAATGTTATCGGTGATAAGTCTATGGGGTATAAATCCAGACTGAAAAGGGGAAATCAAAGAGGGGATAACCCCCGCTAGTCTGTCTGCCATGATCCTGCTAAAAATTTTTAAATCATTATTAATGACCGAGATAGGTTGATAATTTTGGGGTAGGGTGTGGTTTTTGTGAGGTTTGGGTATCAGGGACATATTGGCTAGTAACATCTCTTCAGGGAAACTGCCCCCCTGTAGGACCCAATTAAATAAATGAACCAACCTAGTGGTAAGGAGGGATGAGAATTTCTTATAGTATATAGAGGAAAATCCGTCAGGGCCTGGGGCTGAGCCTGATTTTAAAGATTTAATTACATTCAAAACCTCTGCTGGTGTGATGGGGATGTTCAGTTTATCAAGTTGTGTAGGTGTAAGATGTGGTAGAGGAATGTTCTGAAACCAGGCCTCATCTGCTGGTGAGGGTTTTAATTGGGAAGGGGCTAGCAGAGAGGAGTAAAATTGTTCAAAGATATGAAGGACCTCTTGAGGATGGGAAGTGAGATGTCCTGAGGGCGTCATTAATCTATATACGTGGGGTGGGCGAGATGAGTGATTTAACTTTCTGGCGAAGAGGGTAGAGGCGGAGCTCTCATGAAGGAGAAATTTGGCTTTAGACCAATGCAGAGCTTTTTCCACCCTCTTCGACAAGATGCCATCCAACTCTAGTCTCTTTTGATCAATCAGCTGTCTGGTGGAATCTAAGTGTAGGAGATTGGTATTTTTGTAGAGATTATCTAGGTCTTTAGTGAGGGTTAAGATGTTTTGTTTGTCAATTTTGTTCTGGGCTGAGGCTAAACTAATTAATTTGCCCCTAAGGACTGCTTTATGCGCCGACCAAACCATGGCGGGGGGAGTTTCTGGGATGGCATTGAGATTAAAATATTCTTCAATGGCTTGTGCGACTTCTGCCTCCACCACTGCATCTGAGAGGAGGGCCTCATTTAGTCGCCAAGAGTAAGAGGTAGGTGCAAGCCTAATGTAAGTAGTGGTGAAGGCAGTGGCATGATGGTCAGACCAGGTGCAGGGGTGGATGCTAGCCTCTGTAGTATTAGCAAGAATAATAGGGGTAGTGTAGATATAATCCAATCTTGCATAACTTTTATGAGGATGGGAGTAGAATGTGTATTCTCTAGTACCAATATTAAGTGCTCTCCAGGAGTCTACTAGCTGATGTTCCAGTAGTCCACTGGAGAGAGAGCGGGGAAATGATTTGGCGGAGGGGGACAACGTGGATCTATCAAGGTTAGGATTGGCAACCATATTGAAGTCCCCTCCAATTATCATGTGTGGTGAATGGAAATGTGAAAGGCGGTCAAAGAAGGAGTGAAAAAAAGAGGCAGGGGAGTCATTTGGAGCATAAATACTAGCAATAGTAAGTTCTCTGTTATGAATCTGACCTTTGATTATTACATATCTACTATCTTTGTCTTTAAATACCTGTTTGACTTCCATTGGGAAGGATCTGTGCAAGAGTATGGCGGCTCCCCTACTTTTTGTCTGGTGTAAAGAGCAAAAAGTCTGAGGAAAGCTTCTGTGGAGGAATTTAGGGTGCGAGGAATGTGCAAAGTGTGTCTCCTGTAAAAGGAGAATTTGTACTCCCAGCTGTTTATAAAAGGCAAAGGCCTTCTTCCTTTTAGGTGGGGAATTAAATCCCTTAACATTGTGTGATATACATTTAATTACCATGGTAAATGTTATTATACACTATGGTCTGGGGATAAATAGGAGCCAAATGGGTTCTAAGACAGGCATCTATTGTTTCAGGGGTCAAGCAGAGGGCCGACATACTCGAGCACTGGAGGGCAGTAGAGTGTGACAAACAAAAATGTAAGCCATAAAGGCTTAATAAGGCATGTACCTTGCAAAATATTTCTGCAATAGAGAATCGATGCAAACATAGACTATTGGTGGACCAAAACCTGAGGCTAAAAAGGAGAGACAAAAAAATAAAAGGAAAAAAAAATAAGGAAAAAAAACATAGGTCTGATGGTAACACAAGTGCCTTCATAACTAGAAACCGGATCAGGTAATTGTAATAAACCTGATAAGAGAAATACCAACTCCCGAGACTGCAAGGTCTCGAACCCAGCCTGGAAAATGTTCTGAACTTTGCAGATCAAGTGGATATAAACCCCAAAAAAATAAAAAGAGAACAGGCCTGCAGTAATGACTCAAACCAAAAATAAAAAAAAGGTCAGAATCTGCAGGCTGCTGCTGGGTGGGGTGTGTATGTCGCAGCTCCAAGGGACCGACGTCCGGGTCATTGTAATCTGGTGCGGGGTGTAAGTTGCTGGGGTATCTTGTAGTTGTCGGCTACGCTGAGACGATCAAGGAAAGGGATCTTCCAATCTATCTCCGATGTCGTATCTGATCCTCCGTCTGTCTCTCCTGCTTGGGGGGGTCTGCCAGATGGGTGAAGGTCTAGGAGTAGAAGGGGGCCGGCGAATAACATCCGGATCCAAAAGGCCCAATTTGACCAGAACCTCTTGGCCTTCCAGGAGTGATGTGGCAGAGTAAGTGGTGCCATTGTGGGGAATTACAAGCTTAAAAGGGAAGCCCCACCTGTAGCGGATGCGTGCAGCTTGAAGGGCAGATGTAACCTCTTTCATGCCACGTCTCCTGTCCAAGGTGGCAAGAATATCAGGATATATTTGGATGGTACGATCGTCCAGAGTGATGCGTTGTTGATTGCGAGCAGCTCTGAGAATCTCCTCTTTAATTAAAAAGTCCTTCATACAAAGAACAATATCCCTGGGAGGCTTGTCATCTGGAGGTTTAGGTCTGAGGGCTCTGTGAATGCGATCACAGGTAAAAGCTCCGGCATCGGTGTCTGGGAGCAGAGATTTGAATAGGCGAATTATTGTGGGGATGAGATCCGTAACGGATTCCGGTATACCTCTTATGCGCAGATTGTTGCGTCTATTGCGGTTATCGAGGTCCTCAATTTGAGATTGCATCAGGGAAAAGGCCGTGGCTAGGGATTCGTGTTCTCTGGATAGGTCACTGTATGCCAGTCGTGCTTAGTTTCCAGTCTTTCTGTCCTGGAGCCTAAGGCTGCAATCTCCTGGGAGAGTGTGTGAGAGGTTTTGTGCAGCTCCGTCTGGAACTTTGTAGCTAGCCTTGCGTACATGGCCTCCAGGCTGCTTTCTAGATCTAACTTGGTAAGAGAGGCTGTGTACTCACGGCCAGGATCCAGGGGAGGTGTCTGGTCTGTGGGATATCCTGGTGATGAGGCCGGAGACGGAGGTTTGCTTCTCCCCGCAGCGCCATTTTGAGACATGCTGCCAAGATCACGGGCGCGGAGGAGATAGTGGGTTAGGGTGTGCTGAGCCGATCCTCTGGGCTTTTTCTTTCTCCCAGGCATGCACCAAGTATAAGGGGCTCGAGGGGTGATAAAATCGCTGAGAATATAGCTGATATTGGCCCTGCTAAAGCCGTTATCTTCCCGGGCTGGACGGAGCTACAGTCTCAGACGTCCATCTCGCTCAGAGCCGCGCATGCGCCCCCCACGTCGGACATTTTTGACACATTTTTGGGACCATTGTCATTTATACAGCGATCAGTGCGATTAAAAATGCACCGATTACTGTGTATATGACACTGGCAGTGAAAGGGTTAACCACTAGGTGGCGGAGAGGGGTTAATCAGTACTAGGCGGTTACAGTTTTATCGCCACTGTACAGCGATCGCTGGCGGGCTCAGGATCGTGGTATGTCATATATAAAGAGAGAGGGAGTGCCCATAGCGTAAAATTGCTTTAAAAAGGTTTTATTACACAAAATGAAAGGGTACTCACACTTTTACAGTAAAAATCAAGCGAAATGGTAAAAACGTCAGAACCGTCATAAATATCCTTCAGCGCTGGTACAGGAGGTGATGTTTGGGAAGCACAAATTAGGCCACGCCCTACGCCTTTCGTCGTTAGGACGTCTACGGGAGCGTGACCTGTGTTGTGTCTTCCCATCCTTATATAGTGTGTGTGGTGTCCCCTTGTTAAATTTTCAATTGGCATCTATTTTCCCGCGGACCGGAAGTTCGTCCGCGGCCATTTTGTTTGTATTTTGCAGACAGAAGTCCGACTTCCTGTGTAAATAGCAGTGGGACTACTGGTGGCCATTTTGCCTGAGCTATTTATAGACAGTAGTTCAAGTTACCTGTCTCTGTATATCTGTATTGCATAGTCCGGCGGCCATTTTGCCTGTGTTTTTGTGGACAATGGAGACCGGCGGCCATTTTGCCTATGTTTTTGTAGACAATGGAGACCGTAAACAATTCCCCTTGTTTGTATTGCATAGTCCGGCGGCCATTTTGCCTGTGTTTTTGTGGACAATGGAGACCGTAAATAGATCTCCCTATTAGTCAACTGCAGATATATGGTGTTAAATCTATCACACACTATAAAAGGTTTATTGTACATTAATCGGCTTGCTTTATATGACGCTAAAAGTCAAAAATTAATACTAAATTCAACATGATTTAAAACCCATAAGAAATACATGAAGAAACTTAAAAAACAATACAAATAAAAGTTAGGATTAAAATTAAAACGAGAGACAACGAGAGAGTTGTATGTCAGAGTCAGAGAACACATTAAAAACATCAAGAAAGGTTTTAATAAACATAGCGTGTCCAGGCATTTTAGAGATTACCACAACAGAGACCCGGCGCAGATGACTTTTTACGCAATAGATAAAATCAAGGGTCACTGGAGAGGCGAGAATAAAAAAATGAAGGTCTCACAAAACGAAACCAAGTGGATATTCTTATTAGATACCCTGCAGCCTATGGGCATGAACATCGACCTTGACCTCAACTGCTTCCTAACAAATTATTAATATTCATATCAAAATGGGAGACATAGAGCACCTATACTCTTGACACATAAACACTCTGACATCTAATTACCCCCTTTTCCCTCTTCCCCATAAAGGAGTAGAAAGTACCGCAATAGGATATAAACATGAAAAATAACCAATAGACCCAGTACACCCTCTAGTATATATATATACACGCACGAATAGTATAATACAGATTTCGAAATTAACCCTTTTCCTCCCGTTTTACTCTCCCCGTCTTTCTTAAGCCATTTTATATCAGTATATATATATTTGTATACTATTTTAAATTTTTTACATATATCTTCTTCATATAGTCCATGCATGGGACATAGTATCCATAAAGAAATGCTATATATATAAAAAATCTAAGATTCCTTTCTCACGTACGCACTATAGAAGTAATTACACCTAAAAATGAGGATATACAATGTAAATATGAACACCCCAAAAGATTAATACATACAACAAGCCCCCTTAAAAATAATAAAATATGTTCCCCCTCTCTTTAGATACACAAAAAATGCTATATAATATATGAAGTTAAGTTTTATTTTTTCCAATTTATTCATTTAATTTAATTTAAGAATGATAGGTATTTAGTAAGCTCTCATTTAAGTATTCCTCATGATCCTCTATGTGCTCCTCATGATTTTAATTTTAATTTTAATCCTAACTTTTATTTGTATTGTTTTTTAAGTTTCTTCATGTATTTCTTATGGGTTTTAAATCATGTTGAATTTAGTATTAATTTTTGACTTTTAGCGTCATATAAAGCAAGCCGATTAATGTACAATAAACCTTTTATAGTGTGTGATAGATTTAACACCATATATCTGCAGTTGACTAATAGGGAGATCTATTTACGGTCTCCATTGTCCACAAAAACACAGGCAAAATGGCCGCCGGACTATGCAATACAAACAAGGGGAATTGTTTACGGTCTCCATTGTCTACAAAAACATAGGCAAAATGGCCGCCGGTCTCCATTGTCCACAAAAACACAGGCAAAATGGCCGCCGGACTATGCAATACAGATATACAGAGACAGGTAACTTGAACTACTGTCTATAAATAGCTCAGGCAAAATGGCCACCAGTAGTCCCACTGCTATTTACACAGGAAGTCGGACTTCTGTCTGCAAAATACAAACAAAATGGCCGCGGACGAACTTCCGGTCCGCGGGAAAATGGATGCCAATTGAAAATTTAACAAGGGGACACCACACACACTATATAAGGATGGGAAGACACAACACTGGTCACGCTCCCGTAGACGTCCTAACGACGAAACGCGTAGGGCGTGGCCTAATTTGTGCTTCCCAAACATCACCTCCTGTACCAGCGCTGAAGGATATTTATGACGGTTCTGACGTTTTTACCATTTCACTTGATTTTTACTGTAAAAGTGTGAGTACCCTTTCATTTTGTGTAATAAAACCTTTTTAAAGCAATTTTACGCTATGGGCACTCCCTCTCTCTTTATATATGACATACCACGATCCTGAGCCCGCCAGCGATCGCTGTACAGTGGCGATAAAACTGTAACCGCCTACTACCCCCGCAGGGGTGAAGTGATCTGGTGAGTGGCTGCACTTTCAGAGCAAAGAGATATTATAAGTGAAGGATTATCACCACAGCACAAGAATATGGCACAAGAGACTTACTAAAGAATTTTGAAGCACGTTTGCACCTTATCTTGTCACTGTTGCCTTTTGGATTGCACCAGCACATTTGCACTTTATCCTGTTATTGTAATTTTCCTTAGGAACAGACTTCCTACACCCCCTCCCCACTTCCCTATCTCACTTTCCTCTCCCTCTTCCCCCCCCCCTCCCCCCCTTTCTTCCCCCATTAGCAATATTATATATGTAAGCATTTAAGTTAGTTCTATGTATCACCTATGACTGCATAATATTGCAGCAGAATATTTAATTGACTCATGCACGGTATACTTGGGAATCCATATTGTATTTAATATTTGATATATGCACGGTGCACCTAAGAATTTATTTTAATCCAGTAACCTATATGGAGGTAGGAAACTAAATAGGAACAGCGCCAAACCCTTCTACCATTTTTAATATATCTCAGCTGTCCCCATTTTAGGGTGACTGCTTGTTGGGAGGCAGCAGTTCCAAACTATACCAATTAAGTCTTTATGTTCATTGCGCGGGTTCACCATCCCTTTACTAATCAGTACTAGGGGAGTGTTTTCTAACTGTAGGGGGGTTGGTCTGTGTGTGTCACTAGACTGATCACTGCTCCCGATGACAGGGAGCAGTGATCAGTGACACTTGTCACTAGGCAGAACGGGGAGATGCTGTTTACATCAGCATCTCCCCGTTCGTCCTCTCCGTGAGGCGAACGCGGGTATCCCCGCGGCAATCGAGTCCACGGGACCCACGACCCGACTCACGGAGCTCCTGGCCGGCGCGCACGCAATGGCACATCGGGGAATTCAAATGGATGTACAGGTACGCCCATTTGCCCAGCCATGCCATTCTGCCGACGTACATCGTCGTGCGCCGGTCGGGAACCGGTTAAGGACATCCTTAACAGGTGTACTCACTTTTAAGTTCTCTCTACATTGGGTGAACTTGCATTTTGTGTGTTTCATGGACTGTCCATGTGTTTGCAATTGCCTCATTAGCACACAAACCTATGTTATATAAATCTTGCAGATAGCATTCTTTAGCCTCGGTTCACACCAGAGGCGGCACGACTTGCAGGTCGCCTCACCGAGGCGACCTGCACACGACTGCCCGGGCGACTTGCAAAACGACTTCTGTATAGAAGTCTATGTAAGTCGCCCTAAGTCGCCCCCAAAGTCGTACAGGAACCTTTTTCTAAGTCAGAGCGACTTGCGTCGCTCCCCTTAGAACGGTTCCATAGCACAGAACGGGAGGCGACTTGTCAGGCGACTAGGTCACCTGACAAGTCGTTCCTGTGTGAACCGAGCCTTACTTTGCCCTGAAAAGAGCCAAGATTGTGTGGGGGGTGGGGGCTGGCAAGCGAGTACATTTGGGCGTCCTTATAGAGTTTCTAACACATGTATTTTCTATTTGTTTATTATGTTGTTGCAAAACAGATGTGTTTTTATGCAATTTATTTGTTACTTTGGTTTTTTTTTGGGGTGGTGGTTATTTTACCATGAAATCTTTTTTATGTTGGCAATTTTTGTTGTTTTTATGTTGTTCACTTTGATTTAACTGTCTGTGCTGCCTTATTTTTAAAATTCTTTCTCAAGATGTTGTGCCTAATGTTGTTTTAATCCTTAATAGATGTCTATTTGTGGGTGCACTCCTTTTAACTCCTGTTAATTTACACTGCAAAAGGGTCAAACCCAAAACATATTCTGTTAGTGTCTCAAATTAACATACATGTGTGTATTTTGCTTTCCTTGCTTCTTTTCTAAGTCCTGTTTTTTTTTTTTTGGACCAATAAAATTGTTCTTTTCATGCAACAGATTTCCCAGCTGCAGCTTAACTAGGCTGATTGGCATGTCTTAGACAAATCCTCTTTTTTTTGTTTTAAATTACTTTCCTGGTGCCTTCATGGTAGCACATGCATGAATTGTGCGCATGCTGCCATGGATAGTGACCAGCAATGTATTCAATTTTCTTTTTGAGCAGTGGTTTTCAGCCTCAGTCCTCAAGTACCCCCCGATAGGATATGTTTAGGAAATTGTATCTTATCTAAAATAGCTGTCCAAAATACAAAACCATTGACTTTGATTTAAAGCACCTGTGCAAGATGAAGGAAAACCTGCAAACATGGCTTGTTCGGGGGGTACTTGAGGGCAGGGTTGAAAAGCACTGATTTAAAGCACTGAACTAAAATCAAGCTGAAGACAATCCTATTCTAATTGTAGACATTTGAGGGAAATCAAGATTTTTATTTTTTATATCCATTTATTTTTTTAAGGTTGGGCTTTGTGTCCCTTTTCTTAAAATTGGCTTTGCTTCCTCTCACATAGCCAAACAGGAAGTGAGAGTAAAACCCTAACTATTTATTTTTCCTTGGGGACACACAGGTCAATCTAACTAATGCCCTCACTATGCAAATTGCACTCTAGCACTTTGTTGTGTACACCCCAAATTATTAGGTATTTTGTGGTTTATTAAAGGCAAATCCTTTCTGCAATACAAGTGTAGTTGATGAAAATCTGAGGATTAGTACTGGTGATTTTATCAACCAATCATGTAGAGGCAAAGATGCTGTTTTTTTTCTTTTCTTTGCTTGTCCCAGTAGCAACTGCACTTCTAAGTGCACGTGTAGTGCAAATATGGTTGCCACCTCATCCCTTTAAACCCAAACACATATTAATTACACAGGTTCTGTGGCTGATTAAGTTGGTAATTAAACTCACTTGGTGCCTTATCTGCATTTAATTAGCCTCAGAACCTGTGTATTTCAAAGGTGTCTGGGTTTAAAGGGATGAGGTGGCAACTCTAAGTGCAAAATGGATTCACCTTTTAGTAAATAAACCCCAAGATACATAATAATTTGGGATGTACATGGCAAAATGCTAGAGTGCAATTTCCAGAATGGGGAAACTATTTGAACTGACCTGTGTGTCCCCAAGGACATACATTGGTGGGGTTTTACCCTCACTTTCTGTTTGGCTATGTGAAAGGAAGTGAATAATTCTGAATGAGAAATTGGCAAAATTTGGGAGGTGTCTTCACCCTATCAGGGTGTAGACATCTGACAAAACTTCTAATCCCTCTGCAGTCTATCCTCAAGCAAAAACAAAAAAGGATTTTAGTTAGTTTAACTTTGCAAAGACACATTCCTAAGTTCAATTGTGATGCATGTTAATGGCCCATTTAGACCTTTAATAGAAAGTCATCAGTTGCCTTTGACTCTAAACATTATTTTTGGCCAGTCCTAGAAATCTGCATTTGTTTTTCTATTAACCACTTGGTGTCTGTGCTATAGCCAAACGATGGCCACAGCGTGGACCTGAATTTCTGGGAGGCTGTCATAGCACGGGCTCCCCGTGTGCTCCCTGCAGGGCGCACTGAGTCACTGAGACTCGGGTGATCACAGATCCGAGTAAGGTGTCGATCCCGGCCCCTTACCACGAGATTAGCTGTCAGCCAATGACAGCTGATCACGTGATGTAAACTAAAGCTCGGTAATTGTTTATTTTTTTCTCCTCACGCTGACAGCATGAGGATAATAATAAAATCTGATCACCGGCTTAGGTGCAAGGGACATTGGTCCCGAAGAGGCAAAGTTGTGTGTTTTTTGCCGCAAGTTTCCCACAACTTTTTGCCAAAACTTGAAGCAATGCCTGTGTATTTTTGAGATCTATGGACCTCAAGTCGCATCAAAGTGGGACCAAAGTAGTGCAGGGACTACTTTAAAGTTGCTGCGACTTGAAGTCGCAGACATATGAACGGTACTCATTGTAAATCATGGGGTAGAACTTGTGATGCAATTTTTCAGTCCCTAGTGGCATGACAAGTTGCAATAGTGGAAAACAAGCCAAAAAAGCACATTGTAAATCACGCAACTTTGGGGTTGAAATAGTGGAAAGAGAGCATTAGGCTAAAGCAGTAGTAGGAAGATGCACTGTAAGAATTACTTCGAATTGTATAAAAACCAAACAGGCTCTTGCACTGAATCTAATTTATGGAAGAGCTAACTGATTGGCCAGTGTATGGTGACCTTTAAAGATATGAAAAGTTGAATTTCTGGTGTTTAAGCCTCATACAGACGATGGGACTTTGTACAAACTTTCCGGTGGATTTTTGTACAAAGGGCGTTGGCCTTAGGGTTCTTTCACACGGATGTGTCCGTGTACGGAGCCCTCTCTGCTCAGCGGGGGATCACTCCGTGGATCCCCGCTGAGCAGGCAGATGACAGGTCTGTCTCTGCACACTGTGCAGGGACGGACCTGTCAGAGTGCCGCTCTCCTCTATGGGGGATCGGATGATGACGGACCGTAGAGTCCGTCGTCACCCGTCCTGATCCGCAGACGGATGAAAAAATAGGTGTTTCCCCAGTTACACTTTTTCGGATTGGAGTGGGTCTCATGTCAGCGGACATGTCACCACTGACATCCGACCCTCCATAGAGGTCTATGGAGTGTCCGTTCAGGTCTGCAGGTCCGAGGCGGACCTGAACGGTCCGTCCGTGTGAAAGGGGCCTTAGGCTCCATTTACACCGGGGTGGTGCGGGGTCCGCGGTAAAACGTCGCTATTTTTAGTGCCGCTTTACCGGCGGTATTCGGCCACTATCGGTTTTAACCCCTGCTAGCGGCCGAAAAGGGGTTTATATAAATCCGCCCGCAAAACGCCACTGCAGCGGTGTTTTGCCGGCGGTATAGCCACGCTGTCCAATTGATTTCAATGGGCAGGAGCGGTTTATACACCGCTCCAAAGGTGCTGCTAGCAGGCCTTTTTTAAAGCCCCTTTCACACTGGGGTATTTTTAGGCACTACAGCGCTAAAGATAGCATCTGAAAAATGCCCTAAAGAAGCGGCTCTATTCACTCCAGTGAGGGCTTTCACACTGGAGCGGTGCACTGGCAGGGCGTCACAAAAAGTCCTGGCAACAGCTTCTTTGGAGCGGTGAACTCACCGGTCCTCTCCATCGAAATGAATGGGGCAGCGCTGTGATACTGCCAGCAAAATGCCACTCCAGCAGCGTTTTGCGGGTGTATTTTACCCCTTTTCAGCCACTAGCAGGGGGGTTAAAACCGCCCCGCTAGCAGCAGAATAATGCCGCTAAAATGACAGTAAAGCGGCGCTAAGAATAGCGCCGCTTTACCGCAGATGCCCCCACCGCCCCAGTGTGAAAGAGGCCTTATACTGTCCTGCTAGTGCACCGCTCCAGTGTGAAAGCCGATTCACACTGGAGTGAATGGAGCCACTTCTTTAGTGTGTTTTTCAGGCGCTATTTTTAGCGCCTAAAAAACACGCCGGTGTGAAAGGGACCTTATCCTTTCACACGGACGGATAGAATTGTGCTTTTAGCTGCGTTTTCTACCACAGCTAAACGCACACAATGCTTTCCTATGGCCCCATTCACGCACTGCGTTTTGATTACATGGGGTTTGGTGCGGATAGAAAAAATAGAATTGACTGCGTCCAGAAGTGATTTAGCGCAGCTATCCACAAATTACCGCAGGTAATCGCAGTGCACTGTGTCAGCTGCAGATAGCAGCGCTGAGCTGGCTCGCTCATCGGGAAAGGAAAACATTTTTTTCCTTTCCCAATGAGCAACAAGCACGGGGATCCAACTTGGATCCCCGCCAATGCCAGGCACTGTGATATGAATCTTGAGGGAGAACTCCATGCCAAATTTTAAATAAAGAACCGGCATGGGTTCCCCTCCAAGAGCATACCAGGCCCTTCGGTCTGTTATGGATTTTAAGGGGAACCCCCTACGCCAAAAAAACGTCCTGGGGGTCCCCCCAAAATCCATACAAGACCCTTATCCGAGCACGCAGCCCAGATGGTCAGGAAAGGGGGTGAGGACAAGCAAGCGCCCCCCCTCCTGAATCGTACCACGCTTTGCGGGCCCCCCCACTCCAAAGCACCTTGTCCCCATGTTGATGAGGACAAGGGCCTCTTCCTGACAACCCTGGCCGTTGGTTGTCAGGGTCTGCGGCCATAGGCTTATCAGAATCTGGGAGCCCCCTTTAATAAGGGGGCCCCAGATCCCGGCCCCCCACCCTACGTGAATGAGTATGGGGTACACGGTACCCCTACCCATTCACCTGGGGGAGAAAGGTGTCAATAAAAAAACACACTACACAGGTTTTTAAAGTAATTTATTGGGCAGCTCTGGGGGTCTTCTTCCGACTTCGGGGTCTTCTTCCGCGCTCTCGGCATTTTCTCCTGGTGTCCGGTTCTTCTCCGCACTGTCCAGCCTCTTCTTCCGGTGCCTGGTATCTTCTGCCGGCCTCCCCCGCTATGTTCTTCCTGCTCTCTTGCTAACGAAGGCCTGGTCTTCTCCCAGCGTCTGGTATCTTCTGCCGGCCTCCCCCGCTATCTTCTTCCAGCTCTTTTGCTAGCAGGGGCCCGGTCTTCTGCCGCTGTCCGGATCTTCTGTCGCTGTACAGTTCTTCTTCGGTATCCTCTTCCGGATCCCCCGCTATCTTCTTCTTGCTAGCGGGGGCCCGATCTTCTTCTTCTACCTCATAGTTTTCTCCCCTCTTCTCTTCTTCCGATGTTGACACAACGCTTTTTTATTGACACTTTTCTCCCCCAGGTGAACAACCAACAGCCAGGGTTGTCAGGAAGAGGCCCTTGTCCTCATCAACATGGGGAAAAATTGCTTTGGGGTGGGGGGAGGGGCCCCAGCAGCGCGCCTCCCTTCCCCAAAGCACCAATCCCCCATGTTGAGGAATGCGATCTGGTACGGTTCAGGAGGGGGGGCGCTCGCTCGTCCCCACCCCCTTTCCTAACCGGCTAGGCTGTGTGCTCGGATAAGGGTCAGGTATGGATTTTGGGGAACCCCCACGCCGTTTTTTCGGTGTCGAGGGACCCCCTTACAATCCATACCAGACCGAAGGGCCTAGCATGCACCCAGAGGGGGAACCCATGCCGGTTTTTCTCGCGCTGCTTTAATAGGAAGATGTGTTTTTCCTATTCCAGTGAGCGCGAGATGTACCTCGCCGAGATCAGCGCGATCCCATCTCGCTGGAAACATTCTTGCGTGTAGGTACTCCTGTGTGTGTGCCGGTTCACACGCTGAATTAAGGATCTATCCAGCACACCAATTAAGGTCTGAACCAGCGCAGTGCATTCATCTTAGTAAATGACTCCCAATATTTTTATATCAATTGGTTAATATAGAACTATTGGTATCCAGTTAATGCCAAAAAAGATGGATGTGTAGGGATGGGTGCACACTATTCCCTCCTGTCCTGAACCTATTTAAATGATTTGTACTGTGAGGGGGCTGGTTTAACAAAGAAGGAACACCTTTGAAACATGTTACTGCCCCCTGTCAGACATAGCATGTAGCCACAAGGTAGAACGGTTGCAGCAGAGGCTGTAAAATACACACACCCGCTGTCATATCAAGCAGGTCTTCCTGGGCATCGGAATCAGGATCATAGTTACATACATAGTTACATAGTGGCAAGGTTGAAAAAAGTCCATCAAGTCCAACCTATGTGTGTGATTTTATGTCAGTATTACCTTCATCACTCTTTATGGGACCAATATGATCTGACCTCCCTTTCTTACTATTTATGTACTTAAACCACTTTAACACCAGAAGATTTTACCCCCTTCCTGACCAAAGCACTTTTTACAATTTGGCACCGCTTTAACTGACAACTGCGTGGTCATGCAATGCTGTACCCAAGTGAAATTGGCATCCTTTTTTTCCCATAAATAGGGCTTTATTTTGTTGCTATTTGATCACCTCTGCAGTTTTTATTTTTTGCGATATAAACGTAAAAAGACCGAAAATTTGGAAAAAAAATGATATTTTCTACTTTTTGTTATAAAAAATACAAGTAACTCAACTTTAGTCCTACATTTAGGCCAAAAAGCATTCAGCCACATGTCTTGGGTAAAAAAAGATTCAATAAGCTTATATTTTTTGCTTTGCGCAAAAGTTATAGAGTCTACAAACTAGGGTACATTTTTTGGAATTTACGCAGGTTTTAGTTTATGACTGCCTATCTCATTTCTTGAGGTGCTAAAATGTCAGGGCAGTACACCCCCCCCCCCCCCCAAATGACCCCATTTTGGAAAGTAGACACCCCAAGGAATTTGCTGAGAGGCTTGATGAGCACATTGAATATTTTATTTTTTGTCATAAGTGATTGAAAATTGACAAAAAAAAAAATTACACAAAGTTGTCCCTGAAATGATATATTGCTCAAAAATGGCATGGGTATGTGTGAAATTACACCCCAAAATACATTCTGCTGCTTCTCCTGAGTACGAGGATACCACATGTGTAGGACTTTTTGGCAGTCTACCCTATTTCACAGTTTCAGAGGCCATAAAATGCCCAGATAACACCCCCCCCACAAATGACCCCATTTTGGAAAGTAGACACCACAAGCTATTTGCTGAGAGGCAAGGCATGTTGAGTCCATGGAATATTTTATATTTTTCCACAAGTTTCGGGAATATAACAATAATTTTAATTTTATTTTTTACAGAGTTGTCACTAAATGATATATTGCTCAAACATGCAATGGGCATATGTGAAAATACACCCCCAAATACATTACGCTGCTTCTCCTGAGTACGGGGATACCACCTGTGTGGGACTTTTTTGGAGTCTAGCCACGTACAGGACCCCAAAAAGCTTTCTAAAGCCCTGTACACCTGATCGGATTTTCCGATGGGAAATGTTCAATGTGAGCTTTTTGTGAGAAATTCCAACCATTTGTATGCTCCATCGGACATTTGCTGTTGGAATTTCCAACAAAAAACTTTGTTGTCGGAAATTACGAGCATGTGTACACAAGTCCGAGGCACAAAATTCCACACATGCTCAGAATCAAGTACAAGACGAAAGCGCTTGGCCTGGTAAAACTAGCATTCGTAATAGAGATAGCACATTCGTCACGCTGCAGATTTTTAAATAGTTCAATGCAGCACATTCTCTTCTTCTTTATAATGCTAGAATAATGAAGCTGCTTTGCTGCTGACTTTCACACACAGTTCAGACAAACTGATTTCTTTATTATTTCTCGTGATCTCCTGAATAATCTTTTTTATTTTTTTTGCCAGATCTCCAGAATAATGTTTCTTATTTTTTTTTTTAGAGTGATCTACTTTTTTTTTTTTATCAAGATCTCCTGAATTTTTTTTTGTAGTGATCTCCATAATATTTTTTGTCGTTTTGTGTGTCAAGTTACCACAACACCATTATTATCTTGTTTTTTTAACCTCAAAGAGGTTTGTTGGTGTTGGTGTCCCTTGTTAATTTGACATTGTATTTTTGAAATGTACCTGCCTACTCACAAACAAACTGTCCCTTTTGAACTAAAACACGTAGCTAAGTATTTGTAAAAAAAAAATTGTAATTTATTAGGGGTCATAACAAACTAAAGAGGAAGGCAACACTGGATAAACTGTTGAAATTGACGAAGCCTCTGTACCCAAGGGCAGACATCAATTATTTGATAGGCAAAATTGGTAGCCTGAGGAGTCTATTTAATAAGGAGCACAATACGGTCCAGGACTCCGAGAGATCGGAAGCAGCAGCAGATGACATATATGTCCCCAGGCTGTGGTCTTACAACAGCCTGCGTTTTTTGCCAGACCAGACCGAACCCAGGACATCACTCTCTTGACTTCCTTTCACGTTTCCTTCCAGGCTGTGGCTGTGGTGTTGGAGTTGTGGCAGGGGGTGGAGGAGGAGTATGGTCCAACTCACATACATGACTTTTGTTGGTGAGTTGGCCCCTCACCCCTTATATATGGCCTGAAATATGACCTCCTCACAGATGAGGCATTGGCCCTCCTCCATTTCTTGCAACCCACTGGCCGACATACACGTAAAGGCCTCCTGGACATTAGGGGTGTTTGTGAGGACCGCAGTAGCCTGCCGAATTAAACCAAGCACTGACACAAGTTCCTCCCCTTCCTGGGCCTTTTTGTTTGATGGCCGAGGGGAGGAACCTGGGATTCGGTCAGGCTACTGGGCACGGCCACCTCCTGGTTGCCACTTAGCACGGCGACCTCCTGGCTGCCACTTTCCACGCCCTCCTCCTGGCTATGACTTTCCTGTGTATGAAAATGGGATATAGTTTTAGTTTTTTGGTCATCAATAACACACAATTTAGAACTCATGACTGTTGCAAATTGAATGTTAACAAATAGAAAAGATTATCATTCTTGTCCCAATCATTTTTGGCTACTACTGTCTATTGAAATGTAAACCACTTTGTTAAATCCAAAATTAGTGATCAATAATAACATCTAGTTAACATCATTAACATTTTGACCAGAAATATGTTGAACAATGCTATACCTGGCTCAAGCTGGGCTCCTCCACATCTTCCTGGGTGGAAGGTCCAGGTTATACGTCGGAAGCCTCATCTGAGGTGGAAGGAAGTGTGGAAGGAAGGGTTGAGAGTAATGGCCTGGGTTCACTCTGGTCTGACAAACACCACAGTCTGTCATAGTACCACAGCCTGGGGACATAAATGTCATCTGCTGATGCTCCTTATCTCATGGAATCCTGGACCTATTTGCACTCCCTATCATATGTGCTCCTCAGGCCACCAATTTTGGCCTTCAAATAGGTGATGTCTGCCGTGGGAATCACCGGCTTCACCAATTCCAACAGTTGATCCAACGCTGCCTCCTCTTTAGTTTGTTGTTATAAAATTAGTGTTTAACTTGCCACAGACAGGGCAGCGCTCTGTACTTATTGATGAAGTTGGGGAGGAAGTCATGGTGACTAAATTTATCCATTTTATCTGCAAGAAACAACACAAGACAAACCCTAATGCCAGGCTAAACTCTTCTAATCTTGTCCAAATATAGGCCTCAATCTCTAAAAGCAGTATAAGCCACTAACCACTGATGCCCCAAGTTAAAATGGTACCTTCGTTTGCTCGATCGGCACTTACGCTACTCCGTCCTTCGCTCACAGATCGTACATACGATGCACGCATGTTACGCTTTATCTACACTGTGCATGTGTGAAACTCTGCTCGACCTTCTTTCTAGTATATTCCCTGCCCCTTCTCTTTCGGCGCAGTGGGAGAGCACATGGCGGAGAGACAACAGGTGCATGATGATCTCAGCAATGAGGAGGACGGCGAAAGCCTGGAGCCACAAACGTCCCGATCCAGGAGATTTAAGGCATCAAATATGTCCTTTGTGGACATGGTAGAGATGGTGGACATCTTGAAGAGGGCCGACTATGATGGGAAGTATGGACCGTACAGCAACCCAAATATGAGAAACGCCAAGTTAATGACTAAAGTTGTGAGAAGTCTGCAGAAAAATTTTGGGGTACGACGATCCAAGGAGCAATTGAGGAAATGCTGGTCAGACCTCAAATTGAGGGAGCAGGATCAGTGCAGAAGGATCAAGAGAGTGCTGCAAAAAAGTAAGTATATTGTCGTGTGTTCCAATTATTTTACTTGCATGCTGCTCCATGTGCTTTTCTTTACTGTTGTACATTTTAAAATGGCGTGGGGTCGTCCGGAGTAAACATCGTTCATTAGATCGTTGTAGTAAACATTGCGCGTCCATAGTAAACATCGTTCGTCCATAATAAACATTGTTTGTTCGACTCCTAATACGATGTTTTTGACAGATGCAGCTTAACTACATTTGTTCATGCCTATTTGTATGAGGTTTAGTACATTGTTGTCTAGATGTGTTTGTAACTAGAATGAAATGCAAACTTGATTCAGTGTAAGGAGAGGACACTCAGCAGCTGTTTACACATCTGGACGCAGGAGCGCTAGTGTGGGACACCAGAACACCCTTTTTAGGGTGTCCCACGCAGGTGCTTCAGTGGATATTAGGGGTCTCTCCATGTGTGATACTTTAATAACAAAAAAGGTAAGTATTCCACCTTTAGAAAGGAAATAAAACATGTCTTCAGCTTGGAACTCTGCCAACTCAGACAATTGTACGACACTTCCAAGCAATGTTTCATATTCCTATTTCTTGCCTCAAATATCTGTGTGCTAAGTATACCTTATTTTTAATTCACATAGGGGAGAAAAAACTCAGGACATCTGAGGACACCAAGAACACCACACCTCCTAAAGAAGAGGAAATACCCACACACCATGAAGAAGATGTGGAGGGAGAGATTCCGGAATTGGGTGAAATAGTGACCACAACAAGGCAGTGTTTGTGACCAATTTTTCGTCCATTAACTCCTCCTCGCCCTGTTCATGGACTGGACTTGGGTCAAAGAAAGAGCTCCAACATCAAGCCCTTGCACAGCATGAACTCTACGATGAGTACATACCCACAACATGGCTTGAAAACGGTCAGAAAGAACCTGAGAAGAACGATCTGAAAATCAGAAACAAGCGGACAAGAACGCACTGAAAAACAGATATGAACTGACAACATGCACTGAATAACAGATACGAACCCTCAAGCACAAACTGAAGAGCAGTAACAAACTGAAAAGCAAGAGGCTAAAAAGCGTGAATCGTCTCTCACCAAACTTCTACTAACACGAGATTAGCAGGAGCCCCAAGGGTGGCGCACTTGGTATTGAACTTCCTTTTTCTAGTGCCGTCGTACGTGTTGTACATCAACGCGTTCTTGGCGATCGGAATTTCCGACAACATTTGTGTGACCGTGTGTATTCAAGAAAAGTTTGAGCCAACATCCCTCAAAAAAAATTCCACGGTTTTGTTGTCAGAATCTGCGATCGTGTGTACTTACTTCAGTTTCGGAGGCCATGAAATGCCCAGATTGCACAAACCCCTCCCATATGACCCCATTTTGGGGTCATATGGGAGGCACCCCAAGCTATTTGCTGAGAGGCATGTTGAGTATTTTGCAGATCTCGATTTTCGTCACAAAGTTTTGAAAATTAAAAAGGGAAAAAAAATTTCCTTTCATTTCTTTATTTTGAAAAACAAATGAGAGCATTTTTTTCACACAGTATTTGCGCAGCGATTTTTTAAAGCAATTTTTTGGGGAAAAAAAACACTTTTTTGAATTTTAAGGCATTAAAATACACTATATTGCCCAAATTTTTGGTAAAGTATAAAAGATGATCTTTTGGCGAGTACAAAGATACCAAACATGCCATGTTTTAAAATTGCACACAACCGTGCAGTGGCGACAAACTACATACATTTTTAAAAGCCTTTACAGGTTACCACTTTAGATTTACAGAGGAGGTATACTGCTAAAATTACTGCCTTCGATCTGACGTTTGCCGTGATACCTCACATGCAGGGTGCAATTGCTGTTTACATATGACAAGAGACCGACGCTTGCGTTTACCTTTGCACGCGAGCATGGGGGGGGGCAGGGGTGCTTTTTTTATTATTTATTTTGCTTTTTTATTTTATGTTTACACTGTTCCTTTCATTTTTTATTTTTTTTTAAATAATTTTTATTGATATCACAGGGAATGTAAATATCCCCTATGATGGCAATAGATAGTGACAGGTACTCTTTTTAAAAAAAAAATTGGGGTCTATTAAACTTTAGATCTCTCCTCTACCCTCAAAGCATCTGACCACACCAAGATCGGTGTGATAAGATGCTTTCCCAATTTCCCAATGGCACTGTTTATATCCGGAGAAAACAAAGTTATGTGTAGCTTCCGTTTTCTTAGGCCATAGAGATGATTGAAGCCATTCTGGTCTTCGACCAACTCTATGGTCAGCTGGCGGAACCACCGGCTGCATTCTTGGGTTCCCAGGTGGGACAGGAGAAGCAGGGAAAACCATGGAAGATTGTGGGAGGGAGGGGGGGATGTTCCCTCTCACTGTCTGGTGGCTAATTAGCCACTAAGATTGCTTCAACATGAATGCCGACCGCTGGCTGAAAAGAATGATACCAAGATAATACCTAAATCTGAAGGCATCATTTTGGTATAACCACTCAAAGTCCAGCAACATACCAGTGTGTTGCTGGTCCTTGTTGGGCATATATTGGAATGTTCTTTTTTTCATGCAGCCTGTGGGCTGAACGAAAAAAGAGGTGGATCAGTGGGTATGCCCACCATTAGAATATTGCCCTGCATCCACACACTTCTAATGATGGGCATACATGCACCATTTTTTTAACTGTGGTGGTGAAATTACCTCCTACAGCACTGGAGCCGCTGATTTACGTATCGTGAGAGCAAACGCTGTTGCTGTCAAGATAAATAAATCAGTGCTGCAGCTAAATGGTGTACCTGAAAAGCAAACAATGGTAACAATAAAACATTAACTCAAAAAAAACCAACAATCTGTGCCAAAAAAAGAGAGTAAAAAATATTTGGATTGGAAAGTTGGCCCACAGTACCATCTGGAAACAGAAGGGCTGTGATGATTCTGAAATTTAAGGAAGGATCCAGTTAATCCTGATGCTCTGTATAGCACATAAGCATTCAGTAGAGCCAATTGAAATAAGTATATAGACACTTTTTTGTACCAGGGTCTGGCCTTATGGGCAACTAGGTACGGCGCCAACAACTGGTCATTGAGGCTTAACGTGACTATCTCTTCCCTCGTAAACCATAAAACTATATGTATAGCCTGTGGCCCTGTCACAGAGTTTATACATCTTGACCCCATATCTGGCACGCTTGCTGGGAAGATACTGTTTGAAAGACAAGCGGGCAGGAAACAGAATCAGGGACTCATCAATGCAGACAACTTGATCGGGAGTAAACAAGGCTGCAAACTGTTGGTTGAAGTGGTTTACGAGGGGCCGAATTTTGTAGAGCCGATCGTATCCAGGGTCACTTTGAGGACGACAGAGTTCATTGTCATTGAAGTGCATGACCCACAAGATCTGCTCGTATCATGCCCTAGCCATGGAGGCAGAGAACACAGGCATATGGTGAATTGGGTCAATGGACCAATATGACCGCAACTCACTCTTTTTAGTTATGCCCATGAGGAGGGATAGGCCCAGAACAGTCTTAAATTCAGAAACCATAATAGGTTTCCATTCTCTAGCAAGGGTCAAATGGGTATAAGCAGCGATGAATTGACCAGCATACAAATTGCTTTGGTCCACAATAGATCTATAGAGATCTTCAATGAAAAACAGCGAATAAAAATCAAGTGACGTAAAATCAACTGTTACCACCTGAATTCTAGGTTGGCCAGTGACAGGCCTGTGTTTGTCTTCTTCTTGGTGGCTGCGGGACACTAGTTGTGCTAGCCACCTCACCAGCTTGAACTGCACTTATGGGACTCATCACATAACCACGTGATACTGCAGTGCTGGATGTACGACCAGGGTGTCCTAGGCCGCTGGTGCTTGCCAGTTCACCAGAAGGATGAGCGGCAATCTGCTCCATACGAGAGCCCTGCGATTCCTGCACCTCAACAACAGCAGAAAAATAGGGCCGGGTACGCATGATCTTGGCAGGGACCACAACTCCGTCGTCAGAGCTATCTGTCAGGGTGCGACTGCAAATAATCCTTCTGCCTTTTCAATGGATCATCCTGGAATCCCTCACTCTGCATGGATGAGAGTCCCTGAGTACTCCATATTGTATTATTTGTTATCCCTCATAAAGAGACTACAACCCAACCAATGGAGACACATACTGTTTCTCTCCATTCAGAACCCAACCCTGGCGTCCGGTACACCGTGTATACACCACAGTCCTTGTGCTCACAAAATACTCCTTAATTACAGTGGCACAATTAAGAGTCTTACAGACATATATAAACCCTAGCACAAAGGATTTTTTTTTTCAAATTGAAGTGAAAATTGTGCAATTTTTGTAATTTGCACACACTCGTATACAGCAAAATATAATTAATAAAGTCGACTGAATAAAATGATATCACGTTAGTGTGGCTTTTATATAATATAGAACAGGGATATGCAATTAGCGGACCTCCAGCTGTTACAGAACTACAAGTCCCATCATGCCTCTGCCTCTGGGTGTCATGCTTGTGGCTGTCAGAGTCTTGATCTGCCTAATGGGACTTGTAGTTCTGCAACAGCTGGAGGTCCGCTAATTGCATATCCCTGATGTAGAATAACAGTAAAGCTCAGAGAATGTATGCATATTTTTAGGACAGCTTTATTGCAAAGCATGCAGTAGAAAAAAAGGGTTTTGGTAAATTTGGTTGGGTTAATGAGGGCCCACACATGGCAACAACTTTTTCATAGGCTTGTGATAGCTAAAAAATGAATAACATTTAATTTACTTCCATAGGCATTTGATGTAATTCTTGAGACCTAGGGATTAATTTGCATTTTTATATTGTTTTACTTTTTTTTCATGGAGAGTCTCGATATGGTCTGTGGAGACTTGATCCAAATCCACACCACCCCCCCCCCCCCCCATGCAGTAGCAAATCAGTTCTGATAGTGATCTATTGCTGGATTTATTTAGTTAGCAACAGATCACTATAGCAGTGATCTAATGATGTAAAAAAAGGCTGGAGAGAGTTTGTCTATAACAGCAGGGGAGAATAAAAAAAAAAGATTTTTGAGGAGCCCAGGCAACTCTACCCGTTTGATAAAGTCCATCTGGAAACTTAGATATATGGGGTAAATCTGCAATGTGGTTGAGTGTAGTTAGTAAATGGGGCTGCTGTCTCTACAGATACAATACCACCTAAGTGGAGTGTATTAGAATTTGGTAAAAAGCAGGAGTAGTTATGGCGCTGCCCTTGTGGGGTTAGAAAAAAAAATTTTCTCTTAGTGGACAATTCCACTATATATTACCTGGTGTAACTACTATAGATCTAGAGTATTATTCTTAAAAATTATATTTATGAGCGAAACAAAACAAAAAAAACAAAAACCTATATGTACCAAAATAACGTGTGTGTTTTAGATCTGGAATCTGTGACTGGTACTCGGTTACTAATAATCACATTGTAATAAAGGTGAAATATCAACATAAAATTATTTCCACAAAGTGCATTTGTGCTAAACCAGTGCTATAAATGTCATAAAGTGACTGCTGCTAAATCATACAGAATCATACAAAATGTCCAGTGCTATGAATTCCATAAAGTGACTGGTGCTAGATCATACAAAATCATACTAAATGTCCAATATAAAAGGTGACTGATGTGTTTTTAATTTGGTAAAAAGCAGGAGTAGTTATGGCGCTGCCCTTGTGGAGTTAGAAATTTTTTTGGTTTTTTTTCTCTTTTCTTTTTTCCCTCTTTTCCTATTAGTGGACAATTCCTCTATATATTACCTGGTGTACATAACTCCTATAGATCTAGAGTATTATTCTTAAAAATTATATTTATGAGCGAAGCAAAAAGCAAAAGAACAAAAAAAAACAAGAAAAAAAAACCTATATGTACCAAAATAACGTGAGTGTTTTAAATCTGAAATCTGTGACTGGTACTCGGTTACTAATAATCACATTGTAATAAAAGTGAAATATCAACATAAAATACTCAAATAATACTAAAATAATAATTTCCACAAAGTGCATTTGTGCTAAACCAGTGCTATAAATGTCATAAAGTGACTGCTGCTAAATCATACAGAATCATACAAAATGTCCAGTGCTATGAACTCCATAAAGTGACTGGTGCTAGATCATACAAAATCATACTAAATATCCAATATAAAAGGTGACTGATGTGTTTTTAACCAGTAATCTTGGATAGGAAAAGTTCCATTAATGAAAAAAAGTTCTTTTTGGAGTATTTTAGGATGTTCAATCTCTGAGAAACAGATTTCTGTGGGAAAGCTTCTTATCCAGGTGCTGGCTTTTTAATTAGTGCCTTATCTGCATGCTCTGATACTGCTTGCACTCACCGGATTTTCTTTACCCTGCAGGGGTGCAGGCAGTCACAGTATCTGCCACCGTGTAGCAATCATATATGTCTCCAAACTTTACTTTCCGTGTTGATTTGATGTATTACATATAAAAGAATGGAGGGATACCCATAGCGTAAAACCATATATGAACTTTTATTAAAGCTTAAAAAATCTGTGGTACTCACATTTTCAATGACAAAAACGAGCATGAAAAAGATATCAAAATCACTTTGCTAGAGGTGCTGCAAGACGTCCGTAAGCCCGCCCTACGCGCGTTTCGTCATCAGACTTCTACTGGGGCGTTCATCTTGCTACACCTCTTCAGTTTAAATAGTGTGCCATGTAATGGGTGAAATTACGTGCTAATTGCTCGGCGTCCATTTTGGTGTAGATTTTGAAGACCGGAGCCTAATGGGTTTAAGATATTGCAGACTGAAGCCTAAGTAGTGCGCCTGCACATTCATGGGCAAGATAATCAACAGAACCGCGCTAGCAGATAATTAAATGTGAATACAAACGGTGACCTAAACAATATGAAAAATTACATCCATAAATAAAGTATAAAAAATAACAAAAACACAGTGTGTATCCGACCCAGATAAGGATACCAGGATACCATACGTGACATGAAAAAAATTTTTTAAAAAAGTGAATGGTGGTAAAAATAACTAGAATAGTGTCTTAAATGACAGTCTCTGAGAACAGTGAAATCCGCAGAAGGTGATTAAAATTCATCCATAAACACCCAGTGAGATCCACCACCTATACAGATGTACGCTTACCAGAAGTAAGCTTTTTAGACAGCTTATATTGCAAATCCACTGAGCGGGGACACCACCATCTGTATCATCTAGGCACACGGATGACAGGAACTCTCCGTCCAGGGAAAGCGAATGGTCAGCAAGGGGAGCCCAAGGAAATGAAAAATACATTCTCCATAGTGTGAATCCGTATGTTCAATTTATTAAAATAAGAAAGATTGCACTTACATAGGAAGTAGGATTAAAAGCATGTATACAAAACAGCCGGCCGGCCTGCATGCACCCGTTCACAGTGGGATGGAACCGATGACGTCAGCGCGTCTGCCTTCCGACGTACGTTTCGTCCTAATGGACGTTGTCATAGGAACGGGCGATGCGCTGATTCATCGCTCCTTAAATAGCATTAAAAAAAAACAAGCCTCGTTCTGAAGCTCTGGTGGCCACATCATCACCTATATGGAATCCAGGAAGTAACTCCATGGAACCAAGCCTCACTCGAGAGCTAAGGTGACAACACTAACAAGTCTCACAGCGAGTCCGGAAATGAGTCCGCACATCCCTGTACGCATTGATATACTCATCACTAAACCTAAATCAAAAATGTGAAATTATAACTAAATAGGATGAGAATTTTTTTTATATATATATATATATATATATATATATATATATATATATATATATATATATATATATATATATATACACACTATACCTGATTGGCTAAATCTAGAGAAGATTAGGGATTAATGGGTGTAAACCACCAATACCTTAACTCAATAGAAAATCCTATAAGCCATCTAGTGGAGAGATAGGAGAGGGCACCTATCTCTTTAATCAACACCATCTCATAGAGTAAATACAAAAACAATAAAAAAGCCGAGATCGGTTAAAAGTCGGTTAAAAAATTAGTTAAAAAATTTACGAAGTTTAAGGGCAACCCCCCTATATATGGATTCTGATGGCCTCACAGGTGTCCACTACGTATATTGAACATATTTTACTAAAACAAAGGCCCCATAAATGATTGCCTGCCTGCACATTCATGTCAGTGGGAGAAGATGTGGTCCGAGCTCTCAGCAAAGGACGTCATCCTTCAGCGCTCGGCCACACTCACTCCTCTCTCACTTACTGCTGAGATTTAAGCCAGCATCCGGGTCGGTGACACCCCCGAAGCGCTGCTGATTGATTTTTTTGATAAGATTTTTATACATGCACATACTGGCCACACATTTAACCTGTAATGTGCCGATTTAGCACATCATAGCCAAGAGATAAACAGACAATTTAATGTTACAAATAATGACACAAATTTTTTTTTAATAAAATAAAATAAATTAAATTAAAATGCAAAGGTATACCTCAATTCTGTCGGTGTTTATTTGTGTATATTGAACCTGGTATTTGTATATTATGCTATTCTAATAGTTTGGTTTTAAAGGGGGACCATTAGTGTGTGTCCTATAGCCAAAATTCGTGATCAGGGTCGTCATTAGGTATTGTAATAGAAACATTTTTTTAGAAAAAATTTTTTTGTATGTATATTTATGGTGGGGGGATCATCATATCCAATTTTGTATATGTATTGCTGGGTGATCTTTATCTAAATTTAGGCTTAGCTTAGGATTAGTTTGGAATGGAAATAGGTTTCCCTGAGGTTGTTTTGTAGAAAGGGGATTGGAAAATCAGGGTGCGTTTTCTCATGTTTGCACTGGGGAATAGTTTAGTTTTAAAAATATACTAAAAAATGGGAAAATGTTATGTATAAAAGTAAAAATTAAACTAAAATATTTGGGTTTAGGTTGCTTATTCTTAACTTTAAAAATTTGTAAGAAAACAATTTAAATCCACATCTATATTCATGCCCGCTGGTTGGAGGGTGTCCAATAGTAAAGAGTAAATACAAAAACAATAAAAAAGCCGAGATCGGTTAAAAATCGGTTAAAAAATCAGTTAAAAAATTTACGAAGTTTAAGGGCAACCCCCCTATATATGGATTCTGATGGCCTCACAGGTGTCCATTACGTATATTGAACATATTTTACTAAAACAAAGGCCCCATAAATGATGATCCCATATAAGTATATTAATCATGAAAAAATAAATGGCTTAGAGGTAAATAGGAAAGAATTAAAAAACAAAATGAATACAAAAAAACTAAAGAAATCTATAGGCCCCAACAATACCAATGGATCTTCATATATAAGCATTAAGACAGCAAAAGTGTTTCCCCATGGATAAAAAGAAGAGGGGAACTAGGGTAATATTGAATACCATTAGACTAAATTGTGTATTAGACCGAGGAATATATAAACCCCCCAAAAAATACAACCAAAAAATATGTTACTCAAAATCAAAAATAAAAATTGAGAGAAAAAAGAAAAAAGGCCTCCAGAGGTTCAAAGCAAGTTTACAAGAAACTAAGAGTTGTCTATAAAGGCATTAAGATCTACCTCGACATTGAGCCCGAACGGAGTATAGCACCTTAGTTTGTATATTCAGGCCATCTCAAGTCTAGAGATCCCCCTTAAAAGAGAACCACTCCTCCAATGTGGTATGAATCTGTCAATCCCCAGAAAGATGGTCTTACTGGGATCCCGGTTGTGTACCTCAAGGTAATGTCTTGAGACAGGGTGTTTCGGAAAACCCGTCAGGATGTTAGTTATATGCTCATTGAGCCTTACTGAGAGAGGACGTTTGGTCCTCCCCACGTATTGTAGTCCGCAGGGGCATTGTAAGAGATATACCACGCGTTCGGTAGAGCACGTAATGAAACATCTAATTTCAAATTCAGTCGAAGTACTAGTAGAGGTGAATTTATGTGTTCTTCTATGCATACATCCACTTAAGGAGCACACCCTACATCTTCGACACTGGTAAAACCCAGTCATATACTCAAAAAATCCCCTCCTAATCGGAGGAGGGTCCAGGATATTGGGGGCCACTCTCCCTCTAAGGGAAGGGGCACCCTTATATACCACTCGGGGCTTGGCTGGAAGGATGGTACCCAATATCTGGTCATTCATGAGAACATGCCAATACTTCTTAACTAATCTTGCCACATTTCTGTGTTGTAAAGAGTAGGTGGTGATGAATGGAACTGATGGTGCCTTATCCAGATTAGGGGCTCTGTTTTTCAACAGAACACTCCTATCTAGGGTTACAACCTCTTCTAATGTGCCTTTAAGAGATGCCTCAGGGTAACCTTTCTCAAGGAACCTTCCTATTAGGACATCAGCCTGAGCTAAAAATTCCTCATGATCGGAACAATTACGTTTTAGGCGTATAAGTTGACTCTTCGGCACCGACTTCAGCCAGGCCTCATGATGGCAACTATCGGTGGATATATAAGAATTCCGGTCCGTATTCTTAAAAAAGGTTGCCGTAGTTAGTCGTCCATCCCTAATCCTAATCTTGAAATCTAAAAAATTAAACTCAGTTTGGCTTGCCTCATAGGAAAGTCGTATGCCCTGATCATTGTCATTCAACTCCCTCATGAAGGAGTCCAAGTCATGACCATCTCCATTCCATAGGAAGAGGATGTCATCTATATACCTGGCCCACAGGACCACCTGGGGTCTCTGATGGGCATAGATGACATTCTCCTCCCATAGGGCCATGAAGAGGTTCGCCAAACTGGGGGCATATTTAGCCCCCATGGCGACTCCTCTATCCTGCCTGTAGAACTGGCCACCAAACCAAAAATAGTTCCGAGTGGCTACAAAATGAAGTAATTGCATGATGAAACAGATTTGTTCATCAAACAACGTGGAATCGCGCCTCAAATGATATTCAGCTGCGAATAACCCTAAACTATGCGGTATCACCGTGTATAATGAGGCGACATCGGCTGTTACTAGCCACCACCCAGAGTCGGGGGTATAGTTGGAAAGTAAATTGATCACATGACGGGAGTCCTTCAAATGTGACGGCATGTTAGTGACAAGTGGTTGCAAAAATAAATCTATATACCTGCCCACCTGGGACGAGATGGAATCAATACCACTGACAATAGGACGTCCCGGGGGGCAGGTAGGGTGCTTATGGATTTTCGGCAGGTAGTAGATAACCGGGGTGCGTGGAGCCCTAGGTATCAAATATGCTCTCTCTTTACTGTTTAAAATACCTTGATCAAAGCCATATTGGATTATTACTTCCAGTTCTTTTTTATACTGGGCTTTAGGGTCTGACCTGAGGGGGGTATATGTATCCCTGTCGCCTAATATCTTGGACATCTCCGCAAGATAGTCCTTCTTATCTAACACGATGATGCCCCCCCCTTTGTCCGCTGGTCTAATAACTAGGTTCTTATTCTCACATAGAGAGTTTAAACCTAACCTCAAATTTTTGTCGAAATGTATTTTTTTGAGAGGTAATTGTTCCAAATCTCTAAGCATTAAATCTTTAAATACCCTTAGAGAAGGGGCCATAGCACCAGGGGGATTGAAGAGGGACGCGTTTGACAACCCAGAGTGACGATACACATTGGAACTGGTCTCAGTTCGTAAAATAGGGTTAGAGGCCATATATCTTTTAATATTAACTTTACGTACAAATTTATGTATGTCAATATAGGTCTGAAACTTGTCTAAACCACGAGGGGGTGCAAATTTCAGACCCCTATTGAGTAGAGTTTTTTCAGAATCACTTAAAGTGACTGAACTTAAATTAAATATTCCATCACTGGTTACGGTTTTTTCCTTTTTTGATCGCAATCGCCGCCCCCTCTAGATCCTCTCTTTGGTCTGCCGACCTTTTGATGCCCTGGCTTGGCCTGTGAAAACCCCACTGCTGGTAATTGGAACCAGAGGGACCCAGATTGCCCACTTCAACGGTGGATCCAGTCGATACGGGATGAGACTGTGAGACCCCCCATCATGGCCATCCCTAAAATTGGAATGGGACAAGGGTCCCTCAAGATCACTAAGAGGGTAAAACTGGTTGGAGGTGCCAATATTATAATAAGGGTAGCCCTTTCTGGTATTCATGAACCCGGAATTTTGCAACCCCCGTGTCTGTCCATCATAATAGTCATAATTAAAGCCTTGGCTAGGGCCGTAATTTCTATCAGGATACGGTCCAAAGTCAAAAGCCCGGGGAGAGGGCAGGTAATCTTCATAATTATTATAATGGTCATGTGGCCTACCCCCGAATGATGGGGCCACCCCAAATCTACCATTATTGTGATTACCACTTCTACCTCGTACACCCTGATAGGGGCCACCCGTCCCACGAGAACGTCGTGAAAATGTGGACGGGTAATTAGATGTAGTACCCCTCTTAGCACAACCACCCCGTCTTGAAGGGGACTGTTGTGGTCCTTGTCTAAATCTCCCCAGAGGGCCATCAGGAAAATACTTGACGTTGTTTGGCTGTGGTGGAGGGGGGCATATGTCATTGGAGGAGGCAATCCCCCAGCATTTGCCAAACCAACCTCCATATCGCTAGGATTAGCAGGGGTCTGTTCTGCTAATAGTTTCTTTTGCCACTCAAAAATAACTGCCCCTTGGTAATCCAATAAATCCCTGTTGTATTTCTTTTTCTTCTTAGTTCTCTGGTCCCTCTCCTCCTTCTCCAAAAGGGTGAGGAGGGAGAGAGATCTTTCTTTGTACTCATTACTCTCCCTGAGGGGACACAATTTATCTTTAATACTTTTGATCTCTTCATCTAATCTAGAAAGTTTAGCCTTTTTGCGGTCAATAAGAAATTTCAAAAAATCGATCCCAGCTGTATTGAAATAACTGAACCATTCTTCAAGTTGGACATCACCCTTCTGTGGGCTGACCTCCCACCTGAGACTTCTAGGGACCATGCCCCCTTTCACATATGTGTCAAGGTAGGCTATATCCCACTGGGTATGTATCTCAGATATTGTGAGATTCTTAAGCCTCATAGACAAACCACTAAGATCGCCCTCATCATCCTTATATATCTCAAACACACCTTCAGTGTTAACCACCCTGGTGGCTCTATAATCAAACACATCCATAGATAATGATGATAAGAATAAATATAAATATGAATGACTGTGCTTATAATTAACCACTTGCCGACCGCCTCACGCCTATATACGTGAGCAGAGCGGCACGGGCAGGCAAAATCACGTACCTGAAACGTGATTGCCTTCCCGCGGGTGGGGGGTCCGATCGGACCCCCCCCCCGGTGCCAGCTGCGGTCAGCATTTGGTTGGGAGCGATGACAGACGAGGGGGAGGCCATCCGATCGTGGCCCCCCCTCGCGATCGCTCCCAGCCAATGACAAACATCCCCTGCCTCTGTATAGTACACAGAGGCAGAGGATGTGATGTCATCTCTCCTCGGTCTGGCAGTTTCCGTTCCAGCGCCGAGGAGAGATGACATGTAAGTGCACCAACACTCACACACAACACAGTAGAACATGCCAGGCATATATTACACCCCCGATCCCCCCCCGTTTGCCCCCCGATCCCCCCCCAATCACCCCCCCCCCCTGTCACAAACTGACACCAAGCAGGTTTTTTTTTTTTTTTCCTGATTACTGCATAGTGTCAGTTTGTGACAGTTAGCAGTGGTGGGACAGTTAGTATTACCCCCCTGTAGGTCTAGGGTACCCCCCTTACCCCCCCTAATAAAGTTTTAACCCCTTGATCACCCCCCCTCACCAGTGTCGCTAAGCGATCATTTTTCTGATCGCTGTATTAGTGTCGCTGGTGACGGTAGTTAGGGACGTAAATATTTAGGTTCGCCGTCAGCGTTTTATAGCGACAGGGACCCCCATATACTACCTAATAAATGTTTTAACCCCTTGATGGCCCCCTAGTTAACCCTTTCACCACTGATCACCGTATAACTGTTACGGGTGACGCTGGTTAGTTCGTTTATTTTTTATAGTGTCAGGGCACCCGCCGTTTATTACCGAATAAAGGTTTAGCCCCCTGTAGGTCTAGGGTACCCCCCTTACCCCCCTAATAAAGTTTTAACCCCTTGATCACCCCCTGTCGCCAGTGTCGCTAAGCGATCATTTTTCTGATCGCTGTATTAGTGTCGCTGGTGACGCTAGTTAGGGACGTAAATATTTAGGTTCGCCGTCAGTGTTTTATAGCGACAGGGACCCCCATATACTATCTAATAAATGTTTTAACCCCTTGATGGCCCCCTAGTTAACCCTTTCACCACTGATCACCGTATAACCGTTACGGGTGACGCTGGTTAGTTCGTTTATTTTTTATAGTGTCAGGGCACCCGCCGTTTATTACCGAATAAAGGTTTAGCCCCCTGATCGCCCGGCGGTGATATGCGTCGCCCTAGGCAGCGTCAGATTAGCGCCAGTACCGCAAACACCCACGCACGCACCGTACACGCACCGTGCACCTCCCTTAGTGGTATAGTATCTGAACGCATCAATATCTGATCCGATCAGATCTATACTAGCGTCCCCAGCAGTTTAGGGTTCCCAAAAACGCAGTGTTAGCGGGATCAGCCCAGATACCTGCTAGCACCTGCGTTTTGCCCCTCCGCCTGGCCCAGCCCAGTCCAGCCCACCCAAGTGCAGTATCGATCGATCACTGACACTTTTCTTTGTAGCGTTTTGGTGAACTGGCAAGCACCAGCGGCGTAGTACACCCCGGTCATAGTCAAACCAGCACTGCAGTAACACTTGGTGAATGTTTTGAACGCTACCATGCACTAGTTGAGTATTAGCGTAGGGTACAGCATTGCACAGACTAGGCACACTTTCACAGGGTCTCCCAAGATGCCACCGCATTTTGAGAGACTCGAACCTGGAACCGGTTACAGTTATAAAAGTTACAGTTACAAAAAAAAAGTGTAAAAAAAAAAAAAAACACAAACAAAAATTAAAAAAAATAGTTGTCATTTTATTGTTCTCTCTCTCTCTATTCTCTCTCTATTGTTCTGCTCTTTTTTACTGTATTCTATTCTGCAATGTTTTATTGTTATTGTTATTGTTATTATGTTTTATCATGTTTGTTTTTCAGGTATGTAATTATTTATACTTTACCGTTTACTGTGCTTTATTGTTAACCATTTTTTTGTCTTCAGGTACGCCATTCACGACTTTGAGTGGTTATACCAGAATGATGCCTGCAGGTTTAGGTATCATCTTGGTATCATTCTTTTTAGCCAGCGGTCGGCTTTCATGTAAAAGCAATCCTAGCGGCTAATTAGCCTCTAGACTGCTTTTACAAGCAGTGGGAGGGAATGCCCCCCCCCCACCGTCTTCCGTGTTTTTCTCTGGCTCTCCTGTCTCAACAGGGAACCTGAGAATGCAGCCGGTGATTCAGCCAGCTGACCATAGAGCTGATCAGAGACCAGAGTGGCTCCAAACATCTCTATGGCCTAAGAAACCGGAAGCTACGAGCATTTTATGACTTAGATTTCGCCGGGTGTAAATAGCGCCATTGGGAAATTGGGGAAGCATTTTATCACACCGATCTTGGTGTGGTCAGATGCTTTGAGGGCAGAGGAGAGATCTAGGGTCTAATAGACCCCAATTTTTTCAAAAAAGAGTACCTGTCACTACCTATTGCTATCATAGGGGATATTTACATTCCCTGAGATAACAATAAAAATGATTTAAAAAAAAAAAATGAAAGGAACAGTTTAAAAATAAGATAAAAAAGCAAAAAAAAATAAAGAAAAAAAATAAATAAAAAAAAGCACCCCTGTCGCCCCCTGCTCTCGCGCTAAGGTGAACGCAAGCGGCGGTCTGGCGTCAAACGTAAACAGCAATTGCACCATGCATGTGAGGTATCACCGCGAAGGTCAGATCGAGGGCAGTAATTTTAGCAGTAGACCTCCTCTGTAAATCTAAAGTGGTAACCTGTAAAGGCTTTTAAAGGCTTTTAAAAATGTAGTAATTTTGTTGCCACTGCACGTTTGTGCGCAATTTTAAAGCATGTCATGTTTGGTATCCATGTACTCGGCCTAAGATCATCTTTTTTATTTCATCAAACATTTGGGCAATATAGTGTGTTTTAGTGCATTAAAATTTAAAAAAGTGTGTTTTTTCCCCAAAAAATGCGTTTGAAAATCGCTGCGCAAATACTGTGTGAAAAAAAAAAAAGAAACACCCACCATTTTAATCTGTAGGGCAATTGCTTTAAAATAATATATAATGTTTGGGGGTTCAAAGTAATTTTCTTGCAAAAAAAAATAATTTTTTCATGTAATCAAAAAGTGTCAGAAAGGGCTTTGTCTTCAAGTGGTTAGAAGAGTGGGTGATGTGTGACATAAGCTTCTAAATGTTGTGCATAAAATGCCAGGACAGTTCAAACCCCCCCCAAATGACCCCATTTTGGAAAGTAGACACCCCAAGCTATTTGCTGAGAGGCATGTCGAGTCCATGGAATATTTTATATTGTGACACAAGTTGCGGGAAAGAGACAATTTTTTTTTTTTTTTTTTTGCACAAAGTTGTCACTAAATGTTATATTGCTCAAACATGCCATGGGAATATGTGAAATTACACCCCAAAATAAATTCTGTTGCTTCTCCTGAGTACGGGGATACCACATGTGTGGGACTTTTTGGGAGCCTAGCCGCGCACGGGACCCCGAAAACCAAGCACCGCCTTCAGGCTTTCTAAGGGCGTAAATTTTTGATTTCACTCCTCACTACCTATCACAGTTTCGGAGGCCATGGAATGCCCAGGTGGCACAAACCCCCCCCCAAATTACCCCATTTTGGAAAGTAGACACCCCAAGCTATTTGCTGAGAGGTATAGTGAGTATTTTGCAGACCTCACTTTTTGTCACAAAGTTTTGAAAATTGAAAAAAGAAAAAAAAAAAAATTTTTTTCTGGTCTTTCTTCATTTTCAAAAACAAATGACAGCTGCAAAATACTCACCATGCCTCTCAGCAAATAGCTTGGGGTATCTACTTTCCAAAATGGGGTCATTTGGGGGGGTTTTGTGCCATCTTGGCATTTTATGGCCTTCAAAACTGTGATAGGTAGTGAGGAGTAAAATAAAAAATGTATGCCCTTAGAAATCCTGAAGGTGGTGCTGGGTTTTCGGGGCCCCGTACGCGGCTAGGCTCCCAAAAAGTGCCACACATGTGGTATCCCCGTACTCAGGAGAAGCAGCTGAATGTATTTTGGGGTGCAATTCCACATATGCCCATGGCCTGTGTGAGCAATATATCATTTAGTGACAACTTTTTGTAATTTTTTTTTTTTTCTTTTTTTTGTCATTATTCAATCACTTGGGACAAAAAAAATAAATATTCAATGGGCTCAACATGCCTCTCAGCAATTTCCTTGGGGTGTCTACTTTCCAAAATGGGGTCATTTGGGGGGGTTTTGTACTGCCCTGCCATTTTAGCACCTCAAGAAATGACATAGGCAGTCAGAAACTAAAAGCTGTGTAAATTCCAGAAAATGTACCCTAGTTTGTAGACGCTATAACTTTTGCGCAAACCAATAAATATACGCTTATTGACATTTTTTTTACCAAAGACATGTGGCCGAATACATTTTGGCCTAAATGTATGACTAAAATTGAGTTTATTGGATTTTTTTTATAACAAAAAGTAGAAAATATAATTTTTTTTCAAAATTTTCGGTCTTTTGCCGTTTATAGCGCAAAAAATAAAAACCGCAGAGGTGATCAAATACCATCAAAAGAAAGCTCTATTTGTGACAAGAAAAGGACGCAAATTTCGTTTGGGTACAACATTGCATGACCGCGCAATTAGCAGTTAAAGCGACGCAGTGCCGAATTGTAAAAAGTGCTCTGGTCAGGAAGGGGGTAAATCCTTCCGGGGCTGAAGTGGTTAACAGGAACAAAACCTGTAACTGGTAGCTGCAACAATTAAACCAAAATAGATGATAAACCAGAAAATACAAAAATTATTGCGCTTCCCAATGTTCTATGCTGCAGTTCAAATTTGTAGGTAACAAAAATACATAGGCAAGATAATCAACAGAACCGCGCTATCAGATAATTAAATGTGAATACAAACGGTGATCTAAACAATATGAAAAATTACATCCATAAATAAAGTATAAAAAATAACAAAAACACAGTGTGTATCCGACCCAGATAAGGATACCAGGATACCATACGTGACATGAAAAAAAAAATTTTTAAAAAGTGAATGGTGGTAAAAATAACTAGAATAGTGTCTTAAATGACAGTCTCTGAGAAGGTGATTAAAATTCATCCATAAACACCCAGTGAGATCCACCACCTATACAGATGTACGCTTACCAGAAGTAAGCTTTTTAGACAGCTTATATTGCAAATCCACTGAGCGGGGACACCACCATCTGTATCATCTAGGCACACGGATGACAGGAACTCTCCGTCCAGGGAAAGCGAATGGTCAGCAAGGGGAGCCCAAGGAAATGAAAAATACATTCTCCATAGTGTGAATCCGTATGTTCAATTTATTAAAATAAGAAAGATTGCACTTACATAGGAAGTAGGATTAAAAGCATGTATACAAAACAGCCGGCCGGCCTGCATGCACCTGTTCACAGTGGGATGGAACCGATGACGTCAGCGCGTCTGCCTTCCGACGTACGTTTCGTCCTAATGGACGTTGTCATAGGAACGGGCGACGCGCTGATTCATCGCTCCTTAAATAGCATTAAAAAAAAACAAGCCTCGTTCTGAAGCTCTGGTGGCCACATCATCACCTATATGGAATCCAGGAAGTAACTTCATGGAACCAAGCCTCACTCGAGAGCTAAGGTGACAACACTAACAAGTCTCACAGCGAGTCCGGAAATGAGTCCGCACATCCCTGTACGCATTGATATACTCAACACTAAACCTAAATCAAAAATGTGAAATTATAACTAAATAGGATGAGAATTTTTTATATATATATATATATATATATATATATATATATATATATATATATATACACACTATACCTGATTGGCTAAATCTAGAGAAGATTAGGGATTAATGGGTGTAAACCACCAATACCTTAACTCAATAGAAAATCCTATAAGCCATCTAGTGGAGAGATAGGAGAGGGCACCTATCTCTTTAATCAACACCATCTCATAGAGTAAATACAAAAACAATAAAAAAGCCGAGATCGGTTAAAAGTCGGTTAAAAAATTAGTTAAAAAATTTACGAAGTTTAAGGGCAACCCCCCTATATATGGATTCTGATGGCCTCACAGGTGTCCACTACGTATATTGAACATATTTTACTAAAACAAAGGCCCCATAAATGATTGCCTGCCTGCACATTCATGTCAGTGGGAGAAGATGTGGTCCGAGCTCTCAGCAAAGGACGTCATCCTTCAGCGCTCGGCCACACTCACTCCTCTCTCACTTACTGCTGAGATTTAAGCCAGCATCCGGGTCGGTGACACCCCCGAAGTGCTGCTGATTGATTTTTTTGATAAGATTTTTATACATGCACATACTGGCCACACATTTAACCTGTAATGTGCCGATTTAGCACATCATAGCCAAGAGATAAACAGACAATTTAATGTTACAAATAATGACACAAATTTTTTTTTAATAAAATAAAATAAATTAAATTAAAATGCAAAGGTATACCTCAATTCTGTCGGTGTTTATTTGTGTATATTGAACCTGGTATTTGTATATTATGCTTTTCTAATAGTTTGGTTTTAAAGGGGGACCATTAGTGTGTGTCCTATAGCCAAAATTCGTGATCAGGGTCGTCATTAGGTATTGTAATAGAAACATTTTTTTAGAAAAAAAAATTTTGTATGTATATTTATGGTGGGGGGATCATCATATCCAATTTTGTATATGTATTGCTGGCTGATCTTTATCTAAATTTAGGCTTAGCTTAGGATTAGTTTGGAATGGAAATAGGTTTCCCTGAGGTTGTTTTGTAGAAAGGGGATTGGAAAATCAGGGTGCGTTTTCTCATGTTTGCACTGGGGAATAGTTTAGTTTTAAAAATATACTAAAAAATGGGAAAATGTTATGTATAAAAGTAAAAATTAAACTAAAATATTTGGGTTTAGGTTGCTTATTCGTAACTTTAAAAATTTGTAAGAAAACAATTTAAATCCACATCTATATTCATTCCCGCTGGTTGGAGGGTGTCCAATAGGAAAATCCATTTGGTCTCATTTTGTGAGATTTTGATTTTTTTGTTCTCTCCTGTCCAGTGTCCTTTGATTTTATCAATCGCATAAAATACCATGCAGGATGGATCTTTGTTATGGTAGTCTTTAAAATGTCTTGAGACGCTATGCTTATGATATTCATTTTTAATGTTTGTTATGTGTTCCCTGATTCTGACGTGTAACTGTCTTGTTGTCCTACCCACATATTGTATGTGGCATGGACACTCCAGTACGTAGGTCACATGAGTGCTGTTACAGTTTATGAGCTCTTTAGTATTATATTCTTTTCCATTATTTGCTGATCTGAATGTTGTTATTTTCCTGTTAGTTTTTTTGCTGCACTTACACGGTAGGCACTTTCCGCATTTAAAAAAACCTTTCAGGTTTTTTATTATTTTAATTCGCTTTGGTGGCTCCAAGGCGTTATGCACTAATTTGTTTCTGAGTGGTGGGGCTTTTCTGCAGATAAAACTGGGCTTTCTTGGTAGTATGGAGTTCAGAGTTTTAACCGATTGTAGAATGGGCCAGTGTTTCTTAATTATGGACTCCGTAATTTTGTATTGTCTGTTGTAACCCGTTAAAAAAGCTATGTCCATATTTTTGTTCTTTTTCTTGATGTTACCAACTGGTTTCCCTTCTATTAGTGTATTTCTATCCATTTTTTTCACCTTCTCCTTTAGATTCATTAATTCTTTCTTGTTGTATCCTTTTTCAACAAATCTGTTGATTATGATGTCTCCTTGTTCTTCATAATCATTTTCCTTACTACAGTTTCTGTGTATCCGCATTAATTGCCCCTTTGGAATGTTTCCAATCCATTGTGGATGATGGCAGCTGCTGGTTTAAATGTACCCATTCCTATCGGTGCTCTTAAAGAATGTCCTAGTGTTTAGATACCCATTATTTTTATAAATCTGTAGATCTAGATAGTTTATACTCTGTTTGTTCCAACTGGAAACTTGTCTGTATCAAATATCAGCATACGCTAAAAGGTTAACAACTTACTGCTTTCATTTACAGTGATTGAGAAAAGAATCCTTAATATTTTATTTAAAAAATGTAATTTATTGCCAAAAATGTAATCATTTTTAAAATAAAAACGCCCATGTTACATTGGTGATCAGTGTAAATGCCCCAATAACATTGATGGGAAGTGTAAATGCCCCTATTACTTTGATAATCACTGTAAATACATCCATTACATTGTTGATCAGAGTAAGGACCCCCCATTACATTGGTGATCAGTAGGGTTGGCCTGAATGGACTCCTGTTCGGTTCGTACCAGAACTTTCAAACACCGCGAAAGTTTGAACCCGAAGAACAAACCCCATTAAAGTAAATGAGACCCAAATGTTAAAAATCAAAAGTGCCTATTTTGAAGGCTTATATGCAAGTAATAGGGCCAATGGTTATAGGGGTCTGGGTTCTGCCCTGGGGGACATGTATCAATAAAAAAAAAGTTGTGAAAAATGTCATTTTTAAATGAGCAGTGATTTTTTGGATTTTTTAAAGTTAAAGCATAAAATTGAAAAATTCCTTCCAATATAGTGCTTGGGGGTCCCCTTAGTCTACCTGTAAAGTGGCAGATCTGTACCGTGTCTAGAATCTGCTGCAGCAATAATTGCATTTATAAAGCCCAAAAAAATGACATTTTCCCTGCAAGCTGCCTTTATTTTGCTCAGCAACAGCTGGGGAGCCAGTGTGTATGATGAGGCCACAATGTAGTGCACTGGGAACAAGATTAGAGATTTTTTGGATACATTCTGGTGTCACTTTGACTTTGTATAGAAGTAACGGGTGCTTAAAAATTGTCCTTTGGGTGTCGTTGGTGCCTTCCCACCGTAACCCTATCTTGATGAAAGCAAGAATTGGCCTTGCTGTAAAAAATTGCAAGGATATGCACCTGTAAAACAGGTGCAGAAAAATTGGTGTTTAGGTGTCGGTGGCACCTTAGCACCATAACCCTATAAAGGTACTCTTGATGAGAGCAAGAATTGGCATTGCTGGAAAAAATTGCAATAATATGCACCTTACAAACAGGTGCAGAAAAATTGGTCTTTGGGTGTTGGTGGCTCCTTCCCACTGTAACCCTATAGAGGTACTCTTGATGAAAGCAAGAATTAGCCTTGCTGTAAAAAATTGCAATGATATGCACCTGTCAAACAGGTGCAGAAAAATTGGTCTTTGGTTGTTGGTGGCGCCTTTCCACCGTAACCCTATAGAGGTACTCTTGATAAAAGCAAGAATTGGCCTTGCTGTAAAAAATTGCAATGATATGCACCTGTCAAACAGGTGCAGAAAAATTGGTCTTTGGGTGTCGGTGGTGCCTTCGCACCGTAACCCTATAGAGGTACTCTTGATGAAAGCAAGAATTGCCCTTGCTGTAAAAAATTGCAATGATACGCACCTGTCAAACAGGTGCAGAAAAATGACTCTTTGGGTGTTGGGGGTGCCTTCCCACTGTAACCCTATAGATGTACTCTTGATGAAAGCAAGAATTAGCCTTGCTGTAAAAAATTGCAATGATATGCACCTGTCAAACAGGTGCAGAAAAATTGGTCTTTGGTTGTTGGTGGCGCCTTCCCACTGTAACCCTATAGAGGTACTCTTGATGAAAGCAAGAATTGCCCTTGCTGTAAAAAATTGCAATGATATGCACCTGTCAAACAGGGGCAGAAAAATTACTCTTTGGGTGTCGGGGGCGCCTTCCCACTGTAACCCTATAGAGGTGCTCTTGACAAAGGCAAAAAAATTGCATTGATATGCACCTGTCAAACAGGTGCTGAAAAAATGGTCTTTGGGTGTTAATTGTGTCCATGAAACCTATACATTCTTCCAGATGAAATGATTGAACACCCTCAAAGCTAGGCAGCCTCAAAGTCCTGCAGAGATTCCACATCCCAAAAATACTTAATCAGTGATAGCAATATAAAAAGGTAATGTGACGCTTACTAAAAGAGCAAATAATTATGACGTAACAATAAATAATAATAATAATTCTTTGGAAGTTCCAAAGGGATAAATCCAAATGAATGGGGCGCCCTAAAATTAATCTCTCATCAGAATTGTAAAGCTAGAGGTTGACAAACCAATGCTATAACAATAAATGAATAACCGCCTTTCAAGCAATAATTAATGTCCACAAAAATTAATAATAAAGAAAGCTAGCCGCTCCCAGTTTGCACATTTTCAGTACAATTTATTTATTGTTGCACTTTTTTGCTACATTTGCACAGATTGTGGATTTGCATTATTGCAGTTTTTGCACAATTAACTTTGCACAGATTGCTTAATAATAAGGGCCTTGAACTACTTGAGCTTTTAATTAAAAGGAAGCAACGGAAAATCAGAGCATTAGATGGGAATATTGCTGAATTAAAAGCAAATTTAGAAACCTCTAAGGAACTTCCTGAATTCACTGCTTTGTCAAGACAATTACAGAGAGACATGGAACAAAAGGACAAAGAAACAGCAACTAGGAAAAAAAGAAAGTATCAGGGATATGAAAGATTACGTGAATGACCTGGTTTTTAAATGGCAAAAAAAATTAGAGGAATCTACGATAGAATCCAAAAATAGTTCCCCAGAGAAAGAGGTAAAAATGAAAGATATCGCAGAAAAGAAAAAATCAATAGAAAGGAAAAAGAAAAGAAGATTCAGTCTAATAATAACCCAGAGGGGAATCGTACCAATTATAATACTCCAAATCAGAGACAAAGATGGAATGGGAATAACAATTGGAAAAAACCCTTTTGGAAAAATAATTGGTATAATAATTCCTATAATTCACCAAGTCCCTTCCAACAGCCATTTCATAGAAGAAACTCACCAACACCACCATGGAGAAATTATGCAACTTAAGATGAAAATTATAGATATGAAAATGGCAATAGAGACAATAGGGCCTAATATTATGATGTAAGATGGGAACAAGCACCTTATGATAATCAATACAATATTCCAACATATAACCGCTATGATGAGGGAGGAAGAACTCTGAGAGATCATTATGAAAGAGGGAGAAAACCTAAACATCAGTATGAAAGACGAGACAGAACTCCGGTGCGTTTTTTAGAAACGAGACGCCTGGGATTCTCCCAGGCGTCATCAGCTGGAGAATGGACCCCAGAGATTTGAAGGTGAAGAAGATACATGATCCAGGTGACATAAGGAATGGCATTAAAAAACTTGAAGAGAGGAAAGCTGACAAAGGAGGAGCCATAGTGATTCAATCAAAGAAAGATTACCAAGAAGAATTGGATTGACAATTAAGGGATAGAGACACTTATCAGAAATTACCCAGCAATCCAATAGTAGGATATAAAGATGATCTAGCTAACTTAAAAGAAAAGGGTATGGCTAAAGGCTTACTAAATAAGAAATAAGGGAAATACCTTCAGCCGCTTGGATGCTGGATTCCTGTAATATATACTCTCCCTAAGATCCATAAAAATAAGGAAAAACCACCAGGGAAGACCGATAGTGAATGGAATAAACTCGGTTGGAGCTAGAATAGGAGAGTATATAGACTGGTTCTTGCAGCCAAAAGTGAGGAAAACAAAGTCATACCTATAAGATACAAAACATTTGATACAACTACTGGATACTATTAAACTTGATGACAGACCAGTGTACCTTGCAACAGCAGACGTGGCCTCACTATATACAATTATTAATCATGGAGAAGCAATACAAGCGACAAAATGGACCCTGAAAGAATTTAGCGGATTGAAGGCTGTTCAGAGGAAATTCCTCGTGAATTGCTTAAGATACAGCCTAGACCACAATTACTTTTGGTATGAGAATAATTATTATAAACAGATCTGTGGAATAGCAATGGGCGCTAAATATGCGCCCAGTGTAGCTAATCTCTACATGGCGGAATGGGAGGAGGATGCTCTACACAACAGGAAACCACAGCAACTGTTCCTATTCAAGAGATTTATTGGTGACATCATTGTAATCTGGGTTGGTGATAAAGTTTGATGGACTTTGGTTTTGACTTGAATACAAATAATAAGAATATTAAATTGACATGGGAGATAAGCGATGATAAAATGTATTTTCTAGATCTGCAAATCTCAAAAGAAGAAGAAAGATTGATAACACAAACACATTTTAAGCAGGTTGAGAGGAACAGTTACTTCTCATTGGATAGCTGTCAATATGCCCCTTGGTTGGAGAACATCTCTAAAGGCCAAATGATTAGGCTAAGAAGGAATTGCACCAAGCAGGAAGTGTTTATGAAGCAAGCAGAATTCATTGGTGAGAGATTTATCCAAAAGGGGTTTAACCAAAAACAAAGAATGTATGAGTGGTGTACCCTTTGTGATAGATTACAATATCCAACATAAACAAATAGAAAAGATATGTAAAAAATACTGGAATATTGTAAAAACTGATCAACATCTAGGGGCAATATTACCAGAGAAAACAAAATTCACATATCGGAGAGCGCCCACTCATGGGGGATCTCATAGCAAAGAATGTATTGGATCCCCCTGCTCAAAAAAAGTTCTCCTTCTTTGAAGGTAAGGGGTTTTATCCATGTAAAACACGCTATACCTGTAGGCATATGGAAGAAAGCAAAAAGAAAAAAATAAGTAAATTTAATAAATAATTAAATCAACTGTCACTGGCAGAGAATATCAGAAAAGATTTTATATCATGTAGAACAGAAGGGGTGATTTACCTACTAGAATGTCCTTGTCGAATCCAGTACGTTGGCAGAACTAAAAGGGAACTTTGGAAGAGACTGAGAGAACATACACAAAATAAAAAGAACGGTTTTCCAAAACATAGTCTGTCTAAACATTATGACCAGTTTCACAATAGAGACCCCTCCTCGTTATTGGTATGGTGGATAGAAAAATATAAACCCCATTGGAGGGGGGATAATAAAGTTAAACTGAGTCAATCAGAATCCCGTTGGATATACGAGCTCCGTACATTAGTACCATTGGGGCACAATGTGGAATTCAACTTGAATTGTTTTATTTCTAATTATTGATCTTGGATTCACCCTGCCTTATTCTTAATAATTTTTTATTATTTGTTTTTATTCATCTCCCACTCAACTTGAATAGTTCCATTCCATTCACTCTCTTTATTACTAAAATATTTTTACCTTTTTTTAATGTAAACACTCCAGCGCATTTATGACATTTTTAAATTGTATTTTGACATATTTTTTATTTCTTTGCCCAGTAAATGGAGTTTCTTAACTTGCGCTTTTTATTTCTTGAGACATCCACTAGATGTCATGTTTGTACCTTCAGCAGCTATCGCTTTATGCACTAGATGTCAGTTTAGCTGTTTTAGCTCATAAGAGCTATTATGGATTTGTCCACCAGCTGGTGCTGTGTAATTAACTATTGCGGTCGGATTTTAGTATTGTTTTTTTTTTATTTTTCTTTTTTCTTTTCCGCTTTTTCTTATTTCTCATGATTATTATATGGATGTTATTGCAGGAATGTATTAAAGACAGGAGTATGTATATAGTGAGGGTTACTATGATAACCGCTCTGCCATATTAGTCACCTCTGTGCACCCTCTGTATACCCTTTGAAAAAGTCACGTGATCAGTGACGCAACGCGTCATTGAAGAGAGTCGGGTGACGTTCGTTTCCGGTCGCGGCCGAGATCAAGAACAATATACGGTACATGCTGTCTTTCATCCTATTAACTGTAATGCCCCGTATACACGGTTGGACATTGATCGGACATTCCGACAACAAAATCCTAGGATTTTTTCCGACGGATGTTGGCTCAAACTTGTTTTGCGTACACACGGTCGCACAAAGTTGGCGGAATTTCCGATCACCAACCACGCGGTCACGTACACCACATACGACGAGACTAGAAAAGGCCATTTCAGAACCAAGCGCGGCACCCTTTGGGCTCCTTTTGCTAATCTTGTGTTAATAAAAGTTTGGTGAGAGACGATTCACGCTTTTTCAGACTCGTGGCTTTCAGATCGTTTTCTGCGGTTCAGTTTGTGCTTGTGGGTTTGTATCTGCTCTTCAATGCGTGCAAGCAAGTTCCGCGTGACTTAGTCATTGTGTTCTTGTTCATTCGTTACTGTTTTTCAGGTCGCTCTTCACAGGCCCTGCTGTTCTTCAGTGCGTTCTGTTACTTCGTTCTGAGCAGCCGACCGTTTTCTAGCCATGTTGCGTATACGTACTCCTCGTAGAGTTCGTGCTGTGCGGGTGCTTGGTGTTGGGGTCCTGACCTTGACACAAGTCCAGTCCATGAACAGGGTGGGGAGGAGTTCATGGACCAAGAATTGGTTGCTTCAGCGTGACCAGTTCACTCATATGCCTTTGCTCCGTGAGATCCGTGAGAATAATCCTGATGATTTCAGGAAGTTTCTCAGGATGACAGACCCCGTATTTCACCGTTTGTTAGCTTCGCTGACCCCCTATATCAGCAGGCAGGATACCTGCATGAGGCAAGCCATCACTCCGGAGCAGAGGCTCGTCGCTACCCTGCGGTACTTGGCGACAGGGAGAAGCCTGCAGGACTTGAAGTTCTCGACAGGCATCTCCCCCCAGGCTCTGGGGATCATTATCCCAGAGACCTGTTCTGCCATCATCCAGGTCCTGCAGAAGGAGTATATGAAGGTAATATTTCTATCCTTTAATATCACATTTTATTGTATTGAATGTTTGCTAATATATTGTATTTCTTTCCTCATTCCCTAATTACCATGATTGTAATATGCTATGAATGTCCCCTTTGTTCTCATCATGCATGCTGGATTTTTATGTCATTATTTTTTTGTCCTTCATACATATTTGCCTTCACTAACCTCCCCAGCATGCTCTCCTGCCCCTATATTCACCTCATGTAGTCACTTAACAATGTATTTTATCTGCTCCATAGTAGTGCTTTACCCCAAACACCCCCTAAAATGTTTTTACATGTGATTTGTGCTTTAAATTCAGGCAAAGTGCCAGAGGCATTTTTTTGTAGTGTCACCAAATCATTTTTATTAACCCTCCCTCCCCCCAACTGCTAAGTCAGCTGATACCAATTATCTATCTATCTATCTATCTATCTATCTATCTATCTATCTATCTATCTATCTATCTATCTATCTATCTATCTATCTATCTATCTATCTGTCTATCGATCCTCAATCCTCTATCTGCTGACTTGGCCAAACCCATACACACTATACCCATCTCTTTAGTGGTGAGATTTATGGATGAATTCCCCAAAGCATGTAGTAGGGCCTGCCTGTATACTTGCAAATGGTACTGTTTCAAGTTTTGTATCCTATTATTATCTTGATAGGTAATAGCAGAATGTCAAAATGTGCTCAAATGTGTACAATGTGTATTTATATCTTTGTATTCTGACACTTCTTACCTGTCCAGTGGGCTGCCAATAGTGTAACTAAGGAGAGGCTGTTCCAAGTAATACCCATTATTTAGGCATTCATCTCTCAATGAAGTGAAGAGGGTTACCTGTCCAAGATCCCCCCCTATAATGTTAGAAATGGCCCATGAGAGGGGGGGGATATGATAGGTGTACCTTATACTTTGGTGTTGTAAAATTCCCCTTAATAAATGTTTTATCTGGATGTTGGCCAAGAATGTTTGTGTCTAATCTGCTTTCCATCTTTATGTGCCAAAATACAAATTTTTGGGGGTTTTCCTCAACAGTTTCCTTCCATGCCACAGGAATGGCAGACTGTGGCCTCCCACTTTGCCCAGCGGTGGGACTTTCCTAACTGCGGAGGTGCAATTGATGGGAAACACATCCACATCGTCCCACCACCCAACTCGGGGTCGTACTATTATAATTACAAGGAGTTCAATAGTATTGTGATGTTGGCGGTGGTGTCGGCTAATTACGACTTCTTATATGTGGACGTGGGGAAGAATGACCGGATGTCCGATGGTGGAGTCATCGCCCAGACGGTGTTTTACAGGCATCTCCAGAATGGCAGCTTGGACTTGCCACCTCCAGAAGAGAATGTGGAAGGACTCGCATTTATCTTCTTGCGGATGAAGCCTTTGCACTGGGGGACCATCTTATGCGGCCATTCCCGATGAGGACCCTCACCCCGGAACAGAGGGTTTTTAATTAGCCGGTTCCGCCTATTTCTGACACCCATCCATATGGCGGAGTATAAACTTAATCATATAATCCTGGCGTGCTGTGTTCTACATAACTTTTTACACCAACATTCTGCCAACTATGCTGGCTCAGTTGGGTCTGAGGCTGGAATTATACATGAAACAACCCTGACGGTGCTTGAAAGTGGCCGTCCTGGCTTGCCCTCCCTGAGTGCCCGTGATGTCCGGTTACGATACCTTGAGTTCTTTGCGGGTAGGGGGGCCATCAATATGCCAGACCATTTGTGAAGCCTTGATCAAATAAAATCCAAACAAACCAAATCTTGGGTGACATTTACTGCTTGTGTTTGTTTTAGCTGACCCTGACAGAAATGTGGGGAGTCCTGCAAATGGCGTGATTGTGTAACCTTATACAAAGCACTGTTGGGTGTTATTTACTAAAGGCAAAGACACTTTGCACTACAAGTGCACTTGAAACTGCACTTGTAGTGCAGAGAGGATTTGCCCTTAGGAAATAACCCCCATTTTCCCTGAAAGCTGCAATTACATCACCACAAAAGTGTTGTAGCGTTGAGACAATAATCCACACATTCTTGATTAACAATCATTTTAATACAAGCACAATCACATGTGTATTTAGAAAAGGTTTTTAAAACAAACCAACATGTTTGTTGTATAACAATCTTTGGGGTGGCATTTTCAAAAAAAGAAATGTCAATTTAAGATAAAACAGGCATGTGTAAAACCAACAAGAAATACACAAATCTTGAACTTACAAAGTTCACATTAGGTAGAACTTGAAGGCAATATCAGACCTGAGTATTTAGGAACTGTGTTTGATATTGCGTTCAGATGGGGTGAAGTCACCCCAGGAAAAGCCAAATTTGGAAGATGCACACCAATTTACGAATGTCAACATGTGCTAGCTGCCATCACGGGGGATCAAGGGACGTGTTTTGGGGGAGAAACCCCTTCCTCTCAACTATTTTATTATTGAGGAAGGGGTTGCACCCCCAAAACACGTCCATTGAACTCCCGTGATGGGAGATAGCACATGTTGACACACTGTGTGCATCCTCCAAATTTAGCTTTTCAAAAAATAGCTAAAACATTTAGAACATTGTAGCACACAAAAAAACAAAGGGATTTGGAGGGGTTTTAAACTCTCCCCAAAACATCAATGATGTTTTTATTTTTTTGAATAACATCATTGATGTTTTTCTTGAGGTTTTCCAATTCTAAATTACACCCCATGATCTCCCCGATCAGGATCTGGGCACTTTCTGATGTGAAAGGATCACAACATCATGATCACCTAAGAAGAGAGAAAACAAACAAAAACAGGTATAAAAAATATGTCGGCATCCATTTCTTACCTGAGCCTGTGGTCGCAGACACTCACCTGTTGTGGTGACTAGTTCCACCACGTCTTCTTCCTCCTGCTCTTCTTGGGTTGGGGGGATTTCCCCTTCTTCCAGAGGTGGGGGGGCTCTGGTCTCCTCGGATGAGGGGTGTCCTCCGAGTCTTTTCTCCCCTATGTAAAACAAAAATGCTATACTTAGCACACAGATATTTGATGGCATAACTATAAATAGGAAACATTGCTTGGAAGTGTGGTACAATTGTCTATTTTGGCAGAGTTCCAAAATGTAGCATTTTCAGTGTCCTTTGTCAAGCTGCAATACTTTACCTGTTTGGTACAAGCTTCACAGATGGAGACCCCCCTATAGTATACACTGGAGCACCTGTGTGCCCCCCTAATAAAAATGGTGTTCTTGTGTCCCACACTAGTGCTCCAGTGTCCAGATGTGAAAAACGCTGCTCAGTGTCCTCTCCTTACACAGAATCTAGTTTGCATTTCATTCTAGTAACAAACCCATCTACACAACCAAATTAGTTTCATACAAGTAGGGCGTAAAAAATGTGGCCAAATGCATATGGCCAAAACAATGGTGTTTTATAGGCCGAAAGAAAAATGTTTGCTACGAACGAATAATGTGCCCATGAACATGAAAGTTGCCATTTTAAAATGTACACTCAATACACTTGAGGGGGGGAGGTGCTGACGCCTAAGATGGCCGCCTAGGGAATCTGAGTGGCTGACACGCTGCAGAGGCTGGAAACGCTGTAATGGAGGCAGCTAGAGCGGCTGATTCAAATGCCTAACCACATAAGCTAAAACCCCCGAAGCCTATCTATGATACAGAAGTGTCTCGTCATATCTTGTCTGGATGTAATCAGGACTAGCAGTTGCTGAAGCGGACGACAATTAAGGGAGATCGGGAGCCCCGGGAAAGAGCATCACCTGTGGGGTGCTGGGAGCGGGACCGAGGACGGAGCCAGGAGGCGGCGCGGAGCTAGACGGGAGTAGCTGCGTGTCTGCACACACAGATGGCAGGGGCGGCTCACTGGTGAGACGCGCTCTCCAGCGGAGGTTCTCGAGTCTCAGGCAGCAGTGATCAGGAGGACCGGGAGATCTCCCTTCTCACGGAGAAATAGAGGAAACCTCAGCCACATAGGTGAAGTACTGCACTAAAGGTTTGAGGAAATCAGAGAAACCGGAGACAAGGTATGATTTTGGACTTGAAAGACTTACTAAATGATGTGTCAGAGTCTGCATAAAAAGCTGCAATAAATTGCGGAATGAGTAGTAGCAAGGTTGATTTACTCTGAAAAATTTTATACTGAGTGGATTCAGAGGAGACAAGTGAGAAGTTGCACTGTTGCACTGTTGGAATAAGCCGGTATAAAGGAGTATAAGAACGTGTCTTGCCAATAAGTGATATCATTTAACAGAACTGTTAAACTCTCTTACTTCAATCTAAGGGGTTAATATCGGAGATAAAAGTCATTAAATATTACCCTAGGATATAGCTTGGACATCTAGGAAAGATACCAAAACATAAAGACGTTTGATAAATAGCCACATATATTTAAAGAGCCATCCCATAAAGAGAGAGGAGAGGAGGAGGAAAAGAAGAGGGGAAGGGAAGGAGGACGAGAGGAGGAAAGAAAATGGGAAAGGGGAAAAAAAAAAAGAAAAAAGGAAAGAGTTACCTAAATATGGCACCTAAGAAGGGGAATAAAACACCACAACCTCAGAAGAATAAGAAGGATAAAGTGGAAAGTAAAAATAAAAACCCTACAGGGACACAAACTACACAGACATCTGATATTAAAGAGATTTTCCAACAATTACAGCTACAATCTCCTCGAACAATGCAAGTTTTACATACATCACAAGAAATATCAAATATCGCGGAAATCTCAGCAACATCTAGATCGTCAGGAGAAGAACAAATGGATCATCCTAGAAATAGCTCGCTAATAGATACATCAGGCTCAGCTAGTGATCCAAAAGAAATGGATAAAGAAAATTGGGATATGAGGAAGTATATTCAATCTCTCCCAACTAGAGCCGATATGGACCAATATGTGCATAGATTGGAAAACTCTTATAAAATCGAGATACAGGAGCTTAAGGCATCTATAAAGGTTACACAAGAAAAAACAGCCATTTTAGATGCTAGAGTCTCGAAAACGGAGCAAGAATTAAGGTAGATAAAAGAATGTGGACAAAAACAAGGAAATCAAATAAATCAATTAATAAACAGCCTTGACGAGCTAGAAAATAGGAATAGAAGATCCAACATCAGAATTAGAGGTTTAAAGGAAGATGTGAGTGTAAAAGAGCTGATAACAACATTACAAAAAAATTTTCAAGAGCTAATCCAAGATGTAGAAGAAAAAGATCTTACAATCGATCGTGCTCATAGGGTGGCGGGAATAAGAAGATTGGACCCCAGTAAACCACGGGATGTCATCTGTAAAATGCACTACGCTCATATAAAAGACAGGATCATGAGTGCAGCACGCCAAAATAAAAATATCCAGCATGAGGGAGATCCAATACAACTTTTTCAAGATTTGTCAAAATTTACTTTGGATCGAAGAAGAGCATTAAAGCCCCTAGTGGAGCAACTAAGAAGGAATAACTTATATTACAGATGGAAATTTCCATTTCAATTACAAGCACGAAAAGAGGGTCAGAACGCAACATTTAGTGATCTGGAGGATCTACCGCAGTTTTTGGCAACTCTGAATTTAGCAGAAGTAGAATTACCGGACTGGCCTATTTCATACATGAAAACATTTAGAAAGTCCTGATGAGTCATTGGGGGATAGACTGGGGGGGAGAGAGGGATCTTAAGTAATAATGATATACTGATTAAACAAAGAAGTTTTAAAGAAATAATTTGATAGGATGATATGCGTAGGTAGGAAAAGAACATGGAGAGGGGAGGGGGATTGTTTTTTTTTGTTTGCTTTTTTTTTTGTTTTTTTTTGTTTTTTGTTTTTTTTTACGGTGTTGATAATTTCACATAACACGCAGTTTTTTTTATATAAACCACTAAGGAGCGGTTTTGTATGGGCAGATGTAAATTTCTTTTTCATTTTTTTTTTTTTTTTTATTTGAAGCACAAATAATTAGTACTGGACTTGGCATTGCATCATTGTCACTAGGTGTTCTATAGATCATAACATAAAACACATCACTAGGATAAGAGGTGGAAAGGATAATTATAGTTTTTTTTGTAACATTATGAAAAGTATTGCACGATACGTTTTATGTATTTTGGTGAGTAAATTGAATTTGAATGTACAACTAGTGAGTATAGGAGTGGGGTTTCACATTATTGTTAATAGTCGATTCACAGTATAAATCCCCCTTTTTTTTCTTTTTTTTCACTAGATTTTTATTAGATTGTATCAATGGATTTGGGCTTTATATCACTGTCACTGGGCGATTTACTGAATATACCACAACATTAGGATCAGAGGTGGGTAGGATTTATAAAGGGTACTTTAAATCATACTAAACTGTATGCATGGAATAATTTTGTATTTTTGTGGGTTAGAAGATGGGTGCTCCTCTTCTTCTTTTTTTTTTTTTTTTTTTTTAGGATTAGGTGTTCTGGGTTTTTTTTTAAATTTTTTTTCTTGCCCTCCCCTCTTCTTCGCCTCCTCCAAGATAAAGGAATCCTCAAATTGTTTTTTTTTTCTTTTTCTTGAGAGATCTCCCCCCCACCCCCATTCCTCATTTGCTCCCTCCTTCTCTTTTTTTTTTTTTTGGGGGAATAGTGGCCACCGATCGGGTGGCGGTTTTTGGTCGTCAGTACCTAGTTCCCTAATCAAAGGGAACTTACGTTTTTAGTAAGATAGACTTTTTATAAGTCAATAGTTTTTGGGTTAAGTTGAGTGTGTTGTGAGTGTGTGAGGGGGTTATTTATATATATATATATATATATATATATATATATATATATATATATATGTATATATATATATTTTTTTTTTTTTTCTTTTCCTTCTCTCTCTCTCTATAGGTCCGGAGAGATTATGAAAATATGCTCATATAATATTAGAGGTCTTAACTCGGCATCAAAGAGGTCTCAGGTTTTATACTCTCTCCATAAACAAAAAGTAGGGGTAGTCTTTTTTCAGGAGACGCATTTCCGTACAGATCATGTTCCTAATCTACAAAATAGATACTACATTACATGGTTTCATGATTCTTATATGTATTCTAAGTCAAAGGGTGTGTCTATTGCAATACACAAGACAATTCCATATCAGGTCCAGGAAGAATGGCGTAATAGAGATGGTAGAGCAATATTACTTAAACTCAATATATATGGTAGAAAATATACTTTTATTAACATATATTTACCTAATCAAAACCAGCTTAAAATGGGGTCTCAATTGATAAGTGAACTTATGGAAAGGGCGGAAGGAATAACAATAATTGGAGGGGATTTTAATTTTGTTTTTGACAAAAATATGGATACCACAGCACCCTCGATAGCACAGACTAGCAGAAAAAATAAAAAATTTAAAGAAATGATGGTAAAATACCAGTTGGTGGATATCTGGTGGGTGTTGCACCCTTTGGAGAGAGATTATACGTTCCACTCAAAAGTCCACGGATCATATCATTGCCTAGATTATTTCTTGATAAATCAATGGGGGGTGAATGTTACTATATCTGCCGAGATAGGTAGTACTATTTGGTCAGATCATGCACCAATATTTTTGCAACTTGATATACTTAAGGGTGAAAATACTAGGGGAAAATGGAGACTTAATGATAACCTGCTGTACGATGAGGCATGTGCAGTAGAGATAAGGAAGGCAATAATAGACTTCACAAATGACCACATTAGGGATAACACATCTCTGCCAATTCAATGGGAGGCACTAAAATGTGTTATTCGAGGATTATTTATCAAACATGGGGCCAGATTAAAAAAAAATTAAAAATAGGCTTCATTCCAACGCGGGAGGCCCGTGATAATACCATTAAAACTCTGCATCTAGTCCATGTAGCCGGTCATTCTAAAACATCCACTGTGTTCCTGGCAACGGATGCCGAAAAGGCATTCGACCGGGTCAATTGGTCTTTTATGTTCTCAGTCCTACGATATGTGGGTGTAGGGGAGAGGATGGTAGGGTGGATCTCGAGCATATACACAAGGCTGCAGGCACAAATAAAAGCAAATGGAGTTCTATCTGAACCTTTTTCTATTTCTAATGGCACCCGCCAAGGGTGCCCTTTATCAACACTCCTTTTTGCTATCACCTTAGAGCCATTTCTTTGTAAGGTCAGACAAAACCCGGATATTAGGGGGTTAATAACTGGAGATTTACATCATAAAGTATCCGCATATGCAGATGATCTTTTATTCTGCCTTACTAATCCTGTTATATCTATGCCGAACCTACTAAGAGAATTGGACCAATATGGTGCACTGTCCAATTTAAAAATGAATATGTCCAAGTCAGAGGCAATGGGTGTATCTATGACTACGACTCAAATTAACGCTTTAAAAATGAATTTTAAGTTTAGATGGACCTATACGGGCATCAAATACCTGGGCACGTTGATTCCACCTAAATTGGACCAAACCTTTGAGTTGAATTTCCCACCTCTACTGTCATCTGTCAACTCCCCCCTGTACCCTATTGTAGGGAATCGTCGTTTCCCTCCGGGACTACAGGAGGGACCCTTCAGGAAACTTTCAGACTCACAGTGTTTTCAGGCCTCGCATTTTATACAAATAGTTACTGGGACATGGCCCTCATTACCTGAACTAACCTTATCCAACGACCGTTTCAGTCTTGATTCCTGGAGTGCAGCCCAGTTGCAACATTTCCTTAACACTCTCCCACCTCCAGACAGATTTCAACGAACATTGACACCCTTAGAACAACTATGTGAGGAGACAGGGCCTTGCTCTCATTTAATCTCGCAAATGTATGCATTACTGGTTGCCCCCCAAGAGGATTATGTCCCTCCATATATAAGGAAGTGGGAAATTACATTAGACAGGACGTTCACCCAGGCACAACATAGGCAGATAGTAAATATTGCGTTGAAATCTTCAATATCCACAAGAATCCAAGAAACTAATTTTAAAATAATGACAAGATGGTACCGTGCACCCTCATTACTTAATAAATTCTTTCCGGAGATCCCAGACAAATGTTGGAGGTGTCAGGAGGAAAGAGGGACTCTACTCCACGTGCTTTGGTCCTGCCCAAGACTGGAAACATATAGTAAATTAATTTTGCGCCATCTTATTAACGCGGCTAGATCATGTATCGTACGGCAGTGGAGAGATACGTACCCTCCCAGAGGGTTAATAGGTTAATAGGATGGAGGATTTGCTATTATCGGCTCAAAATCGAAAGGAGACATATTTAGAAACTTGGGGCCAATGGAATACATTTAAATTCTCGGAGGAAGGGAGTTCCCTCTTTGCTCCTGAGAGTATGTGAAAAAGAGAGGGTGGACTTGGGGGTGACCTCACTTTCGTGGATGATGGTATAGTAAACTCGCATTTTCTTCGGTACATCTCCCCTATCAGTGTTTTTTTTTTTTTTTTAGGAAATCTTTCCCTCATGGGGCTTCTTATTTTCTTCTTTTGCCTCTTCAGATATGTAGAGGTTTTTCTTCTTAGTAAAGTAGGTTGTCATACAAGAGAATCAGGTCTAACGGAAGAGAGAATGGAGACTATCTCAAATAACTAGTTATTGTTTTTTCTGTAGATGTATTTAAGATAGGAGTATTGCTGTTAATTGGATTTTGAATGGATTCATTGGAACTCACACGATTGATGGATTAATGAAATTGTTTATTTCTCTATATGTATGACAACTAAAATAAAAAAAAAATAAAAAAATTTAAAAAGAAGTAGGGGATTTGCGATATGACCCTAAAGGGATTTTGAAGGAGTTCCAGACATTTTACACAAAATTATATAATATATCTGATCAGAAGGCCAGTAGTGATCCGGAGGGTTTTCAACAAAACATCTATCAATATATAAAAGAAACTGCACTTCCTGTATTAACATCAATAGAAACAACACAGTTAGAACAAGAATTTTTAGAAGACGAAATTCAAAGGGTTATTGATTCATTAGTACCTGGGAAGAGCCCAGGGCCAGATGGCTTTACCCCACGATTTTATAAGACATTTAAAGAAGAGCTCATTCCCATTATCAAGCGGACCTTTAATACAGTATCTACATCGGTGCCCTTTGTTCCACAAAGTATGCAGGCATATATCTCTCTTATACCAAAACCTGACAAGGACCATACTTTGTGTGGCAATTATAGACCAATCATTTTAACGAACATCGATTTAAGATTATATTCTAAAATAATCGCTAATAGACTCACCCCCATAATACCTGCACATATACATTTAGATCAGGTGGGCTTTATAAAAGGAAGAGAGGCGAAAGACAATACCTTAAAAACATTTACACTAGTGGAACATGCACAGAGAGGCTCCATCCCATCCTGTTTATTGGCGATAGATGCCGAGAAAGCATTTGACAGGGTGGGATGGAGCTTCCTTAACCACTTGAGGTTATATAGCCGAATGATGGCTACAGCGCGGACCTCAATCTCCGGGAGGACGTCATAGGACGTCCTCCCCTTTCCTCGTTCCCCGTGCACGCTCACGTGCGCGCATCGGGGAAATTCCATGCTGGCCGTGTCCCTTGGACACAGCCAGTCACAGATCGCGGTAAACGGCCAATCACAGCGGCCGTTTACATCGCGATCGCCGCTTCCAATGAGAGATGATCTCAAATGTAAACATATGAGATCATCTCTCATTGCCGTCTCTCTCTCCTCACACAGAGACCGCGTGTGAGGAGAGAGAGGATATTGCAGCGATCTGTGCCTTGTGTGGGTTCTATCACAGTTTTTCCATGCTATAAAAGTGCCCAAACAGTGCCCAAACAGTGCTCAACCAGTACAGTGGGATCTGTGCCAATCGGTGACCACCTGTACCAATCAGTGCCCACCTGTGCAAACCTGTGCTCACCTGTGCCCACCTGTGCCAAGCTGTGCTCAACTGTGCCCATCTGTGCCATTGGTGATCAGTGTCCAGACATCTGCAATCAGTGCCCACCTGTGCCACCTCATCAGTGCCCACCTGTGCCACCTCAGCAGTGCCCACCTGTGCCACCTCATCTGTGCCCATCTGTGCCACCTCATCGGTGTCCACCTGTGCCAATCAGTGCACATCTGTGCAATCAGTGCACATCTGTGCCGCCTCATCAGTGGCCATCTGTGCTGCCTCATCGGTGCCCACCTGTGCCACCTCATAAGTGCCCATCTGTGCCGCCTCATCGGTGCCCACCTGTGCCACCTCATAAGTGCCCATCTGTGCCGCCTCATCAGTGCCCATCTGTGCCGCCACATCTGTGCCACCTCATAAGTGCACATCTGTGCCACCTCATCAGTGCAATCAATCAGTGCACAACTGTTCCGCCCCATCAGTGCCCATCTGTGCCACCTCAGTGCCCATCTGTGCCATCTCATCAGTGCCACCTCATCAGTGCATATCTGTGCCGCCTCAGTGCACATCTGTGCAATCAATCAGTGCCTATCTGTGCAGCTTCATCAGTGCCTGTCTGTGCAGCTTCATCAGTGCCTATCTGTGTAGCTTCATCAGTGCCCATCTGTGCCGCCTCATTAGTGCCCATCTGTGTAATCAGTGCACATCTGTGCAGCCTCATCAGTGCACATCTGTGCAGCCTCATTAGTACCGCCTCATCAGTGCACATCTGTGGAGCCTCATTAGTACCGCCTCATCAGTGCACATCTGTGCCGCCTCATCAGTGCACATCTGTTCCACCTCACCAGTGCCCCTCTGTGCCACCTCATCAGTGCCCCTCTGTGCCACCTCAGTGCCCATCTGTGCTCATCAGTACCACCTCATCAGTGCCGGCTTAGCACACACCTGTGAAGTTGCATCATCACCAGCAAGCATGTCCAAAAGAGTCTTTTCCGCCGAGGAGGCATACCAGATTCTTTCCCAGGCCGACGAGAGCAACGGGGAGCTCTCTTGTTCGGATTCCATTTCAAACTCCGATTCTGAGTCGGACGTCAATTATGAGCCAGTCCTCAGTAGTGGAACACTGAGTGACTCAGAGGAGGAAGAAATTCGGCCCGCCAAACGAAGGCGTTCTAGTGTGGAGGCAGTGGCATCCACCAGCACCGCAGTGCCTTCCACCAGCACCGCAGTGCCTTCCACCAGCACCGCAGTGCCTTCCACCAGCACCGCAGTACCTCCGCAAAAAAGGCAAAGGACCCATGCCAGCCTTCCCTATGCCCTTCAAAACCCCTTGTGGCTTTCTCCTAATTCAGGAGAAGCCAACATTCCCCCTTTCACTGCCCAGCCAGGAGTCCAGGTGGAAAATTTTTCTCCAATCAATTTTTTTGATTTAATTTTTACAGAGGACATGTTATCAACAATTGTGGCCCAGTGCAACCTTTATGCACAGCAATTTATTCTAAATAACCCAACGTCCTATTATGCCCGTCTCTACGAGTGGAGAGACCTAACGGTGGAGGAGTTGAAGGTTTTTTTAGGCCTCATATTTGCTATGGGACTCACCAAAAAAAACACCTTGAATTCCTATTGGTCAACCCTCCCCATCCACCACATGCCAATCTTCTCCAAGATAATGCCCAGAACCAGATACCAAATGATAATGAGCTTCCTTCATTTTAATGATAACACTCAGTGCCCTCCCCGAAATGACCCAAATTATGACAGGCTTTTCAAAATTCGGCCAATATTAAATTATTTTTCTTAATTGTTCCCCCAGCTGTTTACCCCGGACCAACATATATGTGTGGATGAGTCCCTTGTGAAATTTAGTGGCAGGCTTAAAATTAAGCAATTTATCCCCAGCAAAAGGGCCCGCTGTGGGGTGAAGGTGTACAAACTATGTGACTGAGTCACAGGGTACATGTATGCCTTCAAAGTGTACGAAGGGAAGGATACCCAGCTGCAACCCCCTAATTGCCCGGACTACTTGGGATCAAGCGGGAAAATTGTTTGGGACTTGATATACCCCCTACTGGAAAAAGGCTACCACCTGTACGTAGATAACTTCTACACATCTCTGCCCCTGTTCCACAACCTTCACCGGAAGAAGACGCCTGCATGTGGAACCATAAAAAGGAACCGGAAGGGCTTTCCTCAAAGTCTTGTCAATAAGAGGTTGAGGAAAGGAGAAACGGCAAGCCTGCGGAACAAGGAGATTTTGGCAGTGAAGTGGAGGGACAGATGAGATGTCTATATGTTATCTTCAATCCACAATGATACCTTCGTAGAAATCCCTAGAAGAAATGGCCCCATTCAAAAACCAAAATGCGTTTATGAATATAATTTGTACATGGGGGGAGTCGACTTCAATGACCAAATGATGGAACCATACCTTGCCACAAGACGGACATACCATTGGTATAAGAAAGTCGCAATTTATTTTTTTCAATTGGCCATATACAACTCATATGTAATTTACTGTAACTCCACCCAAAACCCCAAACGCTTCCTTGCCTACCAAGAGGAAATTTACACTGCCCTTATATTCCCGAACGGCCCCCCAGAAACCATCCGATCTGATGTTCTTAGTCGACTCTCCGAGCGCCACTTTCCAGATAGACTCCCTCCCAGACCAACAGGCCAACAACGTCAAAAAAAATGTAAGGTGTGTACCAAAGCAGGAGTCAGAAGAGATACATCTTATTACTGTGCCCAATGCCCTTCTGAACCAGGCCTCTGCGTAAGTGAATGCTTTCGCCGTTACCATACTTCACTAAATTATTAGTGAAGTATGGTAACATAATCCTCAGTTCCTGCCTTCACACACCTTCACACCCCTTATGCCCCTACCTGCTCTGTAACTGACCCTGGCTTGTTATTTGACCACGCTTCTGCCTGCCGATTCTGTACATACCGCTGCCTGATCTGGAACTGACCCTGGACTGTTATTCGACCATGCTTCTGCCTAACGATTCTGAACATAACGCTGCCTGATCTGGAACTGACCCTGGACTGTTATTCGACCATGCGTCTGCCTAACGATTCTGTACATACCTCTGCCTGATCTGGAACTGACCTTGGACTGTTTGACCATGATATTTGCCTGCCTCTTGGACTGATCTTGTACCCTGCAACTGGACTAGTGGGATTCAACACAGGGGTCTCACGTATGTGAGGGGCTTCAGAATTGTTTTTCTGGATGAAGAAAACAATTTTTTTTGTTTTCTCATTCCTAGATTAGGGTCTGGAGACTCGGAGGCTTCAAAGAGATTTGGGTGGGAGAAGCCTCTACCCCTGTCCCCATTCTGTCCTGAATGAGGCCCTACTGCTGCCTGTAGGACTTACTGCCATTATGTCCCTGCCTGTCGCACTGACCACACCACATGGACCTGCCTACTACCAGGACCAATATTTATGGCACTTCTGACAATATCTCTGCCTGCACTAACCCTGGACTGTATATGGACAGTATCCCTGCCTGCTGCCTGGACAATTGTGTTTGCCGTTGCTGACCAAGTCCCTGCCTGCTGCCTGGACCAGTGCTATCCTCCTGTGTACAACTGCGCTACTACAACCACAGGTAATCTTTTGTTTACACTTTGCTCAGCATAATGTATTTTGGGGTGTAATTCTTGGTATGTGCATGCTATGTGTTCCTGGAACACCTGACGGTGTTCCTTGCATGTTGGATCTCTGTATGTGGTCAGGCTGTGTAGAAGTCTGACACATGTGGTATCGCCATACTCAGGAGGAGTAGCCGAATGTATTTTGGGGTTTCATGTTTGCTATCTAAATGCTATGTGTTGGAAATATCTTATAAACCGACAACTTTGTGTAAAAAAAAAATGCGTTTTCATTTTTTTCCACATTTTCCAAAAACTTCTGGAAAAAAATGAACCATTCAAAAGTCTCATTATGCCTCATAGATTATACGTTGGGGTGTTAGCTTTCGAAAATGGGGTCATTTTGTGGGTGTTTCTATTGTCCTGGTGCTCCAGGGCCTTCAAAAGTGTAATAGGTGGTTGAGAAATGAGATGTGTAATTTTTGCTCCTAGAACACCTGATGGTGCTCCCCTGCATGTTGGACCTATGTATGTGGCCAGGCAGTGAAAAAATTCCATATTTGTGGTATTGTAATACTCAGGAGGAGTAGCAGAATGTATTTTGGGGTGTCATTTTTGCTATCTAAATGCTATGTGTTGGAAATATCTTATAAACGTACAACTTTGTGTAAAAAAAAATGCGTTTTCATTTTTTTTCCACATTTTCCAAAAACTTCTGGAAAAAAATGAACCGTTCAAAAGACTCATTAGGCCTCATAGATTATACGTTGGGGTGTTAGCTTTCCAAAATGGTGTCATTTTGTGGGTGTTTCCATTGTCCTGGTGCTCCAGGGCCTTCAAAAGTGTAATAGGTGGTTGAGAAATTAGATGTGTAATTTATGCTCCTAGAACACCTGATGGCGCTCCCTGCATGTTGGGCCTCTGTATGTGCCCAGGCAGTGAAAAAATCACACACATGTGGTATCGTTATACTCAGGAGGAGTAGCAGAATGTGTTTTGGGGTGTCATTTGTGGTATGCACATGCCATGTGAGAGAAATAAGCTATTACAATGACAATTTTGTGAAAAAATAAAAATAAAAAAATAAAAATCTTAATATTGCAAAGAATTGTGGGAAAAAATTACAACTTCAAATAACTCACCATGCCTCTTATTAAATACCTTGAAATGTCTACTTTCCAAAAAGGGGTCATTTGGGGGGCATTTGTACTTTCCTGGCTTGTTAGGGTCTCAAGAAATGAAATAGGCCACCAGTAGATCAGATGTGATACATTTTTTATGATTTGCACCACAACTTGTAGACTCTCTAACTTTCACACGGACCAAATAATATCCACTAATTTGGGTTATTTTTATCAAAGATATGTAGCAGTATAAATTGTGGCCAAAATTTATGAAGAAAAATTAACAATTTGCAAAATTTTATCACAGAAATTAAGAAAAATTCATTTTTTTTCAAAATTTTTGGTCTTTTTTCATTTATAGCGCAAAAAATAAAAAATCCAGAGGTGATCAAATACCACCAAAAGAAAGCTCTATTTGTATGGAAAAAAGGACAAAAAAATCATTTGGGTAGAGTGTTGCATGACTGAGTAATTGTCATTCAAAGTGTGAGAGCACTGAAAGCTGAAAATTGGTCTGGACAGGAGGGGGGGTTTAAGTGCCCAGTAAGCAAGTGGTTAAAGAGACATTAGTGCAATGGGGGATGGGTCCTATATTGTTGGATAAAATAATGGCTCTATATTAGAACAAAACGGCTAAGATACGGGCGAATGGTGGTCTATCGGAGGAAATATACATATCGAACGGAACCAGACAAGGATGCCCACTATCGCCAATATTATATATACTGGTGATGGAGCATCTATTAATAGCGATTCGGGAGAATAAAGACATACAAGGAATCAAAGTGGGGGATATAGAGTATAAGATGTCTGTATATGCAGATGATATATTGCTATATATAACAAATCCTCTTATATCTTTACCAAATTTGATATCAGAATTCAAACGATTTGGAGTATTGAGTAATTTTAAGGTGAACTATAATAAATCTGAAGCACTAAACATTAATTTGTCCAATACTTTGGTAGAACTACTTAGAAAGGATTTTTCCTTTAAATGGCAAGTAAATGCAATGAAATATCTTGGCACTTATATCCCCACTGATTTGAATAAATTACAAGAATATAATTATGTCCCGCTGGTGCATAAAATAACGAAAACACTACAGCATTATGAAAAAGGAACATTTTCATGGATAGGCAGGATAAACATCATAAAAATGGATATACTTTCCAAAGTATTATATATTTTACAAACGATCCCTATCTTTCCTGCTACTACTATCCTGAAAAAGCTGCGTAGGGTGATTGGGCAATTTGTCTGGGCAGGCAAGACGCCCAGAATTAGTAGAGTAGTGCTAAATAAATCCAAGAAAGACGGGGGCCTCGCTCTCCCAGACATAATAATGTATCTCAGAGCAATACATGTAACTAGAATAGTAGACTGGTTTCACAATAGGGACAATAAACAATGGGTGAGGTTGGAAGAAGAGATTACAACCCTAAAATTGAAATCATTGCCCTGGATTAAGAGAGAGCAGAGGCCACCGGAGGGCACTATGCCCTCGTTAGTGGTATCTACACTCAAAGCATGGGATATCATGTTAAAAAGGGGGTTTGGATCTACCTTGAGAGGTCCCATGACCCCACTATTTAGTAACCCAGAATTCCCATTAGCATTGGAAGCTAAGTCATTCCTTAAATGGAAAAGATATGAAGATACTAGGATAGTAGAAACGATGGTAGGGAATAAAATTGTTCCAATTGAAGCTTTGGGAGAGGAACATAAAAAAGAATGGATGCAACATGGACTACTCCAACGGTATATATCATCCTTGATAAAAGAAGCCGTAATAGTTAGGCCCTTGACAGATTTAGAGAAAATCCTCATACAAGAACACAGACCCCTTCACGCCTTATCTAAGGTCTAAAAATATTTGAATACAGAAGATACAACTCAGATGATACCTTATATTAAGAAATGGGAGAGTGAGCTTGGGATGGAAATCCCTAAGAAAAGCTAGGAAAAGGCCATTATAGTAACCCACAAACTTTCATTATCAGTTAAACATCAGGAAAAAAACTATAAAATCTTAGCCAGGTGGTATAAATGCCCTGCGGACTTACATAAGATAAATCCAGTAAATAATGAAGCGTGTTGGAGGTGCTGTGAAGCCCAGGACACAATGTCCCATATATGGTACTATTGCTCTAAAATCCAACCATTCTGGCAAAAAACCTTTGAGATTTATAGGGCCACGACAGGGATCGATCTATATCCAGACATACAAACAGCAGTACTATCTATGATCCCTGGTTCCTTGAAAAGCATAAAGAAGGGGTTATTGAAATATTTCTTGACCGCAGCTCGTACATGTATAGCGAGAAACTGGAAAAGCACAAAAGTGCCTTCTATAATGGAATGGGAGCGTGAGATGACGGAGATGCGTGCCCTGGAGGAGAGAAAGGTGTTAGAAGAAGGGCTAAGTAAGCAGATAGTAAATCCTTGGTCTAGATGGAAAGAGTTTAGCGCTACCTCGCAGCTTCTCAATGAGATTGAGGAGCCCAATGAAGTATGAAAGGATAGGACCTCTGGGGAGGGAGGGGATAGGGGTGGGTCTCGAGGGGGGTGTTTTTTTTTTGTTTTTTTTTCTGTGTGTATGAGTGTATGCTAGGCGGGGGGCGGGGGGGTTGAGTAATGGGATACACACCCAGGAATTAAGGTTATAAGGATTGCAAAAGAGACAGGTCGAGGATTTGGATAATAAAATATAGAATCTTCTTTTGTCCTGGATGTGTATTCATTCTGTTTGTAATGTTAATAATTGTAAAATCGTTTGGATAATTAAAGATTATTTAAAATGTACACTTTTAAGAAAAGCACATGGAGCAGCACGAATAAACATAAAAAGAATAGGAACACAGCACAACTACTTACTTTTTTGCAGCACTCTCCGGATCTTTCTGTACTGCTCATGTTCTCGTAATTTGAGGTCCGACCACCGCTTCCTGAGCTGATCTTTCGATCGTCGTACCCCAAAATTCCGGTGCAGACTTTTGACCACTTTCGCCATGATCTTGGCCTTTCTGACATTGGGGTTGGGGTAAGGTCCATACTTCCCGTCATAGTCGGCCTTCTTCAGGATGTCCACCATCTCCAACATCTCCCCAAAGGACATATTTGAGGCCTTAAATCTCCTTCTGGATCGGGACGTGTCCGGATCAGGGCTTTCCTCCTCCTCCTCCTCGTTCCTGTAATTAGCACGCACCTACTTTGTATCCTCTATGTGCTGTTCCCCCACTGTGCAGAATGAAAAGGGGCAGGGAATAGACTAGAAAGAACGTCAGGGGCGGGCGGAGTTACACGCATGCGCAGTGTGTATAAAGCGTAACACGCGTGCGTATTACGTACGATCTGTGAGCGGAGGAAGGAGCATTGGAGGCGCTGATCGTAATAGTGAAGGTAAGAGACAAACTTGGGCCTATACTGCTTCTAGATTGAGGCCTATATTGTAACAAGATTAGGAGAGTTTTGCCTGACATTAGGGTTTGTCTTGTGTTGTGTCTTGCAGTTTAAATGGATATCTTTTTTTTTTTTTTGATTTTTAAAGAATTTTTATTGAAGAGCAGTACATTACACTTCATAGCACAAAATTGCTGGTGGGGCGCAGCCCACCTCTGAGACAATACTCATATATTGAACAATAACCGAGAGGTTGACCAAATAACTAGGCTTAATCGAATAAACAGAGAGAAGAGCCCTCAGACATAATAAGGAGACACCTAGAGCTGCAGGTGGGCTCGACACCCCTATCAGGAACATACTGTGTCGAACACCGTGGAGCAGTTGAAAAACAACATTAGGTGTGTAACTAACCTGTTATGGCCCATCGCGCCTTCCGGGAGAATAAAGGACCCAGACTGCGTGAGGAAGCCTTCCTCAGTCCTCTAAGGCCAGAGGCCTGAGGAACCAGGAGTGCCATAAAAATATCCTGAAGGTTCCGGCTGGGAGGTCGACCCACGAGAGATAAGTCGAGGAACCAGCTAATCGCAATCAAGTGCATAGAAAACTGGAGTAAACCGTTTAGAACCAAATACTTTCTGTTAAAATAATTAACAAGTTCCTGAGAATAAGAGGAGAGAGAGAAATAAAGGTGGAAAAGAAGATGGAGGGGGAGAAAGAATGGGGGGTGGGGTGGGTTGACAGACTGCCATATAACAATAGAAACAAATCATGCTTCAACTCCCGGAATGAGTGAGATGCCTACATGCCTTGCCCAGGGTTCCCAGACAGCCAAAAATGCTTTATTTGAGTCTGCTAAGACACTGACTAATTTTTCCTGGGACATGATCCACGAGATCTTTCTCTTGGCAGCCGCCAGAGAGACTCCTGGTTGTTTCCAAGCCTTTGCTATGGAGAGCTTGGCGCCAGTCAGGATGAAAGAAATGAGTTTAGCAGTTGTTTTGGGGATTTTGGGAATATGTCCATTTAATAGAGCTATCTGGGGGGATTTAGGAATGGGAGTGTCCGTAATTTTTCTGATCAGATAAAATATCCTGTTCCAGAAGCCCCTGATTTTCAGGCATTCCCACCAAATGTGCATCATGGAACCCTGGGCTTGGCAGTTTCTGAAACATAAAGGAGACGAGGAAGGAAACATCTGTGCAAGTTTGGAGGGAACCAAATACCATCTCGTAAGAACTTTCATGTTAGCTTCTATTAATGTAATATTAACTATACCTTTGTAGGCTCTTGTGCTCATTCTATTCCAGATCTCCAGGTCCCAAGTCTCGCCCACGTCCCTCTCCCACTCTGTCATGTATGTAAGTTTGGAAGGGGGAGATGAAAGAGCTTCGTAAATGAGGGATATACCTCCTTTTTGCTCTGTTGCTTGTCCACACCATTGTTCATAAGATGTGCACTCTGAGGAAATTGATTTATCTTTCCAAATAGTATGAAGAAAATGGGAGATTTGAAGATATCTAAATTTTTCGGAGTCGGGGAGCTCTAGTTTTTCAATGCAGTGTTTCATGGAGATTGGTCCGGAGGCGACAAGGTAATGTCCAATACGGTACATCCCCTTATCAAGCCACCATTGTAAGGATTTGATGTCTAACCCCGGTTTGAAGAGGGGATTGTGGAATATGTGTGAGAGGGGGCGAAGCTGTGAGGTCAAAGCGGGGAGTTGGATCAGGTTATCCCATAGTTTGAAGGAGTGTGATAGTGTGGGCGCCATGATGGGAGGTCTAGATTTACTGGGAGTCCATAGTAGAAAGTCTAGTGTGTGGGAAGGGACCGCTTGGGGTTCTATTTGTATCCAGTCGGGTTTTTCACCCCTGAAATATATGGTGGAGAGTTGGGCCAGTCTGGCTGCTTGGTAATACTTGGATAGTTCAGGGAGGCCCAGCCCTCCCTTAGATTTCGGGGCATACAGGGTGTTTCGCGTGAGTCTATATCCTTTCCCTCCCCAAATAAATTTTATAATCTTTCCCTGAAAGTTTTTGAGGTGCTTTTTGTTAATCGCGATTGGAAGGGCTCTAAATAGGTACAGAATTCTAGGAAACAGGGTCATTTTGATGGCATGGATTCTCCCCAGCCATGATAATTTGTGGGATGACCAGATTCGTATGTCCTCCTCCAATCTACGATACATAGGGGGGAAATTGGCTTGATAGAGGGAGTCTATTCTAGGTGTAAGGTTAATACCTAGGTATCGAATTGAGGAATCACTCCAATTAAAATTAAAGGCCAGTTTTAATCTTTCAGCTAGGGCTGGATTGAGGGAGATGTTTAGAGCCTGTGATTTAGTCATGTTGACTCGTAGGCCTGAGACCTCGCCAAACGTCTGAAGCAGTTTGTTAATGTTGGGAAGTGAGGTAATTGGAGAGGTGATAAATAGAAGAAGGTCGTCTGCGAAGAGGGCGCATTTATGGGTATTCAAGCCACAGTTGACACCTTTAATGTTTGGATCTGACCTGATTGCTATGGCTAGTGTTTCTATTGTTATAGCGAACACAAGTGGGGATAAGGGGCAGCCCTGTCTTGTACCCCTGGCAATTTTGATTGGGGATGAGAGAAAACCCTGTAATTTAACTTTCGCTTCCGGTTCAGAGTAAAGAGATTTGAGGATTCCGATGAAGTGTTTACGAACCCCCAGAATTTAAGGGAGGCGAATATGAAGGGCCAAGTCACAGAATCGAAGGCCTTTTGTAGGTCTAGGGAAAGGAAGAGACCCTCCTGCTTTGGGCCTCCATCCCATCCCGAATGCAAAATTGAAGCTATGTCTATGGCCCTTCTAACCTGGTCTGGACCCTGTCTGCCGGGGATGAAACCCACCTCATCTTTATGGATATAGGTGTTTATGAAAGTGTTTAATCTATTGGCGTAAATTTTTGTCAGGATTTTTAAATCATCATTTATAAGTGATATTGGTCTGTAGTTTTCTACCTGATCCGGATTTTTGTCGGGTTTAGGGATGACAGTAATAAATGCTGCATTCATCTGGGGGTCCATGGGGTCTCCCTTTCGTTTGGAGTTGAACATTTTAGTTAAGTCTCGGCGAAAGTCTTATAATAAAGATTGGAAAGAGCATCTGGACCTGGGGCTGAGCCCCCTTTCAGATTTTTAATGACCTCCAAAGTTTCCTCTACTGTGATATGTGCTTCCATAATATCTTTGTGGGACTTGTGTAAAGTAGGGATAGGCAGATGCTCTAGGAATGCTTCTATAGCTCATGTATCGTGGGAATCATTTGCTCTATATATTTGTGAGTAAAAGGATTGGAAAGATTCTAAGATTCTATGGGGATTTTGGGAGGACGAACCATCCTGAAGTTTAATTTTGGGGAGAGCGAAGAGACGGGTCCTAGGGGATAACTTGGAGGCCAGCATCGTGCTCATTTTGTCCTGATTCAGGTAGAATTTCGCACCATTCCAACGCAGAGAACCCTCAGCTTTAACTGTGAGCGCCAGGTTTAGTTTAATCCGAGCAGCGTCAAGCTGGTCGACTTGAACCATGGACGGGTTAGCTTTGTGATTTTTGCGCAGGAGGAGAAAATCTCTCTCCAGTTTTGAGATGTCCATGGTTCTCTCCTTTTTAAGTTGGGAGGAGATTTGGATAAGTTTACCTCGTATCACGGCTTTGTGGGCTGCCCAGAGAGTCTCGGCCGAGATGTCGTCTACGTTGTTCAGGGCGAAATACTCTTTTAGTGACTTGGTGAGAACCGTGATTTGAATGGGATCTTTAATGATGTGTTCTTTAATGCGCCAAATGGGGGACGAGGGTCTGAGGAGTAGGCCTTGGATGGATAGAGAGATCATGGAGTGGTCAGAGAGGGGAGTATCCTTAATTTTGGCTGAGATAGCAGCTGGGGTGTGTATGGAGGAGATTAGAATATGGTCAATTCTGGAGTATACTTGATGGAGTATTGAGAAATGGGAGTAATCCCTTGATGTGGGGTTGAGTTCTCTCCAGATGTCTGTGAGGCCCTGTTGGTGAATTAGTTTAGCAATTTTAGAGCTGATTTTTGTCGGCCTGGAGAGCTGTTTAGCTGGGGGTTTAGATTTATCAAGACTCTGATCAAAGGCGACATTCGAATCTCCTCCAAATATGACCGTTCCTTCCAGGAGGGGTCCTAGTGTTTGGAAAAGCGATGTGAAGAAAGCGTTCTGTCCCTTGTTCGGGGCATAATAGGATATAAGAGAAAAAGTTTGGTCTGCGATCTGGCCTTTCACTAGTAAGTACCTGCCTTCAGGGTCACTGAGGGTCCGGCTTGCTTTAAATTGACAGTCTTTAGCAAATAGAATCACGACCCCCCTGGTCTTATCCTCTGCGTTTGCTAGATAAAACGAGGGGAAGCGCGCATGTAGGAATGAGGGGGAGAAACGAGAGGGAAAATGTGTTTCCTGGAGCATCACTATTGAGGCCCTTTGTTTATGGTATAATTGGAAGATTTTCTTCCTTTTGGTTGGGGAGTTGAGGCCTTGGACATTATGAGAAATAATTTTTATCTGGGAGGAGGATGGAGTGGTGTTAGGCATGATTTTTGAGTAAAGAGTGTGCTTCTGATGGTGGAAGACTTACCCTGACCATACTGATGAGAGATGGGCAGAAGGCGAGTGAGGAGTGGAGCTCAGGACCTGGAGATGCTGGATGAGAAGGTGCTGCAGGCGATCCGTCAACCCTGGCAGGAGGGGGGAAGGGAGAGAAAAGCACAGATGGGTTAAAACATAGAGGCATAAGGAGAAAGAGAGAATGAACATGGTGACCTAAAATAGGCCGGAGACAGAGAGGGGGGGAAACCATCCCTTTTCCGAACTCCAATAACAGGATCAGGTGGTCCTGAAAACGAACCACCAGTCCATCGAACGAGAATGGGAATTCCATTTTCGTGAGATGGAAGGAGTCGCAGGGCAGCTACCGCAGCCCAAGCCACCCTAGATACCTTGCATACAGTATTAAGCTGTGTAAAAATAAAAAGATGCAAAAGGAAAACGTAACAGTTTCAAATTCTGAAAAAATTGAGAAGATTTTAACGAGGAGCCGTGCTGGCCAAAGATGCAGAAAGAGTCTTCCTGGTTGACGTCATGGATTCCTCAGTGGAGGTGTTGAAAAAAGGGGGATGTGAGATGTCCAAAACCTGCTGTGGAATTAGACAGTCTGTTGTGAAGGTATGGAATAGTGGGGAAGGGTCGAAACACCCTGCTAACACTGGGGGTCCCAGATAGGACGATGGGGATGTGATGTCACGATCCGGGGGGGCCATTCTTGTGAAGATCGATGAGTTGAGCCTTTGATCACCCCTGAGGGGTGGGTGAGTGATAAGGGCGGTAGTAGATCTTAGGGAACTGGATGCGTAGGGCCACTGGGGTGTTGAAGTGGAAGCCTGAGACATGGGACAGTTGGGAAAATGTCCCCTGGAGGGGACGAGGCCTCTTTGTGAAAGATCCGAGTGAGGTAGAGGTCATCTGATATGGAAATGACAGGGGTCCGTGGATCACAAAGAGGGAGAGGGGAGTCGCCGGGTTCTTGTAATTGCAATCTTCAGGTTGGCAATTGTTCCTTCAGACGCCTGCTTTTGTTGGATTTCCAGGCTGGAGAGATAGGGCTATTGGGAGTTTGGCGTTTTGAAGAGCCCGCTTGAGTGTTGGAAATGTCCATTTCCGAGTCCAGGGATATGAGCTTAAGTGAAAGGAGGACTCGTTCCCCTTCTGAAAACGTGGTGAATGAGTGGGTTCTGCCATTAAGGGTGAATTTCAAGGTGAAAGGGAATGCCCACCAATATTTAATCTCCTTCTGGGAGAGGAAGGGGCTTCAGGGCTCTGCGTTTCTGGATGGTCGTGGGAGAAATGTCCGCGAAAATTTGCACTTCCTGACCTTGAAGAAGGATGCGGGATTGCTGGCGCGATATTTTCATTATTGTTTCCTTCACACTATAGAAGTGTGGCTTCACGACCACATCTCTGGGAGATCTGTCTTTTCTGGGGGGACCCAGGGATCTGTGAGCTCTGTCCAGCTCCAATTTGATGGGGGGCAGCTCAGGCATGAGGGATTTGATTAAATCCTGGATTGCTTTGGGGACGTCTGTAATTGATTCAGGGATACCTCTGACTCTGAAATTGTCCCTTCTCGACCTGTTCTCCAAGTCGTCGATTCTATTCAGTGCCACCTCGAGTTGCTCTTGAACAACATGAATGTGCTCAGTGTTCTGGTTAACTCTGGACACTGCGATGTCTAATTTGTGTTCTATAGCTTCCATCCTTGCTCCCAAGTTTTGAAAGTGAGCTCTTATCTCGTTTGTGATTCTTGTGGCTGTGTTTGCTAAACCTTTATCTAGTAAATCCGACAGTTTGAGGAATAAATCTCCTGCATTGAGGGGAATGGCATTCTCCGGGTCTCCTGTGGAAGTCCCAGCACCCGGATGAGGGGGTGAGGTGTTCAGTGGGGATAGAGAGTAGTTCTCAAAGGTGCGCTCTAAGAGGGATACTGTAGAGGCTGGAGATGGGGTCCCCATAGGTTGGTTGTGAAGAGTGGGTAGGGGTGTGTAGGCTAATGTGGCAGGAGCTATCACTTGCCTTGTTTCCGCGTGTCCCCCTGTATATGGCTCCTTATGCTGTGCTGCGGCCGCCATCTTGGACCAGGCCCGGGAATCCTCTGCTATAAACTGCGGTCCCAGGTCTCTGCGGACCGAGTTGTTTGGCATGGATCGAGGCTGCAGGAGTTCCCGGATCCGAATCCGCTAGCGGTGGATGTCTAGGCGGCCTGATGCCGGCGCTTGGGTGGCTTGCTGGGCTGGGTAGAGCGGAGCTCCCGGCTTACGCGGCCATCTTGGGAGTCCCGCGCCTGCGCACCTAAATGGATATCTTGAATGATACAGACTTCATGGCAATATTCATTGACATGTTCAGGGAGCTGCCTTGTCTGTGGGAGATCAACCACCCACATTATAAGAACCAAACAAAGAGGAAGGCAGCGCTGGATCAATTGTTGGAAATTGTGAAGCAGGTGATCCCCACTGCAGACATCACATATTTGAAGATCCTAATTGGTGGCCTGAGGAGCACATATGTAAGGGAGCGCCAGAAAGTCCAGGATTCGCAGAGATCAGGAGCAGCAATAGATGGTATCTATGTCCCCAGGATGTGGTACTTTGACAGGCTGCATTTTCTGGCAGGCCAGACTGAACCCAGGCCAGCACTCTCCAGTCTTCCTTCCACGCTTCCTTCCCCCCCAGCTGAGGCTTCTGACGCCCAACCTGGGCCTTCCAGGCAGCAACATGTGGAGGAGCCCAGCTTGAGCCAGGTATAGCATTACTCTAAATATTTCAGGTTGTCCAATCAATGATGTTAACTAGATGTTAGTTTGGAGTACTAATTTATGATTGTGATTGATGATGCAAAACATTACAACCATGTCCTTTTTTCATACACAGGGAAGTCTCAGCCAGGAGGTTGCAGGGCCGAGCAGGCTGCCTGATATGCAGGTCCCTCCCCTACACCTGCAAAGAGAAAGTGGCAGGAGGAGGAGTACCCTAGAGGAGGCTGCCATAGGCCTCTTTTGGAAGGCTACAGAGGCCCTGGGAGCCCCCCACACTGTGGAGGAGGACTTTGCTGCCATAATTGCCTGTAAAATGCAGCGGATGGAGGAGGGCCAACAACTCATGTGTGAGTCCTTAATTTTGGCAGCTCTCAATAAGGGGTTGAGGGCCCAAATAACATCTGATACCCACCTTTGTGACCTCACACATGGTCCTCCTCCAGGTCCTCCTCCTCCTCCTCCCCCTTCTCCTCCAGGTCCTACTAGTCCTCCTCCTCCTCCAGGTCCTACTCCTCCTCCTGCCACATCTCCAACAGCAGAGCCACAGCCAGGAAGGAAGCGTGGAAGAAAGACCAGAAAGTGATGGCCCTGGGTTCAGTCTGGTCGGCCAAAAGATGCAGCCTCTTGTGGTACCACAGCCTGGGGGCACAGATGTCATCTGCTGCTTTCCCGATCTCTGGGACTTCTGGACCAGACTGCACTCCCTTACATATGGACTCCTCAGGCCACCAATTTTGATGTTCAAGAATTGATGTCTGCCCTGGGGGTCCAAGGCTTCGCTAATTTCTCCTGTTTATCCAGCGTTGCCTCCCTCTTTGTTTGGTTCTGATCCTTTAATAAAGGATTTTTTGTTTCAATTATACTCTCCTATGTGTTTTTTACTTCAAAAAGGACAGTTTGTTTGTGAGGATTCAGGTACATTTCTAAAGTACAATGTGAAATTAACAAGGGACACCAACACCAAGCAACCTCCTTGAGATTAAATAATACAAGATAACAATGGTGTGGTGGTAACTTGACACACAAAACACACACAAAAATATTCTGGAGTAAAACTAAAAATAAATTAAAACAAAGATCAGCCTTTGAAAAAATACAAAACTAAAATAAAAAATAAATCTGCCTTTAAAAAAAAAAAAAAAAAAACAACACAAAAATATTTTTGTCAGATGTGACAAATCAAAATATATTAAGAGAATCCCGATAAATAATAAAGAAAGAAGTTTGTGACAAGTGTGTGTGAATATGAGCAGCAAAACTACTTAATTCTTCTCACATTATAAAGAAGAAGAGAGTGCGCTGTATTAAACCATTTTTTACATTGCACCATGACGAAATTGCTGTATCCATTGCGAACGCTAAGTTTACCAGACCGAGCTGTTCCGTCACGGAATTTCTTCTGAGCATGCGTGGCACTTTGTGCGTCGGAACAGGCCACACACGGTCGGAATTGACGCGATCGGATTTTGTTGTCGGAAAATTTTATAGCCTGCTCTCAAACTTTGTGCGTCAGAAAATACGATGGAAAATGTCCGATGGAGCCCACACAAGGTCGGAATTTCCGACAACACGCTCCGATCGGACATTTTCCATCGGAAAATCCGACCGTGTGTACGAGGCATCAGTGTATTACCTTTTATTAAAATTGTTGATTTAATTACTACACCATTGAGTCCTCCCTTTCCTTTTCATAATACTGAAAGGTACTTGAGGGGATTTGGCTGAGAGTCTGTAATGCTCTGGAGATAGATCTGGGACAGTATAAAAAGAGATCCAGAGGAGCGGTGTCACCAAGGGAGCCCGGGAACGGATCAGCCAGCGTGGATCAGTCAGTAAGGCTCATTGTTCTCTTATATGAGGTGAGAGGCTGGGGGAAATATTACCACGCACATTGGAGATTGGCTGGACGGTGTCACTCGTTTATTTGATGAACTGTATCACACATTTGAAGAGATTGTCGCAATTCGATTGCACTGTGTATGGAACTTTTTTCACAATTTTTTATATTTATTCACAAATGTTTTTATTTGATGATTAATAATTTAACTTTTGGGGACTCCATTGGAATATCTTGGACATTATATTGTTAGGTTCTGCTTATCTGTTGTTTGCACATCTTCGGCACAATTTATTATTGCACTTTTTTGCTACATTTGCACAGATTGTGGATTTGCACTATTGCAGTTTTTGCACAATTAACTTTGCACAGATTGCTTATTTGCACTTGGATTTTTCTATATTGCTATTTTGCACAGATTGTCCTTTTGTACTTGGATTTTTTCAGGATTTTTTTTTTTATTATTATTTATTTTCACTTGTATTTTTGCATTAGTTATATGTTGTTGATGCTGTGATTCTTTACTCAATTATTATTCTACTGCTATGGCCTAGACATAACATTGAATTGGTATTTGTCTGGGAGTGACTAGCTTTCTTTATTATTAATTTTTATGGACAATAATTATTGCTTGGAAGGTGGTTATTCATTCATTGTTATAGCATTGGTTTGTTAATCTCTGGCTATACAATTCTGATGAGAGATTAATTTAAAGCGGGATTCCGTCCCTGAAAAAAAAATTTAAAAGTCAGCAGCTACAAACACTATAGCTGCTGACTTTAAATAAGTACTTACCTGTCCTGGGTGCCCGCGATGTCGGCCGACCGAGGCCAACCTGTTCCGTCCCGTCCCTCGGCTCTCGGGTCCCGGAACCGCCATCCTAAGTAAGGGAAACAGGCAGTGGAGCCTTGCGGCTTCACTGCCAGTTTCGTACTGCGCACACGCGGGTGGCGCGGCACTGTGTGAATGGCCCTGTGCTGTTCTGGGAACACGCACAGTTCCCAAAAGGCAACGGGGCCACTCACCGAGGAGCAGAACACGCTGCGGAATAGGAAGAGACAGATTAGGAAGACTGCCTAGCAACAATGGTTTAGGTAAGTTTAAAAAAATTTTTTTTCAAATGTTTTTTTTTTCTTTTTTTAGGATTTTTCAAGCAATTTTTTTTTTTAGGGTGGCCCTCCACTTTAAGGACGCACCATTCATTTGGATTTATCCCTTTGAAACTTCCAAAAAATTATTATTATTATTGATTATTATTGATTGCTACGTCATAATTATTTGCTCTTTTAGTAAGTGCCACATTACCTTTTTATATTACTTTTTTTATTTAGTGTGAGAACACCCTTATGTTGGCAGCTACTTGGTTAGGTTTTATTTTGTCCCTGTGGTTTGCGCATTCGTTCCCCACTTCTTTATACTTAATCAGTGATATCGACATCGGGGGCTTCATAGTTGGTAATCCAGGACTGATTCATTTTTATAAAAGACAAACGGTCCACATAGTCTGTGGACAGATGCGTTCTATGATCAGTAACGAAACCTCCTGCAGCACTGAATGCCCATTCTGAAAGCACGCTGGATGCAGGCAAGCCCAACAACTCAATAGCATACTGGGCAAGTTCTGGCCAGTGATCTATTCTCATGACCCAGTAAGTCAGTGGATCATCAGCTGGAAAGCTCTCCATCTCTGTTTTGGCCCCCAGGTAATCGTCCACCATGTGATGCAGACTTAGGCAGACGCCTTCTCCAATGCTCCTCTCTTGACCAACAGAAGACTTAAAACTACGTTTTCCACTAAACTGTAACCTACTGGAGTCAGGAAAAACGTTCAATGAAATCCTCTTCAATGCATCCTCAAGAGATTTTATCTTCTGCGCTCTCTGTGAGGAAGGGATGAGTTCTGAGACCTTCCCCTTATAATGATGGTCAAGGAGGATTGCCAACCAGTAATCATCCTTCTCCTTGATGCCACGTATTCTTGGGTCCTTTTGCAGGCTTTGAAGCATGAGGTTGCCCATGCAACTCAAATTCGCAGAGGCTTGAGAAGCAGACCCCTTGGGGTAACTCAGGTTGACAGCATCTGGAACATCCTCCTCCCAGCCACATACTACTCCCAAGGGTCCTGGGGTTGGAAAGTCATCACTTACAGATTGATGCATGTCTTCCTCTTCTTCCAAGCCTATGAAAGTGCCAGAATCCCCCTCCTCATCCTCCTCTCCTCTCTCCTCCTGTGTGTTCTGTGACATAGGAATGATGGTGTCAGGATAAAGTGGGACTTGAGAGGAAAGGAAGTCCTCCTCATCCTCCTGCTGCTCTGCCTCCAGTGCCCTGTCCATAATGCCAAGCAGAGTCTGCTCCAGCAGGAACACAACAGGGATTGTGTCACTGATGCATGCACGACACGGCTCACCATCCTTGTGGCTTCCTCAAATGGTGACAATACAGTGCATGCATCCTTAATGATCAGCCATTGGTGTGGGGAAAAAAAGCAGAGGCGGCCTGAGCCTGTCATCGTGCCGTATTCGCACAGGTACTCGTTGACAGCCCTCTGCTGCATGTATAGCCATTGCCGCATTGACAAAGTCGAGTTCCACTTGGTGGGCATGTCACAAATCAGGCAGTTTACGGGTAGGTGGATTTCCCGCTGAATTTCAGCCATCCGAGCACTGGCTATGTATGACCGCCTGAAATGGCTACAGACTCTCCTGGCCAGCTTTAGCACATCTTGCAACCCTGGGTACGTATTTAGGAAATTCTGCACCACCAAATTGAGGACATGTGCCAGGCATGGCACATCTGTCAACTTTCCCTGTCTAAGGGTGGACAGGAGGTTTGAGCCATTATCGCACCAATCCTGGCTCCAGCAGGCGTGGTGTGAACCACCTCTGGGCCTATCCCTGCAGAGCTGAAAGAATCTCTGCTCCGGTATGGTTCCTGTACCCTAAACACACCAGCTGGAGCACTGCATGGCAAATTTTAGCCTGACTTTGGGAATAGCCCTTTGAACGCTTAGGGGGAACCTGATGTTCATAGGACAATTCTGCAGAGGAGGGCATGGAGGTGGCGAAGGAAGAGGAGGGGGTAGAGCTCACAGGTCTGGAATTATCACCACCAGCTGTATGGTGATGTGGGGGCACAACAAGCTGCAGCACTGAGTCCTGTCCTGCATCCTTTCGAGTTGCAAGCAGCGTCACCAGGTGTGCTGTGAATGAAATGTATTATCCCTGCCCATGCATGCTGGACCACGTGTTGGCAGTAAGGTGGATTTTAAGGCTGACTGCCTTGCCCAACGATGCCAGAACATTCCCTTCCATGTGATGGTAGAGAGATGGAACGGCCTTACATGAAAAGTAGTAGCGACTGGGAACCTTCCAGTGTGGTACAGCACATTGTGCAAATTCAAGGAAGGGGCAGAATGCACCAGGCTGAAAGCCAGAAATTGGAGAGCCAGCAGCTTTGATAAGCTTGCATTTAGACGCTGGGCATGTGGGTGGCAGGGACTGTATTTTTTTTCCACTGCAGCAGATATGGCAGAGAAATTTGCCAGCTACAGTCCACAGCTGGTGGTGTGCTGCTCTCAGATGTGCTTCTAGGACCTGGGACACCCTGTGCTAAACCATATCCCTGTCAGTGGAGGCTGCTTAGAGGTAATGACTTAGTATAGCAGGGGCAGACTGACGTGGGTAAGGAGGAGGAAGAGGGACCGATTTGTGCCCCTTTTGTGTGGCTTTTAGGTGCTCTTGCCAACGGGCTGAGTGGTTGGACGTTAAATGCCTTGTTAAGCATGTGGTACCCAAATGGCTGGTGTTTTTGCCACATGTCATGTGCCTGAGACACAATTTGCAGATAGCAACAGTGCGATCTACTGCAGATGTGCTGAAAAAGGCCCAGACAGCTGAGCTTCGGGGGGTGGGCCGGGAGATAACAGCTGCAGAATGGGATGTAATAGGGTGGCTGCTCTCTACTCTTTCTTGATGTCGGCCTCCTTGGGATTGTGACCCCTCACCTTCAGTTTCCTCTTCTGCTATATCTGGTACCCAAGTCGCATCAGTGACCTCATCATCATCATCATCATCATCATCTCCATCTCCTCCATCATCATCATTATCACTGGAGACAACTTGGCAAAATGTTGCAGCTGGGGGAACATGAATGCCAATTTGTCTAAAAGTGTTCTCCCCTCTCTCTAGGCTCATGTTCCTGTCATCCTCAACCTCAGAACCAACATATGTATCCAGTAATGGCTGGGCATCATCAAGGAGCAAGTGTCTGTGGTCAAATAACTCAGCTGACTTCTCCATGGCTGATGTTGGGACTATGACAGGAATAGATGTAGACAAGGAGGCAGGTTTATCCACTCCAGCAACAGCAGGGGACTGCACACTTGTCTTGCGTGACAGAGGATGAGGAGGAGGAGGTTTTAGTAAGCCAGTCCACTACCTCCTCTGCATGTTGTGGCTGGATAGCATGGGCAAACTCACTAAACAGAGGAAATGATGCCCTGCCTGAGGACTGACCACCACGTCCACCTTTGCCTGTGGACACATTTGTTGCTCGCCCCCTTATAATGCCAAGGGAACGTCTGCCTCTCCTTGTTGTCCTCCCAGACATTATTGGGAGGGAGCGGAGCTTATAAGCAAATGTAAAGAAGAAGTGGAAATCTGTACGTAGATGCACTTTAATCAATGTAAAGTGGTGTTTGGTGCACTTTAATTTGAGTACTCACATTGCACAGACACACTCCACAGATACGCTATAATACACTGCAATATAATACGTCAACAGTACAGTGACGCACAGAACTATCTGGCATTAAACTTGCAGTAACGCACACAGAAGTAAATGGCGTAAACTTGCAGTAACACACACAGAAGTAAATGGCGTTAAACTGCCAGTAACACACACAGAAGTAAATGGCATTAAACTTGCAGTAGCGCACAAAACTATATGGCACTAAACTGGCAGTAACGCACACAGAACTATATGGCGTTAAACTGGCAGTAACGCACACAAAACTATATGGCGTTAAACTGGCAGTAGCACACACAGAACTATATGTCATTAAACTGGCAGTAATGCACACATAACTATATGACGTTAAACTGGCAGTAACGCACACAAAACTATATGGCGTTAAACTGGCAGTAACGCGCACAGAACTATATGGCGTTAAACTAGTAGTAACACATACAAAATGATATGGCATTAACCGGGGAGCAACGCACACAAAACTATATGGCGTTAAACTGGCAGTAACGCACACATAACTATATGGCGTTAAACTGCCAGTAAAGCACGCAAAACTATATGGCGTTAAACTGCCAGTAACGCACACAGAACTATTTGGTGTTAAACTGGCAGTAACGTACGCAAAACTATATGGCGTTAAACTGGCAATAACGCACACAGAAGTAAATGGTGTTAAACTGGCAGTAATGCACACAGAGGTAAAGGGTGTTAAACTGGCAGTAATGCAATCAAATAGATGGTGTTCAACCGTCACTACACTGGCGCTATCGGAACCGTCCCTACTCTAGCTATACACTAATGTCAAGATTACTGACACGGTCTCACTACACTACACTGAAACTATCTGAGCTTTCCCTACTCTATGCTAATGTATAAATGACACAGTCTCACTACACTACAGTGAAACTATCTGAGCTGTCCCTACTCTAGCTGCAAACTATACAAAGCTGAATGATGGTCCTCCTCACTACAGTTACACTATCCCTAGACTGACACTAAACTAATATTCTACACTGACAATTGAAGCAAAATAGCACAGTATAGCACACTAAATAATTAATAGCACTGAACAGAGCCATGTTCTATCTCTCTCCATGCCAAAATCACACTGAAAATGACTGCCATTGAAAAAATACTTTTATACTGTGTGGCGGGAATGAGCCATGATTGGATAAAGTCATGATGACAGTGTCCAATCATGACTCTGACATCTGACAGTGCTCTTTGCCCTGATTGGCTGAAGCTTTCACTGCTTCAGCCAATCAGGGCTTGCAATGCACTGTTCAGCGCTGCAATGCATTGTGGTCAGTTCGAGGGGGGGTGAACAAACGATCTAATGACCCCTTTGTTTGGAAGTGTGGGGAAAAGATTGCGCTACAACATAAATGAAACAATAGAAAGTGCAAACAAAAGCTGCCAACACTCAAACAAAGTTCAACGTGAATGATAAAACAAAAGTGTAGCACTAGTATGCACGCTAGGATGGAGTAGTGCATGTGCTTTAAATGTAGTACATATAAAACCAAGTGTGATGTGTGAAAAACAAAAATAGCTGTGCTTGAATACAATGAGTGTAAGCATCAGACATAAAATAGCAGTCCACATAAATGTGAAGGGAAGAGCTCTTCCTGTAGGGGTGACAACAAACCAATGGGGATAGAGAATTAATTGTCTGTAGTCACTCTCAGCAATACTTCAAAGGTAAGTGAATAAATACATGACACACATGACACACGACAGTGGGTCAAATGGGCTCGAGATCTTTGAGGTCTGTATCAGGTGCTGTACATAAGAAGAGGACAGGCAGGTCCGATACGGTGTCCTCAACTTCTGGTCCCTGGACTCCACAGGCACTCTGCAATCCAAGTGGATGTCGCCCAAAACAGTTCCTCATGGGCTCCAAACACCAAACATATGGAAAAAGAGAAGGGGGACTTCAAATAGTGCAGGTCAAACCAGACGGTTTATTGAAATATGGCATGTATCAGCAATGACACAATAAAAGTGATCACAAAAATATAAAAGGAAAGGATAAAAGCAATGTGGGGTACAGTAAATGCTGGCCCGACGCGTTTTGACTCTAAAAGGTCTTCAACTGGGGCAAATCTCGTGGACCAGTTAAGATGGCTCCCATGCATGTAAGGAATCGATTACTGGCCTGGATACTCAGTTGAACGCTTTAAAGAGGAATTAGCAGAAGTGGGAGGCAGGCTGAAAGAGACAGTGGAAAGAACCACAGTTTTGGAGGAAAGACTAAGCGCAGTTGAAGACGTGTTACTCCCGCACAAGACATAGCTGGGATGAAGAAAAAAATGGATAATCAGGCCGCCAAAATAGATGAATTCAAAAATAGGAACCGTAGAAGTAATGTAAGAGTAATAGCTATGCCTGAATGGAGCAAAGGATCCGACCCTATAGAATTCCTGGAGGGGTGGTTTAAGGAGACATTTGGGGTTGCAGCTTTTTCCCTTTTTTGGCATTGAACATGCCCATCGAGTCCCCTTTAAGCCCCGCCAGGGAAGTGAGTATCCAAGACCTTTACTCATAAAAATGTTTAACTATAGAGACAAAGTGATACTGCTCTGGAAGGCCAGAGAACTGGGAGAAATACACTATAGATGGACAAAAATTTCATTGTATCAGGACTTTTCCCCAGACCTTCAAAAACGGCGAGTGGCCTTTAAGCCGATCAAACGGACTTTACAGCAAAATAAGATGGAGTATGCACTGCTTTATCCTGCCAGCATGCGGGTATCTACAACGAACAGTATACTTTTTTTTTATTCCCCATTGAGCGTCGAGAGGTGGCTGGAGGATAACAGGAAAATCCCACGGAATACTGCGGGACAGGAGACTAGAGACTAAATTGGACTCCCCCCCCCCCCCTTTTTTTTTTGTTTTTTTTTTTTCTTCTCTCTTCCGCAAAGTTCGATGTTTTTTCATACAAAGATAATTTTTTAAGCACTAGGGTAGAGGACAGGGAGAGGAGGAGAGAGGGGAAGATAAAAATTAAAACACTAATTGAAGCACCAAAAGGAGAGAGGGGGAAGAGAAAAGAGGAGAGAAAAGTACACATTAACTAGATTAAAATGGGGCTGGCCTGATACATTTATTTAAGAAGTAGGCACAAGGACTAAAGCACAGGAGTAGCACTAAAAGGTTGTTTGGGGGGGGTAGTGAAGGACCCCGGGAGAAAGGGTGGAAAGAGATGTATGATGGAAGGGAGGTTATAGGAAAGGTGTGTAGTATGGAGGCCATAGGTAAAGCCCCTAAGTTAGGCTCAGCTGGGCGGAGAGGGAGGGGGGTGCAGGAGGGACGGGGATGGGGTTTGGGGGGGAGAGGGGGGATGGGGGGAGGGAGAGGGGGGAGGGGGAGCAAGGGAGGGAGAGGGAGGCACATCACAAACAAATAGTGGAAGATATCACAAACACAAGTTTAGCTATATATGTTTTTCATGCTCTGCCACCAGTAAGCGGGAAAAGAAGGGCAATCTATATGGATACATATCCTATGCTTGTAAGTTTTGTAAGTTCTTGGGGACAGGCGCTACTCAGAAGGTTAATTGTGCTCTGACCCATTCTTTAATTTCTTTTTTTTAAATTACACAGTTCCTGTTGTATTCCTTGCAATGGTTACTGTGAAGAGAGGGTTTTGGGGGATAAGGAACGTGAGGGTTTTGGGGGATAAGGACAAAAGAAATGCAATGTTTAAATATTTTGATAAAATGAAACCCCAGATAATTTGTTTGCAAGAAACGCACATGTGCCCTGACTCTGTCCACCTTCTCTATTCATAGAAATATACGATACAATTTCATTCCATGCACACTTCAAATTCAAGGGGCGTCTGTGCATTCAACAGAGGGTGGACAAGGAGGGTAAATTTATTTTTCTGCTTTGTAAACTCAATGGACTAGTGTGTATTATCACTTCAATTTATATTCCTGCACCGTTCTCAATGACTCCTCTTAGAAGCTTAGCGCAATTTATGGCACTATATCCAGACATCCCGGTATTAGCATTGGGAGACTATAATAACATCTTGGATAACTCCCAGGATAGAATGTCCTTGACACCCAGAGTGGTGAGGCAGATGGCTGGTAAGACGGCCTTCGCCTCTTTACTCTTGGAACTGGGACTCCGTGATGTTTGGCGAGAGAGGCATGAAGAGGATAGATGTTATTCGTGCTACTCTGCTACACATGATGGACTTTCCCATATGGATCTGGGTTTAGGAAATGAAGTACTTATGCAGCAGGTGGTGGACTCGGCCTATGAGCCACGTCTACTATCCGACCACTCTCCATTCTGAGTACGGCTGGATGTCGTTGTAGCATCGAGCCGCCCATTGTGGAAAGTGAATCCCTTTTGGTTAACTCTGTTCCCATCTGCGGAAAAAACGAGGGGGGCATTACGGGAATTCTTGCACCTTAACAGGGGGTCAGCTAGTGCAGCGGTAGTTTGGGATACACTTAAGGCATTCTTAAGGGGATGCCTTATTAGAGAGATTGCGCAAATTAAAATACGGTCCAGGGAATGAGAAAATAAGGTACAGGATAAAATGAAAGCGAGAGAACAGGCCCTAATAGCTGACCCATCCTATAAAGTTCTATAAGGACTTATACTCCTCCAAAACTAGCTATACTCCATCTGATTTGGTTATGTTTTTACAAGCCTGCCCGTTTCCACGGCTATCCGAGGCGGATAGGGAAATGTTGAATTCTCCAATTACATTGGCGGAACTGGCAGAGGCACTGGAGGGGGCATCACATCATAAATCCCCAGGCCCTGATGGGATACCGGTGGAGGTATACTCCCACTATGGGGAGGACCTTTTACCATCCCTGTTGCAGGCTATAATGGAAGCAGAGGAAGCAGGCAGCCTACCAGATAGCATGCAAGAGGCAATAATAACAGTACTCCCAAAACCAGGAAAGGATAGGCTCCTATTGGACTCTTATCACCCAATATCTTTATTAAATGCAGATGTCAAGCTCTTTGCTAGAGTCTTGGCTAAGAGGTTATCTCAAGTAATGGGCGGTTTGGTCCATTGTGACCAGTCTGGCTTTATACCCACCCGTTCTACGGCCGATAATATTAGGTGACTATACATGAATCTACAGGTGCCGGTGGATAATCCGGGGGGTAGGGCCATTCTGTCACTGGACGCTGCAAAGGCGTTTGATAGTGTGGAGTGACCCTACCTTTTGGAAACAATTGCAAGATTTGTAGTAGGGAATAAATTCATAGTGTGTGTAAAGGTGCTTTATTATAAGCCTAGAGCCAGATTGCGTATCAATAATAAGCTTTCCTCTCCATTTGAGCGATACAGAGGTACCCGACAGGGATGCCCATTGTCTCCATTGCTGTTCGCCTTGGCGATAGAGCCTCTGGCCATATTGATCGGCAATGCCCCAGAAGTGGTGGGGTTCTGAAGGGGCCAGATAAAAGAAAAGACATCTTTATATGCGGACGATGTGCTTATATATTTAGCAGACACAGCCACTTCGCTGCGAGCAGTGATGGAGATAATAGGGGATTTCAGAAGTTTTTCAAGCTTTACCATCAACTGGTCAAAATCAACCTTAATGCCTATAGATCAGCTGAGGGAGCAGCTACCAGAGGGGGCAGAACAAATAGTTATAGCCAACAGCTTTAAATATCTGGGAGTGGTGGTGTCCCCGGATCCGGCTGAGTATCTTCAGCTGAATCTGGGTCCACTGTTGGTTAGACAGAAAGTGAAATGCAACAGTTGGTGTAAGCTTCCACTGTCAGTAATAGGACGGGCAAATTTAATAAAAATGGTATGGGCTCCGCAGCAACTGTATGTTTTTCACAATTCCCCAATGTGGATCCCAAATAAATGGTTTAAACAAATAGATACATTGATGAGGGAATTAATATGGAAAAAAAAGCAGCTAGGATCAGTCTATCCACACTGCAATATAGAAAGGATAGAGGAGGACTGGCAGTACCTCATTCCAAAATGTATTTTTTGGCCTCACAGCTACAGCAGATGGCAGGGTGGGGGCGGGAAGGAAATGAGGATCCTATATGTAAATTGGTGACTGTATCGGCCCCCGCATTAAAGGCGGCATCCCATTAACATATAGAGATGGACCTGCCAAGCATGGCTGGTTCGGCACCTATATGTGTTCTCCTCAAAAGGGTATGGGGGGAGATTCGGAAAGCACTGAAAATATCGGGTGTGCTTCCCTTTACCCCGATATGACACAATAAAGGATACCCAGAGGTACAGGAATTGCAGGGCTTTACCCCCTGGAAAGAGAGGGGGATCTGGTTCTTTGCACAGCTATACGAGGGGGAGGTGTTGAAGACATATGAACAGCTATGTAGGGAATTCCAGTTAAACCCCAGGAGCTTCTATCAATATCTCCAACTTCGTCACGCGTTGCAAATACAACAACACACTCTTTGATAGTGTCAACATCATCCTTGTTGAGAGAAGTTCTTGGGGCAGACACTAGGAAAGGATTAACATCAAAAATCTATAGGGAATTGCTGTCCTCAGTACAGGACCATGCCTCGCTAAAATGTCGAAGCAAATGGGTGGAAGATGTAGGAGAGATAGATGGGAACCAGTGGGAAATGGCACTTGAATCTATTCAAGCAGTATTGGTATCCGCATCCCATAGATTGTCACAATTATTTATTTTGCATAGGGCATATAGAACATCAGTGCAGTTATATAAATGGGGAGGAAGAGACTCCCTATTGTGCCAAAAATGTAGAATACATAAGGGGGACTTTATACATCTAACTTGGAGGTGTCCAAAAATACATAGATACTGGGAGGAAGTTTCCCAGTGTATTACTAGACTAGCACAGGTTCCTGTCCCTCTAAACCCTGTAGTGTACCGTACCTGCTTGGAGCCATAGATACAGAATTGTTCCCAAGAGGAATGTATTACATGTTAACCAGATTGATGTATCTAGCTAGGAAACTCATTGCAAAATACTGGATGGCACCAGTGGTACCCACGGGGAAGCAGTGGATTTCTTATGTAAATTCCTTGCTTCTTAGAGAGCGACTGACGTATAGTCGGAGGAGAGAAATGGGTAAATTTAATACTATATGGCAACCATGGTTGGGGGATGCGGATCTAGCACCATCTCAACTGGTAGTGGAAAGACTCCAGATGTAAAATTCTGGGGGAGGTACAGGGGAGGGAGGGGCAGAGAGGAGAGGGAAAGAATGACCTGAAGGAGTAAAGGTTGAACATCTAGATAGGAGAGAACATCAGTGGTGGAAAAAATGAATTGTGGTGATTGGATACTAGGAGGCATAGGTGATGGATGTAACCATGGGGTTAGGGGGGAGGGGGAAAGGGAGAAAAAGGGAAAGAAAGATAGAGTGATATGACATAGATGTAAATATACAAGATTGACATAAAATAGCATATGGATGTAAGAATGTTTACTCTATGTGTAATGTTTTATTGGACAATATGTATGAATTATATGTATTATGAGAATAATTTTCTAAAATTAAAAAAAAGAACAGTCAAAAAAAAAAAAAAAAGACGGCTCCTATAGGGAAACATTGATTTTCACACATCATGCAACATGAGCTCCCAATGTCGGAGCGTTTGTCGTAACAGTGTGAACCCGGCCTTATACAGATCAAATAATATACACTGATTTTGGTTACTTTTACCAAAGATATGTAGAAGTATACATTTTGGCCAAAATTTATGAAGAAAAATTGCAAATTTTCAAAATGTTATAGCAGAAACAAAGAAAAATGCTTTTTTTTTACAAAATTTTCTGTCTTTTTTTGTTTATAGAGCAAAAAATAAAAAACCCAGAGTTGAATTAATACCACTAGAAGAAAGCTCTATATGTGTAAAAGAAAATGACAACAATTTCATATGGCTACAGTGTTGCATGACTGAGTAATTGTCATTTAAAATGTGAGAGCGCTGAAAGCTGAAAATTGGCCTGGTAGGAACAAGGTTTAAGTGCCCAGTGGGCAAGTGTTTAAGCGACAGATATTGCAAAACAAATTAATAATACATTTGGCAAATAACATTTTTTTGAGATAAATGCTGCGTTATTTTAACTAAAAAATGTAGGCAGTATTTATCTCTTAGTGAATTGACCCCTTTGTCTTGATAACAATGACAAACCAGGACATATAGAAAGGTGAATGTCAATTATGACAGAGTTCTAACCCTTCCCTATCAAAAATTGAAAAGAATAAATCTTCTGTATACACTTTATAAGGGAATCAGTCAGGATAGATTTCATGCAGGATTTGAGGGTGGTCATCCCCATCCTTGAATCAATGACTTAAAGCACTGTGTACATGTCAGGTTTTAGGAAATGTTCATGTTTGAATTGTTTTAGTATATTGATCACTTTGATATCTTCTAACCAGAACCAGTGTCTACAGTTCCCTGTCCACATCATCTGGCACACAGCACAAACAAGCAGATAATAATTGCTTAAAGGCAAATAAAAAAAATGAACATGTCATACTTAACTGCTCGGTGCATCGGTTTTGCAAAGAGCAGACCCAATCCTCCTTTTCTGGGGTCCCCTGTCGGCGCTCCTGGCCCCTCCCTCCTGTCGAGTGTACCCAGAGCAAACAGCTTGCCCGAGCCGCTGCTTTGCTTGTCCATTCAGACCTGGATCTGCAGCTCAGCTCACCCCCTCTCTCTTAACCAGTTGCAGACTCTGAGAGCACTGGACATGCCCAAAAAAATGTAATCATTGTACACAGGGCATGTCTAGCACTTCCAGTCTTTCTGCCCTGCTGCCAGGATTCCCCCTGTCCAGGCCTGTACACAGCAATTCAGCTCTGATTAATCACAGCTGTGTTATCGAGTACACAGAGAAGGTCGGCAGCAGGAGCTGTAAAAAAAAAATCTGGCAATGTTTATCAACAACATTGCTTAGCCGTGAATATAGAAAGCTACAATGAAACATTGTTTTATTTTGTAACTCTCTGTTTTTTCATCTACAGATCAAAGGGTTGAGCTTCAACCTGCAGATGAAGTCAGTTAAAGCAAAAGCAAAAGTTTGTTTGCTTTTTTAAATTAAATGTTTCTCTGTTGAACCCCTTAGTACCCTAATGCCGCGTACACACAGTCGGTGACGTACACCAAGTCCGACGAGTCTATAAAACGGAAGTTCAATAGCCCGTACGACACCCTTTGGGCTCCTTCTGCTAATTTCGTGTTTATCTAATGTTAGTAGAAGTTTGGTGAGAGATGATTCGTATTTTTTCAGTTCGTTTTAACTGTTGTTCTGTCTGTGCTTGTGAGGTTTGTATCTGCTTTTCAGTACGTGTGGTCAGTTCGCATTGAGTAATCAGTGTTTTATTGTCCGCTCGTTGCTGATTTTCAGGTCACTCTTCACAGGCCTTGCTGTTCTTCAGTGCGTTCTGTTAAGTGCGTTCTGACCAGCCGACCGCTTTGAAGCCATGTTACGTTTATGTACTCGTCGTCGAGCTAATGCATTGTATGTGCTTGGTGCTGTAGTTCATAATTCAGCCCAAGCCCAGTCCACGAACAGGGCGAGGAGGAGTTCATGGACGAAGAATTGGTTGCTCCAGCGTGACCAATTCTGTCACATGCCATTGCTCCGTGTGATCCGTAAAAATAATCCTGAGGATTTCAGGAACTTTCTCCGGATGACGGATCCCATTTTTGACCGTTTGTTGGCTTTGCTGACCCCTTATATCAGCAGGCAGGATACCTGCATGAGGCAAGCCATCACTCCAGGGCAGAGACTAGTCGCCACGTTGCGTTACTTGGTGTAGGACCTTAAGTTCTCGACAGGCATCTCCCCCCAGGCTCTGGGGTTCATTATCCCTGAGACCTGTTTGGCCATAATTCAGGTCCTGAAAAAGGACTATATTAAGGTAAGAATTATTATCCTTTATTAGCATCACATGTTATTTTATTTAATGTTTGATAACGTAATGTATTTCTTTACTCAAACACTACTTACCATCATTGCAATATATTGTGAATGTCCCCTCCTTTGTCCTAATGCATGCTGTAATCTTTTAATGCTCTTTTTTGTCCTGCATGCATATTTGCCTTCACTAACCTCCCCAGCATGCAATGCTGGGCCCATATCCACCTAGTCTACTCACTTTTAATGAATTTGTCAGCTGAATTGTAGTTATTTTCCCCTAAAATGCATCCAAATAGTGTGTGTGTCATTAACTTGATTTACAATTCCCCCCCACAATTCATCCAAATAGTGTGTGTGTCATTAACTTGATTTACAATCCCCCCCCCCCATAATTCATCCAAATAGTGTGTGTCATTAACTTGATTTCCAATCCCCTCCCCCCCTACAATTCATCCAAATATTGTGTGTGTCATTAACTTGATTTCCAATCCGCCCCCCCCTACAATTCATCCAAATAGTGTGTGTCATTAACTTGATTTACAATAACCCCCCCCCCTTAAATTTTTTATAATGTTCTGTGGGGTTGATTTACAAAAAGCAAATATATGTTGTACTTTACAAAATGCATTTGCTCCAGGGCTTTAGTAAATGAACAGAAGCTCTGCTGATTTCCATCATCCAATCATGTGCAAGCAACAAAGTTTTTTTTATTTATTGCCCTTCCATGTGATTGGGTACTCCTTGCAACATGAAGCCTTACCTCATTTACTAAGCTCTGGAGCAACTGCACTTGCAGAGTGCAACAACTGCACTTTTCAAAGTCTTGTAGCCTTTAGTAAATCAAACCCTGCGTGTTCTTAAGCTTGATTTATAATTTCACCCCCCCCCCTAAAAATTAACAATGTGCCATCAGAGGGGGTGAGTGGGCCTTTATATATTATTTATTAACCACTTGCTTACCGGGCACTTAAACCCCCCTCCTATCCTGACCAATTTTCAGCTTTCAGCGCTGATGCATTTTGAATGACAATTGCGCGGTCATACAACACTGTACCCAAATGAAATTTTTATCATTTTTTCCCCACAAATAGAGCTTTCTTTTGGTGGTATTTGATCACCTCTGCGGTTTTTATTTTTTGTTTAAAAAATGTAAAAAGACTGAATTAAAAAAAAAAAAAAAATTTAATATTTTGTTATAAAAAATTTAAAACAGGTAATTTTTCTCCTTCATTGATGTACGCTGATGAGGCGGCACTGATGGGCACTGATAGGCAGCAGTGATGGGCACTGATGGGTGGCAGTGATGGGCACTGATGGGTGGCAATAATGGGCACTGATTAGTTACACTGATAGGCAGCACTGCTAGGTGGCACTGATTGGCACTACTGGTGGTCATTGATAGCTGGCACTTGTGGGCATTGATAGGTGCCACTTGTGGGCACTGTTAGGTGGCACTGTGGGCACTATTAGGTGGCAATTGTGGGCACTGTTAGGTGGCACTGTGGGCACTGTTATGTGGCACTGTTAGGTGGCACAGAGGAGGCAGATGTGCCTCTTCCACTTCAGGACCGATGTCCCTCACATTTGAGCCAGTGATCAGCTTTTTTTTCTACTCACGCTGTCAGCGTAGAGACAAGGGGGCGGAGAATATGCATTAAAATAGAATGTCAGGGGCGGGCGACGCAGGCGGAGTTTCACACATGCGCAGTGTATAAAAAGAGTTATTACGCATGTGTTGTACATACGTTCTGTGTGTAGAGACAAGGGGGCGGAGAATATGCGTTAAAATAGAACGTCAGGGGTGGGCAAAGCAGGCGGAGTTTCACGCATGAACAGTGTATAAAACGTTATTACATATTGTGTCGCACGTACGTTCTGTGCGTAGAGGATAGAGGACCGGAATGCCATAAACGAAGGTAATTTTTATTTTTTGTAAACTTTGTAGCAAGTGGCCTATACGGCTTAAAGATTGATTAGGCCTACGTTGGGATAAGATGATGAGGGTTTAGCTGAAACATGAGTGTTTTTGTCTTGTGTCTTATCTTTTGCAGAAAACATGAATGCCAAATTTAAGGACCCAGAATTTATAACAGAATTTATTGATAAGTACAGCGAGATGAGGAATCTGTGGGAGGTCAAACACCCTCAATATTACCTAAAACCCATAAGGAAGTCACTGCTAGAGAGACTTCTGACATTTGTGCTGACTTTCATCCCAGAAGCAACCATGGAGATTTTGGAAAAGAAAATTGGGATCTTGCGAAATATGTATAAGAGGGAACATAACAAGATCCAGATTTCCCTGAGATCAGGAGCATCAGCAGATGATGTATATGTACCCAGGCTGGTACTACGATAAACTACGTTTTCTTGATGACCAGACTGAAGCCAGGGCATCACTTTCAACCCTTCCCTCCACCCTTCCCTCCACCCCAGCAGAGGCTGATGAAGACCAAGCTGGGTCTTCCATCCTGGAAGAACCGGATGTGACCATCTGGAGTCAGGTAAATTAATTTTTGACATGGGGGCGTGGCCGGATGTGAGCGAGGCAGCTAGCACCATTACAGAGAGACCGCCAAAGAAGAAACAATATCAGGGTGGTCGGCCTGCCTGAAGGTACAGAGGGGGATAGACCTGCACTTTTTGCTGAAAAGTTCTTTGCCAAAATCCTCTCACTGGAAGATTTACCCCCCACATACATAGTGGAGAGAGCGCACAGGGTCCCCACTGGTAAAAGACCACCAGGAGCCTTCCCTAGACCCTTCTTGGTCAGGTTCCTAAATTACAGGGACAGAGACCTGATCCTGACACAATCCAGAAAGGCCAAAGAGTTGAAATATGAAAATGCCAAAATAATGCTGTTCCCAGATTTTACTGCAGCCACGCAACAACAGCACCGTTCCTTCAATGATGTCCGCAGAAGACTGCGTGAAAAAGAGGTGCAGTACAGCATGCTATATCCAAGCAGGCCCCCCATACAATATAAAGGAAATGTGAGATTCTTTGATAACCCCGCGGAAGCGTGCGACTGGATGGATAAAGAACTCTCCTAAATGCAGACTATGGAAAATTGTGCCCGGATGGTCCATTGTTGTTTAATTTCCTTCAAGGGCATAACTATTAAAGGCAAGGATGGAAGTTTCTAACCCCCAAACCCCGCTGTTGGAGACAGTAACGAGCCACTTGGCTCTTGGTCGTATCTTCAATCACGAGGGCTTACCCTACAATATTATAAAAGTAATGACACGTGCTCTTGGAATCATCATCACCATATTTCAGAGGAGTATTGCCTATATCAGTGGGGTCGGTGAACCCGGTGTCCTCCATACTCCAGGAACCAGCAAAGTTGGGTGGTATGACAGTAGTCCTGACAACCTTCTTGGTTGTTCAGTTCACTTGGTGCCTTACTTTTTCATATTTTGTTTTTCACCCCCTTTTATTTTTTTTTATATATATATATTCTTTAATTTTTACTTTTTATTTTCAATGCTCCGCCATTGTCCTTATCTTTTACTATGCTGGGGTTTCATCTTGTGAATAGAAAGGTTTTGCTCCCCTAGAGTTGGAGTCACATGGAAGACAATTATTTAGTTCTACTTACCTTAAAATTGTCCAGTTGGTTAATCTCAGAGAACGGGTTCTCTATACAAGTCCCCAACATTCTTAAATGTTCACACGCTCCACAACTTATGACAATCGGAGCTCCGTGAAGGTTGGAGTTTGAAAGAGAGCTGCCAGACTTTTGACGGATGCGGCAGATGCCCGCTGTAATTTTTTGGTTTTTGGGATAAAGCTACATGCCAGACTTTTTTGTGTTTTGTTGGGGTTGTTTACTGGTATAATAGCAGGGGGGGGAGGGAATAAGAAACTTGTCATGGCTCAGATTCATAAATTTGATGTAGAGTATATTATAATATGGTTTGCAGTATGCAGGGGGGGGGAGTGTTCTTCTATATGTGGTCACAGATATTTTTTTCACTACAATGACTGGGACGGATAAATTGCACATTGTATCTTGGAACGTCAGAGTCCTGAACCATAAGTTTAAAAGAGCATCTGTGTTTCAATACCTAAAGCAATCAAAACCACACATTGTGTTCTTGCAGGAGACACACTTGGATGGTAGCAAGGTGCTGTCTTTATGCAAACCGTGGATACAAAAGGCGATCCATTCCACCTATTCCACTTTTGCCAGAGGAGTGTCGATGCTGGTTAGTAGGGCAATTCCGTGTAATATACACCAGATTAAAACTGACCCTAATGGTCGGTATGTGGCGGTGGTAATGGATGTGTTCTACACTAAGATACTGCTAGTGAATGTTTACATTTCCCCTCCATTTCAGGTTCAGCTTCTATATGACCTGCTGACCCGGATGCGGCGTTGGACTCTTATCCGGGTAGAGTGAGCTCGGCGGACCTGTGTGGATGGGCCTCCATGGCGGGTTTAACGGAGTTGTGGAGATGGAGGCATCCTACAGACAGAAGCTACTCTCACCTATCATTGACACACAGGTCGGCATCAAGAATTGATCTAGCCTTTGGTAATAATAATTTATATCAATATGTGGAAAATGTTAAATATCTGGCGGGGAGCATTTCCGATCATAATCCTCTTTCTCTTGCACTGTCCCTCCCGGCGGGGGCAGGGGGGGAGGATGGCGCCTTTCGGCTAGTTGGTTGCAAAATGAGAAGGTGACGGCCCACCTAGAGGGATCCATAAAGTCATACTGGTCAATAAACACTGACTCTACTGAGCCACCAATGGTTTGGGATGCTTTCAAAGCACTAACTAGAGGTGAATGTATATCAGCTATCAAAACTGTTAGAGTTAATGAAAATGAGAAATTGGACACCTTGAAACAGTACGAGAGGCAGTGCGCGGGGGTTCATGCGGGGTCTCCATCTGGGACCTCCTATGAATCACTGCTGGAGGCAAGAAGGCGATTGTCCTTACATGTGAAAAGTATAACTAGTTCTGAAATGACAAGAGCGGCTCACATGGTGTTTGCAGAGGGGGACAAGAATGGTAGGCTCCTGGCTATGCTGGTGGCGGATCGGTTGCCCTCTGCTCATATGCCAGTTATTAGGAACGGGCAGGGTACACTGGTTAGGGACCCGTCCGCCATAATGCAGGAGTTTATTGATTTTTTCTCCTCCCTGTACTCACCGATACCAGAGTATGATACAGATGCTATGTCTGAGCTATTGGAAGGTTTACCCATCCCGAAGCTGTCGGATGGGGACCGTCAAATACTCGAAGCAAACATAACAGTTAAAGAGATACAGGCAGCAATATTTGCCTTCCCGCCTAATAAGGCTCCTGGGCCGGATGGGTTTCCCATAGATTTCTACAAAGCTAATGTGGAGCAGCTAGCGAGTAGGTTTGGCTGGCTAATGGAGTACTGTCACCAGAATTCCTCCTTACCAAGCTCCATGTTGGAGGCATATATAATTCTGTTGTTGAAACCAGGGAAGGACCCGATGGAATGTGCGTCGTATAGACCAATAGCACTTTTGAACACAGACTTAAAGATTTTAACCAAAATACTAGCGACAAGACTGGCCACGGTAATACCGGCCTTAGTTAATATTGACCAGACAGGATTTATGCCAGGCAAATCTACAGACATAAACTTAAGAAGACTGTTCACCCACTTGCAGTTGCCGCCCACAGACTCGGATACAAGGATAGTGGTTTCCATAGATATAGAAAAAGCTTTTGACTCCGTTGACTGGAAGTATATGCTCAAGGTGCTGGAGGTCATGGGTTTCGGTCCACATTTTAGGAAATGGATCTCTATGCTTTACAGGAATCCAAAGGTTGCCATACGATTAGGATCTATAGTGTCTCCATATTTTGAAGTGGGTAGAGGAACAAGACAGGGATGTCCATTATCCCCGTTTCTTTTTGCACTAGTAATGGAGCCAATGGCCATAGCTCTTAGGTCCTCTGGTAGTGTAGGGGCTATTAAAGTGGGTAATATTCATGAAACTTTGGCATTATATGCTGACGACATGCTCCTGTTTCTTGACGACCCTGGAAAATCCTTAAAAGCAGTTTTAGATATTTTAAATAAATTTTACCTTTTCTCAGGGCTCAGGGTGAATTGGAGTAAGTTGTCCATATTGCCTATAGATGCTAAAGCTAAGGAAGGGGCAGACCCAGATCTTCAATTACAATGGGTGGACACTATTAAATACCTCGGGGTCAAAATAACAGCGAAAATACAGGACTACTACACACTAAATTTACTCCCACTAATAACTCTCCTTAAGCAAAGAGTACAGTCGTGGGTTAAACTACCCCTTTCTTTGATGGGCAGAATATGTCTCTTAAAAATGAAAATCCTTCCGGTAATTTTATATTTTCTCAGACATGCTCCAGTCTGGATACCAAAGACTTATTTCAAGCGTTTAGACAGCCTGGTAGGGTCATTTCTATGGGCTCCTAAGTCCCCCGGGTGGGACTAAAAGTGCTTCAAGAGCCGAGTGCACAAGGCAGGTTGGCATTACCGGACTGGTATAAGTATCATCTGGCGGGGCAAATGGTTTTTGCTCACCGATGGCTAATATCAGATGATGGGGATGCGGCCACAGTTTTGGAAGCGGCTCATCTTTGGTCATATGAAAGCCTACGATTGGCCTTGTTTAGGGGCACAAAAACAGATTTACCTCTCACACTGTCAATGATAGCTACAATTAGGGCTTGTGGACTGGCAGTAAAATTATCATCTCCTAGTTATCAGGGGATGTCACCATCCTCCCCGCTGTGGATGAATTCCCGACTGCCACATTTTTACAACATGCCGGACCCTGTGATATGGGCAGCCAAGGGTATTAAGACACTTAAAGACATTACCTCATTTGGTGAACTTTTGACTTTTCCTCAACTTAAGGCCAGACATGACTTACCTAACTCTTACTTTTTTAGATTCCTCCAACTCAGACACGCATACCAAACACAATTCAAGGAGTTAAGGGTGGAGTCTCTGCCTTCGGCACTCGAGTCTATGCTTTCCATGGAGGACCTGCCAAAAACCCTCTCAACAACTTATAAAGAATTCTTCAAAACTACTCCCAAGGCAGTACTTAAATGCAGAACTAGATGGGAGGAAGAGGTCCTGGAATTACAGGGGGAGGATTGGGATGATTTATGGGCGCAACCGTTTAATCATCTAGTTTCAGCGAGAGATAGACTGATACAGTTTAAATATCTACATAGAAGCTACTATACACCGGCTAGGCTTGCAAAAATATATGGTAGTGACTCGGCAAAGTGCTGGAGATGCTCTTTCTCTCCAGCTAATGCGGAGCACATATTCTGGTCATGCCCACTCATTCAAGTTTATTGGAAGGAAATAACACAATGTATCTCGGAGCTGATATCAGTACCCATCCCAGTGTCAATCAAGGTTTGCTGGTTGGGTCTGGTGGATGAGGTGGTCCCAACCAGGGCTCTAAGAACGTTACTTACCATCCTCCTGTTTTATGGATAAAAGGCTATTTTACTTAAATAGAAGAATAAGAATGCTCCAGAGAGTGGGTTTTGAAAACAGTTAGTCAACGGAATGCTACCATTTTACAAATCCACGTACAGAGCGAGAGGATGTGAGAAAAAGTTCGATAAAATATGGAGGGTATGGTGGGAAGCTGATACTACAGTGGGCTAGGTGACACTTCCACAAAACTTAATTGGTAAAGGATAAATCCTTGTTGAGAAGGTTTAAAGGTGAAATACAATATGTGCACATATATAGCAGTGATATTAGGTACGAGGTTATAGAAGCTAAAGATGAAATTACTGTGATACCACAAATGGAATAATATGTAAATGTAAAGTACAATTGACAATAATTTAGGCAGTATATATACCTGAGCCGTGACAAGTCAGAGGGTAGGGGGGGGGGTAAGGGGTATCAGTTAGGATAGAAGTGTATATGTTAGAACTAGGTATGTTAGGCCCTGCGAGGCCAAGTAACTGGGATAGTGTCATGTTGACACACCCAGCTGTATTTATGCTATTGAAAAAACTTAATAAAAAGAAATTTTCAAAAAAAAAATTAATTTTAGACATATTTAGTGTCCTAATATTAATGATGTTAACTACCGTATTTATCGGCGTATAACACGCACTTTTTTCCCCTTAAACTCAGGGGAAAATCGCGGGTGCGTGTTATACGCCGATCCCCTGCGATCCTGAGCTGACAGATGTTCAAAATCGCTGACCGCGATTTGAAAATGGCGCCGCCGGCGCCGAAATACACAGAGCCAGTCCTCGGCTCTTCTCAGCCACTTTCGGCTTCACTCGAGCGCCGCCCGAACCTAGCCGAGTGTACTCGGCTAGGTTCAGATAGCTCTGCTCACAGTCACGCCCGTCCAGCGGGACTACTAGTGGAGCCGAAAGTGAACGAGAGCTGCCGAGAAGAGCCGAGGACCGACTCTGTGTATTTTGGAGCCGGCGGCGCCATTTTCAAATCGCGGTCGGCGATTTTGAAGCTTAAGATCGCAGGGGATTAAACTGCGAGCTGCAAGGCTGCACTGAGGCAAGGCTGCACTGGGGCAAGGCTGCACTGGGATAAGGCTGCAATGGACACTGGGGAAGGCTGCACTGACAAGGCTGCACTGACAAGGCTGCACTGACATGGCTGCACTGACATGTCTGCACTGGGGCAAGGCTGCACTGGGGCAAGGCTGCACTGAGAAGGCTGCAATGATGGGCATTTAAATGTAAGTTTTTTTCCCTTCAACTTCCCTCCTAAAAGTTTTTTTTTCCTTAAAATTCCCTCCTAAATTGGGGTGCGTGTTATACGCCGGTGCATGTTATATGCCGATAAATATGGTAGATGTTATAATTGATTAAGAATTTTATCCTAAAAATTATGTATACATATCAATTGACAGTAGTGGCCAAAAATGTTTGTCATCTGCTTTAAAAAAAGCTGGTGTCAGATTTCTACACTCTTAATATATGTATTAACATTGAATTTGCAAGTCATGAGAAGAAAATTGCGTGTCATTGATGAACCAAAAACTAAAACTATGTCCCTTTTTTATACACAGGATAAGGTCAGCCAGGAGGAAGGTGTGGAAAGTGGCAGGCAGGAGGAGGCCGGGCCAAGGGACAGCCAGGAGGTGGCCGGACCCTGTGTCATCCAAGAGGAGGCCGGGCACAGTGTCATCCAGGAGTAGGCCGGGCCCAGTGTCAGCCAGGAGGTGGCTGGGCCCAGTGTCAGCCAGGAGGTGGCCGGTCCCAGTAGGAGCCTGACACAATCACAAGTGGCTCCCCTCCGCCTTCCCACAAAAAGGGCCAGGAAGGGGACGGTGACAGAGGAGGCATCACTGCGCCTCATGAGAGAAGCAACACATTTCCTGAAGAGCCCCCCTGAAGCTGAAGAGGCCTATGGCTGTTATTTAGCCAGCAGGTTGCTTCAAATGGAATGGGGCCAACACCTCCTGTGTGAAAAACTTTTTGCTGATGCTATTCACAAGGGGCTGAAGGGCGAGTCAACCACCAGAGCCACAGCCTACAAAGAAGGCTGCAGGGAAGGGTGCAGGGCAGCGTGGAGGGAAGGCTGCAGGGAAGAGAAGAAAGTGATGACCTGGGTTCAGTCTGGTCTGACAGAAGACACAGGCTGGTGTAGTACCACAGCCTGGGGACATCTATGTCATCTGCTGCTGCTCTTGATCTCTGGGATTCCTGGACGAGATTGTGCTCCCTCTTATATGGACTCCTCAAGATCCCAATTTTCTTTTTCACAGACTTTTGATGTGTGCCCCGGGGTCAAAAGTATTCACCAATTCCAGTATTTAGCCAGCGTTGACTTCATCTTTATTTTGTTTACCATAAATAAATGGATATTTTAGTTTATGAAAAGACTTTATGTGTTTTAATTAACATAATTTTTTTAGAGACAATGTCAAATTAACAAGAAACCACAAACTCCTTGAGGTTGCAAAACCAAGAAAAAAATATATAATGTTCTTGTGGTAACTTTACCAAAAAACAAAAAAACAAAACAAAAAATATATAACCAAAAAAGGTTCTTTGTGGGAGCTTTATAACCAAACAAAAATTAAAAATTTACAAAAGTAATGGTTCTTTGTGGTAACTTTACAAAAAAACACAAAAAAAAAAAAAATGTTTATTTGTGGTAAATTTAAGAAATAAAAAAAAATATATGGAGATAAAGATAAAATAATTTTGACAATAATCAAAAAAAAGATCTTGATGAAAAAAAAAAATAAAAGATGACTCCAAAAAACAATTGTGTAAACATTAGTATGGAGATATGGCTTTTAAAACAAATACGATATCATTCATGAGATCCAGAGAAATAATCCAGAAATCAGTTTGGGAGAACTCTGTGTGAATAGGAACAGCAAAACAACTTTGTTCTTGTAGCATTATTAAAAGAAGACAATTAATGTGCTGCATTCAACGATCGCAGAATTTGCAGCATGAGGAATGTGATACCTACAATACGAACACTAGTTTTACCAGACCGAGCACTTCTGTTTAGTATTTGCTTCTGAGCATGCGTCGTTTTTTGGTCCGCCAAACTAGCATACAGACGAGCGGATTTCTGGGTCCGGCGGAGTTATGACGTAAAGATTTAAAGCAAGTTCCAAATCTAAAGTCCGTCAGATTTGCGACTGGAAAAGTCTGCTGAAGGACCGGTGGAGCCCACACACGATTGGATTGTCCAGTGGATTTAGTCCGTCTGCGTCCGTCGGACCAGTCCGGTCGAAAAGTCCGACCGTGTGTATACGGCATAAGTTTACTCTAATCAGATCTAATAAACACCTTATTCTCCTTCTCCATTCAATTATAATTTTCCTGGTGATTTTTTTTAAATATTTAAACTTTTTTCTGTTTTTGTTTGCTTTGTTCATTCATATTTTTACACCTTTTACATATATTTACATGTATCACACTGAAAAAATCCCAAAATTGCAAAAACCTACTTTACTTTATTTGTAAATAACTTTGAAATTCTTTGTACCAGAATCATAATTTTAGTGTTGTTTTAAACAGGAAAAATTACAGAATAATATGCACACTTTATTTTTAAACTAACACTGCTCAAAAAAAGAAAAAGTGCCTTTTGTTTAGTTTTATTACTTTTAATTGTCTAAAGATTGCAAAAAAAAAAAAAAATCATTGTTGCAGGACAATATTCACAAAAAGAAAGCATTAGCTGTCTTTAAAAAAACAATTTATGTATTACATTGTTATCTTAAGTAATGACAAAATTATTGCCATGCTCATAGCAGAAATTTGAAAATTGCTCTTGTCCATAAGGGGTGAACATGTGTGAGAGCCAAAGTGGTTAACAGCCACTTTCATGAACATTCCCGGAATTTAATGTCCCTTTAAGACCCTCCCACTGTTCAGGGGGTGATACTGCTGTCTCTTGAATGTGTATTTTTTCCAGCTGAATGGGAATTTTGCATTAAAATACTGTGTCACAACCGCCCAAGCATTTGGCTTGTGGCTGCTGCGCTGCCCATTATGGGCAAGTTAGACAGGCAGTGCAAAACCTATGAAACTTGATATGTCGAGTTAAAATTGCACCACTATGAAGCTAAGCATCGAGACCATGGCAATGTGTACTCACCCAAGCAGCTGCTATGTTCATTTAGAGGTAGGATGTCAGGGAGAGGTTCTGTTTAAAGCGGGAGTCCGGCGACCAATGTTTTTTTTTTTTTTTTAGGTTATTGAGACACTTTGCTAACCCCAAAATAATATTTACAGTTTGGGTGTGATATTTCCGCCTCTGTCTGTTTTTGTACTGAAGAATAACTTAAAAAATGTGATGCTGGCTGTTTCCATCTTGCTTGTGGGCATGTGAAGCCCACAAGCATTGATTTCCTGGATGCGGTGAATGCTGTTCATTCACAGCTTGTTCACACGCATGATCATTGTTTCCGCACTGAATCTTGAGAAGCCTTACACTAAGCTCCCAGGAGACAGTGCGGCACCAGGGAAAGGCAATAAACACGCCTACTCCCATGGGAGGAGAGACAGGAAGTGCCACAATAAAGTACAATATAAAGGTAATTACAGCGATAAAAAAAAATTTTCGTGCGGCATTTGAACATCTATGCAATTAACTGAAGGGGGTAAGATTAAGTTAAAAATTTGAGTGGAACCCCACTTTAATCATCCTTCTCGGCCTTTTGGCTAAGATCAAGTGTAGTTTCTGCCTTGTTCTGGTCATTAGGTAACGAACGGTGCCAGTCCCTCTCGGCCTTGGGGTGTTTCCTTCGGGTGCATCCCATGCTGCTATTGGGGGGGACGCCATCGTGAGTGCACGAGAGTGATCGCCTTTCCCTACCATCCATGAGTTGGCTGTGGGATTGGTGGGCGTAGGTATGGTGGGGTCGCCGAGCGCACCAAACACTTTGAGGCTGGTCATGGCCAAGCCTAGATGGAGCGAGATCGGATTGCACTTCATTCAGAAGCAATTGATTGAAGACCTTTTTGGGATGCCGAGAGAAGCCATTTTTTGCATGCAGTGTTTTCCTACTACTGGAATGTATGATGTTACTTTCTGGAAAAAGGAAGATCTGCAGACATGTATGCTACGGAAGGACGAGAAAGAAGGTGATGAGATGCTGGAAGGGATCACATTCCTGTCGAGTGAGATGAAAGTGCGGGTCCCCATCACTGTGCATATGTACAATCCTTTTGTACAGGATAGGGAAATCGCTGCCTTTTTATTCAGGTACTGCGAGTCAGTTTTTGAAACTGACAAATGTGCTAGGCACCTTTAACGGGCAGAGGAAATTTTGGGTGATTTTTAAGGCGGATCAGGAGGTTATAGGTGGCGTCAGGCACCCCCCTCAGTCCTTCTCCATTGGGAGGAATCGTGGCTACCTGTGGTACCCTGGTCAGCCCCTCTTTTGCAGGCAGTGTTTTGCGTTCGGGCACAACAAAGACCAGTGCGAGGCCGGGTTGACATGCCGCAATTGCTTCAAGCAGGGTCACGGAGCCGGTCAGTGTCCGGAGAAGAAGAGCTGCCACATCTGCGGTAGTAGGATGCACCTTGCAAGACAGTGCCCGAAGGTAAATAGGGCGGCTGAGCCCACTCCAGTGGCTGTGGCGGGAAAAGCTGTGGAGGATGAGGCGGTTGGGAGCAAGCAGGTGTTGTCCTACGCAGATGTGGCCAGACTGGGTTCCGTTCCAACCACCGCGGTGAACTCCATTGAGCAGGCTATAGTGCTGCCTGAGGAAGTGGTGGTGCGGGCTGATGTCTGCCCACCTATGAAGGGTGAGCCAGGTCCCTCCCCTGTTGATGCCGTAAGGGAGGAGGGGGCCTCTCCTGTACCTGAGGAGAGTGTCCCTGGGCACCTCCTGGCCAAGGAGGAGTCAAAGGGGAGAGGTGAGGAATCAGAGGGCTCAGAGGAGGAGGAGGAGATGGAGGTGGGGCAACTCTCCCTAAAAAGAAAGATGGTTGAGTCCTCCCAGGTCATAGGCTCCTTCCCGGACTCTCCAGACCCTGAAGCATTGGATGTGGTGATTGACTCGGACTCCTCGCAGGCACCATCCTATGTGAGCACTGGTCAGGTGTCCGAGCTGCAGGAGGTGATAGGGTACAGCAGGGTGCCAAAGGGGAAGGCAAAGAAAAAATCTGGGGAGGTGAGCCTTGGGTCAGGGGTGGGACCGAGGACTAGGGCCAGGGATAAAAGTGGGAAAAAGAAAAAATCCTGACAGGAATGTGATCCCTTCTTAATTTTCTATGCACTTACGGGTATCTTCCCTCAATTGCAGAGGTATTGGGACGGCATGTAGGCGGGCAGCTGTTTTTAAAATCTTGGCTGGATATGCTGATGATATCTTTTGTTTACAGGACTGCAACATGAGGGAGGAGCCACATACTGCAAGATAGAACCAGGGGGATGCAGTATGGTCATTGGGTCGGAGCAGGAATAGTGGTGTGGGGATTCTTATTAAAAATAAAAAAAATTAAATTTTAAGAAAGGTGGAGGTGGAAGTGGGACGATGTTTATTTGTTACTTTGGAATATGGGGGTGTTTGTTTTAAGTTATTTTGTGTGTATGCACCTGTGGTTAAAAAGGGGAGATTGAGAGAAGATGAAGTTTTTTTTGGGAGGGAGGGATCCTGTTATTGTGTTGGGGGATTTTAATTGTATTTTGCGTAATGGGGATAGGTGTGGGGGTGGAGGTGGTGGTGGGGAGGTTGATAAGTCTGGGAAGGAGTTGGGTGAGATTTTGCGGTTGTTTGGGTTAAGGGATGTGGGTGAGGGTGGTGGTTTTTCTTATTTTAGTGATAGGGGTACTGTACAATCTAGGATTGATTTTTGTTTTCTTTCAAAAAATTTACAGTCAGAATCTTTTACCGTTCAACGGGAGCCTTTCTCGGACCATGGTCGAATCGAGTGTATTGTGAGTATGGAGTCGGAGGTAATGCATGGTAAAGGAGTGTGGAAGTTGAATGTGGAATTGTTGGAAGATGAGGGTGTGAAAAGAGAGTATGTTGAGTTTTTTGGGAAACTGAAAAGGAGGAGGAATGATTTTTTAAGTGTGATTGAGTGGTGGGAGTGTGTGAAAGGTCAGACTAAGAGGTTTTTTGTAAGGAAAGGTTGTGAGATTGCGAAAAAGGAACGTGAGGCTTATGAATGGTGGCTGAAGAGATTGGAATATTTGGAAGAACTAAGGGAATGGGGAGAGAATGTGGGGTGTGAGTTGGTGGAAGCAAGAGGAAAATTGAGAGTCTTTATGGAGCAGAGGGGGAGAGAGATTATGTCGCAAGCAAGGATGGTAGTGAAGGAGAAGGATGAGAAGTGTACACGGTTTTTCTTTAAAAAGGTATATGGTGGGAAGGTGGATTTGTCAAGTATGTTGGATGAGAATGGACAGGTGGTAAGTGGAAAAAAGAGGTTGGGAGATGAAATCTGGAAGTTTTATTCTGATTTATATATGGAAAAGAAGAGGGATGAGAGGGTTGAGAAGGAAGTGTTGGAGCAGGTGGAGATGGGTCTGGATATGGAGGATAAGAGTATGTTAGGAGAGAAAGTGAGTAAAGGTGAAGTTGATAAATGTCTGGGGAGTATGAAGAAAGGTAAGACGCCTGGGAGTGATGGTTTGCCAGTTGAGTTTTATTGTACGTTTTGGGAGGTGATTGGTGATTGCATGTATGAGATGGTGATGAAAGTTTTGGAAGAGGGGAGGATGCCTGAATCTATGTCAAAAAGCGTGATTGTTTTGTTGTATAAAAAAGGTGACACGCGAGAGTTGAAAAATTGAAGGCCTATATCATTGTTGAATGTAATTATGTAATGATTATAAGGTGGTGGCGAAGGTATTGGCGAATAGGTTGTGTGCGGTGGTGGAGAAATTGGTTGGGAAGGAGCAAGCGTGTGCGGTGCCTGGGAGGTCTATTGCAGAAAGTTTGGTGAGCTTGAGGGATGTAATAAAAAATAAATAGTGCAGCGCTGAAAATACCAATCAATAAACATAAATGTCCATACATGGAAAAACACAGAGAGTGTCAGCGGTGATGCAGGGTGCTTCATGCAAGTCCAAAGTGCTCTTAAAATCTGTGCTCCCCCTCTTGCCAGTCAAACCGCTCACCTTATTATAGGGACCCCTGAACTAACAGGAAGGTCTCATAAGCATTCACCACTAATTAGTGGTCAGGGTGGTATCTTGACTGGGAAAGCCAGAAACCTCTTCCTTATTAGGGCTCGACAATTTTCATCCAAATATGCATGAAATAAATAAAGAAAATACACAGTGCTCTCTGCATAGCTAAAAAAACTAATCCTTTTATTAAAAGACAGGTACTCACAAATATAGCACTATAACCAGTGCTGGGGATTAAGGCGCATGTTAGTTACAGATGACAATGAATAATAAGGGGGCGTGGCTAGCCAGCGGAGACGATGGACGCATGTTAGACTAGCTCCGCACTATCCTGGGCTCTAACGGGGAAACACAGCGACTAAGAGCCTCGTTTCATATCACCAGATACCCAGTATACACCGGCAACACTCCCGGATGCCTTCCCGCAAACGAAAAGGCACAACAAGACCAGGGAAGATGACTGATTTCCTAATACAGCCGCGCCGTCTCCCTGGCCAAGATGGCGCCGGCAGACAGGCAGGCGATACACGCGGCCTCAGCTCCGGGGCGCAGAGATACCAGCAGGGGAGATCGGGACCCAGCCACACATCTAACAACTCTCCTCAGGGACAAGGTCAGTACTCACCACCCCCATCTGCATCATCCAGCCCTGCTAAAAACAAGATGAAAATGTCCCTAGTCCCTGCAGAAACAGCAGATTTTAGTGGCCTTGAGTCCTCTCTTGATGATACCAGAGAACTACAGGACTCTATCATTGACTTCCCCACACAAAACCAGCCAGTCATGGACACTACGCTCAAGGACATGCTAGTGTCCCTGCGCTCTACACTCCATGCTGACATGCTGGCATTTACACAGCAGTTTAAAACAGAAGTGGCAGCAGTAGACTCCAGAGTAACTCACATTGAATCGAAGATGGGAGAATTTACATCTACTTTCAATGATCTGGTAGACGCACATAATGACAGGGATGACGAAATCCACGCCATTAAAACAAAATTAGCAGATTTGGAAGACATATCGAGACGTAACAACGTCAAAATTCGGGGGATACCCGAATTGATCAAACCCCCAGATCTAAAAGAATTCTTTATCAACATAATGAAGGCCGCGCTTCCAGAAACGCCCCTGGAAGAACTGATCATTGATCGGATTCACCGGCTTCCAAGACCCAGAAATATCCCGGACCATCTGCCCAGAGATACAATAGTGAGAATTCACTTCTACCATATAAAAGACCAGTTCATGTTGATAGTCAGAAGAAGAGAAAACCTACCACAAGAAATACAGGATCTTTCCTTCTATGCTGACTTGTCAGCATTCACTATGCAACAGCGTAGACAACTTGCAACCATAACTAAACCACTAAACAACCACCATATCCAGTATAGGTGGATATACCCAGCTAAGTTACTAATCACAAAAGAAGGCAAATCACATGTGGTAACAAATATTAAAGAGGGCATCCGCCTCCTGAGAGACTGGCAAATTATAGATCCATATAACAACGGCAATGACAAGCCTCATTCACCCTCTTCCACCCGTGCTAGTTCTGACACAGAAACAGGCTGAAGTTCACCACATTCACAGCAAGGATCCCCAATGGCCCAGGAACAGTCACTTAGCTTTTATTGCTTTACCCCCCGAATTGGAAACGGAATAATATCCGCTCAGATTCCTCAAGGAATCACTCTTTTTATTTCTCCTTAGTTTGGTTACTCTTTTCTTTTTGCACCTTTCTTTTCTTTGTTATATCATCTACAGGAACAGAAATAAGGACACACGGGACTAAGCTACCCGGACACCAGAGTCCTTTGCCTCATCACCCCCATCACGAGGATAATCGACACCGTTAAATCAACCTATTGACTTCCTATCTCAACCACTCTAATATAAGGTACGACATACAAGTATATCAAAATGTCTTTCACAATTACATCATTAAATGTCAAGGGTCTTAATAGCCCCCATAAACGCCAAATGGCCTGGAAGGAGGCGTCAAGGCAAAAAAGTGACATAATTTGCTTTCAAGAGACACACTTTATAGCAGACAAACCCCCAGTATTTCGCAATCGCAGATTCCCTCAAGTTATTATGGCAAATGGCCCAAGGAAAAAGGGGGGAGTTGCGATTGCTATAGGAGACAACATCCCATTCTCAGAGATCGCAACTCATCTGGACACTTCAGGCAGATATATCATACTAGTATGCAAAATCTTTACAGTGAAGTACACTCTAGTTAACGTATATCTGCCAAATAACAACCAATTAAGATTCCTTAAAAAAATATGGAAAAAAGTAGAATCTATGAAACAAGGACATGTAATCTTATGCGGGGACTTCAATGCAGTACCAGACAAAACCATTGACTGTACAAACCCTAAACAAGTAAATAACCGAAGAACTACGCTGGAAAAGTTCAACAACACATCGGAGCTATTCGACGTATGGAGGTGCCAACACTCCTCAGAGAAGGACTTTACTTTCTTTTCTAGTGTACATAACACTTACTCGCGTATAGATTTATTTCTTGTAGACAATGAATAATAAGGCGGCTTCAGCGACGTCTAAACCGGGATAAAACCAATCCGCACGCGTATCGTCCAGCAGGACTTCCTCAGCGGTCTTAGGGTCCCCTAGGTCTAGTCTGTAATTTATATAAACCCCCTTAATTCTATCATCTGTTGCTAATTAGCTCCCGAGCGGTGACCGTCCAATCAGAACGCACTGCTCGGGAATAGGAAGTGAAGAGAGCTCAATGTTGTTTACAGGTTACCATAGTGATCGGCGTCATGATGACACGACGCCGGATCACATGACTTCCTGTATGGTACAGCCCCTCCCTCCTGAGTGTGCAGGCAGGGCATAAAGCCGCTGCTATAGGTTGACACTCAGGGATGGGGCGTAGTTCACTAGAGATATGGGACGCGATCGTGTCATCACAATGACGCCGCGTCCGGTCATGTGACCGGCTCCGTCCGTGGGCACCTCCCTCCCTCAATCAAGCAGAGATTAGATGAGCTGTAATAGGGTGACTCTGGGTCACATGATACTGCTAGCCTCCCATCTGCTGAAAGAAGTGTAAGCTGATGAGGAAAAAATGAGCCTATAGCCTCTGTATAACCCTGGATCCACAAAGGAGGGACGCTAGTTTGGTTGGCCACACAGTACAGAAATAATCTCCGTCGGTGGACATGACAAAGTGTAGCATTGCTAAGCCCAATTAGTCCAAAGAAAACATCATTGGGAAAAATTATTATAAAAAGCTACCACAACATAACAATTACAAATTAAAATAAAGAGTGAAACTTTTTTTTTTTAAATATATAAAATGATGTACTTAGAAAACACTTCCCTGCAGCCACCTTTTACAATATAGTCATCATCAGTTATTCAGACACATAATTAGCAGTCCTATAATTAACAAAATAAAATATCTAGAGACACTAGAAAATTAATGGAAATATATTGATAAATTATTAACGATCAGAAATAAAGCAGTTCAAGTCGAACTCGACATTGAGCCCCGTGGGTACTCCCACGCGCGTCTCATACACCCAGAAAGACTCACGGCGGCTCAATTGTCTGATGAAATTACCCCCTCTCAAGTGGGGTGTCATAAACGTAGTCCTGCCAAATTAAAGTTTTGGGGAGTCAAAAAGGTTACACCCCACTGGAGAGGGGGTAATTTCATTACACATTACACACCCTATTACAGCTCATCTAATCTCTGCTTGATTGAGGGAGGGAGGTGCCCACGGACGGAGCCGGTCACATGATCGGACTCGGCGTCATTGTGGCTGCAGGGAAGTGTTTTCTAAGTACATAATTTTATATATTTTAAAAAAAGTTTCATTCTTTATTTTAATTTGTAATTGTTATGTTGTGGTAGCTTTTTATAATAATTTTTCCCAATTATGTTTTCTTTGGACTAATTGGGCTTAGCAATGCTATACTTTGTCATGTCCACCGACGGAGATTATTTCTGTACTGTGTGGCCAACCAAACTAGCGTCCCTCCTTTGTGGATCCAGGGTTATACAGAGGCTATAGGCTCGATTTTTCCTCCTCTGCTTACACTTCTTTCAGCAGATGGGAGGCTAGCAGTATCATGTGACCCAGCGTCACCCTATTACAGCTCATCTAATCTCTGCTTGATTGAGGGAGGGGGGTGCCCACGGACGGAGCCGGTCACATGACCGGATGTGTTGTCATTGTGATGACGCGATCGCGTCCCATATCTCTAGTGAACTACGCCCCATCCCTGAGTGTCAACCTATAGCAGCGGCTTTATGCCCTGCCTGCACACTCAGGAGGGAGGGGCTGTACCATACAGGAAGTCATGTGATCCGGCATCGTGTCATCATGACGCCGATCACTATGGTAACCTGTAAACAACATTGAGCTCTCTTCACTTCCTATTCCCGAGCAGTGCGTTCTGATTGGACAGTCACCGCTCGGGAGCTAATTAGCAACAGATGATAGAATTAAGGGGGTTTATATAAATTACAGACTAGACCTAGGGGACCCTAAGACCGCTGAGGAAGTCCTGCTGGACGATACGCGTGCGGATTGGTTTTATCCCGGTTTAGACGTCGCTGAAGCCGCCTTATTATTCATTGTCATCTGTAACTAACATGCGCCTTAATCCCCAGCACTGATTATAGTGCTATATTTGTGAGTACCTGTCTTTTAATAAAAGGATTAGTTTTTTTAGCTATGCAGAGAGCACTATGTATTTTCTTTATTTATTTCATGCATATTTGGATGAAAATTGTTGAGCCCTAATAAGGAAGAGGTTTCCGGCTTTTCCAGTCAAGATACCACCCTGACCACTAATTAGTGGTGGACGCTTATGAGACCTTCCTGTTAGTTCAGGGGTCCCTATAATAAGGTGAGCGGTTTGACTGGCAAGAGGGGGAGCACAGATTTTAAGAGCACTTTGGACTTGCATGAAGCACCCTGCATCACCGCTGACACTCTCTGTGTTTTTCCATTTATGGACATTTATGTTTATTGATTGGTATTTTCAGCGCTGCACTATTTATTTTTTATTGCATTACGTGAAAGGACTTATATATTTGCCTTTAGTGTTCAGCAGGTTTGCTTTTTTGATAGTTTTTGCGCTGACTGTTTGTTTTTGAATATTTAGAGCTTGAGGGATGTGTTATGGTTTTGTAAGGAGAGGAAGCAGGAAGTGGCAGTGTTGGCCGTGGATTTTGAAAAAGCGTATGACAGAGTGTCGCATGATTTTGTGTTTAAAGTATTGAAGAGAATGGGGTTACCTGAGGTGTTGATTGGGTGGATCAAGTGTTTGTATAGAGGTATGGTAAGTAAAGATTTGGTGAATGGGTGGATGACGAGTGATATAAGCATTAGGTCGGGTGTGAGACAGGGTTGCCCGTTATCACCCGTGTTGTTTATTTGTGTGATTGAACCTTTGTTGAGAATGTTGATGAAAGATAAGTGTGTGAGAGGGGTGGAGGTGCCAGGGAGTGGTGGCAGGGTTTTGAAAGTAATAGGATATATGGATGATGTTACAGTGATTTGTAGAGATATGGCAGGACTAAAAAGAGTGAAGTTGTTGATTGAGATTTTTTGTATGGCAAGTGGTTTTTGTGTGAACATGGGAAAAGTGAGTGTAAATTTTTGGTGTATGGAGGGGGATTGAACAGTGTGGTTGGAAGTTTTGTGAGGGAGGAGTGAGGATTTTAGGTGTCAAGTTTGATTCCGATTTGTATGGGAGAGAGAGTTGGCAAGATGCGTTAGTGAAAGTAAAAAAGAAAATTGATTTTTGGTCTTTAAGGACTTTGTCGTTGGAAGGGAAGGTGTTGATTGTGAAGGCTGTTGTGTTTCCGATTTTGTTATTTTTATATTATGTGTTTCCAGCTCCAGAGTGATGAAACAAATTGTGAGAGTGTGTTTTTCCTTTTTTTTGGTCGTCTAAGATGGAGAAGTTGAAAAGAGAGAAAGTAATGAAAGGAGTAATGAATGGCGGGAAAGGTATGGTGAGTATTGAGAAATTTCTGGTGGTGAAGTATGTAAGTATGTGTGTGAGATTAAGTGAGAAAGAGAATGTTGCAGGGTGTATGGTAAAATATGCATGTGGGAGTGTGTTACGGAAATATAAGTTGTGTGAAGTTGATTTGAGGAAACCTGTATGTTTTGTTGCGCCTTGGTTTTATGCGAGGATTGAAAGGTGTATGAGGAGGTATGGGTTGCAGGATGTGACGCGAGATAAATGGTGTGAGAGTAAGAAGGTTATGCAGATACTGAAAGAAAGGGAGGAGATGGAAGGAATAGGTGGTTTAAGAGTAGCCAAATGTAAGAATGTCTGGAAGAATGTGTGCTGTAAGGGAGTGGATAATAGACAGAAGCATATTGCATGGATGGGGGTGCATGGGTGTTTGCCTACAAGAGAGTTTCAGAGAAGGAGAAGGTTTGTGGACAGTGAGGTGTGTCCAAGGCTGGGGTGTGGGGGGATTGAGAGGGTGGTACATGTGTTCTGGGAGTGTTGCTATGCGAAGAAAATATGGAAAAGGATGGAAAAGATGATTGAGGGGTTGACTGGTGTGAATAGTGTAACGTATGAGATGGTGTTATATGGTTTGTGTGATCTGGGGAGGAATGAGGAGAGGTTGTTATGGATTGTTGTGAATTGTATTAAAGAGTGTTTGTGGGATGTTCGGAATATTTTGATTTTTAGGCAGGAAGTGGTTAAAGTGAAAGAATGCGTGGCCATGGTCCGAGGAAAGATTTACAATTATGCATATTACGATTATAAGAAGTTAGGAGAGAAGGATGCAAGAAAATTATGGAAATTGGAGGAGTGGAAACAATGGTGTATATAATGTAAATATGTGAATGATGTTATTGATGTTTATTCTTGAACGATTAACCTTTTTATTTTTTGTTTTTCAGGGTGAGTACAGATGGTGATAAAGGGACAGTGTGGAGAAAGTATATAGGAGTGTTTTTTGTTTGTGTAGGGATAGGGTGGAGGGATAGTATATAATATGGGGATGGGAGTGGGTTGTTTTGTTAATGTTCTTGTTATCTTTATTGTTGTTTTGAAACATTCTTGATATATTTATTGTTGTGAAATATCTTTATTTTCTTTACTGTTGTTATGTACATTTTGGGTTTTTGTGGGTGGGTTTGGGAGGGAAGTGGGTGGGTTTTGGGAGGGAGGTGGGAGGGTTATGTAAATATTGTAAATACTTGTCTGATAATGTACTTCAATGTTATTTTATTGTTCAAACATATTCTTTTGATTTATGTTATCTATGTATTTTACTTGTGAAATTTTAAATAGAAGAAATAAATAAATAAATAAATAAATAAAGGTAATTACAGCGATAAAAAAAAAAAATTCGTGCAGCATTTGAACATCTATGCAATTAACTGAAGGGGGTAAGATTACGTTAAAAATTTGAGTGGAACCCTGCTTTAATCATCCTCCTTTAGGCCACTCCTATTGTTAGATGCAATTTAGTCATGCCCATTACTCTCTTTGGCATGCATAACAGAACTTGTTTTTCAACTGTATCCCAACAGGGTGCCTGATTATTTGTCATGCTGAGTTGACTTTTTAAATGTAAACCAGTTATCCGTTATGGCTAGTGTCAGTGTTTACAGATTGTATGTATACTGTTTAAATATAGATTTTTTTTTAGTTTCTAATAGGAGTTCTGTAATTTATTCAAGTTGTCAATAAAAAATGCACTCTGTCAGTGAATGTACCATGCTCTGCCAGTAAAAAAAGTTGCAGGAAGTTGGCAACCCTGCTTGCCATAGGCTCAATGCACCCAGCTCATGACTCCCTGCATATTGCTCCAGAGATAGGACTGCTGCAGCTACATCTCTAGCTCTGTACACTTCTTCAAGGACCTCCAGGGGAATAGCACTCATGATAGAGAACACTTGGCCTGGCCTAAAAGGCTATTTGCCAAAACCAGTTCCAATTGCAGTGGCTTATCTGGAGTTTTGTCACATTTTTGGGCTTGTGTTCAATATGTGCAAAGAGAGATCACACAAATACTTAAAAGTATAACACTTTTTTAAGCTAATGACAGATACATATAAAGATAAAGAAAATATGACAAAATACTTCACTAAAGATGTTTTGCCATGGAGTTCCCCTGCACATGAAGCATGGCCAGAGGACCAGATCAGAGGCTTGCATGGTTGCAAGCTCTGGTGTGAGACTAACATATTCCAGTTTGGGCTGTGGTATTTAGACTTGCGTGTAAGGAATAGACAACCCCCAAGCCATCTCCCTTTGCAATATGACCCCTCAAGGACTTGGTCAGTTAACAATAACATTCCTTTGGTATAAGGTGAAGCCATGCTTATGTCCTTATATGGCTTCCTTAACCAAGATTTTGAGGCTTTAAATGCATTAGTGAGCCACATTATTAATAAGGAAATATGTAATATGCAATTTCCCCATCACTCCACTCCCTGGCTCACAAATATCATATAATGCCTCTAACTGTACATAAGGGCAACATATCAGCAATGGAAGAAAAGCACCTGATAATTGTAACCTGTGACAGACCTACCAGGGACAGAGGCTTTTGGAGAGGACTGAATGCAGGCCTCTTGCCTATCGACTAAGGGCCCTGGATTTTAAGGGAAAAATACTCTTTGTGAGGTGTATGCCTGGGGACCCTGAACTAATGTTACTTTGGATTCAAGTCCATGTCCCCCCAAAACACAAAGCTCTGGGAACCCTGTATGTGCCATATTATAAATAGTGACTGCTTCACAATGTTGTGTATATATTGTGTGTTGTCTCATGCTGTTTGCTACGCTAGTTTTGGGTGGGGCTGTATTCCACTGTTCTATTGTGTTTGTCTGCCTTGGATCACAGGATGTGTATTTCTATGGAGGGAGGTGGGATTCCTCCAGCAGCTCTCCCTGCTGATAAGACTGTGTGCTGATGAGACGTTGGACACACCTGACTTGTGTGTCCATTGTCATTGGACAGTTTGGCCCTCCCGCTTTTCCAAGGGTGCGGGGGAGGTGTTTTGAAGTGGGATCTATGTGACATGTTTTTGAATAAATATTCATTCCTGCTTGACCCCTAAGACAGAGCATCTTGTTTCATATTTGGGGGAGAATTATTTGTATGGGTTCCTGGTTCGGCTGATGGAAGTGTTCGGTAGCTGATTTTGTGTTTGGGTATGGAATGTCCTAAACGACTTTAACCCCTTTCGTTACATAAACAAAAAGAATATTTAATATATTCTCCAACCCTCTGGTTTACCTTAAAGTGGATGTAAACCCACTCTCATCATTTCTACTTCCATAGTCCTGATCTATAAGGATATACATGCCTTCTGCATGTATTCCTATCTGTCAAATATCTCCCCTTTAGCTGTTTGGAGCCCTGCAATACTCTGGATTCTGTGGGCAGGTCTGTTGTACAGGGCTCGGAGGGTGGAGTCGTGATGTCAGTAAATTTCCCGCCCACCTCTACACTCTCCTTGGCCAGGCATCGATATTTCTTACACTGAACTTCTGCTGGTCTTGTGGATTATGCCCCATGATCACTAACATCCAGTCAAAACCCAGGAAAGTCACCACATGACTTCAGCATGCCCAATCATGCTGGGGTGTGGATCAGCCAATCCTGGAAGAGCTGGGGAAGAAAGTAGGGGGGATGTGAAATAAACAGAATGCCTCTCTCACACTCATACATGAGATAAGGAAATCACCTGCCACTCACAGCAAGGGGAAAAACTGACACCTATTTCTCTGTGTGTCTGTTTTTATCTTACTGAATGAAGATAAGAGGATTGCTTAGAGCTGGATTAACTCTTCGTGGCAAGGCTGGGCACGGATGAAATTACATCCTCTGCTATAACAGATATGAGTCTTAATTAAAAAAAAAAACTTTTTTTGGTTTACATCCACTTTAAATGTAAAATGGGAGATCTAAAGTGTTTCTATTTAAAGTGTAGATGCCTATTTTCCCTGTCGGGTTTACCTACACAGAAAATCTCATTTGGCTATGTCAGGGCTGAAAAATATAAAAATATCCAAAGTTCAAAAAAAAAAAAACAACTATATGTTGAACTAACAGAAGAACACTAACGTTTTCCTTTTGAAAACACAGGCGCAGATATGAAAATCAAACTTTCCTTTCCAAGAGTTTAAAAGCATAGAAGCTTGTCAAAGTCCTCCATACCTGTTGATGGACAGCAGAGTCTTAGACATTCGGTTACCAGATCACAGCTGCAGCACAACAATTGCAACACTGTAGAATTGAAAGAACTGTGGAAAACAAAGTCCATATTATCCTCCGGACTATTGCAGCTCACAAGTCAAAAACATCCAGGCTCATTACCACCACAGTAGATGGAACTTTACAGACAGTTCAGGCACTTGACCATCAGAGCAGATAAAACAGTTCAGGAACTTGACCATCAGAACAGATAGAACAATTCTGGTACTTGACCATGATAATGGATGGAACAGTTCAGGAAATTGATCACCAGAGCAGGTGGAACTTGCACCAACAGTTCAGCTGCTGATCAGTGACAAGGTTGCTGCTGTCAAAAGCATTTGTCTCCATTCTCCAATATGCTTGTGGTTGACATTAGGGATGAGCCGAACACCCCCCTGTTCGGTTCGCACCAGAACATGCGAACAGGAAAAAAGTTTGTTCGAACATGCAAACACCGTTAAAGTCTATGGGACACGAACATGAATAATCAAAAGTGCTAATTTTAAAGGCTTATATGCAAGTTATTGTCATAAAAAGTGTTTGGGGACCTGGGTCCTGCCCCAGGGGACATGGATCAATGCAAAAAAAAGTTTTAAAAACAGACGTTTTTTCAGGAGCAGTGATTTTAATAATGCTTAAAGTCAAACAATAAAAGTGTAATATCCCTTTAAATTTCATAGCTGGGGGGTGTCTATAGTATGCCTGTAAAGGGGCGCATGTTTCCCGTGTTTAGAACAGTCTGACAGCAAAATGACATTTCGAAGGAAAAAACCCATTTTAAACTACTCGCGGCTATTGCATTGCCGACAATACATATAGAAGTTCATTGATAAAAATGGCATGGGAATTCCCCACAGGGGAACCCCGAACCAAAATTTAAAAACAAAATGACGTGGGAGTCCCCCTAAATTCAATACCAGGCCCTTCAGGTCTTGTATGGATATTAAGGGGAACCCCGGCCAATATTTTAAAAAAAAATGACGTGGGGTTCCTCCTAAATTTCATACCAGACCCTTCAGGTCTGGTATGGATTTTAAGGGGAACCCGCGCCAAAAAAAAACAAAAAACGGCGTGGGGTCCCCCCAAACATCCATACCAGAACCTTATCCGAGCACTCAACCTGGCAGGCTGCAGGAAAAGAGGGGGGGACGAGAGTGCGCCCCCCCTCCTGAACTGTACCAGGCCACATGCCCTCAACATTGGGAGGGTGCTTTGGGGTAGCCCCCCAAAACACCTTGTCCCCATGTTGATGAGGACAAGGGCCTCATCCCCACAACCCTGCCCGGTGGTTGTGGGGGTCTGCGGGTGGGGGGCTTATCGGAATCTGGAAGCCCCCTTTAACAAGGGGACCCCTAGATCCTGCCCCCCCGTGTGAAATGGTAAGGGGGTACTTACCCCTACCATTTCACTAAAAAACTGTTAAAAATGTTAAAAATGACAAGAGGCATGCTTCTTAAATGCTTCTTCTTTCTTCTATCTTCCTTCATCTTCTTCTTCTTCTGGTTCTTCTGGTTCTTCCTCCGGTGTTCTCGTTCAGCATCTCCTCCGTGGCGTCTTCTATCTTCTTCTCCTCTGCCGCTCCGCACCCATGGCATGGGGGGAGCCTCCCGCTCTTCTCTTCATCTTCTTCTCTTCTTCCTTCTTCTCTTCTTCTCTTCTTCTCTTCTTCATTTTCTTCTCCGGGCCGCTCCGCACCCATGCTGGCATGGAGGGAGGCTCCTGCTGTGTGACGGCGTCTCCTCGTCTGACGGTTCTTAAATAACAGGGGCGGGGCCACCTGGTGACCCCGCCCCCCTCTGACGCACGGGACATGACGGGACTTCCCTGTGGCATTCCCCGCGGAGCGGCCCGGAGAAGAAAATGAAGAAGAGAAGAAGAGAAGAGAAGAAAAGAAGAAGAGAAGATGAAGAGAAGAGCGGGAGCCTCCCCCATGCCATGGGTGCGGAGCGGCCCGAGGAGAAGAAGATAGAAGACGCCGTGGAGGAGATGCTGGACGAGAACGCCGGAGGAAGAACCAGAAGAGCCAATGAACCAGAAGAAGAAGATGAAGGAAGATAGAAGAAAGAAGAAGCATTTAAATAAAGGAATTGTCAAAAACTGTCTCTTGTCATTTTTAACATTTTTGACAGTTTTTTAGTGAAATGGTAGGGGTAAGTACCCCCTTACCATTTCCCACAGGGGGGGGCGGGATCTGGGGGTCCCCTTGTTAAAGGGGGCTTCCAGATTGCGATAAGCCCCCTGCCCGCAGACCCCCACAATCATCGGCCAGGGTTGTGGGGATGAGGTCCTTGTCCTCATCAACATGGGGACAAGGTGTTTTGGGGCCTCCCAGGTTGCGTGCTCGGATAAGGGTCTGGTATGGATTTTTGGGGGGGACCCCACGCCATTTTTTTAAAAAAATTTTGGCGTGGGGTTCCCCTTAAAATCCATACCAGATCTGAAGGGTCTGGTATGGAATTTAGAGGGAACCCCAAGTCATTTTTTTTTTTTAAATTTTGGCCGGGTTCCCCTTAATATCCATACCAGACCTGAAGGGCCTGGTATGGAATTTAGGGGGACTCCCACGTCATTTTTTTTTTTAAATTTTGGTTCGGGGTTCCCCTGTGGGGAATTCCCATGCCGTTTTTTATCAATGAACTTCTATGTGTATTGTCGGCAATGCAATAGCCAGGAGTAGTTTTAAATGGGTTTTTTCCTTCGAAATGTAATTTTGCTGTCAGACTGTTCTAAACACGGGAAACATGCGCCCCTTTACAGGCATACTATAGACACCCCGCAGCTACGAAATTTAAAGGAATATTACACTTTTATTGTTTGACTTAAAGCATTATTAAAATCACTGCTCCTGAAAAAACGGCCGTTTTTAAAACTTTTTTTTGCATTGATCCATGTCCCCTGGGGCAGGACCCAGGTCCCCAAACACTTTTTATGACAATAACTTGCATATAAGCCTTTAAAATTAGCACTTTTGATTTCTCCCATAGACTTTTAAAGGGTGTTCCGCGGCATTCGAATTTGCCGCGAACACCCCAAATTGTTCGCTGTTCGGCGAACTTGCGAACAGCCAATGTTCGAGTCGAACATGAGTTCGACTCGAACTCGAAGCTCATCCCTAGTTGACATAAAGGCAGGTGTTTTACCAAGACTGTCAGTCCAACATTCCATAACTAACAACAAAGCCCATGTAGCCCATCATAGATTTCTGAACAGTCAAATCCACAATCCCTAGTGACCTGGCCTAACACTAAAAGAAAAGCTCAGCTTTTTCTGTGTACACCGGTCTCCTACCATGCTCTAAAGATATCGTGTCACCTTTCTCTACATGCCAGTCCCAAACCCAAGCAATTGGGAACCTGAGAACCTCGGAACCTATCTCATTTCATAATTATTTACCAAGAAAACGTAATCAAGGGTATCAAACATGGTGGCCAAAGGATCACTAAGTGTCAGATATAGCTGACTGTATATGTACTGTATATAACTGTGAGTGGACACTTTTTCCATAGTGAATGATGTGATTGGCTTAAATTCAAACTGTCATTTATGTAGAAAAATGCACTTCAAATCAAACCCCAAGTTTAAACCTTTAAACTAGTGTAACCTTTTCTCTTCCTGTACTGTTCACATCCTGTAGATTCTGTTTTTTCAAAATGTATGTGCACTCCAACAGTGGTCCTGCCTTACAGTTCCACTACACTGACTATGACGTAATATACCAAAGTACTGCTGTTATAATCAAGCTTGGACACACACACAGGAAACAGGAACAGTACAGGAAGATATACAACCACATTTTTAGTGTAAATGGGTATTCTTACACCCCCCTAATACAATATTACTATTAATCAAACACTAGTTTTCTCTTGTTTCAGATTCAACTTAATCAGAGAAAAAAAAACTTGAATACCCATCACACAGCATCAACATTATTAGCTGCTCTGTTTACAATCTGTTGTAACAAAAACTGTCATTACGTTCACATAAACAAACAAAATATCAACAACAATAAGACGACGCAAGTTGTCAATGGAGGCTATAACATTTGTCTTTCGTTTTTGGACATCAAACCATATCAGACAGGTGGATTGATGCTGTTTAGTACTATCTAGGAAGTAAACAAAATGAAAGGTCTTATGCCCCGTACACACGGTCGGACTTTGTTCGGACATTCCGACAACAAAATCCTAGGATTTTTTCCGATGGATGTTGGCTCAAACTTGTCTTGCATACACACGGTCACACAAAGTTGTCGGAAAATCCGATCGTTCTGAACGCGGTGACGTAAAACACGTACGTCGGGACTATAAACGGGGCAGTGGCCAATAGCTTTCATCTCTTTATTTATTCTGAGCATGCGTGGCACTTTGTGTGTCGGATTTGTGTACACACGATCGGAATTTCCGACAACAGATTTTGTTGTCGGAAAATTTTATCTCCTGCTCTCCAACTTTGTGTGTCGGAAAATCCGATGGAAAATGTCCGATGGAGCCCACACACGGTCGGAATTTCCGACAACACGCTCCGATCGGACATTTTCCATCGGAAAATCCGACCGTGTGTACGGGGCATTAGTGGGTTATCATTACATTTCCCTCCTAGAAATAAACAAATGGTTAGCAACAAACACACAGAAAAAAAAAACACGCACAAACATATGGAGTGTACTCTTTTCTATCCATATTAAATAGGCTTATATTAATTCATTACTTAATTATCACTATGTGGATTTTCAGTAAAGGACGTCCATCAAAAGCTGTCAATAATTCACCATGGTTAACTGCTTGCCGTCCGCCGGCCGTCATATGACGGCCAGGCGGCGCGGCTCTCGCTTTGGGCGGGCGTCATATGACATCCGTCCACTTAAACAGGGCATGCACACGATCATGTGCATGTAGCCCTGTACCTTCGGTGGCGGCGTGTCACGGAGACACCACTCACATTGGAGACATTGGGCATGGCTATTTACCACGTGATCAGCCGCGATGAAGTCACGGCGATCACAGCTGGTTCCGCCCCACTGTGCACTTCGCATACGCGCGATCGCGTGTGTGCTGCGTGTGCACGTCAATGGCAGCGTGTTCCCGGGAACACTGCTCATCACCAACTCTGGTAAACAGCCATTGGCGGCTGTTTACCACGTGATCGGCTGTGATCCTTTCACAGCTGATCACTAAATGTAAACACAGAGTGGTAACTAGCTGTTACCAGCTCTTCTCTCCTCACACACCGTTTCCAGTGTGAGGAGAGAAGAGCCAGGAGCAGTGAGTTACTGATCTGTGTGTGTATTGTCTGCTCCAAGCACAACACTTGTCCCATCGTCCCCCCCCCTGTAATCTGTCACCCAACAGTCACCCCATAAAGTGTTCCTGTCACATAAGAGACTGCCATCAGTGACCGTCACCCATCAGTGACCGTCAACTGTCATCCATCACCCTTCACCCATCAGTGACCGTCACTCATCACCCGTCAGCCATCAGTGACCGTCAGTGGTGCACCCATCACCCATCAGTGACCAAGCCCTGTCACCTGTCACCCATCACCCGTCACCCATCAGTGACCATCAGCCATCACCCATCACCCATCAGTGACCATCAGCCATCACTCATCACCCATCAGTGACCGTCAGCCATCACCCGTCACCCATTAGTGACCGTCAGCGGTGCACCCGTCATCCCTCAGTGACCGTGCCCTGTCACCCATCACCCGTCACCCATCAGTGACCATCAGCCATCACCCGTCACCCATCAGTGACCGTCAGCCATCACTCATCACCCATCAGTGACCCTCAGCCATCACCTGTCACCCATCAGTGAACGTCAGCCACCACCCATCACCCGTCAGTAACCGTCAGTGGTGCACCCGTCACCCATCAGTGACCATAGCCTGTCATCTTTCACACGTCACCCATCAGTGACCGTCAGTGGTGCACCCATCACCCATCAGTGACTGTGGCCTTTCACCTGTCTGTGACAATCACCCGTCAGTGACCATCACCCGTCACCGTCCATGGCCTGTCACTCATCAGTGACCATCACCTGTCACACCGTCATCACCTATCAGTGAACACCACCTGCCACCCATGGCACAGCCCATCAGTGACCGTCACCTGCCACCTGTCACACAGCCATCAGCGTCATGTCCAAAAGATTTTATACTAGTGAGGATGCATTCCAGATCCTCTCCATGACTGAGCAGCGGGGAGTTCTTATCAGATTCCAATTCTGATTCCGAATCAGATTCAGCATTTGAACTAATTGAGAATAGTGAATTGGCAAATGATTCAGAGGAAGAATGGGTACCTCCTAAAAGGGCATGGCACTATGGAAACCAGGCAGCCACCAGCAACCAGGATTATATTCTCAGGCCCAGTACCAGCACTGCCGCCAGCAACAGGACCCAAGAACAAATTCCCAGGCCCAGGCCCTGTACCAGCGCTGCCGCCAGCGATAGGCCCCGGGAACAAATGCCCAGTACCAACGCTGCTGCCAGCGATAGGCCCTAGGAACAAATGCCCAGGCCCAGTACCAGTGCTGCCACATCACGCCTGAGTACCAGCACAGGGAATTCAAATCCATCAAGTGTCATGTCCCCCAAGAGCCAGGGCCTCTACATACATACCAGATGGTCTTGCCAACCCAAGATAGCTGCCTTCCGACTCGGGATCACCAATTATTCCCCCTTTCACAGCACAGCCAGGTGTGCAGGCCAACACCCAAAATTTCATAGCGATTGATTGTTTTTATCTGTTTTTGCCCGACACTGTGGACCAGACAAATTTATATGCCCAGCAGTATATTGCCAATAATCCCCAATCATCATATGCCCGTCCGTTTGAGTGGAGAGATCTGAATTTGGAGGAGTATGTAAAACGAGGAGCAACCGGTTGGGACTTTATATGAGAACGCAAGGCTACCACCGCCAGGCGCCTCCATCCCTGTTAGTTTTTTTTTTTTTTTTGAAAAGAGTTTTTATTGCGCACATATCAAAATAAACAGACATTACAGTGGTTGGGATTACAATTTCCAACAAGACATAAATAAAAAATTACATGCCCATCACAGTATTATCACAGATGTATATATCCGTCTTTTTTTTTTACTTTACTTCTGCAATAGAACTGTGCATTTTTTTAACAAAAAAACACCAAAGAAGGGGGAGAAACCCCCCCCCCTCTAAGAGAAAAAAAACGGGAGGAGAACCTCCCATAACGGTGAAACAGAACTCATTTCCCCCCTGAGATGTCCGCATTCGGTGTCTCCAGCACTAGTCAAGAAAAATCTCATGCTCTAAACTCCACAAGAGAGAAAGGAAACCCACTCCCCCCTCCATTATGGAATTGAGAACATAAAAAACAGCAGCCCTTACTGTCCACCATTCAATGACTCTCCCTCATCCAATGTGTTTTTCGAATCCACCCATCTAAACCAAACCTTCCTAAATTTTTTGGGAGCTCCCCTGGCTTCATATGTCATTTTGTACATCAGGACGTCCGCATTAACTATTTTTATCCACATTCCTAATGTCAGCTGTTCTTCATAAATCCAGCGTCTGGCAATAAGTTTCCGCACCCCAAAGTATAAGATCCTAAGGAATAGCTTAGTATATGTATTCATCTCTTCCTGGTCAAAGACCCCCAGGAGACAACGTAAAGGTGAGCAAATGTTAGGTAAGGCGAATTTATCGCAAATAAATTCAGTTACCTGCGACCACAGTGGCCTTACCTTCCTGCATTCCCAGACCATATGTATGAAAGTGCCCTCTGTCTCCCTGCATTTATGACAGAGAGCTGTTTCTTTTCTTTGCATGTTGTATAGTCTAACAGGAGTATAATATTGTTGATGGAGGTACCTAAACTGAATCATTTTGTCTGTGGATGAGATAACAGTCACCACATACGTATCTAGTACCTCCTGCCACAGCTCCGGGACAGCCTCTACCCATCGCTGCTTGGCTCTAGCTGTTATTATCTTTATTCCTGGTCCCACCGCCCCATAGTATCTAGACCATCCCTGTTAGTTTAATAAAGAGAAAGGAAGGTGGGACTTTATATGAAGAATGCACCCCTGGAGAAATCACTATATATATAAAAATGGGTAGTACTAAGTATAACAACACTATGGGCATAGATGACAACATTGCGATACAATTGGCAGTCAATGATTTATTGATCTAAAAAATAACAATAATAGTAATAGTAGCATAATAAACTAATGACATAGTAAGTTCATAATTTAGAACATTGTATAAAACCAAGTACATTAGATAAATTGATATAACAATAATAGTGACACCAACAATAAAAGCATAGTAGGTTAATAACATGCACATCATAGAGAGCCATTTTCTTAGAAGCGTGTCTCCCTGATAAGGAATTGTATCTTAATTCAATGGTGCGATCCAATTGGTAAATATGGTAGTGTTGATGAGGTACAGTATGGGCAAAAAGGCATCTATTGGCTCAAGCCACTATTTTTTTTTGTTTTCTCTAGGTTTTGGAATTTCTGGATTAGGGTCTGGAGTCCGGAGGCTTCATAGAGATTTGGGCGGGTCGAAGCCTCTACCCCTGTGCCCCTCTGCACAGGTCTTACCTGATTGCGGCCCTCAGCCTGCTGCTGACTTACTGCCATCATGCCTCTGCCTGCCGCATGAACGGACCACACCGCTACCTGGACAATGCAAATAATTAGCTGTAGCAAGAGGCAGTATGTTTATGAAGGTCTGGAGAGCAGTACAATAATGAGAGTCTGCAGGTAACAGTGTACCAGAACCAATATTATGGCTGTGCTGGCTGTCTCTACCTGGACAATTTCAATGGACTGTGCTGTGCTGACAATATCCTTGTGCTGACTATAGACAATATTCCTGCCTGCTGCCTGGATAACTACTATTGCTGTCGCTAAGCACATCCCTGCCTCCTGCCTGGACCAGTGCTCTCCTCTGTGGATACTACTAAAAGCACAGGTAATGCTTTTTTTTTTATTCTTTCCGCAATAGAATTTATTTTGGATTGTAATTATTGGTATGTACATACTATGTGTTAGAAATATGAAGGGCCTTCAAAAATGATAGCTTGCCAGGAAATTATATATGTAATTTATGCTCCTAGAACGCCTGATGGTGCTACTTGGATGTTGGGCCTCTGTATGTGGCCAGGCTGTGTAAAAGGCTCACACATGTGGTATCGCCATACTCAGGAGGAGTAGCAGAATGTATTTTAGGGTGTCATCTTTGCTATGTACATGCTAGGTGTTGGAAATATCTGATAAATTGACAACTTTTTTTTTTCCACATTTTCCAAAAACTTCTGGAAAAAAATGAACCATTCAAAAGACTCATTATGCCTTATAGATTATACGTTGGGGTGTTTGCTTTACAAAATGGGATCATTTTGGGGGCAATTCCATTGTCCTGGTGCTCCAGTGCCTTCAAAAGTGTTATAGGTGGTTGAGAAATGAGATGTGTCATTTATGCTCTTAGAACGCCTGAAGGTGCTACTTCAATGTTGGGCCTTTGTTTGTGGCCAGGCTTTGTAAAAGTCTCACACATGTGGTATTGCCATACTCGGGAAGAGTCGCAGAATGTATTTTGGGGTGTAATTTGTTGTATTCATATGCTCTGTGAGAGAAATAACCTGTTAATATGACAATTTTGTTAAAAAAAAAATCTTCATTTTGCAAAGAATTGTGGGAAAAAAATACAACTTAAAAAAACTCACCATGCTACTTACTTAATACCTTGGAATGTCTACTTTCTAAAAAGGGGTCATTTAAGGGGTTTTTGTACTTTCCTGACTTGTTAGTGTCTCAAGAAATGAGACACTAACATCAGGTGTGATCAGATGTGATCAATTTTCAGCGATTGGCACCATAGATTGTAAACTCTATAACGTTCACAAAGACCAAATAATTTACACTAATTTGCTTTATTTTTACCAAAGATATGTAGCAGTATAAATTTTGGCCAAAATTTATGAAGAAAAATTACTAATTTGCAAAATTTTATGACAGAAACAAAGAAATAGGCCTTTCACAAATTTACGGTCTTTTTATTTATAGCACAAAAAATAAAAAACCCACTAGTGATTAAATACCACCTATTTGTATGAAAAAAAGACGCAAATTTCATATGGGTACAGTGTTGCATGACTGAGTAATTGTCATTCAAAGTGTGAGAGCGCTGAAACCTGAAAATTGGTGTGGGCAGGAAGGGGGTGTAAGTGCCCTGTATTGAGGATTGAGGTGGTTAAAATAACGTTCACAATAACATTTATAGTGTGTTCATCACATTGTGCACAAAGATTATATCACCAAAACCATATTGATTTTTCTATTTTAACCTCTTGTTTAATCCCATACAGATCTTGGAAACTTCTAGGAAAAGATATGATTCCTTCTGTTTTAACAAACAAACCTATTAGTGTTGTATTCTAAAGTGTCACACTTCAATACAATCACCAATAAGGACAATGCAAAGTAGATATACATATTTATCTCCAGCAATCATTCATTATTGTCCTATCTTAAGCTATTGCTCTTTGCTTGGTCATACATTTAACATGTTATACAAAACTTGTCTAGCTTGTTCAACTGACTGTCACTAAGGAAAACACACACAGGGGGTGATTTACTAAGAAGAAGGCACTGCACCATGTCATACATTAATTGGTGGGCCGGAAAAGTAATTAACCACTTCCAGACCGCCACATGCCCATATACGTCCTAACTTTGATGGGGGATATCGTTGTTATGGCAGCAGATAGCTGCCATAACCTTGATATCCTCGTGTCCAGCTGGCGGTCCGGTTTCTGATAAGAGTGGTCTCTGAGGCGGATTCACCGCAAAATCACTTTTATCGGCGGCCGATCCATTGGCAGCGGCGGAGGCAGTTGAATCTTCACCCTGGCTAGGCATGGAGACGAGTGAGGGCAAAACGTTAAACTTCCTCCCACAGCTCTTAAAGGGACATTTTTTAATTTTTTTTTAAAATAACAACTTTTTTTATTTTTTTTTATTGCATTTAATTGTAAATATGAGATCTGAGGTCTGTTTGACCCCAGATCCCATATTTAAGAGGTCTTGTCATGCTTTTTTCTATTACATGGAATGTTTACATTCCTTGTAATAGGAATAAAAGTGACACAATTTAAAAAAAAAAAAAAAAAAAAAACAGTGTAAAAATAAAAGGTAAAATAAATTAAAAAAAAAACATTTTTAAACACGCCCCGTCCTGCTGAGCTCACGTGCAGAAGCGAACGCATATGTGAGTAGCGCTGCATATGAAAACGGTGTTCAAACCATAAATGTGAGGCATCGCCGCGATCGGTAGAGCGAGAGCAATAATTCTAGCCCTAGACCTCCTCTGTAACTAAAAACATGCAACCTGTAGAATTTTTTAAGCGCGCCTATGGAGATTTTTAAGGGTAAAAGTTTGTCGCCATTCCACGAGTGGGCGCAATTTTGAAGCGTGACATGTTGAGTATCAATTTACTCGGCGTAACATTATCTTTCACAATATAAAAAAAATTGGGCTAACTTTACTGTTGTCTTATTTTTTAATTCAAAAAAGTGTCTTTTTTTCCAAAAAAAGTGTGCTTGTAAGACCACTGCGCAAATACGGTGTGACAGAAAGTATTGTACAACATTTTATTCTCTAGGGTGTTAGGAAAAAAATGTATAATGTTTGGGGGTTCTAAGTAATTTTCTAGCAAAAAAAAACTGTTTTTAACTTGTAAACAGCACATCTCAAAAGGAGGTTTGGTCCTTAGGTGGTTAATCGAACGTGCGAACCGGCGCACATTGAAGCGCAAATAGCGATAATAAATACCCGCATATGTAAACTGCAACTGTTGCTAGGGTAACTGCGGTTTTCTCATTGATAATAGCGCACACCCAATACAATTGGTTAATTTCATCTCATTGGATGTGTTGATAATTAGTAGGTGTTCTCTACTAATTAACCCTTTTGATGCTAATCTCATTCCTATCACTTCTAATATATCTTTGAAATGTGTTTTTTCCTTTTTTTACCCAAATCTTTCAATACATTACAAAGAACAGAGAAGTGATTCTAAACCCAATAAATTTATATTTTCAGATCTTGATCTTTAAAGGTGACCATACACTGCAATCAGTTAGATCTTAAATAAATTTGATTTAGTGCAAGAGCCTGTTTTATTTCCTATATTTTGAATGAATTGTTCAAGTGTGTCTTCCTATTACCTATTTTGCCTAAATATTGAGTTATACAGAGATTGGCCATTCAGATTGCTTAGTGCATGACCATCTTAAGTGCCAAATTTGGAATGAAGATGTGTCATGACCCACTTGTATTTTCCTAACAATATTTCTTGGGCATTATACAAGGCACATTAAAAAAACACCTTTTTTCAAGACATGTTAGAGTGATCAGGAATCTTCAAACTACAGCCTTCAGCTGTTGCGGAACTACACATCCCATGAGGCATTGTAAAACTCTGACATTCACAGACATGACTAGGCATGATGGGAATTGTAGTTCCTGAACAACTGGAGGGCCGTAGTTTGAAGACCCCTGTGCTAGACCATTATTATGCCTCCAGATTTGGGAGTGTGACATCTACCCAACTTCTCTCTGCTGGTGGACACAAGAACCTACATCTATAGATATATCTATACATAGATATATCTATATAAACACACACTGAAGCAGGAAGCAATATATATTGGCCTGCAGGTGAATCTGTACACAGAAATTAGGTGTGTGTTTTGAGGCCAAATCATTTAGACATACACACATAGTTACATAGTAGGTGAGGTTGAAAAAAGACACAAGTCCTTCAAGTCCAACCTATGTGTGTGATTATATGTCAGTATTACATTGTATATCCCTGTATGTTGCAGTCGTTCAGGTTGAAACTATCGATGCTCCCTGCTGAGACCACCGCCTGTGGAAGGGAATTCCACATCTTTGCCGCTCTTACACTTAAGAACCCTCTACGTAGTTTAAGGTTAAACCACTTTTCTTCTAATTTTAATGAGTGGCCACGTGTCTTGTTAAACTCCCTTCTGCGAAAAAGTTTTATCCCCATTGTGGGGTCACCAGTACGGTATTTTACAAATTGAAATCATATCCCCTCTCAAGCGTCTCTTCTCCAGAGAGAATAAGTTCAGTGCTCGCAATCTTTCCTCATAACTAATATCCTCCAGACCCTTAATTAGCTTAGTTGCCCTTCTTTGTACTCGCTCCATTTCCAGTACATCTTTCCTGAGTACTGGTGCCCAGAACTGGACAGCATACTCCAGGTGTGGCTGGACCAGAGTCTTGTAGAGCAGGAGAATTATCGTTTTATCTCTGGAGTTGATCCCCTTCTAAACCACTCCCCCCCCCCAAAGACGTCATAGGACGTCTTTGATTTTCAGTGGAAATATCTGAATAATGCCTGCAGCTACAGCTCCTTGTTTTCAGCTGGCAATTCTGTGCACCATAAAAGTGATCATAGCGGCAGTTCTGCTGCTTGATCATTCTTATAGGCGACGGGAGGTGACATTCCCCCCTCCCGCCGCCATCCGGTGCTTCTCCGGGCTCTCCTGTGCCATCGGGGACCCGGAGAAAGAATCAGCTGCCGCTGGATGACAACCATAGAGATTTCCGGTGACCAGATGGTCACCAGTCATCTCTATGACAGTCGGAGGCCCAGGCGCGATGTTATGACGTCACGTCCGGGCTGCAGATGTAAACAAACACGCGATCGCGGCTGGTAAGCATGAGATTGTGGATTTTTTTCCCGATCTCATGCTATCCAGCCTGGAGGAGAGATGTGGGGTCTTATTGACCCCGCATCTCTCCATAAAGAGGACCTGTCACGAACGATTCCTATTCCAAGGATGTTTACCTACCTTGTAATAGGAATAAAAGTGATCAAAAAAATGTAAAAGAAAGTGTAAAAATTAAAAAAAAAGTAAAATAAAAAAAAAATTTTAAAACACCTCTGTCCCCGGTAGCTCGCGCTCAGAACCGAACGCACACATAAGTCCCGGCCCACATATGTAAACGCTGTTCACACTATACATGTGAGGTATCACCGTGTGCATTAGCGCGCGAGCAACAATTCTAGCACTAGACCTCCTCTGTAACTCTAAACATGTAACCTGTAAAAAAATGGAGATTTTCATCTCATCAGTTCGTGGGTCGCGTCTTCCAGATGAGAGACAGTCTCTGGGAGTCCCCGGATGCGGACATTATATCTTCTGGATTTGTTCTCTAGATCCTCTATCTTTGCATTTGCCTGGTCCAATTGATGTTGAAGGCTTGTGATCATTTTGGAATTCTGGTTTAGTCTACGCACTGTGCCATCCATTTTAGATTCAATGGTATCTAGTCATTCTCCAATTGACTGCAGGTCCCCCTTTAAATCTTTGATATAGAGGGTGATTGCCTTGTTAAGTTCCTGTTGTAATAGAGGTGAGAATCTAGCCAGTAATACTGCATCCTCTGAGGTGGTTGAGGGCAGCACCAGTTCTTCAGGGGGAGAGCTCTGCTGAACGAGCGTAGATTCTGCAAATTCTGCCATGTGTCTCTGGGAGAGGCAGTATATGGGGAGTCTGGGCAGTCTCCCCTTGTGGTGTCCCAAGCATGCCGTCCTGTGGCGGGAAGAGGCCCGAGTCTTGTGCTCCCACTGATGGGGATCCCGCTGGGCTATGTGGCCCAGGGTCTGGAGTTTTTTTCCTTCCGATATGGTCCCCCTGCGATGCATGGTGTTTCCGATATCCAACGAAGCTATCCAAGGAAGCTCGATGCGGGCTTCCCTCAGGGACTCCACTCCGCAGATGATGACTGATAGTGCAGGCGGGAGCTCGATTATAACAGCGCTGTCCTCGGGGCCACGCGTATGTGCACTAAAATACCTCTGTTTTCAACTCCAACTTTGTTTAAATCCACTTGGTTCGCAAACCAATTTAGGGATATAAAACTGATTTTTAATTATGGAGCATTAGGTTAATATAAGTGACTACTAATAAAAGGTACAGAACAAATATTGCAGTAGTTTTATGCCTTTGCAATTAAGGTGAATTTATTATTATGTGCAATTACTTCACCATAGGGCTGCTTATGAAAATGTGCCTGAACTGAATATAAAGTTACTGGGCTGCACAACAGGTTATCAAATGTGGCACATCATTAGTAAATGTTAGTCAAGATAAAGGTTTCCTTAGTAACACTACATTCACACAATGAATGTATGATGTTTATCTATTTTAGGAAAGATGATCTTGAATTTAAATGGCAAATAATGTGGAAGAAAATAGCAATAGCAATATCATAAAGCTTGAAAAGCATTTATATACTTTACTACAAAGGAGAAAATGTTCATGCATTTCATGTTAAAATTAGTTAACCCAATATAAATTTTTTGTTAGATTTGTAGCACTCCTCGAGAAGAGCCACTGAAAAGTTTGTAGCTTCCTGACTTGCTCCAATGATGACCCACTCATACCTGGATCCAGATAACCAACTACACACCTGGAATCATTTACAGTGGCCTTTTGTAACAGAAATACCCCATGAGAAAGATAGAAATTTTAACCAGTTCCTGCTTGGCCTCCAGTCAAATGACAGCCAGTCGGGACCTTCATCGTATCATATGATGTTCACCCGGGATGCCCTACGCTCGACCCACGGGCCATGCTACGGTGTGATCTATTACCGGCTGTGTCCACCGGACACAGCCAATGACAGTTCACTGTACCGGGCCACTACGGGTACCATGTGATCCCTGTGACTAATCACAGCAGATCACATGACAATTGTAAACAGTGGATGGCTTGGTCACAGTGATCACTGAACAAACTGCACTCCTGTGATACACAGAAGTACAGCCAAATGAGCTTTGGCTGTACTTCTCCTTTAAGGAGCGGGTAGCCGCCATGTCCTTAATATCAAGTCATCAGCTGTCAGCGGGCTTCCCAGCAATAAAAAAATTAGAGAAAAAAAATGGCATGGGGACCCCCAAAATCCATACCAGACCCTTATCCGAGCATGCAGCCCGGCAGGTCAGGAAAAAGAGGGGACAAGTGAGCCCCCCGAACCATACCAGGCCAGATGCCCTCAACATGGCCCCCCCAAAGTATGTTAATGTGGACAAGAGCCTCTTCCCCACAACCCTGGCCAGTGGTTGTTGGGGGTCTGCAGGTGGGGGGCTTATCGGAATCTGAAAGTCCCTTTTATCTAGGAGCCACCAGATACCACCCCCCCATGTAAATGAGTATGGAATACACAGTACCCCTACTCATTTACCCCAAAAAAATGTGTAGTGTAAAAAAAGACAACAGACCATTTTTGACAAGTTCTTTATTTAAAAAATAAAAATAAATGCCCCTCTGGTGTTGCTCCATCGTCAATCATGATGCCCGCCGCCACCGCTGACCTGAAAAAAGAAATAAAAAGTCAACTCCCGTCGTCTGCTAGTTCTGCTGTCTGACAGTTCTTAAATAACTAAGGGACGGGCTACCTGGTGATTTCACTGGGTGACCCCGCCCCCTTGTGACGTCATTGACCAGGGGCATGCTGAGTCGATGATGTCACAAGGGGCGGGGTCACGCAGCAGATGCCTGCTCCTTAACAACCATGATGTTTACGGGTTGGTAAGGAGCGGGAGGCCACCCGCTCCATAACAACCGGTACACATTCCACAAATGCCACATGCCTGGACCACTTCTTAATTTCTGCATGCATTTAACTATTCATTTACTTCTGTGAATGGATGCGGTGTTTACCAAGAGTTTTCAGCGTTTTTCTGTAAATACTGCATAAACGGTCTAATGAGTTGACAATTTCAGGATCGCATGAGATATTTAGGCAAAACTTATCCTGACACCTAAATATCTAATGGGAGTTCATTCTGTGAATGAAGCCCAGACTGTAAAAAAAAAAAATTATAGAAATTTTGGTTTTTTTTACATTTCTTTGTTTTCCAAAATATTGTGACCAAAAAGAACAAATTCAAAAAACTCACCATGCCCCTTTCTAAATACCTCGGACTGTCTACTTTCCAAAAAGGGGTAATTTGGGGGATTTTTGTACTGTTCTAGCAAGAAATCAGCTGTCAGTACATCAGCATTGATCAACTTTTGTATATATATATATACCATAGTTTTCAGACTCTATTCTTTAGTCTGTAGGAAATCCTAATTTGGGTTATTTTCACCAAAGAAATGTAGCAGAATACAGTGTGGCCTGAATTTTAGACATGTGCATTCGTTTTCATCCGAATGCATTCTCATCCGAATTTCAGGTATTTTCGTTATCGTTTTAACAAACGATAATGAACGTGCAGAATCCGAAAACCGAAAGATCCGACATAAACAAATGCTTTATTTTTGTTTTCGTTAGGACAACAGTTCGATATAGATAGGAGATTCGACATGACCTAACCTTAGCTCTATTAGTCCAAGATTACTCTACATAAAGAGAAACGATTCGACATAGAGAGAAAAGATTCGACATTATAGAGACAATAGCAAAAAAGGTCGAATGTGCCTAATCTAACTCTATTAGTCCAAGATTAATCGACATAGAGAGAAAAGATTCGACATGAAGATTCAACGAAGCAGTCGCCGCGAAAGGACATTTCTGGTCAAATGCTCTGCCCATAGGCTACAGAAGATAATGTTGGTTGACTAGTAAGAATAATTAATAAATATAATTATTACTAGTGTCATATAACCTTAGAATTCTACTATAGCTTGTAGGCGGAAGATTCGACCAGAAATGTACGATTGCGGCGTCGTACAGTTTAGCTGCTCCATCGAATCTTCTTAGAACATTCGACAGACACCATAAGCCTTCAATGATAGATTTGACATTTAATTATTTTGGATTTTCGGACGAATGCATTTTTTAATGAAACAAAATAAATAAAAAATGAATTTCGGGAGTAACTAAATAAATTTATTCTTCGGACGAAAACAAAATTCCGAAACAAAATATTTCAGTGTGCACATGTCTACTAAATTTATGAAGAAAGATTATTATTATATGACACATTTTTAGGTCTTTTTTCATTTATTTAGCAAAAAAAAAACACAGTGGTGATTAAATTCTACAAAAAGAAAGCTCTATTTTTGCAAAAAAAAATGATAAAAAAATTCATATGGGTACAGTGATGACAGTGTACAGCACTGAAAGCTGAAAATTGGCCTGGGCAGGAAGGAGGGTGAAAGTGCCCTGTATTGAAGTGGTTCTAGATAACAGCACAATTGACCTAAGGATGGCCTATCTCTGAGAAAATGCTCTAACTACAAGCAAGAGGCCTTTTCTATTCCACTGGTCAATGGGACAATATCTACAACACAGTTTGCCAGCAGTGGGGCCCTAATCCAGTGGTGGCGGGCTCGCTGAAACTAGACAGGTTGATGGACAAGAGGCCCCTCAGATTCCTGGGTATCTAGAAAAAGGTGTCACCCCTCTAGAACAGTGTTTCTCAACTGTTTTCCAGTCAAGGCACCCTTTAAAATGCTGTACAATCACAAGGCACCCCATTCTAAAATGTAAAAAATGAAACTAATAATTTTACATAATGCAGCAACATCCGCACATGTAGGACACCCAACATTAGAGATGATTTATTCCTCTAAAGCAGAGGACTCCGAACTTTCGAAAACAAAGAGCCAGTTTACTGCCCTTCAAATATTAGGGGGGCTGGAACTGTGGCCAGCAGGAGTAAAAAATGCCCTGGCATTGGTGGGAGTAAACAATGCCATAGGCTTGGTGGTCAGTGGGAGTAAAAAATCTACAGAGGAATAGTGCCCCATCTTTGGTGTCAGTGGATCGGGCGGCACAGTGGTGCAATGATAGCACTCTCGCCTAGCAGTAAGAAGGGTCACTGGTTCGTATCCCAACCACGACACACCTGCTTGGAGTTTGCATGTTCTCCCTGTGCCTGCGTGGGTTTCCTCTGGGTACTCCGGTTTCCTCCCACACTCCAAAGACATGCTGGTAGGTTAATTGGATCCTGTCTAAATTGTCCCTAGTATGTATGAATGTGAGTTAGGGACCTTAGATTGTAAGCTCCTTGAGGGTAGGGACTGATGTGAATGTATAATGTATATGTAAAGCGCTGCGTAAATTGACAGCGCTATATAAGTACCTGAAATAAATAAATAATAAATAAGCAAAGGGCCACATCTGGCCCACGGGCCGCAATTTGGAGACCCCTGTCCTGCTGTCATGAAGCACTGAAGTAACACACCTTTGCACACTGGTACTGACTAATAATGTTTCTTTTCTCTCTCAGTTTCTCTGTCTCGTTCAGCTAATGTGACTCCAGTGCTGATGGAAGGGAGCAGGGGAGGAACAAACAAGGATGCTGTGCAGGCGCCTGATGTCCTCTTTATCAACTGACGATGTCATTGGTTGTTAGGATGCTGGCGGTTTGAAGATTGTAATGGTGCACAATGAAAACATGTGGCTTTGTGTAACTAAAAGGCAGGCTTCATCCAATCGCTGGCTTGTATACTATTTGTGGGCAGTTTTTAGGCATTCTGCCAAGGCACCCCTAAATAAATCTGTAGGCACCCCAAGGAGCCTGGGGACCCTGGTTGAAATAGGCTGCTCTAGAATCAGCTTTCTGCAGCAGCACCAGATGGTCCTCTCCACAGAAGGTCAAGAACAGCCATTGATTCTCAATGGAACAAGATAATCTGTAGTCCCTAACAGGATCTTAGCCAGTCTCTCACTAGAACAAAATACTGAACAGCTGGACAACAGACAGCAAAATAATTAGCATCTACTCTATTTGTACAGTCCCTTATAATACACCCATCATCGCTATCCTCATCATTGTATAATACACCCGTCATTATCATCATTGTATAATACACCCATCATCGCTATCCTCATCAATATAATACACCCTTCATGGCTATCCTCATCATTGTATATTACACCCGTCATCACTATTGTAAGGGTAAAGGTATACTGGTCAAGTGCGCCCTCAAACCTTTTCCTTGCTCGAGCTGAACTTGGACATCAAAAAGGATCTTTTCAATCGATTGGGTAAGTCAAGACACCACACATAGTTGGATATCCAGAAATATAACTGTATTGTATCATTTCACATGTTTATATAGAGTAACAAATCATTTATCAGTAGGGGAAAACCAAGGGGCGGTCCCTTAGTTTATCCAATCACAAGAGTACAAATATCACAAGTTATATATCACAAGTCATCACAAGTTACTTTTTATATGTCATGCTCAGTGACGCTCAGTGACGCTAAAAAAGTACCTAGCTTGAATTCCGAGAAAATGAATAATATGAATAATTTTGAAATATGGGGATAATCTTTTGAGACAGTCATGCACCTTTGGCTTTAATCCAAATGTGCGGTGAGCTAGCTAACTTTCCTAACTTCCCTATTTTCCTTGCTAGTAAATTGTCATTTTGACATTTATAAAAATCTTGCAAAAGCATTTCATATATCTCGTATGAAAAAGTTCAAAAGTTCAAGCCCCTTATCTATATAGTATAAGTATAAGTGAACCGAAGTGTAGCCATTTTCCTTACAATCCCTCCTTTGATCAGGGAGGATTTCATTCTCCCTGATCACTAATGCCCTAATTCTTGGAGTACCATGTTTGTTCTGTGTGGAACATAGCTGTGGCTTCTTCAGGCTCAATGTAGAACATGGCCATGGTTTCCTTAAGCTTAGAGTCCAGTTTAAATTTTTGCTACAATGTTAGGAACTTTACTGGTGATGTAGAATAGGAATTTGATAGTGGCATAAGTGGCGATACCCAGGAGTACTATCATGATCAGTATCATGCCTGCCTTTTTAAAGAATCCCATAACACTGTCCCAAAATGATCCAAACCATCCCCCAATTCCTGAGAGTGGGTTCCAAGAGTCTCCCAGTCTTCTGAATAATTCTGCTTCCTTGCGAAAGCATGCATCATTATGAAATGATGAGGAATTGAGTCTGGTACTGAGTAAGTTTTGGGATCTAGCTGTGCCCCGTTATTAATACTTTTAAAGTCTGGTTTTAGGAGTTCCCTTCTGGATTTTAGGAATTGGAATTTTGATTTGGGGGCCTTTTTCATATTGGTATTATTCAATGGTGCCAAGGGTGCGTAGTTTGATCTCTTGTTTTGAATAACTTCACTGATCCCTCTATCCATGAGTTTGGCCTTTTTAAATTTGGACACCAGGTTCTGACTTGGTCTATGATTGGGATTCATACACCAGGTCTTTTCTACACCCTTATATTTGGCTGTCAAGAAAATGGCTGCTATGTGGCAATTCCCATCCCTTCTTTGAATATGATACCCTGTAACTGCTTGAGATTGGGCTTTGGACATTTGTCCGGCTACCTGAATGCAGCAAGGATAAATAGGACTTCCTATAAAACTTTGCCGAGTACGGTTAGTATAATTAGAGGTGGGCTGAAAACCACAACTGTTAGTCATCCAACATACAAAAGTGGTTAGTAGAAAAATCTTAAACATGATGGGGCTCCTGAGTCCTCTAGGGAGGGTGCTGCAGGGGGGTTTGGGGGGCTTGGGCAGGGGCTTGAATTTAATGTCTCTTTCTTCTGCAGTTCTTGGCTTGCTTCTGCAGGGGGGTTTGGGGGGCTTGGGCAGGGGTTTGAGTTCAATGTCTCTTTCTTTTGCAGGTCTTGGCTTGCTTCTAGGCTTGGTGCTTTTTTTTTATCCTTGATGCGTGGATCCATTGTGGTCCGTGGTCTGTGAGGATGGCGGTTTGGGTTGCTTTGAGTACTTCAAATGGTCCTTGGTAGATGGGCCCTGGTACCTTTCTTGCTGCAAGCTGCTTTATCAGGACTTTGTCACCAGGTATGAAGGGGTGTGTAGGCTCTGTGGAGAGAGAAGGAAGAGTGACAGCTACCTTGTCGTAGTTTTCAGTAAGGCTACTTACCAGATGCTTCACATGCTCTTCCTGTAAGGAATAAAGATTAACCTCCTCTCCCTCAATTGCTTTCTTCTGGGCTGGCTTTCCCATTAGTATTTGATATGGGGATAAGCCTGTCCTGCTATGGGGGGTGGTTCTTATCTGGAAGAGGACCTATGGCAGGTATTTTAGCCAGTCCTTCATGGTACCGTTAGAGGCCTTTTTAAGTTTGTCCTTGATTGTTCTATTCATTCTTTCCACTACCCCTGAACTCTGTGGGTGATATGGGATGTGTAGCTTCCACTGTATCCCTAATACCCTTGTCAATTCTTTCACCAGCTTTGAAGTAAATGCTGGGCCTTGGTCAGAGTATATGGTAGCAGGAAGTCCGTATCGACTGATCCAATGATTGATCAGACACCGGGCTGCAATGCCTGTGGTTTCCCCTGTAACAGGAATGGCCTCTGGCCAAGTTGAAAATTTGTCCACCATCACGCACAAATTTTTGAGATTACCTCTCTGCCTGGGCATGTGTGTGAAGTCTATCTGTAAGTCTTGTAGCGGGCCTAATGGTGGTGGCAAATGTCCATGTTTCCCATGTTGAGGGCCCTGAACATTGTTCTGAGCAGTCAGACAAGAGGAGTCAAGCTGTTGTACTAGGTCGTGTGCCTTGCGTATACTGAAACAGTCTTGATACTTTTTTTAAGAGTGGTCTTGGTCCTATGTGTCCTGGCCTGTGAAGGTAAGACAATAATAGGGGCGCTGCTGCTCTAGGTATGCCTATGATTCCCTCCTTGTTTGACCAGAGACCTGTAGGGTCTCTGGTCAAACCCATTTCGGTCCAGTAGTCCAGGTCATCAGCCGATGCCTGTTTTTGCAAGAGTGCTGATGTGTGTTGGAACGAGGGGGTGGTAAAGTCATTTTGGAATAATGGAAACTTTGTGTCATGTGGCTGTGGCTGTCTTTCTGCTGCAGCTTTTACTACTTTGTCTGCTAGAGCGTTTCCCTGGGACTCTAGGGATCCGTCTGTGGCATGTCCCTTAATTTTGATAATGTTTAATCTATGGGGCTGTTGTATTGCATTAATTAGATCGTACACATACCCACTGTTATTTATTTTTTTGTTATCTGCGGTCCGAAATCCTCGTCTAAACCAGATCATACAATAATCGTGCGCGACCCCGAATGCGTACCTGCTGTCTGTGTAAATGTTCACCTTTTTACCTTTATGGATTAAGCAGGCCCTTGTGAGTGCATATAACTCGGCTTGTTGTGCGGAGGTTGCGCCAGTAAGGTAACCATCTTCTAGAATGAGATTCGGTAGCATTACCACCGAATAGCCTGTTTTGTATTGATTATCCGCTGGACGTGTGCAACTCCCATCTACAAAGATGTTAGGATAATCTAAGTTAGGTAAATCAGTGAGATCTCTGCGAGGTGCTGTGACAGTGAGAAGTTCCTGTGTGCAGTCATGACAGTCTTGGGAAGTGACTGGGAGTTTTAGCAAAGCATGTAAGAGTTTGATTGCCGGTGTTACCTCAGCACAGCTTTTGACAGTTAAGTTGTGCGTGTTTGTAAGAATGATTTAATACCCTGATGAACGCTGTGTAGTCATGTGTTGTGTATTCATGTTTTGTAACAAATGAAGTACACTATGTGAAGTGTAAAGGATGGTTGAAGTCCCTAAGGTGATCTTTTGTGCATCTTTCACGGTCATGGCACAAGCTGCTAACGCTTGTAAGCAGCCCGGCATCCCTTGGACTGTTACCGGTAGTTTTTTTGAGATGTAGGCTACGGGGCGGTAGTGGGTGCCATGCATTTGGGCCAGAACTGCAGCAAAGGCATGACCCCTGACCACACAGTATAGGGCAAAGGGCTTTTCATAACTAGGTAGGCCGAGGGCCGGAGCCAACGCCAATGATTTTAAAAGAATTTGAAAGGCTTCAGTCATTTCTGGTGTGTATGTGACCAGTTTCGGTGCCTGTGCTGTTGTTGCCTGCCGTAGCAGAGAGTCATAGTAGGAACAATCAGGTATCCACTGCCTGCAGTATACTATTGAGCCTAGGAAGGACAATAGTGACGCTTTGTCTTTTGGTGGGCCGAGACAAGTGAGGGCTTCGACCCGTTTTGGAGACACCATCCGTGTTCCTTCTGCAATGACGCACCCCAGGTACTCTACCTGCTCTTAGGCCCATTGGATTTTCTTCCGAGATGCCAAATGGCCCTTGAGTGCTAGGTGCGACATCAGACTCTCGGAATCGACCTCACATTGTGCCCTGTTTTCACTACATATCAGTAGATCATCAACATACTGCAAGAGTGTGGATTTCATCGGGGGAACCCAGTCATCTAAGGTGGCTTTAAGCACCATTGAGAAGGCAGCCTGGACTGTCCACATAACCTTGCGGAAGCCTAGTCCAGGTTAGCTGCTGGCCCGTGGCCAGTTCAGTGGACCATGTAAAGGAAAAGATTTCTTGAAAGTCCCTATGCACTTCTATACTGAAAAATGCATTTGATAGGTCTAGTACCGTGTATATGGAGGACCGTGCAGGAATATTGATGAATATTCCTGTGATGTCTGCCACTAGTGGGGGTAAGGGTTGTATGCTTTTGTTAACTACCCTAAGATCCTGCACCATCCTTCATTCCCGGTTAGCCTTTTTAACTGGATTAACTGGTGTGTTCAAGGGACTAATTATAGGTCTTAGAATACCTAATCCTAGGTATTCTTCTATCTGGGGCTGTAGTCCCATGATCTTTTCCTTTGGCAAAGGATATTGTTTCTGGAATGTGGGCACTATGTCCGGTTTAAAGGTAGGTACGTATGGTGTACATGATATGTGTCCTACATCAGTTTTGGACTTTGCCCATATGGGGTATGTTTCTAAGTATGTAGGAACTGTCATGAAGTAACACAGAAAATCTTGTCTTTTTGGCATTTGTAAATCACAGTGAGGGGATTTGGCAATAATCCCTCCTTCTGCTGTAAAAGTTATATGCAGTTTCAATTTAGACATGAGGTCCCGGCCCATTAGGCATAGGGGACATTGGGGTAAAATTGCAAACTTAGATTTGGTTAACACTCTGTTCTCCAAGTCACAGACCTCTAGGAGAGGTGTAATTTTGTGTACCACATCAGTTCCATTGAGCCCTATAGAGCAACCCTCCGTACAATCTTCACATAAAAAATTTTCATCGTTTAACTCGGCTTGTTGTCTGTATGCATAGGTGGGCATTGGGAGAGAAGCATATATTGGTGTGATTTCTTGTTTTATTCCAGAGTCCTTTACTATAGTAAAGAGTCCTCCTTTTGTGTTAAAGACACCAGATGTCGCCCTTGTTTGTATATCTTCCATAAATGTCTTAGCTGTCTGTGTTGCCCAGTTAGTATTGACCAATTTTATAAGTTGGGCTGACTTGGGATCCCCGTTATTCATCACAGTACTGACAAATAAGGGGTCATTTTCTATGCCACAGGAGACATAAATTTTGTATAATCGGGAGACAAAAGCATGAAAAGATTCTCCAGGTAATTGTTTACATGAAATTAAGTCATTGATGGGCATCTCAGGTCTATAAGCTTTTCTCTAGGCAGCTAACAATAATGCCCAAAATTTTTCCCAATCTTCCCCTTCCTCATATAGGCTACTTTCTGTTACCCATGTGCCTATTTTAATCTCGGCTGTACTGTCAGGATCCACTGCATTAATGATAATCTGTAGGTCCTCTGCTGACATTCTTCCACCTAAACAATATCTTTTTAAGAAATTAACTGCTTGTTTCGGATCTTTATTAGGCTTAGGACAGGTGTCTTTTATTTCTTTAATTGTGCCCAATGGGAGGGATATTTGTACTTGAGTTGTTCCCATTGTGATAAGGGGACATATGGTCTCTTTGGTGGGTATGGGTATGTCTGTGGTAAACAAAATCAGAGTACCCAGAGACCCCTCAGTTTGTCCTGCAAAATGAGTGCTCTGGGGGGTTGATTGATCGACCTTAATCTCGCTTATGGCCTCCTCTTCAGCCCCTGACTCTTCTGATTCATCTTCCTCCCTATGTTCTGTTTCCTCCATTAATTTATGTTTTTCCATAACTGTCTGAAACCTCTGTCTGGCGGCTCTAGTAACCATTTGTCCCTCTTGGTCTATCTCGTTCAATATTTTCTGTGTTTTAGCAGTTAACTCTCTTATTTTCTTCTGTCTCTTCTGACTTTCTGTTTTGTTGGATTTTTTTTTCACTCTCTATTTTGTAATGGGTGTCTATAGTGTTGGTTAGATTATCTATAACAGATATATATTCTTTGATAGCTCTTCTCTTATTTTCTTGCTCATCTAACCAATGTGTACCCTTTTCCTCAGCTATAGCCAATAATCCCCCCAATGTTAGTTCTAAGGAAGGATACAATTTCTATTCCTGTTTAACAGTTTTATTTGTTTCTACGGGGGTCTCAGGATTCAATTCCTCCTTAGGTTGGTCAATTTTGGAAAACACATAAGGAGGTGGAGAAGATTCATAAAAAGGATTACAAGCCTTTGGAGTATCTAAAAGTGGGTCGGGTGCGCTGGGAAAACGCGAGGTCGGGTTTTTGTGTATAGTCTGTGGGAATTTCTTTTTATATTCCTTCAGTGCTTTAGACCATATTTTATAACACTCTTTCATATAGTAATTGTTAGAAGGAAACGGTGGATAATTATACTGTTTATGTTGCCCACACATTTTAGTAACTTCTTCCTAATCATTCTGGCTACAAGGGCCATAGGGCGTTTTTGATACATCAATACATGCATCAATAAATTATAGACGTTTTTGATGTCCAGTCCTATTTTTTTAGTAAAATATTTACAATATTCTACCAGTCCTAGCCAACCTAGCGGGGACACTTATACAATTATTCCTATTATATTTTTTTGATGAGCTACTTGACCCTTACCAGATTCTGGAGTCCGGTCAAGCACAAGCACAAGAAGACCCCTTCACAAAAAATTAGAGAGATTTTACCTTGGCCTGGCCGGAACTTCAGAACCCCACTTCTGGTTCCACTCTGTAAGGGTAAAGGTATACTGGTCAAGTGCGCCCTCAAACCTTTTCCTTGCTCGAGCTGAACTTGGACATCAAAAAGGATCTTTTCAATTGATTGGTTAAGTCAAGACATCACACACAGTTGGATATCCAGAAATACAACTGTATTGTATCATTTCACATGTTTATATAGAGTAACAAATCATTTATCAGTAGGGGCAAACCAAGGGGCGGTCCCTTAGTTTATCCAATCACAAGAGTACAGATATCACAAGTTATATATCACAAGTCATCACAAGTTACTTTTTATATGTCATGCTCAGTGACGCTCAGTGACGCTAAAAAAGTACCTAGCTTGAATTCCGAGAAAATGAATAATATGAATAATTTTGAAATATGGGAATAATCTTTTGAGACAGTCATGCACCTTTGGCTTTAATCCAAATGTGCGGTGAGCTAGCTAACTTTCCTAACTTCCCTATTTTCCTTGCTAGTAAATTGTCATTTTGACATTTATAAAAATCTTGCAAAATCATTTCATATATCTCGTATGAAAAAGTTCAAAAGTTCAAGCCCCTTATCTAAAGTATATAGTGAACCGAAGTGTAGCCATTTTCCTTACAGCTATCCTCATCATTCTATAATACACCCGTCATCATCATCCTTATCATTGTATAATACACCCGTCATCATCATCCTCATCATCGTATAATACACCCATTACTGCTATCCTCATCATTGTATAATACACCCATCACTGCTATCCTCATCATTGTATAATACACCCGTCACTGCTATCCTCATCATTGTATAATACACCCGTCATTGTCATCCTCATCATTGTATAATACACCCGTCATCATCATCCTCATCAATGTATAATACACCCACATCATCCTCATCATTGTATAATACACCCATCATCCTCATCATTGTATAATACACTCATCATCAGATGACGGGTGTATTATACAATGATGAGGATAGCGATGATGGGTGTATTATACAATGATGAGGATTGCAATGACAGGTGTATTATACAATGATGAGGATGATGATCATCATCCTCATCGTTGTGATTTTGTATAATACACCCGGCGAATGGCGTCATCGCTATCCTCATCCATTGAGTGACCAGGCCATCCAGCCAGGTAAGTGGTAACTAATACTCTTGATTATTTATTTTTTCTTAGCAAGTTGCAAGTGAAGTTTAGTTTTGAATCCTGAGGAATAAACTGACACCTAATGCAAACAGAACGGGTGTCAGTTATACCCCTGTCAGCAAGAATATAGCAAGTCAGCTTTTCATGCCCAGTGTATGTACAAAGATAGTGGAAAGCAGCAGTGTAGCATGTCCTTGCAGCAGATAAGAAATGATTAACACTCACAACTCCTCCTCCTCAGAGCGACATGATAATACAGAGAGCAGAGCAGAGAGCTTTACAGACCCGGACTTTCACTTTTACTTCCAGCTTGCTGTTACATCACATGAAATACTCTCTGTGCACTCCCTCCCACATCAGATGTATTTACGATCTGATCCATAGCTCAAAGTGTAACACGAGCAGGGAGCTGCTGTGTATTCCTCTCCCCTGCCTGCTCCAGCTCACACTAGATAGTCCACCTGTGTTAGACCTGGCTTCACCGCGCTGATGCTGATCGCACTCTGTCTCAGTCCACTCTGAGCAGGGAAACTGGAAGTGACGCCAACGCTCCGAGAAAAAGCACCACCAATCAAAAACAAGGCAAGCATAATAACAGTACGGGGGGGAGTATTCCGGCGCACTGCATTGCAACACAAGGCAGGTCAAAATCCAGCAAATGAAGCGTCTCATCTGCAATCCCGTGATTGCATAGATGTCACGCTTCCCATAGTGCACTGTGTCCAGTGCCCGAATACAGTCCATTTAAAGGACCTTTTTGATTTTTTTTCTTTAAAAAGGGCCCTTTTTTTGTGTGACTAGGGGGACGGCGCCGTGTTAGTTTTAGAAAACTAAAAGAAATTAATATTTGAATTAAGTCAGTTGACGAAAACTATGAGGAAGGAAAATCCATTCCAATTTTCGCCAACAAAAAAAAGGAACGAAAATGTGAAGGAGGCACGTTTACCCACCTAAACTTCTGCTTTCCTCAGAGCTACACCTGTCTGTTAAAGCCCCAGCCCCTGGCCCTTCCTCTATCAGGCAAGCTGTATTGGCTGAGAGCCGCAGGCTTCTATCGATCCTTTCCTTTTCCTATGCAATTACACACATTATACTCATTCACATTATCTCTTTGGTGCCCTCTGCTGGCCTTTTGGGCAACACAATTCCATCCCCAACCTATAATGATAGCACATTAAAGTTTAAACATGTATTGCTCTATTGCACTACCACATAAGAATAAGTAGGGGGCATCTACTAAGTTGCTAAAAAAAAATTAAGAAAAAGGCTTTTCTTATTCACTTTTCTTAATATTTAATGTTGGTAATATATTCAGGTAATATGTGCAATGGCATTGCAACCAATAGCGTTTACAGTTTTTTAATTTTTTTATTTTAAAGTTGCACTTCTGTCAAAAAGCAATATTTTTTATTAGTTTATGAAACTTGGCGTTATTTATAAAGGTGTTATACATCACAACGGCTTAATCTGTGTCTGTAGTGCATGTTCAAAACTTAATACCACAAATAACATATTATTAGATTTTTACTCCAGGAGTCTATAATGTGTTTGGCAATTCTAGAGAAATGCTTAAATGGTTGTAAAGGCAGAAGGTTTTTTATATCAGACAGCTACAGGTGTAGGTTTCAATTCAATTTGATCAGAGATCTCCTGTATTGTTTAAGGCAAATCACATTCCTGAGCAGACACTGTTTTTCAGGCAGACCCAACCGGACTCTCCATTCACCTCTATTGAGCGGCAGATGTAAACGGATTTGTGTCCATTTACACTCTGCATATGTGGAGTGGACATGGACCTATCATCCGCCCGCTCCGTTTATTGTGGCCCACAACCGGTTACCAAGTCGCTTAAGTTGCCCTCGCTCTTTAAAAGATTGGACACCTCTGCTTTAGTCCTTTTATCTTTTCTTCTTCACTAGCTTTTTTTTGGTAGTGGACCAGGCCAGGTTCTTACTTCTGCCCTTCCCAGGGCTGTCTTTAATATTGATTGGACCCTGGGCAAAACTTTTCTTGCCCCCCCCCCCATGCAGTTTCGCTCTCCACCTGCTCTGAGACATACAATAAATAGCAGCTAGACTCAAAATCAGTTTACTGAATCAGATCAGGCAGCTATTGTGATTGGTTGCTAGAGGTTACAGCACACATTACGGCTCACTGATTAGTTGCTAGAGGTTACAGCACATGATTTCTGCTTGTTGATGGCTGCTAGAGATTACTGTGGATATGACCTCAGGGGGGCATGATATACACATCAATGCCGCCGCTATTTACATATGAATGTTGCCGCTAATTACATATGAATGCCGATAATTTACATGTAAATACAGGGTCTGCAGGTGAGTCATCTGTACACAACAAAAGGGCAATGCTGGGCAGCATTAGTAGCAGCACTTCACACTGAGATTTTGGGACACAGCACGGGACTAAAACCTCAAGGGAATTTAAACCATGATAGTTGGCAAGTATGAGGCAGCTGCTTTGGGCCCCACAACAATGACAGGGCCCAGGGCAGCTGCCCCTTTTGCCCTGCCTTAAAAACAGCCCTGGCCCTTCCCCCTGGTGTTAGAAAAGAGGGGAACAAAGAAGAAGGAGGAAGTCATTTTTTATAGGTAGTTGGCTGAAGACTGAGTGCAGTAGTTATTTAATTGTGTTGAATTATCAGGTAGCTGTGAAGAGGTAAAAGGGGCTACAGAAGATGATTTCAAACTAAATGATAGTGGAGAGATTTCCTCCAGAGAAGCTCATAAATGAGTAATAAGATGTTTATTGGTTCAGTAAGAGGTGAGAATTAAAAATGTAAGCGTAAAAGCTATTAACAATTTACTAGGGAAGATAAAGATTCTAGAACTTACACATAAGGCTTCCCTTGCAACTGCAGCAAATACAGAACTTATAAAAGCTAGGAATCAGTTGAACAAATATTTAAATTGCAAAACTAAATTAGTACTATTCAGATGTAAGCTCCCATTCTATAAACATGGTTATAATTGTAGCAAGTCGCTAGCTAAAAGCAGAGAAAGTAGCGATAGATTACACCGCTTCTGTCACTGAGGAAAATTATGCTAGTGAATCGTAGAAGTATTGAAAAATGCTTATTTCTCTTTTTATAATCTTAATACAAAAATAAAACTCCAAAATAAGAATCTTAGGAGATGGAAAAAATAAGACATATCTAAAGAGAGCATGGATTCCTAAATTTTTCAAGAGTTAATGAAGGCGGGAGAAATTTCTTTGCCCCCAGAGAAAGATGCGCAATGATCTTTCAGATATTGGGGGAAAAGCTCAAGGACCAGATGAAATGTTTTCAGAAGTCGTGAGAAACACTTGTCTGCTGCTAACAATGAAGGTGCCAGATAGATGTGTGATCTTTTCCAAACACTGGGTCGATATCTGATAGAAAGGCAATTTTTTTCTCTAACAAACCTTCTGGGGAAGCGTTATCCCTTTATATATCACTATAACTACATACATACATGTAATCAAAGAAAAGTTTAATTTAAAAAAATTGTGTTTAAAACATAAATTTTATATGCGTTGCTCACAATCCCACCACAAGATTGAGAGCAGTAGTAATCTTTGACATATATGGAACCTCTACTTTTTAAATCTAGTAGTAACCTTTTGCATACAGTATATGAGGTTCTACTTTGCCGAAGGTCCATTCAACAAACAGGTCCCTCACAACACTGCTGAAAAAAGTTAAATGTTTTACTAGACTGTTACAAGCATATGACTAAAACAATGGGTGCATGAGTCTCTTTAAAATTTGTATTAAAATACCATACATGACAGTCTTTGACAGATGTTTCACAAGATTTACTGATGTAGTGATAACCCCCCCAGGAGTTGCTTAAGTTAGTTCAGTCCGTTACTCTGCCTCTCAACCCTAATAACAGCCTCAGCCCCCTCTGGCACACCTGGCAATAGTGTAAGTACAATGACTAATGAGAAACACACAAGTTATAATAAAACACAGAAATTGTCTTTACTGCAATATTTCTGTGGAAGGATAACAGACAGTAACAATATATATTCAGTTAATCAACTAGAGATCAATAACTGAGATTAGGAGCAATATACAGTCAGGTCCATAAATATTGGGACATTGACACAATTCTAATCTTTTTGGCTCTATACACCACCACAATAGGTTTAACTGCAGACTTTCAGCTTTAATTTGAGAGTATTTACATCCAAATCAGGTGAACAGTGTAGGAATTACAACAGTTTGTATATGTCCCTCCCACTTTTTAAGGGACCAAAAGTAATGGGACAATTGGCTGCTCAGCTGTTCCATGGCCAGGTGCGTGTTATTCGCTCATTATCCCTTTTACAAGGAGCAGATAAAAGGCTCAGAGTTTATTTCAAGTGTGCTATTTGCATTTGGAATCTGTTGCTGTCAACTTTCAATATGAGATCCAAAGAGCTGTCACTATCAGTGAAGCAAGCCATCATTAGGCTGAAAAAACAAAACAAACCCATCAGAGAGATAGGAAAAACATTAGGTGTGGCCAAATCAACTGTCTCAGCAACACCAAAAGACGCAGAAGACCACGGAAAACAACTGTGGTGGATGACCGAATAATTCTTTCCCTGGTGAAAAAAAAAACACCCTTCACAACAGTTGGCCACATCAAGAACACTCTCCAGGAGGTAGGTGTATGTGTCTCAAAGTCAAGAGAAGAGTTCACCAGAGTGAATACAGAGGGTTTACCACAAGATGTAAACCATTGGTGAGCCTCAGAAACAGGAAGGCCAGATTAGAGTTTGCCAAACAACATCTAAAAAAGCCTTCACAGTTCTGGAACAACATCCTATGGACAGATGAGACCAAGATCAACTTGTACCAGAGTGATGGGAAGAGAAGAGTATGGAGAAGGAATGGAACTGCTCAAGATCCAAAGCATACAACCTCATCAGTGAAGCATGGTGGTGGTAGTGTCATGGCTTGGGCATGTATGGCTGCCAATGGAACCGGTTCTCTTGTATTTATTGATGATGTGACTGCTGACAAAAGCAGCAGAATGAATTCTGAAGTGTTTCAGGCAATATTATCTGCTCATATTCAGCAAAATGCTTCAGAACTCTTTGGACGGTGCTTCACAGTGCAGATGGACAATGACCCGAAGCATACTGCGAAAGCAACCATAGAGTTTTTTAAGGGAAAGAAGTGGAATGTTATGCAATGGCCAAGTCAATCACTTGACCTGAATCCGACTGAGCATGCATTTCACTTGCTGAAGACAAAACTGAAGGGAAAATGCCCCAAGAACAAGCAGGAACTGAAGACAGTTGCAGTAGAGGCCTGGCAGAGCATCACCAGGGATGAAACCCAGCGTCTGGTGATGTCTATGCGTTCCAGACTTCAGGCTGTAATTGACTGCAAAGGATTTGCAACCAAGTATTAAAAAATGAAAGTTTGATGGATGATTGTTAATCTGTCCCATTACTTTTGGTCCCTTAAAAAGTAGGAGGCACATATACAAACTGTTGTAATTCCTACACCGTTCACCTGATTTGGATGTAAATACCCTCAAATTAAAGCTGAAAGTCTGCAGTTAAATCACATCTTGTTTGTTTCATTTTAAATCCATTGTGGTGGTGTATAGAGCCAAAAAGATTAGAATTATGTCGATGTCCCAATATTTATAGCTCCCAATCCTATATTTAAGCTGCTTTCAGGGGATTCCAAACCTGAGAATGGTAAATAAAGCACAATGGGGGTTATTTACTAAAGGTAAATCCACTTTGCGCTACAAGTGCACTGCAAGTGTACTTGAAAGTGCACTGAAAGTGACCTTGGAAGTACAGTCCTTGGAAGTACGGTCACTGTAAGTCCAAGGGGGCATGCAAGGAACATAAAAAACAGCATTTTAGCTTGCACATGATTGGATGAGAAAATCAGCAGAGCTTCCCCTCATTTTAGATCTACCCCTTAGATTTAGAGTGACTGCACTTCCAAGTGCACTTGTAGTGCAAAGTGGATTTTCCTTTGGTAAATAGCCCCCAATGTGACACTTCAATTTAGATTGGTTACCTTTACTCAGATTGGCTCTTGAGTCCAGGCAAGAGGAGAGCAGAAGAATGACTCCCTTTTTGTCAGGCTTCTCTCTTCTGTCCCCTGACACCACGGGCCCAGCTTTACACACCTATTCAAGTCAGCAAGTAATAAACTGCCCCACACACCCAATGCATATGCAGAGCCCTGAATATGTGTGTGTGGATCTGTATGGTACAAGTAATTTCAGTCCTTTTGAAGCAAAGATAAGATTTGGTGTCTTCAGCTAGCCACTTTCATTGGTGCACTTGAATTCCTGGGTAGCAGGGCAAACAATATAACCGGCCCAGATTATCAAGTGAAACAGACAGGATGAGAGGACAATGGTGTCTGTATACAATGTCCCAGAAATGGATAGCCTTATCCTTTATCCCTGTAGTACTACAAGTGTCAGCAAGATGACTACCGTTAATGATGTTTGTATACAGCATTCAAATAACTCTTTCTACAGTGCAGTGTCTCTGTTCCCTGCAGATGGGCAGAAATCCCTACTTACCAAATCCTGCAATCAGGGCCCAAGCAAGTGTTCGATTGCAGGTAAGTGGCACGTGATGGGCTAGTATGCAATACAGATTTAGTTCTGAGGGCTGTATGTAGAATTAAAGAGAATGTCTAAAAGATACCTGAGGATCACACTTGTTTCAATTTTCAAAATGGCAATTGTGACTTGAATATAAATAGTGGTGAGAGAATGTGCTTGGATTTGATTCAGAGGCCGTACACTAAACTCATTCTATATTCCAGAAAATGTCAGCTTTATTATAATCTTCATTGAAGACATTGGAAAGAAGGGCGGGAGGGTGAATCCTGAATATTAATTTTGGTCGTTTTCAAGGCTAATAGGCAAGGGATGGTTAAACAAAGGGCACATTGAGCTGGGCACTGTCATAGGGGACATGTACCAATGCAAAAAAAAAAAAAAATTCAACAGGAACAGGGCCCTCCATTTCATTCACCTTTGAGGAAAACATGGGAAAAACACAAAGTCTTCAAATGAGATGCTTGGGCAATGACTTTAAAGTGATTGTAAAGGATCATTTTTTATTTTTAAAAATAAAGAGCCGGGACCCTGTGGAGAGAGGGACAGCGTGTCCCCGCCAAGGAGATGAAGGGGCTCAGGTAAGTAAAATGGGGGGGACTGGTGACTGCCAGGTGTTTTTTCACCTTATTGCATAGGATGTATTAAGGTGAAAAAACACAAGGGTTTACAACCCCTTTAGGCTATACATACTGTATATGGTGTTACACTACAACTCTCTGAGGCAGCGTTGGCAACAGGGGATTCTGGCCTCATATAAATTGCATGTATAATGCATTTGTTTACTTTTACATTATTCCTTGGCTTACATACAGCAACAGCACCCAATCTTATTTATTTCAACTTAAAAAAAAGTCATTAGATTTTAGGTTTTTGCTGCAACACCCATTTTTTTATCTTCCAGTAACATGCCATAATTAAGAGTTGGAAGTAGCAGATAGAACAGATTTTAAATCTATTGGAAGTTTTACACTGAAAAAGATAAAGCTCTCTCAACTTCGTAACAATTGCCAAACAGCAGCTAAACATGTTTTGTAGCATAGTTTGACTTTTTTGGGGCAGTACCACACTGTATTTTCCAGAAATTTATGTCCAGAAATAAAGCAGTTGTTAAGCTGAAACCAAAAATACAGTCTCATATTTCAGAGACAATAACTTTCTTAGTTGCATCCTACAGCAAAAGTCATGGTCCGCAGACAGCTTCCAAAGCATCAGAGGGATCTCATATTTAAAAGGTATCAGTCAGGAGAAGGGTACAAAAGAAGTTCCAAGGCATTAGATATATCATGTAAGACAGTGAAGACATTTATCATAAAGAGGAGAAAATATGGCATAACAGTGACATTACCAAAAACTGGACATCCTTCCAAAATTGATGAAAAGACCAGAAGAAAACTAGTCAGGGAGGCTGCCAAGAGGCCTACAGCAACATTAACCACTTAAGGACAGAGCCTCGTTTTGAGATTTGGTGTTTACAAGCTAAAAACAGCTCTTTTTGCTAGAAAATTACATAGAAAAAACATATATTATGTTTGGGGGTTCTAATACCCCAGAGAATAAAATGGCGGTTGATGCAATACTTTCCGTCACACCACATTTGCGCAGCGGTCTTACAAGCGCACTTTATTTTTTGAAAAAATACACTTTTTTTAATTAAAAAATAAGACAACAGTAAAGTTAGCCCAATTTGTTTTTAGATTGTAAAAGATAATGTTACGCCGAGTAAATTGATACCCAACATGTCATGCTTCAAAATTGTTTGTGGAATGGCGACAAACTTTTACCCTTAAAAATCTCTATAGGTGATGTTTTAAAAAATTCTGCAGATTGCATGTTTTGCGTTACAGAGGAGGTCTAGTGCTAGAATTATTGCTCTCGCTCTAACGATTGGGGTGATACATAACATGAGTGGTTTGAACACCGTTTTCATATGTAGGCGCTGCTCACGTATGCGTTCACTTCTACACGCGAGCTCCGCGGGACAGGGCGAGTTAAAAAAAATAAATTCTATTTTATTTTACTTTTTATTTTTTATTTTTACACTGTTTTTTAAAAAAAAAAAATTGTGTCACTTTTATTCCTATTACAAGGAATGTAAACATCTCTTGTAATAGAAAAAAAAGCATGACAGGACCTCTTAAACATAAGATTTGGGGTCAAAAAGACCTCAGATCTCATATTTACACTAAAATGCAAAAACAAAAACAAAAAAGTAATTTGAATTTTTTTTTTTAATTTTTTTTTAAATGTCCCTTTAAGAACTATGGGCAGAAGTGACATTTTGACGTCACTTCCGCCCTGCATCTTCCCCTCAGTCAGCTCCATACCACAGACTGAGAAGGATCCTATCGCCTCCGCCGCTACTAACGGCTTCGGTAAGCGACGGAGGGCACAGGAGCGTGGCAGGAGGGGGGGCCCCTCTCCCACCACCGATAAAAATGATCTTGCGATGAATCCGCCACAGATACCATTTTTATCTGAAAGCCGACTGCCCGCTGAAGAAGAGGATACCGGGGTTATGGCAGATAGCTGTTGCCATAACAATAATATTCCTCTTCAAACAGCCGACGTTTAACGAGGGCGGGCGGTCGGCAAGTGGTTAAAGGAGCTGCAGGAATATCTGACAAGTACTGGCTGTATGGCAACATAGTTTAAGGGTGTGCACACTTATGCAACCATATTATTTTATTTTTTTATTTATTTTTTTTTAAATTGTATTTTTATTAAGATATCAAAGAACAAATACAAAATTGTAGAAAATTGTACAATATACTATCAATGAAAGTGTATCATAAACAATCATAATAGAAAAGAAAAAACAAAATAGGAGGTAACATTTATAAGTAAAAAGGAGAAAGAAAAATGTTCACAGATACTAGAAACACGTGTAAATTATATCATTTCCCTTTGGTGCACACAAAAAATGCAATATGGATAAAAATCTAGGGCCTCAAGATTAATTAGAGCCATATAATAGGTAAAAAATTCTACGATAGAAGCACTAGGGAGTTGGGCATGTTTGGTGGCATAGGGTTCCCGAATCCCGAAAGATCCCACGGTTCCCATATTTTATCAAATTGGGAGATGCAGTCATGTACTGAGGCCATCAAAAACTCCATCGTCCGAATCTCGCCCACCAGATGGAGAAATCCGGACCATGAAGGAGGCGTATTGTATAACCAGGACATGGGGATAAGCTTCTTGGCGGCCAACAAAATATAGGATATTAGTCTGTTTGTCTTTTTAGATACACCTAAAGAAGGTAATCCTAGCAGATAATTTAAGGGATCCATCGGAAAGGACACCCCAACCACCTTTTGTATAAGTAAATGCACATCACACCAAAAGGGTTGTATCAGGGAACATTGGCAGAAGATATGAAATAAAGAGCCTATACCAGTCCCACACCTCCAGCAATGTGGCGGAATCGAGGGTTTGTATTTATGAATTACGTCAGGAGTTTTATACCAGAACATGAGAATTTTAATGGCTGTCTCCCTCTGGGTGACACACTTGGAGGATCTAAAAGTAGATGACCAAATCCTGTCCCACATCTGTACTGTGACAGGACAGCCCATTAAGTGAGACCACCTGCTCATATAATGGTGCAAGGTCTCCCTGGTAGGAGTTGACTCATGGAGGATACGATAAATACATGAAATTAAATGTAGTTGATGAGGGCCCTGTGCACATAGATATTCAAAGGTAGTAGGCTTGTCTAGGGTCAGGATTGGCGATTTGGAGTGGAAGAAGTGTCTAACCTGCAGGTAAAAATGAAAAAGATGTGGTGGAATATCGAATTTTTCACCTAAAGTGTCAAAAGTATGAAGTCTCCTCATTATGGGATGTACCAGGTTCCGGAGCTGAAAGAGATGAGCATTGATCCATGGAAAAATCCTTCCCAGGAACATGCTGTCTGGAATGAGCGGATTGAATAGTACTTTCACAAGAGGAGAGCAGGGGGACACAAGGGGGTAGTGCTTGAGGCAATGGCGTTAAATGGTTAAAGTTAATGTCATTGGGCCCGTGCACTGATGTTTATATATGGGATCTAGAGAGGGGGGGCACCCCAAATTAACGAACATGGGTGAACCGGGTAGAGTACCCCTTTTTCAATGGCTGCCCACTGACTCGGGGCTTGAAAGGAAGTCCGGGACGTAATGGCCCCTAAATGTGTGGCATAGTAGTACTTAGTAATGTCTGGAGCTCCCAGACCTCCCCTGGACCTAAGGGAAAATATCACAGAGCTTGCTATGCGATTGGCTCTACCATTCCATATAAATTTTAGAAAATTCCTGTGGAGTGCTTGAAGTTGTGGGGCGGGTACAGCTACTAGAAGAGTTTCAAAGTGATAGAGCAATCTGGGTAAGATAGGCATTTTTAAAACATTAATCCTGCCTAAGAGACACAGGGGGTATTTGGTCCAGTTTGACAGGGATTTATTAATATCCAATAGCAGAGGAGGAAAGTTAGTGTTATAAAGAGATGCGTAGGAAGGAGTTAGTAGAACACCTAAATATTTATGAGAGGCGTTACACCATTTATAAGGGTATGATTTTTTAAGTTGGGATAATAAGGGCGGTAGAATGTGTATAGGAAGGGCTTCAGTTTTGGAAGTGTTGACTTTATATCCGGAAATAGCCTAAAAAGAAGCCAGTAGTTTATGTAGTGAGGGGAGAGATATCAACGGGTTAGTGATAGTAAGCAAAATGTTGTCTGCAAATAACGATAATTTATATTCCCCCTGTCTCATCACCACCCCACAAATATCTGGGTGTACACGGATAGACTCGGCCAGGGGTTCCAGACATAAAATAAAAAGGAGTGGCAAAAGAGGACAACCCTCCCGAGTCCCGTTTGTCATGGGGAAGCCAGGAGACAAGAAGGATGACATTTGCACCTGAGCTGTGACAGTCGAGTATAGGGCCTCTAAGGCTTTTAAAAAGGGGCCTTTAAAACCAAATATTTTCAAAGTTGCAAACATGTAGGGCCAACTCAGCCTGTGAAAAGCCTTCTGTGCTTCTAAACTCAGAATTAATGCCGAACGAGAAGTTCTATCTAAAAGATCTATTAGATCTATTGTACGCCGGGTGTTGTCTCCAGCATGTCTACCAAGCACAAGACCCACCTGGTCTCTGTGGATGAATTTGGGTATGAGTCCAGAGAGTCGAGAAGCAAGGATTTTAGTAAATATTTTGTAGTCCGAATTTAGAAGGGCTATGGGTCTGTAGTTATCAGGGACAGAGGGATCCTTTCCAGGCTTTGGGATGACCGTAATGAATGAATGGGAGAAATGTGAGTGTGGAGGAGTACCTTTAAGGAGGGAATCATATAAAGCCAACATGTGGGGAGATAAAATGTCAAAAAAAAAGATCTGTAATAGGAATAGGGCAAGCCATCGGGACCGGGGGATTTGTGTAATGGGAGATTTTTGATTATAGCTAAGAGTTCCTCAGCTGATACCGCCCCATTCAAACTCTCTAAATCTGTTGTAGATAGTTTCGGTAGCTTTAAATTGGAGAAAAAGGACTCAAACTTTTCCTGGGTAAAGTTAAAATGGTTCTCCGGGGTCAAGCAATTATACAAATTGCTATAAAATTTGCCAAAGATTTTGGACATCTCACGGGGGAGTGTGTTCTAGATCCATCTGACAGTTGAAGAAAGTCAGGGAGTGAATTAAACGGTCGTGGGCATAGCTTATTAACTAACATTCTGTGAGGTTTATTGGAATATTCATAAAATGTTTGTTTCGTCCACAGTATGGACCTAGCTGTTTTGTCAAGTTTTGTTGATTTAATTTGTTCCCTGAGATGGATGACTTAATTTCATCACTGTAGGACCACTCAAAAGCCTCTGCTCAGCAATTACCAGAGCAGACATCAAAGACTGGATAAGGCTATTTCTATCTCTTTTTAGCCGAGAGCTTTCAGCTATACATGCACCTATACATGCAACTCGGAAAACAGCCTTGTGTGCTTCCCACAGTGTAGAAACCTGAGATACAGATCCTGCGTTTAGGAGAAAGTACTCTTTCAAGCCATATGCTAGGATGGAGTGGGATACGTCCGACTGTAAAAGGTGTTCGTTAAGACGCCAATGACAGGACTTGGTATAAGTATGAGAAAGCATAAGGCCTAACATAATAGGCGCATGGTCCGACCATGTAATGGGAGCAATATCCGATTCAACCACATAGGGAATGAGTGGAGCTGAAACAAAAAAGTGATCAAGGCGAGAGTACATTTTATGGGCTGGCGAGTAGAATGTAAATTGTTTCGCAGAGGGGTGTTTTATCCTCCATGAGTCGAAAAGCCTGTTTAATCTAATACATTTACGAAAGGCGTTGGCTTGGGACAAGATTTATTTAGAAGGGGCAGTACCAAAAAGGGTTTGTCTATCCCTAGTGGGTGACATGACCAGATTGAAGTCCCCACCAACAATCATAAAAGGTTGTGAGCGATATTGAGGAGTATCAAAAAGCTTGTTGAGGAAATCAATCTGGCCCGTATTAGGAGCGTATAGATTCACCAGCGTAAAAGAAGCGGATATATACTCACACTCTAGGATAAGAAATCTCCCATGAGGATCCACGTGAGACCTCCCAACCTTAATAGGGCACGATTTTCTGATCAGAATTGCCACTCCCGCTTTGCCCGTGGAATCAGAGGCAAGAAAGGAGGTGGGGAAAAACTTTGAGGCAAATTTTAATGATCCGCTTGCCCGGAAGTGGGTCTCCTGGATCATTACCACATCCGCGCCCGATGCCCTAAAGTCCTTCAGGGCCATCCAGCGTTTGTTAATGAAACCCAGGCCCTTCACATTATAGGACATAATTTTCAAGGCCATGTTTGTAATCTATTCAGACAAGCTAGTGTAGAGATATCAGATAGCATAGGTATTGAAGTGTTAATAATTTGAGGGTATATATAATGAAGTTTAAGGGTTTTGTGAACAACCAGTATTTTTCCATCTCTAACCACCAGGTGGCAAACCCCCAGTGGATACCGTCTTACAATGAGATAATAGTGACAATGAAGTCTCAAACAAATCTGCAAACATGAGAAAGAAAAATAAAAAAGAGGGAGGAGCACAGAATGAATGGTGGGGGAGAATAAGGTTTAGAGGGGTTGGAGGGATGGGGGGGGGAATGGGGGAGAAAGAAGGGGGGAAAATGTTTGCATGTCCCTTCGGTAGAGGAGGGTATCTTGTTGATGTTCATGTTCTTTGCTTTTTATGTGGACTGTTGTATAAATGTGGTAAAAGTTGAGTACTGCGCAAATGCTGGTTATGTCAGTCCCCAGAATGTGACCTGATCTGTCTTTTAATGTGAAATTTTTCAATAAAAAGGATTTAAACAAAAAAAAAAAAAAAAGAAGCTATGCCCGGAGGTCAGAGTCACCCACCGTCTCCGGAATACCTCTGAAACGTAGGTTTTGTCTTCTTTCCCTGTTCTCTAGGTCCTCTTGTTGTAATTGTAGTTAAGAAACTGAGAGACGTAAGGTATGATTTTCCTCCTCGATCGCTTGTACATAGTTTATCATCTCATCGAATTTGCTCTCCAGAGTGTCTGTGCGATCTCCAATTTGGGTTATTTCTCCTCTCAATTCAGCAGCCAGTTTGCTGACCTCCACCGAGACATTGGACGTAATTTGTTGAAGTAAAAGCTGCAGTTTGGTGTCCAAGATGTCAGGGGTAAGAGTCACAGTTGGAGATGGAAAGTTAGGAGTTTGGTTCTGAGAGCTAGGCATAGGGGCTTTGGTTGCATCTTCCGAGTCGAGGGAAGGGTCTAGTAGGGCAAAGGGGTTTGCGGTGGAATTAGACTTAGGAGGTTGCGGTCTAGTAACGTAACGTTCCATGTTCGGCTCCTCCCGTGACCCGATCTGTGGTTTGTATGCTGGATTCCCGGATGAACTCCAGGAACAGGCTGAAGCTACGGTCTATCCTGGGGGGCGGCCGCCGGGTGGGTGAGCACAACTGCCTCCAGGCCCCAGACCCCCCCAAGGCACACAGTGGTAAAGGATCGGGCACTCCAACGCCCCCCGGGGGCCCGACCGCGGGTGGCTGCACAGTACAGTCCACTCACTGTTTCCCAAGGGGACGTCCGCAGCTGAGTCCGCAGGCCGCAGCAACGCGACAGGCCGCAATAGGCCTGGGCTATCTGTCCGAGGCACCTCCACGTCCTCCCCGAGCCGACGGGTCAGATCATATGTTCCCCGGAGGTGGATCGGCCGCCCGGTATGAACAGACAGTCCATCCACCCTCCGGATCGCGAATCCAATCCACAGGGAGCTCCAGAAGCCTATAGGCCCCAAGATGGCGGAGGACCTCTGTGATCCAGGGGAGGCCTCAGCATGGAAGTGGATCAGGCCGGTAGAACCCCAGATAGACACCGGGAGCGGGTTAGCAGGGGTCCGGGATCCAGATGGAAAAAAGTTTTGGCTGAAAAAGGCAGAAAATAACAGCGGATGGCACTGGATTTGTATTGGGTATGAGGAGCCGAGCTCATACACGTCTTGCCAGCAGCACGTCCGGACACGCCCCCCTATTTTTTTTTATTTTTACTTCCCTCCACCTAAAAGATTTCAGTTTGTTGTTCAATTAAGTTTATAGGTCACATTAAAGGTAGAAAAAGTTCTGAAATGTTTTATCTTTGTCTCATTTTTTTACACCACAGAAACCTGACATTTAATCAGGGGTATGTAGACTTGTTATATCAACTGTACGTAGCTGAAGTGTCAGAAAAACTTTAACAAACATTGCATCCTTTGTGTCATTCAAGCCCAGCAATACACAGAGACAAGTGTTTGTATTTCCAAAAGACCCAACACACAGACATAAGAAAATTTATTTGGTATATGCAGTGCAGAATACTGAGAAATGCAAAGACCTGTACATTGGGGAATCCAAGCAACCTCCAATAAATGAAAGGCCCAATATATAGTAATGGACAAATTCTACAGGTCAAGACTTGGCAATTTCCCTACACCCTAACAGCCTGAACAGCAGAAATGGCTTGGAAAATGAAAACATCTTCAACATTACAGAACAAGTCCAGCTGAGCTATCTAAACTGTTTATGAGGACTGATTTTTCCAAGGAGTTCTTAACTGACCAGGGAATTCACTTTATGACAAACATTTGCAAATTGTTCCAAATCATGCAATTGTGCATGTCTTTATACCATCCACAGGTGGATGGCTTGGTCAAATGGTAAAATAAGATTCTCGATCCATGTTGAAATGTGTATTACAAAGACATGGGAAGGACTGGGACTGCCTTTTGGTAGCATTAACATTTGCTATACGTAAGGTTCCTCAGGCATCCATGGGTTCTCCCCAACCACAACGCTACCTGCCTGGAGTTTCTATGTTCTCCCTGTGCCTGGGTGGGTTTCCTCTGCTACTCTGGTTTCCTCCCACACTCCAAAGACATGCTAGTAGGTTAATTAGCTTCTGTGAAAAAAAAAAATTGGTCCTAGTATATGAATGTGAGTTGGGGACCTTGGATTGTGGGATTCTTGAGGGTAGGGACCAATGTGAGTGTGCAAAGTATGTGTGGAGCACTCTGTAAATTGACAGCGCTATATGGGTACCTTAAATAAATTAATATATAATAGAGGAGTATCTTATTGAGACACAATGTACGGGGATAGGGGCAATTGTAGACACGCACCCACACTCACTCAGGTTGAACTGGATGTACTGGTGTCTGTATTCAACCTTACTAACTATGTAAGACTTACTGCTGAGAAACAAGTAAATATTTCATACTAGCCCGGCCTTGCTGATAATATAGATCATGATATCACCCGGTGCCAGGGTTTGCCAGGCTTTATCACAAACCTGAAACCTGAAAGAAGGAGGACTCAGATAAAGATAACATTGGAATTGGGAATCATTGAGGAATTGAAGTGTGAGTGGTCAAGCGCTATAATATTGCTTTCAAAGCCCAATGGAACTCAATGATCAAGCCCAATGATTTTTGAAAACTTAATGAAATTTTAAAATGTAATGCCTATCCAATCATCTGACTGGAGGAGGTCATTGAGAGATTAGACCTTACCAGTTACATGACCACCTTGGACCTCACAAAGGGGTATTATCAAATACCCCAAACCAAGGCTACAAGAGAGAAAAAAAAAGAATGCCTTTTAACCTTCAGGAAGCTCCGACCACATTAGAGCAGGCAATGTATACGTTATTGTGCCTCAATTTGAGGTATGCCTCTGCGTACTTTTAACTGTTGTTCACTTTGTCTTGGAAGAGGGTTGCCATCACCCCCAGTATAATTTTATCTTGTGCATTTTACCCTCTATGGGACTACAGGTAACCAAACCCACAAAGTTTTGTGGGTTTGTTTGCTTGTAAAATGCCTCAGCATACTTAGATCACATTGTTAAATTCTGTGAAGATTGGGAGCATCTCTTGCCTGAGGGTATTGAACTTCCTAAAGAGGGAGGGATTCACTGCAAACCCTGGGACATATGCTGTAAGGATGGAGGAAGCAAAGTACCTTAATACCTCCCTACATTGTAGGGACATGGTTAGTCAAACAAACAACCAGTTAGCAAAATAGAGGCTATCAAGGTACATGCATTCCTAGTTATCATTGGGTACCATCTGTGATTTGTGCCACATTTTGTCACTCTGGTGGTTCCATTGACAAATCAGACTAAGGGCTGAACATCAGTAATGGCAGAATGGACCCTAGAGGGCTTTTATAGAGCTCACATCCGCACTTTCATCAACATCCAGTACTGGTAGCTCCTAATTCCTCTAAAAAATGTGTTGTTCAGAAACACAGCTTCAGTGTGGGATTAGGAACCAATCTATCTCTCATCATTGGTCAGAGAGTACCCCATGGTTTTTCTCAGCCGAAAGTTTACTGTGGATTAAAAAAAAACTACATTCTTGTGGAAAGAGAATACCTAGCCTTAAAATGGGTTCTGGACTTTCTCTCTGCTATTATCTCTTGGGAAGAAAGTTTAGGTTGATCTGAAACTAGGCTCAAACCATGACATGGAGGTGCCAGAATAAGGGTGACCCAGTGGTTTCTTGCACTTTAGCAAATCAGGTCTACTGTGGAACACAGACCCAGTAGACAGCATAAAAATGCTGATACACTTTCCTGGGTCCATTGTCTGAGATCCTCTAGTGCCTCCACCCACTTCAGGGTCAGAATAGATTTATCCTGGATGGCATGTATAGATACAAAAAGAGAAGGAGGGCGCACCGACTTTGTGCATTACCAAAGATAACATTTATTTATAAAATAACAAGAATAATACTCACAAATGAGCTTTAAAACAATACTCCAGCAATTAGAAACAGTATCTCTAGACACCTGCAACCTGGACCAGATGTTTGGAGGAACCAGATGGCATCACAGACGGCTTACGCGTTATGAGGGAGAACCCTCTTCTTCAGAGACACAGCAATGGTAGATTGACATCCTGAAACATCCTCTTAATATACCCACAATCACATGTATGTGTCATGGTCGGGACACATCAAAATATCATATTTTTTCATTTAGACTTTAGTCATCACTCCAGGAGAGCACTCCCTCTCCCAACAGAAATGGCTGATTAAATTATACAATCCATTGGAAGGCTAAAGTCAAGAAACAGAACTCATGTTGAAACCGAGTAAACATGAATCTGATACGAAATCAGCTGACAATTGTCAAAATGTGTGTTCAGATAGAAGTTACAAAACTTTTGATTAAAAGAAAGCTTGGGTAAATAACCCCATTGTTTCAAAGGATAAAATTGCCTCCCTAGTCAAACCCTGATGCAGACTCAGGCTTCCCCTCAGACAATGACTGAGATGCTAAGTTAATGTTACACCATATGACACACACAGGCATAAATCTCTGAGCAGTCAATAATCCATATGTGCCGAAATTGTCTGACAGGAGAAATGGTTTGAACATTTAAAACCTGTATACATGTGATATAATAAATATATGTGATCATAAGTAACGCAAATACTAGATTGGATCCTAGGTAACAGATACGACCATAATGTTAATATCCATGAGTAATCTGCCATAAGATAGAAATATAATTTTGATACAGAACAAATGAAGAACTGTGTTTTAGATACCATCATTGTTGCAAAGACATAGAAACTGGGATCGCATTTACATGAAAACACCCATATAACATGTGTTGTCCCAAGACAAATAGGTTTTCTTAGGATATGCAGGAATTATGCATTTATCCATATAAACATCAATTGTGTGTGATATTAATTAATCAAATTTAGACTAAATGTATTATATTTTGTATCAGTTGCTGGGGTCCCTAAACAATATAGACATATATTCATAAGCCCCAATATATAGATAAATACCCATTATAAAAGAAAACATATTTTTTCTTTTAACAAATAAGTTTAGAACACATTTTCTGTCCTCAAACACACCTAGTGGCTGAAGATGATATTACCTAAATTCACCAGGTAAATCATTAGAATTCTCTTACCAATGGCGAATAAGCCAAACCTTCTGGGCTGAGCTTACAGTACCTGACCACGAGATTGTGTTTCCAGCGCGATACCATCGCGCTGGTTCTCAGCGACAGGGTACTGTGAATGTCGCGCTGGCTCGCTCATCTGGAAAGGAAAACTTTGTTTTCCTTCCGCGATGAGTGACAGGCAGCGCTGACAGCTGTCTAGTATGAATCCTGAGGCGGGAACACCGCGCCAAATTTTAAATGAAAAAACCGGCGTGGGTTCCCCCCTAGGAGCATACCAGGCCCTTAGGTCTGGCATGGATTGTAAGGGGAACCCCCTATGCCGAAAAATCGGCGTGGGGGTCCCCCCAAATCCATACCAGACCCTTATCCGAGCATGCAGCCCGGCCGGCCAGGAAAGGGGGTGGGGACGAGCGAGCGGCCCCCTCTCCTGAGCCGTACCAGGCCGCATGCCCTCAACATGGGGGGGTGGGTGCCTTGGGGGAGGGGGGCGCCCTGCGGGCCCCCCCCACCCCAAAGCACCTTGTCCCCATGTTGATGAGGACAAGGGCCTCTTCCCGACAACCCTGGCCGTTGGTTGTCGGGGTCTGCGGGCGGGGGGCTTATCGGAATCCGGGGGCCCCCCTTAATAAGGGGGCCCCCAGATCCCGGCCCCCCACCCTGTGTGAATGAGTTTGGGGTACATGGTACCCCTACCCATTCACCTAGGCAAAAGTGTCAATATAAAAAAAAAACACATTACACAGGTTTTAAGAATAATTTATTAGTCAGCTCCGGGGTCTTCTTCCGACTTCGGGGGGTCTCCTTCCGACTTCTCCCGGTGTTCGGCCTCTTCTCCCGGTGTTCGGCCTCTTCTCCCGGGCCCCGCCGCTATCTTCTTCCAGCTCTATTGCCAGCGAGGGGCCCGGTCTACTGCCGCTGTCTTGTCGCCGCTGTCTCGCCGCCGCTGTCTCGCCGCCGCTGTCTCGCCGCAGGGCGCCCCCCTCCCCCAAGGCACCCACCCCCCCTATGTTGAGGGCATGCGGCCTGGTACGGCTCAGGAGGGGGGGGCCGCTCGCTCGTCCCCACCCCCTTTCCTGGCCGGCCGGGCTGCGTGCTCGGATAAGGGTCTGGTATGGATTGGGGGGGACCCCCACGCCGATTTTTCGGCATAGGGGGTTCCCCTTACAATCCATGCCAGACCTAAGGGCCTGGTATGCTCCTAGGGGGGAACCCACGCCGGTTTTTTCATTTAAAATTTGACGCGGTGTTCCCGCCTCAGGATTCATACTAGACAGCTGTCAGCGCTGCCTGTCACTCATCGCGGAAGGAAAACAAAGTTTTCCTTTCCCGATGAGTGAGCCATCTCGGCGCTGGCTCCTGCGACGGGGCTCGTAGGTGTCAAATCTCGCCGAGAAGTGCGGCGAGATTGACACAATATCGCGGTCACCTACTGTATGATAATTTTATGAGCTTATTGTCCCAGATGGTATAAAGGATGTGAGGGCCTTAGAGAGAGAGGATCCGCACGCCAGATACACCCCTAGATGATCAAGAAGTCTGCTGATATTTGACCACTTACCATCTTGCAGGACCTTGTGACTGAAACCACTCGATGTACTTTTTGGCGGACATCTTCCCCTTTTAAACCGTTGGTAAGATACAGATCATACAAATCTTAATTATCTTTTCTCTCAAAATTGTAGGGATTATATTTTATAGTTTATATATTGACATTAATTGATTGTCTAGGCTGTGTATTATTGTAGCTGTGTTTGGGGGAAATTAGACAAACTTGTTTACATCAATTTAAATTTCTGTGGTTCCAGGGAGAGTACTATTGCCCAATTTAATTTTAGTAAGCTCTGTTGGTTTAATATTCATTTCAAATTAGCACTATTTTTCTGTTAACTCCGTGAGACATACTTTGGATTCGTTCTGGCCGGAGAAATTCAGAGGACTGTTTCCCCGAGCGACAAGGGATATTGTGTTCTTGAATATAAAGCACCATTATCGCACATATTTTTTTAACAGACCAATTTGGTCTCCCCTAAGTAAATTGTAATATTTAGATATATCATTTCATTGATGTGTAGATGTTTTGATATTGTGTGTGTGAAATATCAATCACCAGAAATTCCAATTCTGTTTGAAATTGCATAACTATACTCATTAATTAATAAAGTCAAATTATTTACTTATTCGTTTTGTTGGGAGATATTTATACATTGGTAAGAATACCCCATAAATTTAAAAATACTCAGGAAAGGATTGTGGTACGTACTGATTTTCTGAACTAGGTTCACAAAATTTACCGTAAGGTTGGAGGCACTGAGAAACAAAACACTGAGATCTTAATTAAGATTCCGTACCACACTCATAACATATGAGTAGACGCCCACCAGTGCCTGCCACACCCATCTGAATGGGCTCCGCCCGCCATGTCCATCCATCACACGATGCATACTGCACACTGCCATTAATCATCTAAGCACCAGAAAATCTCCCAGCATGGAGCTGTCTTATAAATAGGAAGCCATAACGCTGCTTCCGTCACAACACATAATTCTAACCTGCACTAGGCTGTCGTCTCATATGGTAACCAAACCCATTGTATCCCCATATCATGCTGCAACCTAACACTATTTATTTATTTGTTTATTTACACATATGAAACATCTAGAGATACTGTTCGTAATTGCTGGAGTATTGATAAGCCTTGTTTTAACGTTTATTTGTGAGTATTATACTTGTTATATTTTATAAATAAATTTTATCTTTGGTAATGCACAAGGTCGGTGCGCCCTCCTTCTCTTTTTGTATGTTTCAGTGCTAAGAATATCAATTGTTCTGAGGAGGGCAGCAAGACCTGTGACATTCCATATTTTTCCAAAAGGGTGGGCTACACCACCTACCCGTTTGACCAAGCTTCCGAGTGCAGGAGATTGTATTGTGTTGTTTGGCATGTATGGCATGCCAGATGCCTTTACTTTTTGTATGAAGACCATTTAATAGACAGTTTTTTATCCTTCCTTCTTAACTCCATTGTGATATGGGTAATAGTTATATCACTGGTCAATAGTCTGATGATTGGTTTTATCTACCCATTGGGGGTCTTTTTATTAGTTTTGTACCTTTGTACACTATATAATTAATTAATAAATAAATAATACTATATCTGGATATGTATGAAATATAACAAACATGTACATCAATTGTTGGGCTTGAGTAAACTATAGTGGCTAAGTGGTTAGCACTCTTGCCTTCAGCCAGTGGGTCATGGGTTCAAGTCCCACCCATGACACTATGTACATTATTTCAGGGGGGTTATTGATGAGTTTAATTTAATTTATATTTGTTATTAGGGAACATGCGAACGAGTAAACAACAGGGCCTAAGTGGTTAGCACTTCTGCCTTGCAGTCAGTGGATCATGGGTTCAAGTCCGACCCATGACACCACTTTCATTATTTAGAGAAAGTATTACATAGAGGTTATTGATACGTTTAATTTCAATTACATTTGTTATTAGAGGAATTATAAACAGGCTCTTATTGTAATTACTAGTTGTTGAATGGGGGATATATTATAGGTATTGTATTTTTTAATTTATCCCCAGGTGGCTTCCTTGTTGTGTGTCCTCCCCGTCCTGTATTTAGTGAAGTTTTCCACATTATTTGTAATTAGCTTTGTTACTGACGTTTTTTATTTTATATGTCTGCGGATGTGATTTATCTTTCAGGTAGAACCGCAATAAAATCTTGCCTATGGTAGCGACTTGCGGCTTCATTAATATGGCTGCGGTTGTGGTTATCATTTGAATACACCTACAACAAAATGGCGCATATCGTGGCTACACTTCAATGGCCGCCGGCATAGTATATATTCTAGTAATCTCCACCATCCAATCAGATCCCCCTACGGAAGACACGTGATTAGCCCTGTGTCGGCACATGTAGGGGAGGGGCCAGGACTGTGGAGGAGCTCAGATACATGCTTGTTTATACAAGCTGCTGACACATACAAGTTTGGAAGTCGTTTGGAGAGGAATCCTATGCATCCCCATTCAGCTGTGGACAACATCCAAAAATGTAAAGATTATATATTGCACATCAAAACAGAAAGAATATGGTACACACTGAATAGGTGTAATTTTAAGAGATTTCTGGGAAACTTAATTTGATAGAATGTTTCCTAATTCAGCTTTTGAGAACAAAAATGAATATAAAGTATTTTTTTTCTCTGTTGAAATTAAGGAATATGGAGGGGCAGGAGGCGGAGCCTAGCAGAGCAGACATGCATTGTTAGAGCTCCACACCGCTGAGGAGAGAAGAGAAGGACAAAGCGGAGCCTGCAGGCTCAAAATGTATCCATTTGAACCTTTTTGCCCCAGGGAACAAACTGTGAAAGTTTGGGCAGGAAATATGGTACTGGGAGGAAACCGTGGCAGAAATAAAAATCACCTCACAAAGAGCTCACAGGCACTCACTGCAGCTGAAGCAGCTCCAGTCACCTCACAAGATACAGCATCAGGGCGCTCTCACAGACAGAAAATGTCACAGCAAGACTCTCCATTTGAGTCAGATACAGAACAAATCCTCTCACAAACTTCTCCACAAGCCTCCTCAGTATCCCCAGAAATATTATTACAATTTGAAAAGATGCTTCATAAGGCTTTAAAACAAACCTCAGACCAAATAACAAAAAGCCTAACCAAAGAAATAAGAGAGCTGGGAAACCGCACCGCAGCCTTAGAAATAAAAATGGATGAAATTGAAATTACAACCCAAGAAGATATTACAGAATTGGAACAATTAAAAAAAGAGAATTTAATACTTCAAACTAAGCTCGAAGATTACGAAAATAGAGCCAGACGTTCAAACTTGCGCATAAGGGGAATACCTGAAACTGTGACAGACTTGCAATCTACTAATACTGCTCTATTACAAGAACTAAAGCCAGATATCCCTATTGAACGTTTAGAACTGGACAGAGTACACAGAGCCCTCACAGCCAAAAAGAAAGATGGACCCCCACGTGATATAATCACAAAATTTCATTATTACAGAATGAAAGAACAAATACTAATTGCTTCAAGAGAAAAAAAGGAACTTAATTTTCAAGGACACAATTATTAAATTTTTGCTGACCTATCCCAACTTACTATTACTAAAAGACGATCCATGAAACCCCAACTAATGGAACTGCAACGCCACAACATTATGTATCAATGGGGCTTCCCCTTTTCAGTCAGATTTAACTACCAAGGTACAATTTACAGAAGCAGATCAGCAGATGAACTACAACAAACCCTTTTAAAATTAAATCTGACAGAACCCACAAGCAGCAACTCTCCGGGAGAATCATCATTCTCACAAAAGAGGCCGTTATGCCACATCATCCATGGACCAAGAAGATTCAATGGACTGACATCCTAATTCCTGATATCTCTTAATTTATTATACTAAGAGATGGTTCTCTTAAAAAAACCTATATTTATAACTGAATGTAACTGCATTCTGATAATCACACACTGTGTGGGATCATGTTACATTCCAGTTATATTTCTTATTACTTCTGATTCATATAGCCTTAGAATATATAAGTGAAATAAGGAAATTCTTGTTCAGTTATAAATTATCAGGTAATAATAGATTTATTACTTTTTAGGACAAATATGTTCAATAATCCAAAAATAATGGAAGCTTTTTCTTTCTTTTCTTAAAACAAATATATTATTATCTAACTAGTTCCTAGAATTATGTTTTTGTTTATTCTAATCTGAAGCAATACAACCTCAATTTTATGAGTTAACATATCTAAACAGTTGCATATGAATAAAATATGTAATTGTTTACTCTAAAATGGTTAAAATCCCAAAATAATTCAAACTATCTTCATCAATACCAAAGTTATTAACAGTACCTTTCTAACTGAATTATTTAGCCTAGGGCAAGACTAACCATATACAACCACCCTGGAATAAATAATTTCAACAAAAACTATATTCTGCACTCCAATTAATGAAACATCATTTTGATGTCTTTTGACATAACACTTCTCTCCTGTAAGCGGAAGATCCGTGTACCCCCATTAGCCCTCCTCATTCTCCCAATCATATTATGTGGGAGTGTGACGAAGGCACTTATTCCCCTGAGAGAGATATTTACTCTCTTTCACGGGTAAATTGTGATTACTTGCAAAAAATAATTTATACAATGTATCATTTAAACTCATATGTTTTTTGTTTACTCTTTACTCCAGAATTCACTGGTTTCTTTTCTATCTATTCATCTCTTCAGTCCACACAGGTTGATCTGCGCAGTCAGCTCTGCATAACAAAAAGTAAGTCAAAACTATTTGATCTATTGCCATGGCACCACTGAATATACTTTCCCTGAATGTTCAGGGAATAAATGTCCCTCAAAAAAGGACCAAAGCCTTCCGTACTTTCCATAACAAGAAGGCTCACATAGTATGCCTCCAAGAAACACACTTCACCAAAGATTCTACTCCAAAATATATTTCTCCTTTTTATCAACAAATTTACACGGCTTCTGCCTGTACCAAGCAAAGGGGAACTCTAATTGCATTTCACCGATCCACACCATTCACCTTATCATCAGAAATTAAAGACCCAGAAGGTAGATACCTGATACTCATGAGTTATATAATGGATACAGCAATCACTGTGATTTCCTACTACGCTCCTAACAAACAACCTACACCATTCCTCTCACATATATTACAAGTGATTAATACACACAAAATAGGAACAGTGATAATGTGTGGGGATTCGAACCAGGTCCTCCTCCCATTTATAGATAAATCACCTTTTACACCATCCAAAATAACCTCTAGATTACCTTTTTCTCAACTTCTTTCCATATACAATCTGGTAGATTCATGGAGAGAAAGTAACCCAATGAAAAAGAAATTCACTTATTTCTCGCACCCTCATCAAACCTTCACCAGAATAGATCATATTTTTCTAACAATAGGAATGATACCAGAAATTATTGCATCAGATATAATTCCGATTCCGTGGTCTGACCATAATGCAGTATACACTACTATAGCCTCAGCCATACCAAAAGCGCATGACCCAACGTGGTACTTACCGGACATAATGCTCAAACACCCACTACATCAGATGGCCATTGAACAAGCTTTAAAGGAATACATATCAATTAATAATACAACAGACATCTCCCCAATAACACTGTGGGAAGCTCATAAGCCTGTCTTGCGTGGTACAATACAAAGACAAATGGCACTATTTAAACGGGTACGCAAAAATCTAGCAAAAAAACTAGAACTCAATTTTAATGCAGCCTACATATCATTTCAAGATAATCCATCTCAGAGTACAAAATCTCATCTGGAAAAATCTAGATTGGAATACGATCTATTTCTCACTGAGTCAGTTGATAAATCCCTCAAACGCTCCAAACACAATTTCTACATGAATACAAACAAAGCAGGTACATATTTGGCTCGGGCATTAAATTCAACTAACAAATCTTTCAAACCAATACGTTTGAAATTATCAAAAAATGTTTACACTTGTAATCCAGTTAAAATAGTCCATAAATTTCACTCACATCTCGCAACTTTATACAAGACAAACAATGGATTTAATCCTACAAAAGCTGAATCCTTCTTCTCAAAAATAAACTTACGTGAGTTATCTCAGAATCAAAAAAGCAGTTTGGATGAGCCTATAACTATAGATGAAGTTGCTAACGCCATAAAAGACCTAAAACTTAACAAAAGACCAGGCCCAGACGGCTACTCGGCTTTATACTATAAAACATTCTCAGAAATACTCTCTCCCATTCTCACTGAAACTTTTAACAAACTTCTAGATGGACATTCTTTTCGGCAAGAAACACTAATGGCAATTGTTTGTATGATCCCAAAACCCCTTTCTGATGATACTTCCTGTGTGAATTATCGGCCTATCTCTCTGTTAAACCTCGATATTAAATTATTAGCAAAAATAATAGCAAAACGCCTCAATAGCATTATAGGAAAATTAATACATAGAGATCAAGTAGGCTTCATGCCAAATAGACAGGCAGGCGATAATATACGCAGGGCAGTGTTATTGGCACATATTGCTAAAAAACGGAAAATCCCTTTATGTTTTCTATCTCTCGATATTAAGAGGGCATTTGACACAGTATCCTGGCAATATATGCAATATTCATTACAAAAATGGGGTTTTGGACCCCACTTTTTAACATGGATCAAAGCATTATATAATAAACCCAAAGCCTATATAAAATATGCTGGATACAAATCTGAAGCCTTTAATATCGAAAGAGGTACCCGACAGGGTTGCCCATTATCTCCCTTATTATTTGCCCTTATACTCGAACCCATGGCCCAATACATCAGAACAAACCAAACTACAACTGGCATTAAAGTAGGAGGTATTACACACAAATTATGTATATTTGCAGACGATATATTACTTTTTCTATCATCACCACAGGTCTCTGGTCCTAACTTAATACCAGCTCTTGATGGATTTGCAGCCCTATCCGGCCTTATGATTAATCCTAAGAAATGCCTAGTGCTTAATATTTCACTCACAAACATGGAATTGATCCCGGCTAGGGCTGCACTCCCATTCACATGGGCAGAAAAATCAATCCCATATCTTGGAATTCATTTAACAGCATCTCATTCTGACTTATTCTCAACCAATTATCCTCCTGTATTAAGACAGATCACAAATCTAATAAAACAATGGTCCCAACTTCCTTTATCCTGGATAGGGAAAATTAATGCAATCAAAATGACTATTCTACCCAAATTGCTTTATCTATTCAGAGTCCTCCCTATTCCAATTCCTTCCTATTTTTTGAGAATAGTACAAAAAAGAGCAACTTCGTTTATATGGGGCTCTTCTAAACCACATATACCTATACACACACTACATCTTCCCAAAAATAAAGGAGGCCTGGGATACCCTAATTTTACTAACTACTACAGAGCAGCACATTTGGCCAGTCTGTCCAAATACCATGCAAAACAGGAAATCCCATTATGGGTATTTATAGAGGCTTCAGAAAATGACCCTCTATTAATATCAAATTTATTATGGCTTGATCCTAAAGACCACTTTAAAATTCATAATCCCATAACTAAACACTTCTTATCTCTCTGGGATAAACTAAAAACCAAATATCAGTTACAATCTCCACACAATCCTCTCCTTTCTTTTATCAGAAATCCGGCCTTTTATCCGGCATGGATCTACCCAAATTCTTTTAAAGCTTGGACAACATCAGGCATTCAGACACTAAATGACTTCATAGCATCTAAATCATTCCTTTCATTCCCATCGCTTAGAGAAAAATATGATCTACCAAACTCTGAGATATTTAGATATCTCCAAATCAAAAATTTCTATACACCATTCCTAAAGGGGGATACACCATTATCCCAATTATCCATTTTTGAATCAATCTGTACAAAAGATCCATTTGCTAAAGGTACAATTTCATCACTTTATAATCAATTATATGGAGTAGCAAATCTTAATAGACCCTCTTACGTTCAGAGGTGGGAGGAGGACCTGGGACGAACTTTAGAAGACACGGACTGGTCTAACATATGGCTCACATCTAAGTCATCTTCACCCAACATCTTAGCACTGGAGACAAATTATAAAGTCCTAACTCGCTGGTACCTTGTACCCGCTAGAGTGGCAAAATATTCACCTAATACCTCAGCTCTTTGTTTTCGAGGATGCCCAGAAATAGGCACATATTTACACATATGATGGACGTGCCCAGTAATCCAAACCTTCTGGAAGGAAGTTTTCGTGATTGCATCTAAAATATTTAAAAAGATAATACAACCAGATCCATATTTAACTTTACTTAATCTAAAACCGGAATGGTTAACACTCTCTCAATTCAAACTTATGATCCAACTAATAACGGCTGCAAAACAAACAGTGGCCAAGGCATGGAAATCTCCTACATTGGTACTAGCAGAAACAATTCACAGAATTAATAATACAATGTCCCATGCTAAGATGGTAGCCATCGATCAAAATCAAATTCCAAAATTTGAAAAACTTTGGCACCCTTGGATAAAACAACAGTTCCTGTCAAATTTCAATGACTCTGTCCTGTTGCCATGGTAACAGATTAAATGACTTACAGAGACACCCATTCTAAGGCTTCAAAGAGAACTAAAAAGAATAATAAACTGACGTGCGGGACAACCTTGTGGACCATACCTCTACCTTTCAACCCTTTTTCTTCTTTCTCTTTCCTTTTCTCCACCTTACGATTAAAGCTCATTATCAGAATTTATTTGACCTATATACACTCTACTTGTAAACAATATGTATAGTAGGTATAAATCATTTAAATACCTACAAAAGTAACTAAGGAAATGATATATATCTTTAATTTAGGTTTACGTGAACCCAAAGTTTAATATTTGAAATTTCATGATATTTACCTATATAAACCCTACTGTAAAACAATGAGCTTACTTTATAGATCCTTGTAAACTTACTTTATGTATCTTTATAACATTGTATACTCAATAAACTTCTTTGACAAGGAAATTAAGGAATATACTGCAATGGCTTCTTTTTAAAAATGACAGACTGCATATCGTTTTACAGCCCAAAAATATTTCAGTAACTACATAGACAGTATTTAGCCGCTTATGGTAGGTTGTATTTTGAACAAGAAAAACAATCTGCTTTTAATCAGAGAATCAACTTTAAAGTTTATATCACACAAAAAAAAATACAGCCAAATAATGTACTGACTCCGTTAACAATAATTCAAAATTTGACTTGGCCGCATCTTGAACAGAAGAGATGCCAGGCAGTTTTTCATCAAAATAAGATCAAAAGAATGTATTGCTTTACAATAGTTTACTGACTCCACACATAGTATGTACACACGGTCGGATTTTCCAACGGAAAAAGGTGCGATCGGATTGTGTTGTCGGAAATTTTGATCGTGTGTGGGCTCCATCGGACTTTTTCCGTCGGAATTTTGGACACACAAAGTTTGAGAGCAGGATATACAATTTTCCGACAACAAAATCCGATAGTTTAAATTCCAATTGTGTGTACACAAATCCGACGCACAAAGTGCCACGCATGCTCAGAATAAATTAAGAGATGAAAGCTATTGGCTACTGCCCCATTTATAGTCCCAACGTACGTGTTTTACGTCACCAGGTTCAGAACGGATCTGGTCGGATTTTTCGAAAATTTTGTGCGACCGTGTGTATGCCAGACAAGTTTGGCCCAAAATCCGTCGGAAAAAATCCGATGAATTTTGTTGTCGAAATGTCCGATCAATGTCCGATCATGTGTACAGGGCATAAGAGTTTTTTTCTAGGCCACAGTTTAATGAGAAGAGATCCTAGTTAGAGTACACAATTTCAGAGAGAAAATAGCTACAAATAGGCTTGGTTGATGGGAATAGGTTGGGAGCTATGAGACAATAAGCATGTTTTAGCCTGCAGAAAACATTTTAAATTTTGCAACTGAGGGGAAGCTGTTTAAACTGTAAACTTTGAGGCACCAAGCAGGATTTATCCTTCAGAAAAACAACTGCACAAATTTGGCCACTGAGGGCCTTGAGTGTTACCTTGACAGTATGATGTCAGGCCAGTAGCAGTAGAAGAAACTGATTATGATGGCAGGGTGTGATTATGTTGGTGTGAAAAGGTAATGGTGGCAGGTTAACCTAAACAATGCCTCGCCCCACAAGCAGAGCTCGAGTCACAGTGCTGCACTCACCCTGGTATAAACCACAGTGCCCTTAAGATATTATCCAAATAGGTAAAATGTATGATATATAAGGTATGACACTGTGTATATAAATAAATAAATAACAAAAGCTAAATAGAACTATGTGAGTGGGTAAAAACACTGAAGACTAATGCCCCGAACACACGGTCGGATTTTCCGATGGAAAATGTCCGATCGGAGCGTGTTGTCGGAAATTCCGACCGTGTGTGGGCTCCATCAGACATTTTCCATCGGATTTTCCGACACACAAAGTTGGACAACAGGAGATAAAATTTTCCGACAACAAAATCCGTTGTCGGAAATTCCGATCGTGTGTACACAAATCCGACGGACAAAGTGCCACGCATGCTCAGAATAAATAAAGAGATGAAAGCTATTGGCCACTGCCCCGTTTATAGTCCTGACGTACGTGTTTTACGTCACCGCGTTTAGAACGATCGGATTTTCCGACAACTTTGTGTGATTGTGTGTATACAAGATAAGTTTGAGCCAACATCCGATGGAAAAAATCCTAGGATTTTGTTTTCGGAATGTCCGAACAAAGTCCGACCGTGTGTACGGGGCATTAGAGGAATGACGCTGACATCAGGGAGAAAGAACTACACCTATAAAACACAAACCAGGGCAAGGCAAAGACAACACAAACATTAAGGTGTAAAACATCCAAGGCTTTATTAAACAATAGTAAAATATATACTCACAAAAGTGATATTAAAAGCAAATATAGTACAAAGGAAACAAGACCACTATATCACAAAACAATCCCTGGAGGGATGAAAGGATGAGCAGCCACAGGGTCTGGACCTCGGTGGAGCCAGCTGACAGGTGAGAGACCGCAGGGGATGCCAGGATTCTACACTCCCGCTCGGCTTCCTCGGCTGCTCATCCTTCCATCCCTCCCAGGATTGATTTGTGATGTATTGAGGCTAGTTTCCTTTGGACTATATGCGCTTTTAATACCATTTTTGTGAGTATATATTTTACTATTGTTTAATAAAGCCATGGATGTTTTACTACACCATGAGGTCTGCTCTGCCTTCCCCTTGCCCTGGTAAATGATGGCAGGCCAGTGATTGGAGTTGGTAATTCTGTAATAATGTTTTTGTTGCCATTTTCAAAGTAAAAATTATTCTACTCCTTCCCTTAACCTTTCCCTCTTTATTTGTTCCCATTTCCCTCTTCCCCAACCAAACCTGGGAATACCAGGTCCAATGATGTAACAACTTTTATATTTCTGAGTTTCTGGATGCACTTAAAGGGGTTGTAAACCCTCGTGTTTTTACACCTTAAAGAGGAAGTAAACCCTGATGGGTTTACTTCCTCTTTGTTTCCCTGCAAAGGTAAAGCATAAAGGGCTACCATGTATCGCACAGTAGCCCAGTATGTGTCACTTACCTGACACAGGAGCCTGCGATGTCACCGCTGTTCCCTCTTCCACGAAGCGTCTAACTTCTTTCCGGGTATCGCGGCTCCGGCGCTGTGATTGGCCGTAGCCGCGATGACGTCACTCCCGCGCATACGTGCTGGTGCCACCACTAACGGCACGATCGCTGTTAGAAATGGCACGCACAGTGCGCCTGCACGCGCCATAGACATCGGCGCCTGTCTTTTGGAAATATCTCCTAAACCATGTAGGTTTAGGAGATATTTTTTGCACCTATAGGTAAGCCTTAATCTAGGTTTACCTGTAGGTAAAAGTGGTCTGTAAGGGTTTACAACCACTTTAATGCATCCTATGCATTGAGGTGAAAAACCTTCTGTCATGCAACAGCCCCCCAGACCCCCACGGGGATGAGCACACCAGCTCTAGCCGGTGTCTCGTGTCCTGATTGGATAGATTAATAGCAGTGCAGCCCTTGACTCCTGCTGCTGTTAATCAAATCCAATGGCGCAGGCGCCGGGCCGAGTCCTGCTGTCTGTGTCAATAGACGCAGCAGCAGGACATGGGAGGGTACCCGCACAGGTGTCCCGAAGGAGAGCACTTCTCCGACGAGGCACTCGAGAAGAGGAGGAGCCACGAGCGCTGCTGAGGGGCCCCAGAAGAGGAGTATCGGGGCCACTCTGTGCAAAACCAACTGCACAGAGGAGGTAAGTATTACATGTTTGTTATTAAAAAAAAAAAACAAGGGTTTGGTAACCCTTTAAGCTGTCCATGTATACAACAAGCTGCTGCTCACCGGTGTCACGTATCCATGTCTGCAAGTGTGGTGTATCGGAAAGCTCCTGGCAGTTTCAACACATGTGAACAAACGAATATAGCTGGAATCCACTGTAGCTCTTGCAAAACTTTATTTACTTGAGAGAATACAACATACAGTCCTCCATGTTCATGCATATCGACCCTCAGCAGGTCCTAATCATAGCAAAAAAGGAATCAAAAGAAGACAAAGATTTGTTTCCACCATCCCTCTGCTTCTCTATGTGATGTCAGTTCATTGTTTTGGTTCTTTTTTTTATTTTGTTACATGTGTTTGGATTATTGTATTGCTGCACATGTTTATTTTAATACTTGGAAATGTTATAATTTATATGCTATTTATATGTGATAACCAGCATTCTGTGTTAGCTCGCAGGTGTTGATTAGATTAGTCCACACCTGTGTGGACTCTCACGGATTGGCTGAAAAGTTTTTCAATGTGCCAAAACACAGAAGAAATATGCCCATGGGACTTTTGAGGGATCAAGCCAAAGAAAAGTACCAAACAACTGTATAAAAATAAATATAAGACAACTTTATTGTTCACATACAAACATGTAAAAAACACAGACAGTGAAAAAGTGTTTTCATAGAATGCATCAGTATACATTACAATTACACAGCACTAAAACATAACTGCCAAGATATATACAGTATATGGAATGCAGATACTGTGAAATTGCTTCTCAACGCATTTCGTGAAACAAAGTTCACTTCAGGAGATAAAGCAACTTTCCAGTTAATAACCCACTTCTGCAAAGAGACCATGTCATGTCAAAAAAAGGGAGGAGAGGAAAAAACTAAAAGAAGTTTTTAAATGTACTGTATGTCTTCTTTTGATTTCTCCTTTGCTATGATTAAGACCAACTGAGGGTCGATATGTGTGAGCCTGGACGACGGTATGTTGTATTCCCTTGAGTAAATAAAGTATTGCAAGAGCTACAGCGGGTCCTGGCTATATTGATGTATTCATTTAAGCTGTCCACACAATTAAAAAAAATAGTTTTGTTCAACCAGCAGGTTGAAGAACCTGGCTCACCCCGTACTAGCTGCTTGTGAAGAACCTTTGCCTTTCCTTTATGCCGCGTACACACGAACGGACTTTACGGCATACTTGGTCCGGCGGACCAGAGTCCGCCGCACAATCCGATTGTGTGTAGGCTCCGGCGGACTCTTTTTTCCCAAAAGTCCGCCGTACCTAGATTTGAAACATGTTTCAAATCTTGGTCCGCCGGACTCAGTTCCTGACGGAAAGCCCATTCATCTCGGTCGTCTGTATGCTGGTCCGACGGACCAGATACAACGCAAGGGCAGGGTATTGCATCTCACGATCGCTGCAATAGGAAAAACACATTTTCCTATTGTGGTGAGCGTGGAGCCCCCCCCACCACAAAGCACCTTGTCCCCATGTTGATGAGGACAAGGGCCTCTTCCCGACAATCCTGGCCGTTGGTTATCGGGGTCTGCGGGCGGGGGGCTTATCGGAATTCGGGAGTCCCCTTTAATAAGAGGGCCCCCAGATCCCGGCCCCCCACTGTATGTAAATGAGTATGGGGTACATGGTACCCCTACCCATTTACCTAGGGAAAAAGTGTCAATAATAAAACCACACTACACAAGGTTTTGAAGTAATTTATTAGACAGCTCCGGGGGGGTCTTCTTCCGGCTTCGGGGGTCTTCTTCCGACTTCGGGGGTCCCTCCGGTTCCTCTTCTCCCAGCGTCTGGTTGGTTCTTCTCCGCTCTCTCTGGCCTCTTCTCCCGGTGTTCCAGTTCTTCTGACGGCTCCTCCGATATCTTCATGCTGCTCTTTTGCCAGTGGAGGCCCAGACTTCTGGGCTTCTTCTCTTCTTCTCTTCTTCCCATGTTGACACGACGGTCTCTCCGGCTGGAATGCTCTCTGAGAGCTCCGATGTGACTTATATAGGTGGAGACCTCACCCCCTTATGCCATCACAGTCCCTGGGCATGCTGGGACTGTGATGTTTTAGGGGGGCATGGTCACCGGGTGATGTTGAAAACGCCCCCTAAAACGTCACAGTCCCAGCATGCCCAGGGACTGTGACGGCATAAGGGGGCGGGGTCTCCGCCTATATGTCACATCGGAGCTCTCAGAGAGCATTCCAGCCGGAGAGACCGTCGTGTCAACATGGGAAGAAGAGAAGAAGCCCAGAAGTCTGGGCCTTCACTGGCAAAAGAGCAGCATGAAGACAGCGGAGGAGCCGGCAGAAGAACTGGAACACCGGGAGAAGAGGCCAGAGAGAGCGGAGAAGAACCAACTGGACGCTGGGAGAAGAGGAACCGAAGGGACCCCCGAAGTCGAAGAAGACCCCCAAAGCCGGAAGAAGACCCCCCCGGAGCTGTCTAATAAATTACTTCAAAACCTTGTGTAGTGTGTTTTTATTATTGACACATTATTGACACATTTTTCCCTAGGTAAATGGGTAGGGGTACCATGTACCCCATACTCATTCACATAGGGTAGGAGGCCGGGATCTGGGGGCCCTCTTATTAAAGGGGGCTCCCGGATTCCGATAAGCCCCCCGCCCGCAGACCCCGACAACTAGGGATGAGCCGAACACCCCCCTGTTCGGTTCGCACCAGAACATGCGAACAAGAAAAAAGTTTGTTCGAACACGCGAACACCGTTAAAGTCTATGGGACACGAACATGAATAATCAAAAGTGCTAATTTTAAAGGCTAATATGCAAGTTATTGTCATAAAAAGTGTTTGGGGACCTGGGTCCTGCCCCAGGGGACATGGATCAATGCAAAAAAAAGTTTTAAAAACGGACATTTTTTCAGGAGCAGTGATTTTAATAATGCTTAAAGTCAAACAATAAAAGTGTAATATCTCTTTAAATTTTGTACCTGGGGGGTGTCTATAGTATGCCTGTAAAGGGGCGCATGTTTCCTGTGTTTAGAACAGTCTGACAGCAAAATGACATTTTGAAGGAAAAAACCCATTTAAAACTACCCGCGGCTATTGCATTGCCTACAATACACATAGAAGTTCATTGATAAAAACGGCATGGGAATTCCCCAAAGGGGAACCCCGAACCAAAATTAAAAAAAAAAAAATGATGTAGAGGGTCCCCCTAAATTCCATACCAGGCCCTTCAGGTCTGGTATGGATATTAAGGGGAACCCCAGCCAAAATTTAAAAAAAAAATGACGTGGGGTTCCCCCTAAATTCCATACCAGACCCTTTAGGTCTGGTATGGATTTTTAGGGGAACCCCGCGCCAAAAACGGCGTAGGGCCCCCCAAAAATCCATACCAGACCCTTATCCAAGCACGCAACCTGGCAGGCCGCAGGAAAAGAGGGGGGGACGAGAGTGTGGCCCCCTCCTGAACCGTACCAGGCCACATGCCCTCAACATTGGGAGGGTGCTTTGGGGTAGGACAAGGGCCTCATCCCCACAACCCTGGCCGGTGGTTGTGGGGGTCTGCGGGCGGGGGGCTTATCGGAATCTGGAAGCCCCCTTTAACAAGGGGACCCCCAGATCCCGCCCCCCCGTGTGAAATGGTAAGGGGGTACTTACCCCTACCATTTCATAAAAAAAACTGTCAAAAATGTTAAAAATGACAAGAGACAGTTTTTGACAATTCCTTTATTTAAATGCTTTTAACACTTGCTGTTAACACTTACAAAGTTACAGCAAACAGATTTGCTGTAACTTTGTAAGTGTTAACAGCAAGTGTTAAAAGCTAGAGTGTGTTAGACATGCTACTAAATTATAGCATGATAGAACATCTGCGTCTAAATGAACGCATGTGGATGAGGGAAACAAAATACCTCTACAAGGTAAGCGGACCTAATAATAGATGAATACTAATAAATATGAATACAAATGTGAAATATGACAAATACATATAAACACATCAAAGTAATAAATGCAAATTCAAATGGGAAATATGACAGATAACCGCATCAAAGTGCACAAGTAAGCATAACTGAATCACAGCATTACTAGATGTGGTGCAATGAATAAATGAATATAAATGCATCAAAGTGCAAATGTGCCAATATGCATAACTAAATACCAATATTACTCAAATGTGCAACATATAAACGCATAAAGTGCAAATGTGCAAATAAACATACTTATTCCAATATAAATATATATATGAGCATGTAAAAAGTGCTAAGTGCAAAAAACAAAACAAAAAGTAATTTGGCGTCACACAATTCATGTGTAAAAAAGTCCTCAATGGAACCAAAAAATATAGTTCACTATGAAGTCCTACAAAAGGTATAAAGGTGCCTAAACGTGATGTCCACTGGTGATACAATCAAACTTGCTAGTAACTCTCAAAGTGCCACAAACCATGCAATGGTGCGATTCGGTGACCTCAAAGGTAATGCACTCACCTCAGAGCGTGTGACCAAGTCGCTAGACAAAGTCAAACCACGCTTGTGAACCACCCCGGGTTCTAAGTAGATCACAGGATCCCAGACTCCAATGCAGTAAAGAGTATATAGATGGGAAGAAAAAACTATATAGTATAATACCGTTTTAAAATGTATTAAAAGATATAGATACTCTCCCCAAAAGGGGTACTCACAATATATAGGTGCATCAGTGCACTCGCCAGGATGGAGCGAGAGACAGCTGAGCTGCCTATTGAGGAGACGCACACCATACCCTCACGAAAAGTATCATACTTGCCATGTTTAGAGCGGTGCACTGACGCACCTATTTCATTCCCCACAATTTTTTAAGTGACATCATCCTGTCCTCCAAAGTAGTTCAAGGATATTTTTTGGTTCGGCAGATTGGTTACAAAAAGTTATTGATAATCTAGCATTTTGAAAGGGTGTTTTTCATTTCCTAACCAAAAAGAGGGGGAAGGGAATTTGGGACTTTAAATGAGGCGATGAATATGTAGGTTCATTGGCCTCCATCCCTAGTACTATATATAATATAAAGCAAAGTGGGACTTTAAGTGAAGCATAACTGCAAAGTAAATACGCAAGGACATGTTTGATAATTCTTTGTCTAAATACAAGATTGGGGGTAAGAAATGTAACCAATATAAAATTGATAACAAAAGTAATTAAATATCTTGTATTTCATTTACTTTCATTTTTTGTATTTACTTTGCAGTTATGCTTCACTTAAAGTCCCACTTTGCTTTATATTATATTCATTTCCTAACCACCTACAGTATTTAAATGTGTTTTTCTGTAAGAATGTTCCCAGAACAGTCACCAGCATATCAATCTTCAATTCAAAAAGCTTTATCAAAGTACCAGGCAGTAAATTGACCTTTTGGGGCGACATAGGGTGTCAAGGTCCTGATTCACTCTAATCAATTTATCATCATAATATTCAATCATTTACAGAAATATTGCTCTCCAAAATTGTCTTCCCATTTCTTTAAAAATGCTGATGTTATTGTTCCCACATTAGAGAATTGTATTTTAGTATTGCTTTGCTTTCAAATATTTCCCACAATAAATAACATGCCACTATAGTTTCATTTTTCCCTTCTTCACTGCTATGGTGAGACTTTTATATTGTTTAGAGAAATGGTTGTATGCACAGATGAAACTTTACATGCCAGCTTTTGACAAACTTTGATTTGGACTTTTAAGGACTTTTAACTAGAACCTAGAGAGAAATAAAGTTGAGTAGTGTTGGGGAAGACCTGTTTTCGACAAACGTTTTTTCCAGCCCTGTACTGATCAGCAGTGGACTAAGCATGACAGGTAATACGTTTTTTTATGTATAGGTTCCCAGTATGCAGGATTCTACTACTTTCTATCCTGTAGTGCAGAGATATGCAAATATTGGACCTCCAGCTGTTCAGAAATACAAGCCTTCAGAAATACAAATTCCATGAAGCATAGCAAGATTCTGACAGCCACAAGCATGACACCCAGAGGCATGATGGGACACACAGGGCCCGTTCCTAATTTTACTGTAACATGCTGAGGATTGCTAAGCGATATACACTGGAGAAAGAAAAATACTTATGTAGTCTAGTATTCTGAGGATTAAAATATGATGAGTAATGGAGACAGCGATTTCATTTCAGTTTTCTCTAGCAAACTCTGAATTGCAATGTTATATAAGAGGAGGCTAAGATATCGTAACAATGCAAGGATTGAAACAGTTCAGTGAGTGGGGTGTATTTTCTCACTTGACCCCAGAGTTACACTGCCACCTACAGGAGGATGAACACTGTTAAACAAAAATAAACACTGACCAGTCCTCTACTTAGAAAGGTTTATCTCAAGATTTTTTCTTCAGTCAAGACTTCTCTACACACTGCTTGAGTTAGTCTCTTTATGCAGTTATCCCAATCTGCATACCTTCAGCAATAGCTGAAAATAGGCTCCCATAGATTGACGTGAGATTTGCCACCATCCCTAAACAGTACAATAAGAACCTCAAGAAGTGGGGTTTTAGGGGCAATAATAGAAGTAGATGAAGAAGTTGTATAAAAAAATTACATTGAATTTATTAATACAAAAAGTTTAAAAACCAATCTTTGAAAAAAACAAACATATAGGTAACATAAATACAATGTTTCACAGTGATGGCAAAAAAATCCCACTACATAAATGATCCTCATCCATGAGTGAGAGTCCGACGCATTTCGAAATAATTAAATATAATCTTCCTCAGGGACAATTTGCCATTTCTGAAAGTACAAGATACTTTGTAAATACATGAAATACAGAGATATATCATATGACATTTGACTGACAGGATATACAGAACTTCTGTCAAGGTATACAAAAACTTACATGTCAAAAAGCAGTGATTCAAGCAAAAATTCCTATACACCATCAGACATCCACAGAGCTTGTATTGGCCTTTCAACATACAGAAGAACCCCAGGATATTGTAATCCAATAGAGGCACCAAAATAGTAGAGGCGTAGTACCACCTTAAAAAATAATAATAAATGACCAGGGGCAGCAAAAGGATGGGGACCTATGAGAAAAATGCAACATGTGGTGAGGCTCATATCTGAATAGACATAAATATAGTAGTTGTGATTAGGCAAATAAACCTACAATCCAAGCTTGGGCAAAATATGGGGTAAAACCCCCCATGAACCCCTCAAGAACGAAGGGTCAGAGAGGTTGAATATCCCTGATGCCAACAAGTATGGGGATGATCATTGTAATTGAAGCTAAATGGTCCACGGAGTAAAAGTAATATTCACATCATTATTACTTACAGGATATGATGTCCAAATCAAAGTCTCTGGGTGGAGTTTACTCTGAATGGAATAGTCCAAACCACCAAAGAGGATGGAGATAAAGATTCCCAATCCTAAGCGGTAATGGAGGGGGGGAGAATACAAAGACCATCTAGAAAATTGTACACAAAATAGCCATCAAAGGAGGGAATTCCAAAACCAAAATTAACATAAAAGAAAATAAACTCCACAGGGGTAAAAACATACACTGGGCGTAGTGTCCCTCCCTAAGAGGAGCCCAAAAACTCCCCTCCACAAGTGAAGCCCAAAGCGTTATATCTCAGGAGTGAAATAAGCTGAAAAATGTCCATAAGAGCTGAACATACCAACATTGCCAAAAGTTCTCACAAATCCACCTGAAGCAGCCAAGGGTCCATAGTGAGATCTGAATGAGGGAGAAGTTAATCCTCTCCTCTCAAGGACAGAGTGTTCAACCTCCAAGTGGGATGTCAAAAGATAAGAATGGCAGCTCTGGGGTTCCCAGCGTCCTCCTTATATAGCCCATGCCTTCAGCTGTCAAAGCCTTGTGGAGCGTCGGGGACGACGCTACACCACGTGCCGGTGATGACGTCATCCCCCAAACGTCGCTCACACAGAGGATTCATCGGCATAGTAAACAGTGTTCCATGCACCTGACCGAGACAAAATCAAAGGGGAGCGCAGGCTAGCCAACGCAGCCCCGCCCCTACAATCACAGACGTGAGAGCGGAGGCATCACTGCTGACAGTGAATGCCGCCGCAAGTAACAAGATGTCAAATAAGGGAATCCAGAAACTGCAAATCAAAGGCAGCTCCGTAATCCACAGGACAGAGCTGATGTAAACAAAACAAGAATATCAGGATAACCCAAATAGAAATAAAACATCAATATGTCCGGCATTATGGATGGTAAAAAATTATGGTCAAACTAAATGAGCGATAATAATGAATCCCTCATAAATAAAGGTGGTAGTCGGGCTGGATGGAAATATGGAGAATCACAACCAAGCCCAAAGCAAGGGCATGAAGAAATAAGACCCTTAATGGAAATTTTTTTCCATGAAGGAAGAACCAATAACCCCCAACACAAAAGTTATCAACCCAAAACTGTTGGAGCGGTGCTGAAAGCATCCAGCACCACAACTAGGGAGGAAAGGTGGCCCCCAACATCGTGGGTGCCTACGTGTGCTGGGTGTATGATGATGGCTGCAAGCAGGAGTGGAAAATACTGGAATATTGGAATATACAGGAATATAATCTCATCAGACATATACAAAATATAAAGAAAACAAAATCTAACCACCATAGAGGTGGAGCACCAACGACAAAAAGTGTATCATTAACCAATCCATTTTCGAATAGAATTGTAAAACACCCCAAATAGATAATGTCATTCTAACAGATCTACTGACAGAAAAGCAGAGTAAAAGGGACAAAAAGGGAGAAAAAAGGAGTAAGACCTGATGGATTTTAGTCTGTTTTTCCTGAACTGAAGCCTTCCAAAAAAGGCCTAAAACTTTCAGCCTCATTGAGGCCCGGTGGGTGGTAGCATCTAAATATCTAATCCAGCGCATTTTGTGCTGTAGGAGAATTTTGTTCCAATCCCCACCTCTAATTGGAATATGGACTCGATCCAATACTGTAAAGTTCACAGATGGCATCCTGTATCCATGTCCCTTGGCCACATGTCTTCCAAGGGGAAGGTACAGGTTGCCAATTCGCATACTCTGTAGATGTTTGCTGACACGCTGTCCAAATTCTTATCAGGTTTACCCGACATAGAAAGCCCCACATTGGCATTGTACCAAATACACAACTCCCTGAGTCTTGCAGTTGGCAAAATGCTTCATGCGGAAACGTTCTCCATTAGGTAATTGGAAAAAGGTTCTCTTACCGATAACCCCACAAAAAGAGCAGGATCCACAGGGGAAGGCCCCCCAGGTTTTACAAGGGTCCTGCCTTGGATTCCCTTTGTATTCACTCTGAATTTGCATCTCCACAAGGGAGCCTGCCTTCCTGAAGGTAATCTGGGGTTTGGGGTAAGAAGACCTCCAAAAATGGGGTCTTCGCTAAGGATCGACCAATGTTTTGTAAGGATCTTCCTCACAGTGTTGTGTTCATTGGAGTAGCGTAGGATGATTCTTGTTGTATCATCCTGTTTTTTGGTTTTAGTTTTAGAGATTAAGTTGTGTCTATCTTGGTCCCAATTGAAGGCTTTTTTCAGGGAAGGTTTTGTATATCCCCTTGCAAGTAATCTCTCACTCAATTTGTCTGCCTCACATTGATATGCTTCCAGCGTAGTGCAGTCCTGCTTCAAAAGTAGGAATTGGATAAAAGGTATAGATTTTTTGAGGGGTTCAGGATGGAAACTGTCTGCATGCAAAAGAGTGTTGCCGGAAGTTTCCTTCCTGTAAAGCCTACTGGCAAGTCTCCCATCTTTGTCTTTGTAAATGCTGATGTCCAAAAAGTTGATCATGTAGTGATCATAGGACATTGTAAAAAATAAATTCAATGCATTGTGATTCATGACTTCGAGGCAATTCTTAAGGGTGTCTTCCGGACCATTCCATACCAAAAAGATATCATCTATGTATCTTTGACAAAGAATGATATACTCAGTGTATGGACTTAGCTGGTCATCGGACAAAAAAGCTTTTTCCCACTCCCCCAGGTACAGGTTTGCATAGGAGGGGGCGCAACATGTCCCCATAGCAACACCCTGTACCTGGGGGTAGTGGGAACCCTTGAAAAGAAAGACATTGTGTCTTAAGATGAAGTCCAACATCTCAAATATAAATTTGTTGAATTTCCACTCTGTGGTGGCTTTTTGTTGTAGGACACGACTAACAGCAGCCACCCCTAGATCATGCAGTATGCTGTTATATAATGATTCAACGTCTATATTAACCAGTATGGCCGAATCAAGACTCACCAAATCATCCAATATTTGTAATAGATGGATAGTGTCCTTGGTGTACGATGCCAACTCTAGGACATGGGGTCTTAAATGTTGGTCAATAACTTGACTAATGCCTTCAGATATGCTACCATTCCCTGAAATGATGGGGTGGCCTGGGGGGGTTACGAAGGTCTTTGTGTACTTTTGGAAGTGAATACATAGTGGGAGTGCGGGGATGTCTAGTACGTATAAACTCCAGCAGTTCACCGGTAATGGCCCCTATCATAAAAGCTTCGTCAACCAGGCGATAAAATTCCTGGTTGAACCTATCAACTAGTGAAGCTGAAATTTTCCGGTAGCATTTTCGATTGTTAAGGATCTTAGAACACATATCTTCATATTTGGAATTGTCCATTAATACGATGTTGCCACCTTTGTCGGACCCCTTGATTGTTATGTCAAGGTTATTTTTTAATGATTTTAAGGCATTCTGTTGTGCAAGATTGAGATTCTTAACTGACCTATCATTATTCAAAGATTCAATTTCTCTAGTGGTTTGTTTGACGAAAAAGGCCAGGGCTGGATTTTGACTTAATGAGGGAAATCTGTGTGATTTCCTTTGAATTGCCTTTTTTGTTGTACATCACCTATTTGCTCATCTTCACTATCCTCACTTTCCAAGGCATCCACCCACACAGAATCCACTCCCTCACTTTCCTGTAAAAGCAGATTCAGGTCCCGAACCTGTTCCTCTGCCTCAGTGAGTATATGAGATGATAAATTGATTATATTTAGTTTGCCGGTTGGGTATTTTGGGTCAATGTGGGTTCCTGTTCTTTCCATACTGTTAGTGCTTGTGTCAAAGTCATCTTGTCTAAAAAAATTATCAAGCTGAGTTTGATTTTTTGGAATAGCTCCCAACTCCTTGCTGGTTTTAGTTGTGTTACCTTTACCTACATTTAACCCTTTGATACCTTCAGTATTGGCTTGAGGGTGTTTGGAGGAACTATCCACTTTGCCTCCACGTGATGTATGTGGTGCATCTGCGGTTCGTTTCTTATTGATCTGTTGAAGCTCGCCCTCCATCTCTTGTAGTTTGGCAAAAGGACCCTTTCTCTTTCTGAGGGTGCGATCTGTGTGGGAAGAGGCTGAGGAAGAAGCGTTAGAAGTTGTATCAGAGCTATAATCATTTTTCTCCTGGTTTCTAGAGGGTTTCTTAGTTTTGTTTTTAAAATTCCTATTCTGGTGCCATCTATAAGCTTGATTCTCACCAAAGGCATTTTTGTCACTCCAAAATTTCTTTTCTTTCTTCTGAAGAATAGCCTTGCTAAATTCCCTTAGGTGTTCTCTCAGTTTTTCTTCGAGGCCTGCATAGTCTTCGTGTACCTTTAGTGGAATCAAGCGATTATAGATGGCACTGATCTCTGTATCTAAGGTATTCAATTGCAATTTATGTTCGTCCTGTCTCGGTCAGGTGCTTGGAACACTGTTTACTTTGCCAAAAAATCCTCTGTGTGAGCAACGTTTGGGGGATAACGTTATCACTGGCACGTGGTGTAGCGTCGTCCCCCGACTCTCCACGAGGCTTTGACAGCTGAAGGCCTGGGCTATATAAGGAGGATGCAGGTAACCCCAGAGCTGCCATTCTTATCTCTCGACATCCCACTTGGAGGTTGAACACTCTGTCCTTGAGAGGAGAGGATTAACCTCTCCCTCATTCAGATCTCACTACAGACCCTTGGCTGCTTCAGGTGGATTTGTGAGAACTTTTAGCAATGTTAGTAAGTTCAGCTCTTCTGGACATTTTTAGCTTATTTCACACCTAGGATTTAATGCTTTGGGCTTCACTTGTGGAGGGGAGTTTTTGGGCTCCTCTTGGGGAGTGACACTGTGCCCAGTGTATGTTTTTACCCCTGTGGAGTTTATTTTCTTTTATGTTAATTTTGGTTTTGGAATTCCCCCTTTTGATGGCTATTTTGTGTCCTATTTTCTAGATGGTCTTTGTATTCTCCCCCCCTATTACCGCTTAGGATTTGGAATCTTTATCTCCATCCTCTTTGGTGGTTTGGACTATTCCATTCAGAGTAAACTCCACCCAGAGACTTTGATTTGGACGTCATATCCTGTAAGTAATAATGATGTGAATATTACTTTTACTCTGTGGACCATTTAGCTTCAATTACAATGATCATCCCCATACTTGTTGGCATCAGGGATATTCAACCTCTCTGACCTTCATTCTTGAGGGGTTCATAGGGGGTTTTACCCCATATTTTGCCCAATCTTGGATGGTAAGTTTATTTGCCTAATCACAACTACTATATTTATGTCTATTTGGATATGAGCCTCACCACATGTTGCATTTTTCTCATAGGTCTCCATCCTTTTGTTGTCCCTGGTCGTTTTTTATCATTATTTTTTAAGGTGGTACTACACCTCTACTATTTTGGTGCCGCTATTGGATTACAATATCCTGGGGTTCTTCTGTATGTTGAAAGGCCAATACAAGCACTGTGGATGTCTGATGGTGTATAGGAATTTTTGCTCGAATCACTGCTTTTTGGCTTTTTTTTGTATACCTTGATACCTTTATACCTTTACATTGTACCTTGTACTTTCAGAAATGGCAAATTGTCCCTGAGGAAGATTATGTTTAATTATTTTGAAATGCGTTGGACTCTCACTCATGGATGAGGATCATTTATGTATTGGGATTTTTTTTGCCATCACTGTGAAACATTGTATTTATGTTACCTATATGTTTGTTTTTTTCAAAGATTGGTTTTTAAACTTTTTGTATTAATAAATTCAATATAATTCTTTTATACAAATTCTTTATCTACTTCTATTATTGCCCCTATAATCCCACTTCTTGAGGTTCTTATTGTACCCTCAGCAATAGCTTTGAAGGCTCTACTCAGACCCAATATAAAAAATAATAGTGCAGTGAAACAAATAAAGTTCAGTAAGTGTCCATTTTCACTGTACCTCTATAATCAGTATGCAGTAATGGTGAGATCCTCCTCCTGAATATCACCCAAATGCATTCAGACCACGTGCAAAAATGGCCGCTGACCTCCTTATGTGACCTCACTATTAGACGGAGGTTCAATAGCACTGTGGAATAACTCCTGCTGGCATTAAAAACTCCCAATGATTTATGGTGCAAAAATGATTACCGTCAGGTATCCCTTGGCATTCTCCCCATAAACAACGGTGGCATATAAAAAGTATAAAAAGGAAGACAAATAGTGCTCTCTGTATATTTCAAGTTAAAAAGTAGAAACTAGCATCAAATCATTCACATAGGGAGGTATAAATACTGCATAAGAACCACAAGCTTGGACACCTCACCAACCATTCAATCTCCAGTATGTGATGAAAGTGAGATCCTGTTCCCAACTACCCTCAAAGCATGCAATCACCACTTGCTCAAGAATTGGCAGCTCACCTTCTCTTATGTCTCCACTGTTATGCCCCGTACACACGATCGGACATTGATCGGACATTCCGACAACAAAATCCATGGATTTTTTCCAACGGATGTTGGCTCAAACTTGTTTTACATACACACGGTCGCACAAAGTTGTCGCAATTTCCGCTCGCTAAGAAAGCGGTGACATACACCATGTACGACGAGACTAGAAAAGGCCATTTCAAAACCAAGCGCGGCACCCTTTGGGCTCCTTTTGCTAATCTCGTGTTAGTAACAGTTTGGTGAGAGACGATTCGCGCTTTTTCAGACTCATAGTTTTCAGATCGTTTTCTGCTGTTCAGTTTGTGCTTGTGGGTTTGTATCTGCTCTTCAGTGCATGCAGCGAGTACCATTGACTTGTCATTGTGTTCTTGTTCGTTCATTACTGTTTTTCAGGTCGCTCTTCACAGGCCTTGCTGTTCTTCAGTGCGTTCTGTTACTGCGTTCTGAGCAGCCGACCGTTTTCAAGCCATGTTGCGTATACATAATCCTCGTAGAGTTCGTGCTGTGCGGGGGCTTGGTGTGGGGGTCCTGACCTTGACATATGTCCAGTCCATGAACAGGGTGGGGAGGAGTTCATGGACCAAGAATTGGTTGCTTCAGCGTGACCAGTTCTGTCACATGCCTTTGCTTCTTGAGATCCGTGAGAATAATCCTGATGATTTCAGGAACTTTCTCCGGATGACGAACCCCGTATTTCACTGTTTGTTGGCTTTGCTGACCCCTTACATTAGCAGGCAGGATACCTACATGAGGTAAGCCATCACTCCGGAGCAGAAGCTAGTCGCCACCCTGCGGTACTTGGCGACGGGGAGAAGCCTGCAGGACTTGAAGTTCTCGACAGGCATCTCCCCCCAGGCTCTGGGTATCATTATCCCAGAGACCTGTTCTGCCATCATCCAGGTCCTGCAGAAGGAGTATATTAAGGTAAGATTTTTATCCTTTAACATCTCATTTTATTCTATTTAATGTTTGATAATATATTGTATTTCTTTCCTCATTCCCTAATTACCACGATTGTAATATGCTGTGAATGTCCCCATTGTCTTCATGCATGCTGGATTTTTATGTAAGAATTTTTTTGCTCCTTCATACATATTTGTCTTCACTTACCTCCCCAGCATGCTCTCCTGCCCCTATATTCACCTCATGTAGTCACTTAACAATATATTTTATCAGCTCCATAGTAGTGCTTTACCCCAAACACCCCTAAAATGTTTGGAAATGTGATTGGTGTTGAAAATTCAGGCAGAGTGCAGAGGCTTTTTTTGGGGGTCCCCAAATCATTTGGAACCCTCCCCCCCCCCCCAACTGCTAAGTCAGCTGATACAAATTCTCTATCTATCCTCAATCCTCTATCTGCTGACTTTGCCAAACCCATACACACTATACCCACCTCTTTTGTGGTCATATTTATGGATGAATTCCCCAAAGCATGTAGTGCAAGGGCCTGCCTGTATACTTTCAAATGGTACTGTTTAAAGTTTTTGTATCCTATTATTATCTTGATAGGTAATAGCAGAATGTCCAAATGTGCTCAAATGTGTACAATGTGTATTTATATCTTTGTATTATGACACTTCTTACCTGTCCAGTGGGCTGCCAATAGTGTAACTAAGGAGGGGCTGTTCAAAGTAATACCCATTATTTAGGCATTCATCTCTCAATAAAGTGGAGAGGGCTACCTGTCCCAGAGTCCCCCCCCTATAATGTTAGACATGGCCCAGGAGAGGGGGGAGGGGGAATCTGATAGTTGGACCTTATACTTTGGTTTTTAAAAATACCCTCTAATAAATGTTATCTTGATGTTGGCCAACAATGTTTGTGTCTAATCTGCTTTCCCTGTTTATGTGCACAAAGACTAATTTTTTTTTTGGTTTCCTTCCACGCCACAGGAATGGCAGACTGTGGCCTCCCACTTTGCCCAGCGGTGGGACTTTCCTAACTGCGGAGGGGCAAATGATGGGAAACACGTCCACATCGTCCCACCACCCAACACGGGGTCCTACTATTATAATTATAAGGGGTTCAATAGTATTGTGATGTTGGCGGTGGTGTCGGCTACTTATGAATTTCTGTATGTGGACGTGGGGAAGAATGGCCGGATGTCTGATGGTGGAGTCATCACCCAGGCCGAGTTCTACAGGCGTCTCCAGAATGGCAGCTTGGACTTGCCACCTCCAGAAGACAATGTGGAAGGACTCCTGTTCATCTACGTTGCGGATGAAGCTTTTGCGCTGGGGGACCATCTTATGCGGCCATTCCCGATAAGGACCCTCACCCCGGACCAGAGGGTTTTTAATTACCGGCTGGCCAGAGCCAAAAGAGTGGTGGAGAACATATAAGCAAATCTTTGGTGACATTTACTGCTCGTGTTTGTTTTAGCTGACCCTGACAGAAATGTGGTGAGTCCTGAAAATGGCGTGATAGTGTAACCTTTCAAAGCACTGTTGGGTGTTATTTACTAAAGGCAAAGACACTTTGCACTACAAGTGCACTTGAAACTGCACTTGTAGTGCAAAGTGGATTTGCCCTTAGGAAATAACATCCATTGTCACAAAAAGCAGCAATTAGAGCACCCCAAAAGCATTGTAGCGTTGAGACAATAATCCACACATTCTTGATTAACAATCTTTTTAATACCTGCACAATCACATGTGCATTTAGAAAAGGTTTTTAAAACAAACCAACATGTTTGTTGTATAACAATTTTTGGGATCACATTAGAAAAAGTAGAAATTTAAGATAAAACAGGCATGTTTAAAACCAACAAGAAAGACACAAATCTGGAACTTACAAAGTTCACATTTGGTAGAACTTGAAGGCAATATCAGGCATGAGTATTTACAAACTGTGTTTGATATTGCGTTCAGATGGGGTGAAGTAAACCCTGGAAAAGCCAAATTTTGAAGATGCACACAAATAGCCGAATGTCAACATGTGCTAGCTGCCATCACGGGGGATCAAGGGACGTGTTTTGGGGGAGCAACCCCTTCCTCACAGCTACTTTATTATTGAGGAAGGGGTTGCACCCCCAAAACGCGTCCATTGATCTCCTGTGATGGCAGATAGCACATGTTGACACACTATGTGCCTCTTCAAAATTTGGCTTTTCTCAAATTTGACAAACAATGTAAAAAAACTGTAGCACACCATAAAACACACACACCATAAAAAAAGGAATTTAGAGGAGTTTTAAACTCTCCCCAAAACATCAATGAAGTTCTTATTTTTTTGAAGAACATCACTGATGTTTTTCTGGAAGTTTTCCAAGTCCCTATTACACCCCATGATCTCCCCAATCAGGATCTGTGCACTTTACGAGGTGAAAGGATCTGGATCCATGACATCATGATCACCTAAAAAGAGAGAAACCAACAAAAACCATGTATTATAAATATGCCGGCATCCATCTCTTACCTGAGCCTGTGGTCGCAGACACTCACCTGTTGTGGTGCCAATTTCCACCATGTCCTCCTCCTCCTGCTCTTCCTGTCTTGGGTGCATTTCTACTTCTTCCAGAGGTGGGGGGTCTCTGGTCTCCTCGAATGAGGGGAGTCTTTTCTTCCCTATGTAAAAAAAATGGTATACTTAGCACACAGATATTTGAGGGAAGAACTATAAATATGAAACATTGCTTGGAAGTTGGGTACAATTGTCTGTTTTGGCAGAGTTCCAAGATGTAGAATTTTTAGTGTCCTTTGTCAAGCTTCAATACTTTACCTGTTTTGCACAAGCTTCACAGATGGAGACACCCCTATAGTATACACTGGAACACCTGTGTGGGCCCCCTAATAAAAAGGGTGTTCTTGTGTCCCAGACTAGTGCTCCAGCGTCCAGATGTGTAAACAGCTGCTGAGTGTCCTCTCCTTACACAGAATCTAGTTTGCATTTCATTCTAGTAACAAACACATCTACACAACCAAATTATTTTCAGACAAGTAGGCCCTTAAAAATGTGGGCAAATGCATATGGCCAAAACAATGGTGTTTTATAGGCCGAAAGAAAAATGTTTGATACAAACAAATAATGTGCCCATGAACATGAAAGTTGACATTTTAAACTGGATAACAGTTAAGAAAATCACATGGAGCAGCACGAACGTAATAAACACCAAAAGACTAGGAACACAGCACAACTACATACTTTTTTGCAACACTCTCCGGATCTTTCTGTACTGCTCGTGCTCTCTTAATTTTAGGTCCAACCACCGCTTCCTGAGCTGATCTTTCGATTGACGTACCCCGAAATTCCGGTGCAGACTTTTGACCACGTTCGCCATGATCTTGGCCTTTCTGACATTAGGGTTGGGGTAAGGTCCATACTTCCCATCATAGTCTGGCTTCTTCAGGATGTCCACCATCTCCAAGATCTCCCCAAAGGACATATTCGATGCCTGAAATCGTCTCCTTCTGGATCGGGATGTTTCAGGCTCCGGGCTTTCCTCCTCCTCCTCCTCGTTGGTGTAAATATCAGACACCTGCTATGACTCCGCCATGTGCTCTTCACCACTGCGCCAAATGAGAAGGGGCGAGGAATAGACTAGAAAGAACGTCAGGGGCGGGCGGAGTTTCACGCATGCGCAGTGTCTATAAAGCGTAACACGCGTGCGTAGTACGTACGATCTGTGAGTGGAGGAAGGGGTAACGGAGGCGCCGATCGTGATTACGAAGGTAAGATTTAACATTGGGCCTATACTGCTTCTAGATTGAGGCCTGTATTTGCACAAGTTTAAAAGACTTTAGGCTGACATTAGGGTTTGTCTTGTGTTGTGTCTTGTAGTGAAAATGGATATCTTGAAAGATAAGGACTTTATGGCAATCTTCATTGATATGTTCAGGGAGCTGCCCTGTCTGTGGCAGATAAACCACCCTGAATATAAGAACCAAACAAAGAGGAAGGCAGCGCTGGATCAATTGCTGGAATTTGTGAAGACGGTGATCCCCACGGCAGACATCACTTATTTGAAGATCCTAATGGGTGGCCTGAGGAGCACTTATCTAATGGAGCACAAGAAGGTCCAGGATTCCCAGAGATCAGGAGCTGCAGATGACATTTATGTCCCCGGGCTGTGGTACTATGGCAGGCTGCATTTTCTGGCAGGTCAGATTGAACCCAGGCCAGCACTCTCCACTCTTCCTTCCACGCTTCCTTCCCCCCCAGCTGAGGCTTCTGACGCCCAACCTGGGCCTTCCAGGCAGCAACATGTGGAGGAGCCCAGCTTGAGCCAGGTATAGCATTCTTCTAAATATTTCTGGTTGTCCAATCAATGATGTTAACTAGATGTTAGTTTGGAGTACTAATTTATGATTGTGATTGATGATGCAAAAACTACAACCATGTCCCTTTTTCATACACAGGGAAGTCTCAGCCAGGAGGTGGCCGGGCCAAGCAGGCTGCCTGATATCCAGGTCCCTCTCCTACACCTTCAAAGACAAAATGGCAGGAAGAGGAGTAACCTGGAGGAGGCTGCCATAGGTCTCTTTTGGAAGGCTACAGAGGCCCTGAGAAGCCCCCACAGTGTGGAGGAGGACTTTGCTGGCATAAATGCCTGCAAAATGCTGCAGATGGAGGAGGGCCAACGACTCCTGTGTGAGTCCTTAATTTTGGAAGCTCTGAATAAGGGGTTGAGGGGCCAAATAACATGTGCTACCCACATTTGTAACCTCACACATAGTCCTCCTCCTCCTCCAGGTCCTACTACTCCTCCTCCTCCAGGTCCTACTACTCTTCCTCCTCCTCCTCCTCCAGGTCCTACTCCTCCAGAGAGTGATGACCTGGGTTCAGTCTGGTCTGGCAAAAGATGCAGCTCTTGTAGTACCACAGCCTGGGGACACAGATGTCATCTGCTTCTTTCATGATCTCTGGGGCTTCTGGACCAGACTGCACTCCCTTAGATATGGACTCCTCAGGCCACCAATTTTCGATGTTAAATAATTGATGTCTGCCCTGGTGGTCCAAGGCTTCGCCAATTTCTGATGTTTCTCCTGCGTTGCCTCCCTCTTTGTTTGGTTCTGAGCCCTTAATAAAGGATTTTTTGTTTCAATTATACTTGCCTATGTGTGTTTTCCTTAAAAAAGGACAGTTTGTTTGTGAGGAGGCAGGTACATTTCAAAAATACAATGTGAAATTAACAAGGGACACCAACACCAAGCAACCTTCTTGAGATTAAATAATATAAGATATCAATGGTGTTGTGGTAACTTGACACACAAAACACACACAAAAATATTATGGAGTAAAACTAAAAATAAAATAAAACAAAGATCAGCCTTGAAAAAAATACAAACCCAAAAAAAAAAAAAAACAGCCTTTAAAAAAAAAAAAAAACAACAAAAAAGAAATTTTGTCAGATGTGAAAAATCAAAATATATTGAGGGAATCCCGATAAATAATAAAGAAAACGGAAAATTGTATACTCACCTTTCCGTAATTTTCCTTTCCTGTCACATCTTCATGGCAGCATACACGTTGGGTTGTGACTCCGCCTCCACAACCTGATAGGACCACATAGCTATAAATTAGAGAGTAGTCACATGCCCCAGTATTCTCTGTAAATATATACACATGTCACCTCAGAGGGTGGGTGATTGTATGCTGCCATGAAGATGCGACAGGAAAGGAAAATTACGGAAAGGTGAGTATACAATTTTCCGTTTTCCTGTCGCATCATGGCAGCATACACGTTGGGGTGTAACTCGCCAAACTGGGTGGGAGTGCAAAAAAAATCAAATTTATTGACAAGGAACAGAAGAATTGGCCTGTATGACGGCCCTCCCAAATTCAACTGCTGCTAAGCGTGCAGCGTCTATTTTGTAATGGGAAATGAAGGTGTTTCTTGAAGACCAAGTGGCCGCTCTACAAATGGTTTCCGCTGAAGCTTTACAGTAAGCTGCCCATGAAGTAGCCATTGCCCTGGTGGAATGTGCTCTAAGGTCTTCCGGGATTTGCAAGGTGCTTAAGGAGTAGGTCTTTTTGATAGTTTTCACGAGCCATGAGGCGATGGTACGGGCAGAGGCTGCCTGGCCCTTCCTGAACCCATGTGGGATGACTAAAAGGTTCTCGCATCTCCTAAAAGACTTGGTCACCGAGAGGTAATGCAGAACGTTGCCCCTAACATCCAGGGGATGAGGAACGCCCTGATCTGTGTTCAAAGCCGGGAGGTCAATCTCCTGGTAAAAGTGAAATGCAGAGGAGACCTTTGGGATAAATTTGTCTGAAGGTTTCAGGGTTAGCCTGTCTGGGTAAACCATCAGGTATGGTTCCTTGATCAGTAAAGCTTGCATTTCCGAGACCCTTTTCGCTGAAGTGATGGCAATTAGGAATGAGACTTTTAGAGTCAGGTCCCAGAGGGAGGTATCTTCAAGAGGGGAGAATGGTTCTCCGGATAGAATTTGTAGGACAGTTGATAGGCCCCATGTTGGAAATGAAGGCTTTCTGGGAGGCCTTAGCTTCAGGCATGCTTTCTGGAACTGAACTACAAGAGGGTTGAGTGCCCATCTAACCCCTGTCAGAGCAGAGATGGCAGAGACTTGGACCTTTAGGGTGCTAGATCTAAGGCCTATGTCTAGGCCTGACTGTAGAAACTCAAGCACTTGTATTGCTGATGGGGAAGACGGATCCCAACCTTGTTCCTGAGCAAAGGAAGAGAACTTCCCCCAGACTCTCTCGTAGGTGTAATTCGTGGAAAATTTCCTGGCTAAAAGCAGGGTTTCGACTACCTTCTGCGAACAGCCTTGATCTAGGAACCTAGACCTTTCAGTCTCCAGGCCGCTAGGTGCAATCTCTCTGGATTCGGATGTAGCAGCTGGCCCTGGGTTAGTAGATCCGTTGTCACCGGAAGAGGAATTGGATCCGCTGTGCTCAGTTGCAGGAGGGTGGTGAACCAAGGCCTCCGTGGCCAGAAGGGAATCACAGCCAGTAGTAGAGCTGCCGAGTGTTTGAGCCTCAGAAGGAACTTGGCAATCAGTGGCGTTGGTGGAAAAATGTAACCTAGGCGAAAGTTCCAGGTTTGCTGGAGACAATCCGTTCCCTCCGCTGAGGGGAAGGGGTTCCTCGACAGAAACCTTTGACATTTCCTGTTCTCTGGTGTTGCTGCGAGGTCTATGTCTGGATGACCCCATGTCTGGCATATGAGGGCGAAGGCCTGCGGGCTTAGACACCACTCGTTGTTGGAAACGAATGTCCTGCTGAGAGAGTCCGCCAGTTCGTTCTGAATTCCTGGAATATACGCCGTCTTCAGGTCCTGCAGGTTCAGTTGAGCCCACCGTATCACCGGACCAACTTCCCGCATCATGGAGATGCTCTTGGTACCCCCCTGCCTGTTGATGTAGGCCACAGCCACTCGGTTGTCCATTTGGATCAGGACCTGTTTCCCTCTCAGAAGAGAGCTGAATGCCAAGAGGGCTTGGATGGCTGCCTTCATCTCTAGGACGTTTGACACAACATCCCTGGTTCTGAAGTGCCAGCGGCCCTGAGCTGCATAATGTAGGTAGTGTGCCCCCCATCCCTCCAGACTGGCGTCCGAAGTCACTACCTCCTGATGGAGAGTGACTATCTGTTTGCATCTGCTGAGGTTGCCGGGGTGGATCCACCACCGTAGAGATAATCTGGCTTCTTCCGAGATGCGAATCGATTGGGACATGGACCATCCGTCCCACTGGCACAGGAAGGAGGCTTGCAGAGGTCTGGTATTCCATTGCGCCCACCTGACCATTGGAATGGTTGCTGATAAGGACCCCAGCAGGCTGAGGTATGCTCTGGCCGGTAAGTATGATGCTGGAACCACATCTTTCACCTTCTGATCTAGTAGGGACAACTTCTCCCTTGGCAGTTCTACCGTGTTGGCCCGGGTGTCCAGCTCGGCTCCCAGGAAGACCATCCTCTGGGTAGGCTGAATGTTGCTCTTCTGCCAGTTGATTATCCAACCCAGACTCGTTAGGGTGGAAACTAAGATCTCGCGATGTTGCACGAGTGATTCCTGGCTGTTTGAGAGGAGAAGAATGTCGTTCAGGTAATGGTGGACCCTTAGACACTTCTCCTTCAAAGAGGCTATTACTGGAAGCAGAACCTTTGTAAATGTTCTGGGTGCCGTAGAGATCCCGAAAGGGAGGCTTCGAAATTTAAAGTGTTCCTGGCCCACCGAGAACCGCAGGAACTTTTGGAATGCCACGTGAATTGGAATGTGTAGGTAGGCATCCTGGAGATCTATGGAGAGCATCCAGTCTCCCAAGTTTGTGGCCTGGAGGATAGACTGCAGGCTTTCCATCCTGAACGACTCCACTTTGATGGACCTGTTGAGTTTCTTCAGGTCTAGAACCGGCCGAAAGTCCCCTGACTTCTTCTTGACGAGGAATAGTGGAGAATAGAATCCTCTGCCTCGTTGTGTTGGCGGAACCTCTGTTATCGCTTGCTTTTGAAGCAGCTCTAGGACATAGGTTAGAAGGGATAACCTTTTCTCCCCGGGAGGAGGAATACGGGTTGGGTAGAAATGATCTCTTGGGGGTCGATTTTTGAAGGCCCATCTGTGGCCGAAACTGACGGTGGCCAGGGTCCAGGTATCGTGTATGGTTTCCGTCCAGACCAGCCTGAAACTGAAAAGCCTTGCTCCTACTACTGCTGGCCGGACGGGCGCACCTTCAAAAAGGCTTCTGGTCACTGGGAGCGGAGGTCTTAGGTTTTTGGAATTTCATAAAGGAAGTTTGAGGGTTCTTCCAGTTCCTTCTATACTCCTTCCCTGGTCTGTACGCTTTCGCGTCTCTATACCTTTCTGGGAGATTCCGCTTAAAAGGAGGGGGTCTCTGTTTGGGCCTCCTATCTGAGGGAATGAGCCCGGATTTTCCACCAGTTACCTTGGAGATGGCCGTATCTAACTTTGTCCCGAAAAGGTGCTCACCGTGAAACGGAATACGGCACCAGTTGGACTTGGATGCCGGATCCGCCGTCCAGGGCTTCAGCCACAAAGCTCTTCTGGCCATCACTGAGGCCAACATAGACTTTGAAGCAGACCTGATAGTGTCAACTGAGGCCTCAGCCACGAAATCACCAGCCAGGCTTAACTCTTGTAATGCCTTCACAATTTTCTCTTGGTCTGCCCCCTCTAATACCAGCTTTTCCGTGTTTAAAGACCAACTCGAGATGGCCCTTCCTACTGCCGCGAGTGCTATCGCAGGCCTGCATGCACCTCCGGCCGAAAGGTAAGCCCGCTTGAGATCCGTGTCGATCTTTCGGTCAAGAACGTCTCTAAACGTAACCGCATCCTCTAGCGGGAGGGTAACATGCCTGGCAAGGCGCATTAAAGATCCACTACCGGAGGGGATACCAGAGGGTTCACTTTAGGCTCCTTGAGTGGGTACAGCTTCTGGAGTCTGTTGTTCAGACTAGATTTTTTCTCTGGCCTCTGCCACTCTTCTTTGATTAAATCCTCCAGCTCATCGATGAACGGAAAGGTTTCAGGCTCCTTTTTAAGCTGAGGAAAATATTTTCTCTGCTTTGGCTGGACTTCCTGGGGTTCCTCCCATCCTATTGCCTCCTTGACCGATTTAACAAACGGTTCTATGAGGCCAAAGTCGAATCCTGCCGACACCTCCAGGCCTTCATTATCAGATAGGGAGACTTGCTCCTTTGATGTGCTGGCCCAGGCTGGAGAGGTAATGGTGGAAAGATCCACATCTGGTATTGAGGCCTGAGGGGCTGAGTCCCCGACTTCTGAGGCTCTCTCTCTCGTGGCCTCTTCTAGGCATCTCTGACAAACCAGTTTATCCGGAAGAGCCGCTGCACCACAGATCCAGCATGCGTTCCCGGCGGGACGGGAATGGCGTGCAGGGGAGCGGTGCCTACGTGAGGACGACCTTCTGTGGCGGGATCGACCATGCCGAGAACGTGATCTGGAGCGGCTTCTTCTGCGACTTCCTCTTGAGCGACTTCTCCTATGGTAGGAGCGGCTCCGTCTGTGTCTAGAGCGACTTCTCCTGCGTGAGGACTCTCTATGTCTTGACGCAGACGTTCCTGAGGACCTGGTAGGGCTGACCAATTTAGGTAGCGTTAGAAGTGCTCTCTTTTTCAATCTTCTCTACTTACCCACTTCTTCCCCCCCTTACCTAGTCGGCTGGCGGTGATCTGCTGGGGCAGCGGTCTCCATGGTGAGTAGGTTGGAAACCTGCAAGGAAAAGACAAGCAGCAATGTAGAAGCTGACCCAGCCTGGACGGGGGGGGAGAGGGGGGGGTTAAGACCCACCTTTGTAGAGCGTTTTCTCTTGCTGTGGATCGCAGGGCAGGCGTCTGTAGCGTGCAGCAACCATCAGCAGCCTCCACAGCAATGCTGTGGTTTTTAAATCTGCCGCCATTAGCGTCGGATGCCCGCGCATGCGCAGTAGCGCCGCGAGGCGCCCGCGCCATCTTGGAGACTGGCAAACAGCTTAGCAGCGCCCAAAGAGCCGTACTGCGCATGCGCGAGGACACCGAGAACGCTCGGCGGTCCCCCACAGCACTGCATGGACCACAGAGCCCAGCAGGACACCCACGGTATGCCGGAGAGGGAGGGGGGGAGAGGGGGGGAGGACATGGAGACCGCTGCACACAATGAAGCCTGTTTAAGGCTTACTTTCTTGAGGCCATATAGATGGTTCCCTGGCCAATCCTCCAGCAAGCCTGTTTAAAGGCTTTTGCGGGCTGTTGCACTTGAAGCCTGTTTAAGGCTTGTCTTCTGGCAAACAGTTTAAGATGAGATGAGTGCCCCTGAGACCACCAGAGTGGGGCTCCTTCCATTTAGCTCGTTTAGAGGCTGTACAAGAAGGACTTCCACCCAGGAGAGGCTAGAACCTGGCTGGGGCGAAGCGGTAAGGGGGTGCTGATCCGTGCGTCCTGACAGGTGAGGAAAAATAAGAGAATACTGGGGCATGTGACTACTCTCTAATTTATAGCTATGTGGTCCTATCAGGTTGTGGAGGCGGAGTCACAACCCAACGTGTATGCTGCCATGAAGATGCGACAGGAAAGAAGTTTGTGAGAAGTCTGTGTGAATATGAGCAGCAAAACTACTTCATTCTTCTCACATTATAAAGAAGAGAGTGCGCTGTATTAAACCATTTTTTACATTGCAGCGTGACAAAAGTGCTGTATCCATTGCGAACGCTAATTTTACCAGAGCGAGCTGTTCCGTCTCGGAATTTCTTCTGAGCATGCGTGGCACTTTGTGCCTTGGAACTGGCCACACACGGTCGGAACTGACGCGATCGGATTTTGTTGTCGGAAAATTTTATAGCCTGCTCTCAAACTTTGTGTGTCGGAAAATCCGATGGAAAATGTCCGATGGAGCCCACACACTGTCGGAATGTCCAACAACACGCTTCGATCGGACATTTTTCATCGGAAAATCCGACTGTGTGTACGGGGCATAAGACTAAGGTTAAAATGATGCTCAGGGGTAGCTCATGGTGTATGGGACGACTATCCTCAGATCACACTTGACTCTCTCCTCATGGCAAATAGCAGCATATGCAAAGCATAAAAAAGGACAAATAGTGATCTCTGTCTACTTAAAGCTTTAATAAAAATATAGCATATGACTACTCACATAAAAACATATATAAGCATTGAATAAATCCATAGATCTGAACACCTCACCAATTCATCAGAAACAATAATGTGCGTGTGGCTCTCAAATCCTATACGCGTTACGCTCAAGTGTAGGTTTCATCAGTAGGACACTCAGACCCCACTGGAAAGAATATTAGCAGGGCTTGCATGGAATATGAACTTTGGGAACTAGGCTCTGCATAGTGGTGCTTTCCAGACCTTTGTTTACTGTGTTAGCTAGCCATGGAGCACTTCCCAGGCCAAAGCCATGGCACAGCTTCTGGTGTTATCATGTCACTAAAGACTGATTTATGAATAGGCCATATGGGTTGAACATTGGGAACCACTGTCAGGGCTGGGCTCAGCCCTTCCTTCTCTGAGCTGTCGGCTAATTGCCAGCCTATCTCTCCACAGTGACTCACCTGTTGATGATATCCTACTTGTAAGTCCTGCCTACTTAAGCCGTCTAGTCCAGATGATCTCTGCCTTCGCCTTGGTCACATCTCTAAAGACGCTCTCCTGTGTTCCTGTTAAAGACTTGCTTGGCTGACATTCCTTCTGGTTCCAGATCCTGTTTGCTGTTCTACTACTACGCTGTTCTCTGGCTCCCTGACATTTTGGCTTGTCTGACTATCCGTTCTGGTTCCTGAATTCTGGCTATGTTTTGACTATGTTTACTCTATTTACCTTTTTTTATATTATTAAACAAGTGTGATTTAACTGTACTTCTGTCTCAGTCTGATTCATGGTTTCTGATAACTACTTATTTTATTGGTACAGGTAGGCTCCTTTATTATCCCTTTTTTTTCCATTTCTTTTCACAGAAAAGGTTAAAATACTGAGGAACTGAGTGCTTTTTCTATATTTGAACATTACATCATCACACACAGAATAAAATATTTTACTGGTGGGAGGGGGTAATTTTTGTTGTTTTCTATGCAGTGGCCTGTGCATTATGGACTTCTGAGACTGTACAGTAGGTACAGGTGCTGTGTATACGGTGAGAAGACTCAGGTTTTAACAATAGAACTTTGAACCCCTTCAAATGTTAAAATATATATATATAAAATATATAGGGCGCAAAGGAAGCAGTACAAAAATCAAATATTAAATCAATAATATACACTGTGTATCTGATTAATAAGGTGCACAATAAAATATCAGAAATCAGAAATGTCCATAGTAAACATATCTTCTTGTGTATGCTCCAACACCATGAAAAATATAGTGCAAATATGCTTCAATAAACTAGCTTAAAGTGCTTCACCCGAAGTGATAACAAAATGCTCTCACCAGATCGCCTCGGCCACACAGTGACCTCAAAGCATGACTAATGGGAAGGACTCCGTCATTCAATGCTGTAGCTCCTTTGTGCATCCTATTCCAATCAAGCAATCATATATGGAGGAAACTGGATCACAATCCACTTTGCAGGTATACATACATAAATACATACATACATACATACATACATACGATTTATCGCGTCATCGCAACACACTTCCGGTTCCAGAAATCGACCAGTACACCGCAGAGGTGGCTTACCACTGCCTATGGGCAAATTTCCTGGGAACTTACCTGCTGTTCAAACCGGGTGCCAGGCTTTTAGGCACTCTTACATGTGAGTTTAATTGTGATGTCTTTATATCTGGAATAAATTTTTTAAAACGTTGCTGCACAATGAAGCTTTCTCTGTCATGTCTATTTACATGAGGAACATCTGTCCCAACCAACGTTAGTACATAGAGGAATGAAGCTTTCTTTATCAGATTACTGGTAATTTATATGAGGAACATCCATCCTAAACCACGCCAGCCCACAGAGAATCCATGGGGACTGCCCCACATGCGTGATTGACCAAACTAGAAATAGTTGGTCCATTTGGAGGGGTGAGTTCACATCTATGTGGGGGCATCGTCTTGTGAGCACTTATCAAGCACTTATCAAGCACTGATTTGCATCCACTCTGTAGAGCATGAGCACTTTATTTGGGATTTGGAACTTTTAATGCTATAAGGCTATTGATGTTTGCAACAAACAACCTGTATGGGACTTTCTAGCAATTTTTCAATTTAAAGTCGCACCAATTTCAAATGTGATATTTATTCAGTATTCCTGGCATTTAGCGCAGTATATTTATTTTCTTTGTTATCATTTTGGACTTGCAAAGTTTTATTCACTGCAGCTTTCAACTTATATCACTTATTCATATCACTATCTAGACCTCTTTGGCGCTTTGGATTCTTTTTTATTTACATTAGAGACACTATGCTTTCTGAAGCCATTTTTAATATTATTGACATGCTTGTTTATCCTCTTATATAGATATATAGTGGTTCTGCCCACATAAATCAAACCACATGGGCATACAAGAAGGTAAACGACATACAGTATGTCACAAAAGTGAGTACACCCCTCACATTTTTGCACTTTATTTTTCACGGTGTTGGAGCATACACAAGAAGATTTGTTTAATATGGACATTTCTGATGGTTTATTTTATTGTGCACCTTATTAATCAGATACACAGTGTATATTATTAATTTGATATTTGATTTCTGTACTGATTCCTTTGCGGCCTTTATATATATATTTTTGCATTGTTATTAGTTTCTACTAATTTTAGGTGCAGCATTGGTATATTATCAACTAATTGTTTTTTTGTATTGTGGCGCCGAACACCCAACACTTTCCCCCTTCCAATGTTAGCACAATTTGGCTACATCTACAATTCCTTTTACTTTTTTTTTTTTTTTTGCGGGGTGGGAGGGTATTGAAAAATGATCAGCCCTGGAAGCCAGATGTGCTGGGTATGCCATTCATAACCTAAAATGTTTACCTAAATTTAAACAAAGAATTCTGGTATATGTGAGTGCAGCATGAATATTGCTAGATTTAGGCATACCCTCTCTTTCTCTTGTGCTTCGCCCTTAAAGAAATACTCCTACACCTAACAACATGCTGTCACACAGTTCTCATAGCTTCCCCATGCTGAAGGCTGACCTCCAATTCCCTGCTAACATAATCTCTGAGTCATACCCAGTAACTGTCAACTTCTCTCATGGTTATGTCATGTCTGAAAATAAGGGGGTAACCTAGCACCATTAATAGAGTGTAGCAACAACTCTCGGTGGAGCTGCTGGATTAAAGTGGGCCTGTCCTCTTGTCTCTTTACCCCTCTTAAATTGTTAAATTCCTGTGACACAACTGTAGTGCAGTGTTGTAATGATATGAGTATTGACTTTAACCCACAATATTCACTTATGTTTATATTTACCTCTACCTGGGTGTCTGTAGCTCAACCTGCAGGAGAAATAACAACACTGCACACAAACTTCAGTAATAACTTTCTTTGAGTAAATAGTATATTTATATAAAAGGTTATTACAATAATTACACTATCACACCAACGTAGTGCCACAGTATAGTAAACAGTTATAACAGTCTGAGTAACATCCACAAATATACTTAAGTATATGTATATATCTATATTTATACCAGGGAGCTCCCCCTGCTCTAAACTGTAAAGTCACTATCCTCTGTAACTAAGTGCAGGGCCCTGCAGTAAAAGAGATAGACTTGACGTCTTCAGTCTTCGCTAGCTTATGAATTTGTAATTGTAATCCACAAAAAGGGGTTCCTCTTGGGTGTTGCGCAGTGTAAGGTAATACACTAAAGCAGTTATAATCCAGAAGACTGGTTAAGTGTTCTTATACGAAGGAGATAAACATCTAATATGAATTCTTGAATACTGAAGTCTATGCAGATGTAATGTTCTCCAACTTAACTTGTTCCGTGGGACTATCAGTCCCAGCGACACTCTGTAACAGTTCTAAGTGTGTGTAGTATTTAAACAAACTTCTGGGTGTTAACCCTCTCACCACACAGGATCTGGGCAGATGGATGCCTCTGTTTCAACAGTTCTCAGTCCGTACGAAACCACCGCCACGCCGTCACACTGCTCCGTTCAGTAACGACCAGGAGTGCTCGGTTACCTCCTCCACGGGTCTCCAGAACAATCAATTCTGCTCCTCCAGCACACTGAGAGAATACGATGACAGGATCCCTGCTGCTGCTCCGCTCCCTCACAAAGTAGGCCGCAACCCTGTGGGACACACACACCCACAGAGCTCTGCAGGCAGCCCACGCGTTCCAGGAACAAGAAAGCTAAGATGGCTGCTCCCAGCCCTTTTATATCCTCCCACAATGCAGTTCAGTTCTTCTCTTGTCCAGGAGCATTGTGGGTAAGTCATAGTTAATGTGTAGAAGTAAACAATCAATCACTTCCATGTCACTTCTCTTAACCACTTGCCGACCGCCTAACGCAGATATACTGCAGCAGAATGGCACGGGCAGGCAGAATCACGTACCCGTACGTGATCTGCCTCCCGCGGGCGGGGGGTCCGATCGGACCCCCCCCCCGGTGCCAGCAGCGGTCGGCATTTGACTGGGAGCATCGGGAGGTGAGGGGGAGACCATCCTATCGTGGCCCCCCCTCGCGATCGCTCCCAGCCACTGGGAATCCTCCTCTGCCTGTGTGTAGTTTCACACAGGCAGAGGAAGGAACATGCCAGGCATACCTTACACCCCCGATCCCCCCCCGATCGCCCCCCGATCCCCCCCCCAATCACCCCCCCCTGTCACAAACTGACATTAGCAGTATTTTTTTTTTTTTTCTGATTACTGCATAGTGTCAGTTTGTGACAGTTACAGTGTTAGGGCAGTGAGTATTACCCCCCTTTAGGTCTAGGGTACCCCCCTAACCCCCCCTAATAAAGTTTTAACCCCTTGATCACCCCCTGTCACCAGTGTCGCTAAGCGATCATTTTTCTGATCGCTGTATTAGTGTCTCTGGTGACGCTAGTTAGGAACGTAAATATTTAGGTTTGCCGTCAGCGTTTTATAGCGACAGGGACACCCATATACTATCTAATAAATGTTTTAACCCCTTGATTGCCCCCTAGTTAACCCTTTCACCACTGATCACCGTATAACCGTTACGGGTGACGCTGGTTAGTTCGTTTATTTTTTATAGTGTCAGTGCACCCGCCGTTTATTACCGAATAAAGGTTTAGCCCCCTGATCGCCCGGCGGTGATATGCGTCGCCCCAGGCAGCGTCAGATTAGCGCCAGTACCGCTAACACCCATGCACGCAGCATACGCCTCCCTTAGTGGTATAGTATCTGTACGGATCAATATCTGATCCAATCAGATCTATACTAGCGTCCACAGCAGTTTAGGGTTCCCGAAAACGCAGTGTTAGCGGGATCAGCCCAGATACCCGCTAGCACCTGCGTTTTGCCCCCCTGCCCGGCCCGGCCCAGCCCAGCCCACCCAAGTGCAGTATCGATCGATCACTGTCACTTACAAAACACTAAACGCATAACTGCAGCGTTCGCATAGTCAGGCCTGATCCCTGCGATCGCTAACAGTTTTTTTGGTAGCGTTTTGGTGAACTGGCAAGCACCAGCCCCAGGCAGCGTCAGGTTAGCGCCAGTACCGCTAACACCCACGCACGCAGCATACACCTCCCTTAGTGGTATAGTATCTGAACGGATCAATATCTGATCCGATCAGATCTATACTAGCGTCCCCAGCAGTTTAGGGTTCCCAAACACGCAGTGTTAGTAGGATCAGCCCAGATACCTGCTAGCACCTGCGTTTTTTCCGTCCGCCCGGCCCAGCCCAGCCCACCCAAGTGCAGTATCGATCGATCACTGTCACTTACAAAACACTAAACGCATAACTGCAGCGTTCGCAGAGTCAGGCCTGATCTCTGCGATCGCTAACAGTTTTTTTGGTAGCGTTTTGGTGAACTGGCAAGCACCAGCCCCAGGCAGCGTCAGATTAGCGCCAGTACCGCTAACACCCACGCACGCAGCATACGCCTCCCTTAGTGGTATAGTATCTGATCGGATCAATATCTGATCGGATCAGATCTATACTGGCGTCCCCAGCAGTTTAGGATTCCCACAAACGCAGTGTTAGCGGGATCAGCCCAGATACCTGCTAGCACCTGCGTTTTGCCCCTCCGCCCGGCCCGGCCCACCCAAGTGCAGTATTGATCGATCACTGTCACTTACAAAACACTAAACGCATAACTGCAGCGTTCGCAGAGTCAGGCCTGATCCCTGCGATCGCTAACAGTTTTTTTGGTAGTGTTTTGGTGAACTGGCAAGCACCAGCGGCCTAGTACACCCCGGTCGTAGTCAAACCCGCACTGCAGTAACACTTGGTGACGTGGCGAGTCCCATAAGTGCAGTTCAAGCTGGTGAGGTGGCAAGCACAAGTAGTGTCCCGCTGCCACCAAAAAGACAAACACAGGCCCGTCGTGCCCAAGGTGCCCTTCCTGCTGCATTCGCCAATCCTAATTGGGAACCCACCGCTTCTGCAGCGCCCGTACTTCGCCCATTCACATCCCCAACCAAATGCAGTCGGCTGCATGAGAGGCATTTTCTTTATGTCCTCCCGAGTACCCCTACCCAACGAACCCCCCCAAAAAAGATGTCGTGTCTGAAGCAAGCGCGGATATAGGCGTGACACCCGCTATTATTGTCCCTCCTGTCCTGACAATCCTGGTCTTTGCATTGGTGAATATTTTAAAAGCTACCATTCACTAGTTGACTATTAGCGTAGGGTACAGCATTGCACAGACTAGGACACACTTTCACAGGGTCTCCCAAGATGCCATCGCATTTTGAGAGACCCGAACCCGGAACCGGTTACAGTTATAAAAGTTAGTTACAAAAAAAAAAAAAAAAAACACATACAAAAATATAAAATAAAAAAAAAATAGTTGTCGTTTTATTGTTCTCTCTCTCTCTATTCTCTCTCTATTGTTCTGCTCTTTTTTACTGTATTCTATTCTGCAATGTTTTATTGTTATTATGTTTTATCATGTTTGCTTTTCAGGTATGCAATTTTTTATGCCTTACTGTTTACTGTGCTTTATTGTTAACCATTTTTTTGTCTTCAGGTACGCCATTCACGACTTTGAGTGGTTATACCAGAATGATGCCTGCAGGTTTAGGTATCATCTTGGTATCATTCTTTTCAGCCAGCGGTCGGCTTTCATGTAAAAGCAATCCTAGTGGCTAATTAGCCTCTAGACTGCTTTTACAAGCAGTGGGAGGGAATGCCCCCCCCCCAACGTCTTCCGTGTTTTTCTCTGGCTCTCCTGTCTCAACAGGGAACCTGAAAATGCAGCCGGTGATTCAGCCAGCTGACCATAGAGCTGATCAGAGACCAGAGTGGCTCCAAACATCTCTATGGCCTAAGAAACCGGAAGCTACGAGCATTTTATGACTTAGATTTCGCCGGATGTAAACAGCGCCATTGGGAAATTGGGAAAGCATTTTATCACACCGATCTTGGTGTGGTCAGATGCTTTGAGGGCAGAGGAGAAATCTAGGGTCTAATAGACCCCAATGTTTGCAAAAAAGAGTACCTGTCACTACCTATTGCTATCATATAGGATATTTACATTCCCCGAGATAACAATAAAAATGATTTAAAAAAAAAAAAATGAAAGGAACAGTTTAAAAATAAGATAACAAAATAATAATAATAATAATAAAGAAAAAAAAAAAAAAAGCACCCCTGTCCCCCCTGCTCTCGCGCTAAGGCGAACGCAAGCGTCGGTCTGGCGTCAAATGTAAACAGCAATTGCACCATGCATGTGAGGTATCGCCGCGAAGGTCAGATCGAGGGCAGTGAGTTTAGCAGTAGACCTCCTCTGTAAATCTAAAGTGGTAACCTGTAAAGGCTTTTAAAGGCTTTTAAAAATGTATTTAGTTTGTCGCCACTGCACGTTTGTGCGCAATTTTAAAGCATGTCATGTTTGGTATCCATGTACTCGGCCTAAGATCATCTTTTTTATTTCATCAAACATTTGGGCAATATAGTGTGTTTTAGTGCATTAAAATGTAAAAAAGTGTGTTTTTTCCCCAAAAAATGCGTTTGAAGAATCGCTGCGCAAATACTGTGTGAAAAAAAAAAATGAAACACCCACCATTTTAATCTGTAGGGCATTTGCTTTAAAAAAATATATAATGTTTGGGGGTTCAAAGTAATTTTCTTGCAAAAAAAATTATTTTTTTATGTAAACAATAAGTGTCAGAAAGGGCTTTGTCTTCAAGTGGTTAGAAGAGTGGGTGATGTGTGACATAAGCTTCTAGATGTTGTGCATAAAATGCCAGGACAGTTCAAAACCCCCCAAATGACCCCATTTTGGAAAGTAGACACCCCAAGCTATTTGCTGAGAGTCATGTTGAGTCCATGGAATAATTTATATTGTGACACAAGTTGCGGGAAAGAGACAATTTTTTATTTTTTTTATTTTTTTTTGCGCAAAGTTGTCACTAAATGATATATTGCTCAAACATGCCATGGGAATATGTGAAATTACACCCCAAAATACATTCTGTTGCTTCTCCTGAGTACGGGGATACCACATGTGTGAGACTTTTTGGGAGCCTAGCCGCGTACGGGACCCCGAAAACCAAGCACTGCCTTCAGGCTTTCTAAGGCCGTAAATTTTTGATTTCACTCTTCACTGCCTATCACAGTTTCGGAGGCCATGGAATGCCCAGGTGGCACAAAACCCCCCCAAATGACCCCATTTTGGAAAGTAGACACCCCAAGCTATTTGATGAGAGGTATAGTGAGTATTTTGCAGACCTCAGTTTTTGTCACAAAGTTTTGAAAATTGAAAAAAGAAAGAAAAAAATTTTTTTTCTCGTCTTTCTTTATTTTCAAAAACAAATGAGAGCTGCAAAATACTCACCATGCCTCTCAGCAAATAGCTTGGGGTGTCTACTTTCCAAAATGGGGTCATTTGGGGGGTGTTTGTGCCACCTGGGCATTCCATGGCCTCCGAAACTGTGATAGGCAGTGAGGAGTAAAATCAAAAATGTACGCCCTTAGAAATCCTGAAGGCAGTGATTGGTTTTCGGGGTCCCGTACGTGGCTAGGCTCCCAAAAAGTCCCACACATGTGGTATCCCCATACTCAGGAGAAGCAGCTAAATGTATTTTGGGGTGCAATTCCACATATGCCCATGGCCTGTGTGAGAAATATATCATTTAGTGACAACTTTGTGCAAAAAAAAAAAAAATTTGTCACATTCCCGCAACTTGTGTCAAAATATAAAACATTCCTTAGACTCAACATGCCTTAAAGCAAATAGCTTGGGGTGTCTACTTTCCAAAATGGGGTCATTTGGGGGGGTTTTATGTCATCCGGGCATTTTATGGCCTTCAAAACTGTGATAGGTAGTGAGGAGTAAAATCAAAAATGTACGCCCTTAGAAATCCTGAAGGCGGTGCTTGGTTTTCGGGGCCCTGTACGCGGCTAGGCTCCCAAAAAGTCCCACACATGTGGTATCCCCGTACTCAGGAGAAGCAGCTAAATGTATTTTGGGGTACAATTCCACATATGCCCATGGCCTGTGTGAGCAATATATCATTTAGTGACAACTTTTTGTAATTTTTTTTTTTTTTTGTCATTATTCAATCACTTGGGACAAAAAAATGAATACTCAATGGGCTCAACATGCCTCTCAGCAAATTCCTTGGGGTGTCTACTTTCCAAAATGGGGTCATTTGTGGGGGTTTTGTACTTCCCTGCCATTTTAGCACCTCAAGAAACGACATAGGCAGTCATAAATTAAAGGCTGTGTAAATTCCAGAAAATGTACCCTAGTTTGTAGACGCTATAACTTTTGCGCAAACCAATAAATATACACTTATTGACATTTTTTTTACCAAAGACATGTGGCCGAATACATTTTGGCCTAAATGTATGACTAAAATTGAGTTTATTGGATTTTTTTTAGAACAAAAAGTAGAAAATATCATTTTTTTTCAAAATTTTCGGTCTTTTTCCGTGTATAGCGCAAAAAATAAAAACGGCAGAGGTGATCAAATACCATCAAAAGAAAGCTCTATTTGTGGGAAGAAAAGGACGCAAATTTCGTTTGGGTACAGCATTGCATGACCGCGCAATTAGCAGTTAAAGCGACGCAGTGCCGAATTGTAAAAAGTGCTCTGGTCAGGAAGGGGGTAAAACCTTCCGGGGCTGAAGTGGTTAAGCATGAAACATAAAAGTGTTGTACCTTTTCAATTGTCCACAAGATGGCACTATAACAACTTATGTCTTGTATAACACACATATGGCTAAAAACAAAAGTTATCAGCGCTACATACTCCCACTGCTTTAAATCTTTGGTCCCCAAAGATATGTAATACCCTGTTACACATCTTAGCCTCTAAACGAGTGCACAGGAACAGAGGAGCCTTCCACCAATTCTCAGGTGTTGGAAAGCTATTCTGTGTACCCACAACTGTCACATTAGTATCAGATACAGATGTGCCAAGGGGTGAAACAGGGCTCTCATTGTCCAGATTGACTGAGGAGAAACTAGGCTCATCAACATTCCTTTTGCTGGTAACCTTTGTTGTCTCAAAACACTCACCCAAAGTATCATAGGTTAGTCTCTTAGGTGGGCGAATGTTCCTCTTTCCCCTTTGTTCTTTTGATGTGCCCTCTATTTCTGGATGGACACTATTCTCTTCTACTTCAGTGGGAGATAAACACTTCTCAGCTCTTTCGGACAATGGTACAAACTCTGAAGCTTCTGGCCTAAGGGCCTCACTACCCTCTTTGGTTGTTGGTGATGAAACACTTGCTTCAGCCTCAGGTATATTAGATGACCACAACCAGCTAATGTCCATCTCTCTCTCCTCACTGTCTGCAGTTGTCAAAGGCCCAGGCTGGGACCTAGTTACAGGCCGTTGTGCAACTTCTGATGTAGATGATAACTCCTCCTCAGGGATTATCCTGACTGCATCAGTAAGGGGCAAAAGGTGATTCCAGTGCCAAGTCTTAATTGGTCCAGCACTTCCTTCTGGTCTGATTTTGAAGACTGGAAGTCCTGGGAGCTGTTTATATACAATGTATGGCTGTGACCTCCAGCGATTTGCCAGCTTGTGTTTCCCAGGAATGCCCAAATTCCTCAATAGGACTCGGTCACCAGGTTTCAGATCTTGAATCCTTACTTTGAGACCAAAATTCCTCTTATTTCTGCTCCCTCTGCTGTCTGACATAGTCCGAGCCTTCTCGTAAGCAATCTTCAGACTCTTCCTCAGCCTATTTGTATATCCTCGATAAGAAGCCTCTGAGGTGTGATCCACAGAAGTTCCAAAAGTCAAGTCTACTGGTAATCTAGCCTCTCGCCCAAACATCAGCCGATAAGGTGAATATCCTGTGACATCACTCTTGGTGCTGTTATATGAATGTACTAAAGCGGCAATATTCTTACTCCAGTTGGGCTTTTGTTCAGAGGTTAGTGTCCCCAACATATTAAGAAGAGTTCTATTAAACCTCTCCGGCTGAGGGTCTCCTTGCGGATGATAAGGTGTAGTTCTAGACTTCTGAATTCCCAAAAGATCCAATAATCTCCTGATGAGCGTACTCTCGAAGTCTCTTCCCTGATCTGAGTGAATCCTCTGTGATAAGCCATAATGGATGAAGAACTTCTCCACTAGTGTCTTTGCCACTGTGACTGCCTTCTGATCTTTCGTGGAGAAAGCTTGAGCATATCTGGTAAAATGGTCTGTGACTACCAGAATATTTCCTTGCCCACTCAAGTCAGATTCTAGACACACGAAATCTATGCAAACTAGATCCATGGGGCCTTGGCTTGATAAATGTCCCATCGGTGCTGCCCGTTGCGGCAAAGTCTTTCTCTGGATACACCTATGGCAGGAATGACAGTAACTCTCCACCTCTTTCCTCATGTAAGGCCAATAGAATCTATCCCTTATCAATTGAAGAGTTCTTTCTGCCCCCAGATGTCCATGACAATCATGCAGAGCGATTAACACTGTCTCTCTGTATTTCTCTGGCAGAAACAGTTGCCACTTCTCCTCCAGATCTTCAGAGGGGCCCCTTCGGTAGACCACCCCTTGTTGTAACTGAAACCGACTCCACTCTTTATGTAACAACAGAGCTTCTTTCCAAGCACTCTTCAAAAGTAAATCAGGGTGCTGACTCTCCAGAGCTTCCAATACCAAGTTGCAGAGTGGATCTTCCTGCTGGTCTCTCCTAAGGTCTTTTCTCGATAACTTAGGTAGAGCCTCTGCGGCAATCTAGGAGACATTACAGTAATAACTGGGTACTCCTGCTGTAGTCACTCCAATCTCTTCAGCTCTGGCTCCACCTTTCTCCTGCTTTTCTGCTCCTTCACAAAGGGATCTTACCCCTTCGGGGGCAAGCTGAGTCCAATCCTCTTGGGAGCTCAGGGGACTGTGGGGTCTTCTTGACAGCACATCTGCATCTCTGTTGCCCACTCCTGGTCTGTATTTCAAGCTGAAGGAGAATGTTGAAAGAGCAGACAACCACCTATGGCCTGTGGCATCCAACTTGGCAGTGGTAAGCAAGTATGTGAGGGGGTTGTTATCCGTTCTGACTACAAACTCTGCACCATACAGGTAATCTCTCAACTTGTCTACCACGACCCACTTCAAGGCCAGAAACTCAAGTTTATGAGTGGGGTAGTTCTTCTCAGCAGGACACAGGCTCCGGCTCACATAAGCAATAGGCCTTAAATGTCCATCATGATCTTGGTAGAGTACTCCACCTAGTCCCTCTCAGCTAGCATTCACGTGCAGTTCATAGGGCTTGGTAGGATCCGCATAAGCTAACACTGGAGCAGTGGTAAGGCTCCACTTCAATTGTCTGAATGTCTCCTCACATTGCGGAGTCCACTGATCCAGGATAGACTCCTTTTTCTTCCGAGGCCCTTCCTTTTGCCTCCCAGGTTCCTCCGAATCCACATCAGCTCCTTCCTGATTCTTCAGTAGCTCTGTGAGTGGGTGAGCTATCTTTGCAAACCCCTCCACAAACCTCCGATAGTAGGAGCAGAATCCTAGGAATGATCTGAGTTCAGTCACATTCGTGGGCTTGGGCCAAGAAGTAACAGCTTCCAACTTCTCAGGGTCAGTGGCTATCCCTTCTTTGGACACAATATGCCCCAAATAGTTCACTGAAGATTGATAGAACTGACATTTCTCCATGGAGAGTTTCAAGCCCTCATCATGTAATTTCCTCAGAACCTTTTCCAGTCGCTCTTCATGCTCTTCAAGAGTTCGGCCAAAGACTATGATATCGTCTAAGTATACTAAGACCTCAATCAAGTTCATGTCACTTACTGTCTTCTCCATAAGCCGCTGGAAAGTTGCTGGGGCCCCAGACAAACCTTGTGGCATCCGGTTAAATTCATAGAATCCCACGGGGGTAATGAAAGCAGTCTTCTCCTTGTCCTCAGGACTCATGGGGATCTGATAATAACCACTCTTCAAATCTAATACACTGAACCGCTTCGCCCCTGACAGGCTCTGTAGGGCATCTTCTATATGAGGGGTAGTGTATTGATTGGGAATGGTCCGTCGGTTCAGGGTCCTATAGTCGATACACAGCCGTAGTGATCCATTTTTCTTCCTCACTACTACTATAGGGGAGGCGTATGGACTCCTGGACTTCCTGATAATCCCAGTCCTTTTCAGCTCAGCCAGCTGTTCCCAAAGGTCCTCAAGATCTCCCAGTGGGATTCTCTTAACCCTTTCTCGAAAAGGTTTGTCTTCCTCCAGCCGGATCTTGTGCTCTGCACTCTTGGCATACCCCACATCAAACTCACTCTTCGAGAAAACCTCTTTCCATTTTATGAGCTGGGCTTTGGCCCTTTCCATCCAAACCGGCGTAAGGGAGGTGTTCTTCGGGTAGAAGTTCTCTATTGGAATCTCCTCTTCTGGGGCCTCTTTTGACATCACTCGGCGAGACCGGGGTTGCTTGATTCGCCTACCCTAGCAGCATTGTTGCTGGTATCTTCACAGGCAAGGCTGTCGTGTTCCAAACGCTGACGGAAACTCTCCCCCTGCTTCTCTTAAGTGCCTTAGTAGATAACACTTTTGGGAGTATTTCTAGACCCACATCCTCTTTCGGGGTGTTCGTCTGCAAGACAATGAAAGGACCCTGTTGCCTCCAACTTAACTTGACAGAGGCCCTCATGCATATCACTTCACCCGGTTGTAGCAGTTCTTCACCTCAGTCTAAATGCCAAACTTTCCCCACCCCTTCTGGTGGGGCCTTCTATTCGTGTACTATATCCTTGTACACTTGGGTTAGCATGGGATGTACCTTCATGGCCGGGGCACTTTCCTTCTGTACAAGCGGTGTCAGGAGTCTTCTGACCAGATCAGTATTTGTTCCGATGATAAGAGAACTTCTATGAGCCCCAGGGGGCCGGGGATACACAACTGCCAGGGTGTCGAAAGTCTCCGCCTTCCCAGCCACACTTGGGTCAAAGGTAAGTTTGATAGGGATATATATCTCATAAGGGAAGTTCTGGGTACCTAGGCCCCATATCTCCAATTCTTCCAACTTTTGCAGGGGCAGATGCTTGAGATGCTTCATGTAGAAATCTTTATATAACAAGGTCACTTGGGCTCCGGGATCCAGCAGTGCCTTGGCGTAGATTCCTTCTACCTGGATGGGGATGATCGGAGAGGGCCCCACTAAGTTGAGGGGAAATTCACCATGTGTTTGGCTTCTTTTGCTTGTTAGTGCGCATCTTGACTCCTCGTTTCCATGGACGCTCACTCAACTTCATTCCTCCTTGTACTCTCAAAACTTTGTGAACTTGGGTTTCGTTGGAGTTGACGACTGTTACAGGGCACCCAGTTGACTCCTTCTCTGGGGCCCTTTGAAGTTTTCCGCCGGCTTTTGACGTTGTACTGCTCCCCTTGGGCTTGGACACACTTTCCCAAAATGTCCGGCCCCTCCATAGTTGAAACAAAGTCCTGATTGACTTCTAAGGATGAAATCTGATATTCTCTTTGTTTTTTTAATTCCTCCGTTGGGCGGATTAGGAGATCTTGCGGTCAGCAAAGCCATCCTCTCCATTAACTGGGCCACCTGAGTCTTAAGAAGCTCAATCTGGGGATCTTCTTCCATCACACTAACTGTTCTGACTCCAACAGTGTGTTTTGGTTCCTGAATTTTTCCCTTCTTCCTTTCTAGGATAGCTTCCTCCTCCCGTACAATCCGAATTAGATCTGGGTACTTCAATATGCCTCCATCTTGACGAGTCCTTTTTGGAGGGTGATGGGATCCAAAGGCTGGGCACCTCTTAAAACTTGTTTGGCTCAAACTTCATCCACCTTACTAGGATCTAATCCCTTCTTTAACAATATTTGGTGAATGACCTTGTCTAACCGTTTCATATATTCTGATAGCTTCTCTCCTGTTTCTTGATAGGTGTGTTCTAATTGATAAATTAGGTCAGAAACCTTCTCGGTACGTCCGAACACATCTTGCAGGATATCTAAGTAGTCTTGTGCTACACAGTTTTGTTTGCTAAGCTTCAGATTTCGAATAGCCTCGGAAGCAGGCCCTTTCAGACTTTCAGTAATCCGCTGTTTCTTTTGCGTTTCAGGGATGTCCCACTCATCCAACACTTGCGTGGCCTGTTCCAACCACTCTTCAAAGATGTCTTCTCCTTTGGGTACAGGCCTTTGGCCCGAGAAAATGCCCAGTTTTCGGTACCCAGTCCTTGAATATGTTGGGTTCCCTTTTTGACATTGGGACACCAAATTTCCCAGGGCTGTAAAAAGTTCTGGCTCAATTGCAGCCGGTGCTGACTGTGGTGGAACCTTGATTTCTGCTGAACTCATCTGGGGGAAGGTGGCAAGACTCTCCCCTTCTTCCCTTGGGTGGGTCAGATAAAATTTGGTCTTGTCAGTGAGTTCAACACTTGTACCCTTGAAATTTTCCGGAACTCCCTTCTTCCACTCCAATAAGTACGGAATGTCTCATGATTGGGTCTTACTGCGACCACTTTGGCTCTTTGTTCTGCGGATAGCGTGTTCTTTCTCCCAGATATCTCCCCAGAGTTCCATGGCCACACTCGCTTCTGAGCGGGTGCCTTCTGCCTCACACCACTGTGCCACAGTGGGCGGATCCATTCTATGGTTCTTAAGGGGGTGCTTGACTTCAGAGTGACCGTTATCCCGGACGGTGGAGCTGCTGGTTTATTATTGGGCCTGTCCTCTATTTTCTTCACCCCTCTTAAGTTGTTCAATCCCCTTGACACAGCTGTAGTGCAGTGTTGTAATGATATTAGTACCAACTTTAACCCACAATTATACACTTATATTTATATTTACCTCTAACTGGGTGTCTGTAGCTCCACCTGCAAGAGAAATAACAACACTGCACACAAACTTCAGTAATAACCAAAAATAACTTCTTTCTTTGAGTAAATAGTATATTTATATAAAAGGTTATTACAATAACTACACTATCACACCAACGTAGTGCCACAGTATAGTAAACAGTTATAACTGTCTGAGTAACATACACAAATATACTTAAGTATATGTATATATCTATATTTAAACCAGGGAGCTCCCCCTGCTCTAAACTGTAAAGTCACACAGTATAGTAAACAGTTATAACTGTCTGAGTAACATACACAAATATACTTAAGTATATGTATATATCTATATTTAAACCAGGGAGCTCCCCCTGCTCTAAACTGTAAAGTCACTATCCTCTGTAACTAAGTGCAGGGCCCTGCAGTAAAAGAGATAGTCTTGATGTCTTCAGTCTTCGCTAGCTTATGAATTTGTAATTGTAATCCACAAAAAGGGGTTGCGCAGTGTATGGTAATACACTAAAGCAGTTATAATCCAGAAGACTGGTTAAGTGTTCTTATACGAAGGAGATAAACGATAAACATCTAATATCAATTCTTGAATACTGAAGTCTATGCAGATGTAATGTTCTCCAACTTAACTTGTTCCATGGGACCATCAGTCCCAGCGACAGTCTGTAACAGTTCTAAGTGTGTGTAGTATTTAAACAAACTTCTGGGCGTTAACCCTCTCACCACACAGGATCCGGGCAGATGGATGCCTCTGTTTCAACAGTTCTCAGTCCATATGGAACCACCGCCACTCCGTCACACTGCTCCGTTCAGTAACGACCAGGAGTCCTTGGTTACCTCCTCCACGGGTCTCCGGAACAATCACTTCTGCTCCTCCAGCACACTGTGATAGGATGACAGGATCCCTGCTGCTGCTCCGCTCCCTCACAAAGTAGGCCACAACCCTGTGGGACACACACCCACAGAGCTCTGCAGGCAGCCCACGCGTCCCAGGAACAAGAGAGCTAAGATGGCTGCTCCCAGCCCTTTTATATCCTCCCACAATGCAGTTCAGTTCTTCTCTTGTCCAGGAGCATTGTGGGTAGGTCATAGTTAATGTTCAGAAGTAAACAATCAATCATTTCCATGTCACTTCTCTTAAGCATGAAACATAAAAGTGTTGTACCTTTTCAATTGTCCATAAGATCGCACTATAACAACTTATGTCCTGTATAACACACATATGGCTAAAAACAAAAGTTATCAGCGCTACAGAGTATTTCCTTATTTTATGATTACTGCATTATAAACAATGATGCAACCATTTGTAACAATGAATCTTATCAACAAGGAAAAAATGTTTTCAATGCAATTGCAAGTGTCTAAGGGATCTAAACCTGCATGTTTTGATATAAAAGTAATTACAACTGAGAATCTAAACTGTTACGAAACATAGGAAAATAAGAGGGATGGTAGCATTTCTCAATGCCAAACAACAACATCAGCATCACTATGTTTAGAGACTCAGCTTTTTTTTTCTCTGCCTGCATTGTGTATAGTTAACACATTTTATTCACATCTGAAAAAATATATAAAAAAATATATAATGTAATTGTCCATTTCTTCTTGACTCACTATTATTTTATATCTAGTGAAGTCATTTGAGGTAAAAAAGAGACGCAAAGAGAACAAAGGAAGTAAATCCAAGCCATCAGATTTTAAGTGCACACAAAACAACACTATTTTTTCCTGCATCTAATTGAAGGGTGATTTTGATACCACATTGCCATCTAGTGGCCAAAGCTCTATTAGCAAATATGAAATGTCATCAGATTTTGCACGGGTGCAGCAGCAGTTTTGATATTTTTTTCCACTGACCACGATATCTTTCACAAATGTTTGTCTAATAATAATTACTTTAAAATATAACATGCATTTTTTATTAAATTATTTTCAAACTGTTACCTGATTTGTTCATCATTTTCAGTATGCTGCTAGTGATTATTTTTATTATTTTATATGCAGCAGATATGAATATGGTAGCTTAGGCGGAGGGAGTTTAGGGTAAGCACAGACATTTTTGTATTTGCTTTCTGAAGTATTTTTATTAACCTAGAGTCATAAATGACTTCAGTTCCACCTGCCTCTGCTGACACTAGCTAAAAAAGCAGTAGTCCACCTCCAAATATACACCTGGCTGCTGCTTAATTTTTATTTCCAACTTCACACCATGGGAGAGGGATGTATGAGTCATACAAATAGTTTTTCTGCTTTGGCAGCTAATCAGTCTTTTTGTCTCATACAGAACTCCACAGTGATAGGAAGAGATGTTATACCAATTAAAAGGATAAATACAAAAGGAAAACAAGGTTTGTAGAAGTGTCTGCAATGTAAAATCACAGTGCAGTGAAATATCAGAGAATACTGTATCACATAGAGTGTGAGTTATAATTATACACCTTTCTCTAGAATGGATTCTATGCATGTTTTGATAGGCTTAAAGGAATTGTGATTGCCAGATGACATGAGAAAGGGAGTTCAACAGCAGGGGAGCAGCTGGAGCGAAGTCCCGAAGTTCGAATGTTGAGCGCTTTGTTTTATTTTATTGCTTGTATATCGAATTACATAAATATAGTTTTACAAAGTCCTGATGATGCAACTGGTGAAAAATATTGCAACAAAATGCTGCAACTAGCTGACTGTACTGATTGTGGACCACATCCCTGATACATAGAGAAAAAACAGGTTCCTCAAATTGGGACTTTAGACGGACCACAAACAGTATTATAGTAAACATGTACAAATTTATTGAACATTGATAACAATCAACAACCTCAGAGTGGAAATAAAAGCAACAAACACATATAATTGGGAGCAGAAATGGAAACAGCTGAAAAAGAAAGCCCAAAACCTGTCAGATAAACAGAACCTCCAACGCGCTATGAAAAAACAAAATGCAGATCTTCTTCAGGGACAAGGGGCTTACGAGTTCTAAATCTGTAGCTTATATCTATGATAACAAAAATGCATATCATCATAAGTATATATGGATGCAACAATATACAGCATCTAACATTTCAGATATGAACAGAACAGTATACATACATATTATAGCAAAAACAGTAAAATCATAGCTTAGCATACTGACCCCAAGTGTTAAAGCTCCACCCATACAGAGAGAGACCATATCTCAATAATGAAAAGAGAGATATGTCCGTCAGAGCCGCGCACAGGCATCAGACCAGGAAGATAGCGACAGTCAGTGATACACATAGGACAATTTAGTACCACTGCAAAGATTGTAGTATATCTATATAGGTAAATAGATATAGCCACCAATTAGTTCAGATACAGTATACTGAACTATTCAATTAGTTCAGATACAGTATTCTGAACTATTGGCACAGAATAGCGTTTATAAAATAAATGAACAGGAACTACATATCAAGCATCCAAAACATCATACCTACATTCACAGTGACTCTAAAGAGGATGTATAGTAGATATTCCCCATACACATGGATCAGGTCGGTGTGCAATGGAATCTGTGTCTTGGATGCAAGCCTCCGAACCATCACAGGCTGTGAGCTAGTACATGGATCTACCTGAAGGCTGGAGAAGCCCTTATGATCTAAACGTAGCCACAGAAAAAGACTGTTAGCTATACAGAATATAGCTTGTGGCGCCATTAGACGTGCGGTACAATGACCCTCAAGTTAAAAAAAATTAAAATAGCAAGCCCCAGCATCAAAACTGCATGATAAGCTTACCTTATACCTAAGATGGAATGGCGTGGCTGTTTGTGTCTGCCAAGCAGACACAATTTTACTTTTTATTTTACTTTTTATTTTTTTATTTTTACACTGTTCTTTTTAAAAAAAAACTGTGTCACTTTTATTTCTGTTACAAGGAATGTAAACATCCCTTGTAATAGAAAAAAAGCATGGCAGGACATCTTAAATGTAAGATCTAGGGTCAAAAAGACCTCAGATCTCATATTTACACTAAAATGCAATAAAAAAAATGTCATTTGAAAATATTATTTAAAAAAAAGTCCCTTTAAGAGCTATGGGCTAAAAGTGACATTTTGACGTTGCTTCCGCCCTGCAATGGTATGGAGCTGGGTGTGGGCCATCTTCCCCTCACTCAGCTCCATACCACACACGGAGCAGGATCCAATCGCTTTCTGCGGCTCTGGTAACCTGCGGAGGGCACCGGAGAGCGGGGGCCCTCTCCCACCAGGGGGCCCACTGCCACCACCAATAAAAGTGATCTTGCTGCGAATCCGCCATAAAGACCACTCTGAAAGCTAACCGCCCGTTCTTAAAAAGGATACTGGGGTTATGGTAACTAGCTGCTGCCATAACAACGATATTCCTCTTCAAACAGTCGACTTATAACAGTGGGGGGTTGGCAAGTGGCTAAGGTATAACAAAAGGCAAAAAACATTTCTCTATTTATACGAAGGTCAGGTTAAAATAACCCAGCAGTTTTGTCACCTGTGTTCAACTGGAGAGTTTTCCCTTCAATCTGAATTCCATAGCCACCACAGAAATCCCAGGAAGCCACCAGGATCAATATGTATTACGGCCCCCTAGAGGACTGCTTAGAAATACCTGCTCATCTCCACGGCCATGACCTGGTGAACTTTCCAACCCACCTGGCATTCTGGGTTCAGACATCTTTGTATCACTGTGTGGCAATAATCAAACAACTCAATATAGAATTCAACTCAATGTAAAAGGGGAAGTTGTCACAAGAGGAGGCAATAAATCTGCTGAGTTCTAGGCAACAGCGCCAACTCAGCAAAACAATTCCTCTGAAAGGCACAAGACAATATGTTAACAATGACAATACTATATACATATATGTACACTTTCTTTAGATGTGATGTTACCCTCTAGTGGATGTTTTAGTAAACTGCATATACTGCCACACTAGACGATGGAACCTGGCCAGCCTACATGCTATCCTAGGAAGGGAGAGTGGGTCTAGAGAAGAGTAATAAAGGGGCCTTTCTATAAGTAATGGCAATAAAATCTACGTTGCAGATCTGATGTTCTTCACGGTTAGTTGGAGCTCGTTAAATGTAATCCATTTGGGTGTGGTGGGAACAGTAGATTCATTGTAGTGAAGAAAGCTAAAGGTGTCTGAGCACAGTGTTCAAGCAAGGATCCCTGGGATATGTAGTCCTGGCACACAATCGTGCAAAGCAATTATCTGACAGGGGAACTGTTCGTCCCACAATCCTTTTATGTGGCTCACAGATATGATGTCACTGGATGCATTGATCATTAAAGGGACAGGCAATACCTTGAAATGCTAGAAGGTACAGTGCTTTATGTTTGTAGTCCATATTGCTACATCCTCCCCCCACTTGAAAGTCTTTGGTCCCTAAAGACAGATCACAACCTGGAATCAATTTGCTGCATTGTGGGAGCTAAACAATTAATCTAATAGACTAGAAGTTGCAACAGCTAATAACTGACTTAGTGAAGAGTCCTCTGATAACAAATTATATACATCAACAGGAGAAGAAGTCATATTAAGTTTATGACAGGCCAATAATAAATTAGTGGCCCATTCAGTAGTGTCAGGGGGTGGAGGAGGCTAATACTTGACTGGGATGTTGAGTAGTGAGTTCATCTGAATTTTCTTCAAGAGTGTCATACATTAATCTCTTTGGGGGACATATCTTTTGTCTCAACAGATAATGTGTGTCTTCCATTGACTCAGGTCCCTGATCTGTTTCCCAAAAACAGCTCTACCTCAGTCTCTGGTTCTACTTCAGGCTCTGGTTCTACTTCAGGCTCTAACCCCGGCTCAGGGATTGTCTCTCTCCCCGTTGTATTAATAGGATGGAAGAGATTATCAGCCCTATCAGACACTTCACTGGGTTCCAGCTTGACCTCCTAATTTTCCTTAAGTGTGTAGGGGGCTACCACCTCAGTGTCAGACAAGTGGGGGCCTGTCACTGGACAGCCTTCTTCTTCAGCATCAGGAATAGTGGAATTATCTTCCAAGGAGGGAACCCACAGTCAATCCAAAAGTAAATCCTCATCATCACTTTCCTCTTCCGGAAGTGCAGGTGGATAGGTTTTCCTGACCCTAGGCCTCAACGTTGGGGACTGATATGTCACTGGGCAAGGAGCTGAGGGTACTCAAAAAACCTCTGAAATGGGCAGCAAATGGTTTTGATGCCAAGTCTTGAGGGGGCCAGTTTTCCCTTTTGGCCGAATCAGATACACAGGGATGTTGTAATATGATGGCCAATTTATGTAGGATATTATATTATATATATGCACACATACAGTACAATATTGACATATTGACCAGGCCAAAATTCAGTTGATAATTGTTGAGTTGTCCAAGCCAACTCAATTTTAACATATCAAAGAGACAGCTGATAACCCTCTGATAGGGTAAACTTATGCAAGTCTACCTAGGTATGTGAGGAATGGCCTGTTAATCTAATTGAACATTTCAAAGGGTACATTGTTTACATACTTAAGGATGATAAAGGACCATAGAAGAAGTATTTATTAATGGTAATTAGACTTGAGGGGGTATTCATGGAAATAGTGGCTTGTTTACCTGGTAAACACTAATGTGAAGTTATTGCCAGTAATTTCAAGTAGAGTCTTTTCACCTTGATTAACAATAAGATCAGAAAGTATTGTGGGTTGACCTAGCAGACCCCCCCCCCCCCCCAGTGTCAGACTAGTATTTTAGGGGAACAATTCAAGCTGGCAGTCAGCCTTTTCATTCTCCATGAAGATGAGGGCCACAGGTCTAGATGAAGTCTAGGACAAATGGCACTCTGAAGGCTACTGTTCATTGTCATATTTACTCTGTTGGATTTTGTCATCAGTTGCAAGGATTTTGTGAACTTTGTTCTTCTGTGTTGGAAGTCAATAAAGTGCATCTCTCTGGACGAATCAGCTTTCTGCTGGAAATGATTTGCATCATACTAATAAATAATAAAATAAAAATAAATCACCAAAACCAGAGGGAGGAGCCGGATGTGGGAGAGGTCGTGCTGCGTTGCTGAGCCCGGGATGCTCGGCGTCCCTCCAGCCATGATGAACGCCAGGGTTCGCTCACGGCCCGCACGCTAGCCCTCTGCCGTCCCCCCCAGGTGCGCCGCTCCTGGTCCCCGCTGTCCCTCCACTCTGCATCTCTGTTCCGGGTATCGGCCGCGGGGTGTGGAGGCGGTGGGAACGGGTGCCCGAGCCCGCAGCTGTAAGCGGTCGCTTCGGTTGGGAGCTCTGCCGGGTACGCCGAGCCTCTGTTAGACTATCAGACTATCGAATTTCTGGGTTAATTCAACTAAGTCGGAAATTTTGGAAATAGTGGAAGAAAAAGAAGGGGAAAAGGCATACCAAAAGAGTCTTCCATTTAAAGGGGGGATAAACTAGTTTAATTACCTAGGTGTTAAAATCACTACAGCGAAAGAGTCACTGTTCCAAGCAAATTTTATGTTACTCCTCAATGAGATCAGGACCGACTTGAATAGATTCCCGTGGAACCAGCTCTCATGGGGAGGCAGAATAAATCTATTTAAAATGTCAATCCTTCCAAAAATTATATACAAAATTCAAATGCTCCCAATCTTAATCCCGCAGAGCTACTTTAATAAATTGCACACTTTGTTTCTAAAATTCATATGGAGGGGGAAAAAAATACAAATAAAGTTTGCACAATTAGTTAATGATAAGAGGAAGGGGGGGTTGGGGGCACCCGATATTACAATAAAAAAAAAAATGGGTGAAAATAGAGAGTATAATGAGTGGAGTGGAGTTGGGTAAGAATGTGTGGATACCACCACATTATAGACAATTGAGCACGAAAACTTTGGATATCACCAAACACGCACTAACTATGTGGAATAAATTGCACGATAGGGAGCAATGGGGATATAATTCACCGTTAATCCCGCTTAAGGACACAAACTACTTTTTGCCTGGGAGGGAAGATCTGTTCAGGAGGTGGATATTGAAGAACGAGGTCCAATTAAAAGATATCATGAGTCAGAGTAAGATGTGTACTTATCAGGAGTTAAAAGCTAAAGACAATTGGTTTACTATGGATATATGGAAGTACAGGCAGTTGATGCATTTTGTTGACTCACTCCCGCAGCCAATAAGGTCGATGAAAGACCTACGCCCCCTGGAAAAAGTGTTTCTGGAGAAAAAAGGGAGGGGAGGTGTGTCTAGGATTTATAGAATATTGATTAAACTGGGAAAGGTGGAGTGCCCAACATTTCTTAAGAAGTGGGAGGAGGAATTGGGTAATAAGATCAGTGAAAGGGAGGTTGGGCTGGTTCTGGAAAGGGTGAACACTACCTCGGTGAACTTTAGGTTAACTGAGATGAACTTTAGAATCCTGGCGAGAACGTATATCACCCCGGACAGAGCATATAAAATACAGAAAGAATCATCGCAATTATGTTGGAGAGGTTGCGGGGTATGAGAGTCCCGGATGACCCTTGGGTATGTCTAAATCATGGGAGTAATATGCCCACGAAGAGGTACCTGAAATCTCTGCTACTGCACCTCCTCAATGCCGCTAAAAGTCTTATTCCTAGACACTGCTTGGATAGAAGGAGACCCACACTGCGGGAGTGATTCAATAAAATAAATGAAATACACTGCCTGGAATATTTGAGATACAGTGACGGGTTAGATATGGAAAAGTATGAGACGTGGAGGGACTGGGTAAAATATAAGTCCTCACTTCAGGCGGCAGAGGTGTGGGAAACTTAGCCGGATAACTCACCCAACATAAACTTCAATATAAACTTTGACTAGATGATTCACACTCAAATAGTGTAAAAGAGAAGGAGGAGGATGGTGATAGGTATAGGTCATGACTCCAGTGGGACGAGTTGGGGGGTAGGGTTGGGGGGGGTCAGCTGGGGTAATTGGGTGTAGTGAGGGGGGGTGGGTTTCTAGGGGTAATTAATTAATTGGGGATATTTGTATTGCTTGTTTCTATTATTATTTTTTCAATAATTGGATAAAGAAAGATTATGCCACAATGATGTGAATTTGTTAAGGGACGAGATTGAACTGTAAGTATAAACAATATCTCCCATATAAACACTTTGCTGAAGTGGCAAAAAATAAATAAATAAATAAATAAATAAAATAAAAATGTAGCGCATAGTGAATAAGGTGACATGGGAATCCACGGGATCTGGTAAGAGTTTTTTACACACCATCTTTTCCATGATCGCCTCATCCAGCTGATGTGTCCCCTCTTTGTGAAGTCAAACTTCTGTCAACGACTTGAACTCCATCATCCTCTGGAGCACATCCACATTTTTGTACAGTGGGACACTACATCCTTCACATATATAATTCACATTGACTTTATGTTCGTCACAGGCCATTTGGCTGATGTTTTATTATTACTTTTTCTGATTGAAGTACAAGCAAGGAATTTCTTTGTCTTTGATTACACACTTATTCACTATGCGCTACATTTTTATTTTATTTAATTTTTCATTGTTTTTGTCAGACTGTATGTAGCTGCTTCCCTTGTTTCCACTAGTTAGCGCAGTGTTTCCCTCGCACTTTTCATACTAATAATTCGGAACCGGGTCACGGCATCAATGTAGTGATGTAGTAGTGTAGTGATGATAATTAATTAAATTATTAGTATGATGCAAATCATTTCCAGCAGCAACCCGATTCTTTCAGAGAGATGCACTTTATTGACTTCCAACAGAGAAGAACAAAGGTTAAAAGACTAAAATAATAACCTCCCACTAGTGTTTTCCAGGTAGCAAGCCACCATTTCCATGAATACTCCCTCAAGTCTAATTACCAGCAATAAATACTTCTTCTATGATCTTTTATCATCCTTAAGTATGTAAACAATGTACCCTTTGAAATGTTTAATTAGATTAACAGGCCATTCCTCACATACCTAGGTAGACTTGCAAAAGATATGTTAAAATTAAGTTGGCTTGGACAACTCAACAATTATCAACTGAATTCTGGCCTGGTCAATATGTCAATATTGTACTGTATGTGTACATATATATAATAATATAATATCCTACATAAATCGGCCAGCATATTACAAGGGAGTCCAGGAAGTCGTTTGCAAACAATGTAGGGTTGGGAACTCCATCTATTAGCCAGCTTATGTTTTCCTTGACACCCCTAGATTATGCAACAGCACTTGATCCCCTGGTTGTAGATCCTGGACCCTCACTTTAAGATCAACGTTCTTCCTTTTCCTTTGTTCTCTAATGGTGGAGGCTTCCTTGGCCTTCTCATAAGCCACCTTTAAGTTCTTCTGAAGTCTGTCGACATATCCCCTATTGGAGGCTTGAGAGGTGTAATCTATTGATTTACCTAATGCTAAATTTATGGTTAAGTGAGCCTCACTCCCGAACATCAATCTTTAGGGGGAATACCCAGTCAAATCATTTGAGGTACTATTGTAGGCATGAACTATTTCTGCAATATGGTCTCCCCAATGCTCTTTCTTCTCTAATGAGAGGGTTCCCAGCATGTTCAGCAGAGTGCGGTTGAAACGCACAGGTTGTGAATCCCCTTGGGGGTGTTAAGGAGTCGTTCTGGAATTCTTTATGTTTAAGAGTTTGCATAGTCTGCAGGCCAGTTTTCTCTCAAAGTCTCGACCTTGATCTGAGTGTAGGCACTGAGGCATCCCGTAACAGTCGAAGAACTTCTCCACTAATGTCTTGGCCATAATACCAGCTTGTTGATACCTGGTGGGGAAAGCCTGGGCATATCGGGTGAAATGATCTGTCACAACCAGGACATTACTCCTTCCCCTCAGATCAGATTCCAGGCACAAGAAATCAGGGCACACCAACTCCATTGCCCCTTGGCTTTGTAGATGGTCCATTGGGGCTGCCTTTCCGGGTCGAGTTTTTCTCTGGATACACCGGACACAAGAGCAGCAGTATCTTTCCACCTCAGTTTTCATGGATGGCCAGTAAAATCAATCCCTGACCAGTTTGAAAGTTCTATCTGGGCCTAAATGATCATGATCATCATGGAGAGCGGTTAGCACAGATAAACAATGTTTCTCAAGAAGGAACAGCTGACTCACACCTTCTGCTTCTTCAGAGGGACCTCTCCGATATATGATCCCCTCTTCCAGCTTCATTCATTCCCATTCTATATGGATCACCTTGGCTCCGTCAATGGGGCTATTCATCAATATTTGAAGGTCTTTAGTTGACAGCGACTTCCTTATTAGATTCCCTAGTGGATCTTCCCGTTGATCCCTCCTCATGTCCTCCTTAGTCAATTGAGGCAGTTCTTCGCTGCGTACTTGAGTCAAATTGCAGTAGTGCTTTGGTACTCCCGCAGGGGTGACTCCTGCTGCTTCAGCCCCTATGGCTCTCTTGTGTTTATACTCCACTCCCTGATATGCAAATTAACCCAACTCTTCTGACCATTCTGGGTGAAGAGAGGTCTTCAGAAAAGAGCGTCAGCGTCTCTATTTCCCACTCCCGGTCAATATTTCAAACTGAATTGGAACTCGGACAGAGCAGCTAACCACCGATGCCCAGTGGCGTCCAGTTTGGCAGTGGATAGCAAATAAGTCAGGGGGTTGTTATCAGTCTTCACTACAAAGGTGGCTCCGTACAGATAGTCCCGTAGTTTTCCACTACTGCCCACAGTACTGCCTACGGCCCACAAAATTAAAGTGGGCCGGTCTTGATATAGTCCGGGGCAAAATTTTTGTCCCAGTCCAGCCCTGTAAACATCCCATGTGAATACTAGTAAAATAGTGAAAACAAATGTTCAAAAAATAATTGTATCATAACATAATGTCCAAACTGCAACAAAGTGACGAAGTGAAAAATGAAAAAATAGCACTTGTATGAAAAAAAGGGGATGCCGCTTTTCACTCTAAAAACAACTTGATTGGATACTTCAATTACTTCAGTTCTGAAGAAGAGATAAGCATAAAAATAGCCAGATGGCCTCTTACCAAATAGGTTGGACCCCAAATTATAGGGGTCAAGATCGCCTTGTGTCAGCTATACACTAGATGATTTCCAGCCGATCTACTCCGAATAGTCATTTATCAGCTCTCCCACGATAGAGACACCAAAAGGGATAATAATACAGCATACTCCAGCATCAACAGTGATCACCTGTGAGGTTTCCACCTTCATTCCTTAATGGGGATAGCGGCTCTCTTCGTTAGTTAATGGCAAGGGGAGTTTTTTCTGTATACAACACTTGCCTTTTGTAACGTAACGTCACCCACTCCCCTTTGATTGTTTCGTCATATACCACTTCCTCCCAGTCTGAATATAGATTTCAGATATTCCAACCGCTCACAAGCACAAAACAAGACTATACTTGTTTAGTTGCTGAACATAGACTCTTATAACCAAAATACAAGTCTTATATACAGTAGAAGAGAAGGTCCCCCCTCCTGCTCATATTACTCTAACAATACACCTGTAACCAGAAACAGAATTAACATGAGCTAATTAACGAATCCCCTAAAGCAGCGAATGTGACTCCGTGCCCTCCTGAGCATTGTTATGATTAATCAGGATTTCAGTACAGGTCAGACTTGTTGTCACCGAGCTTCACACATTAATATAAACACAGGACACCTTCTCACAATAGCAGGAGCTAATTACAATTAACAATACAAACAGTGATCCCCCCCTCCCCATCCTAGTAGGCAACAAACTATAGTAGGAGTAAACTGTCTGGCTCCTACCCAGTTTTAGAGGCCAATGTGATCAGCTCTCTCAACTAACATGTTGAGTTCAGAATCAAACAATCCAAAAATAGTCTTTACATATATCCTGGGAGATATTGTGGATAAATATTACTGTCCTATTTTAAGTAATCCAAGATATATTTTCTCAGTCACTATTTCTAATATGGCATATACAGGGTTCCCAGAGTCTGTGTGTCTTGGGGGACATGGACCTGAATCTAAAGTAACACCATCTCAAGGGTCCCCAGGCATACAGCTCACAAAGAGCACCGTTCCCCCAAAAGCCAGGGCCCATAATCGATAGGCAAGAGGCCAGCATTCAGTCCCCTCCAAAATCCTCTGTCCCGGGTGAGTCTGTCACACCTTTTTTCTCTAAATAGGAACTAATCCGAGGGTTATTTAAAATAGTATGTTTGGAAAGAAAGATAAAAAACTTCATGCTGCAGTAGATCGAGATAATTTATTTAAAAAAAAGATTTTTTCTGTCGCACAGCACAGAAATGTAAAAAGCAGCACACAACATTTGAGCTCTCAGGCTAACCAGCTGGTGTGTAGTGACATCACGGGGTTCTCTCCAACCAAAGCGTTTCCCTGTAAAAAGCATCAACATTGTCACTTGTATGTTTAGAGACTAAAATACATATCACCCACCGTATATAGATAGGCATTTTGCTTGTTATAGATTTCTGTCAGTCTTGTATTCCTGATATTGTAATAGTTTTGTATGTACAGCCTCTTTGTATAGTAATAGCGCATTTACACACTGCAGAGGTCTCTGCTTCCTTGCTTATACCACAAAGTAACCTTGCTAGATAGAAGCAAGCAAAACAATCAGTCACTGGAAAGTGGCAGGTTAGGTTAATCCCTGTGGCATTCGATCAAACTCGAAGAACACCAGTAGGCTAAGCTCTTCTCTCTGTCTTCTGGGTGCATAGGAATCTGGTAGTATCCACTCTTTAGATCCAACACACTGAACCATTTGGCCCTTGATAAACATTGTAAAGCTTCTTCTACGTGAGGAGTCATGTATTTATCTGGGACAGTCCTTATATTCAAAATTTGATAATCAATACACATCCGGAAGGATCCGTTCTTCTTCCTTACTACCACAATCAGGAAAGCATAAGGGCTTCTGGACTCCTTAATGACCCCTGACTTCTTTAGTTCAGCCAGTTGCTCTCGAAGATTCTCCAAGTTGCACAAGGGGACTCGACCTGCCCTCTATCAAAATGGCTTATCTTCAGTCGGTCGAATTCTATGTTGAGCGCTCTTAGCATAACCCACATCTAAGTCATTCTTGGAGAACATTTTCTCCCTTCAAGCTATCTGGGCTTAAATCCTTTCCTCCCAAGCAGGGGGGGAGACTTGGGCAGTGGACAGCGGTGCCTCCTCCACCGCCCTCTTGGGCTACCTCGTTCCTTGCTACTGAAGTGGCAGCACTCACTTTCCTGATCTCCATGCAAGGCTTTAGGCTGATCGGATGGCTAGTGACATTCCGCACACTGACAGGAATTCGCCCTCCACTTCTTAGCAAGGCCCGAGTGGGTACAATCTCCGGAACCAGTTCTATCCCAACCTCTTCTGCTGTGGGATCAGCTTCTACCACCACGTATGGACCCGGCTGGTCCCAAGACAACTTGACTGTGGCTTTAAGACAGGCCCTTTCTCCAGGTTGCAGCACTCTCTCTTGGGTGTCCAGTCGCCACAATCTTCCCATTCCTTCTGCAGGTGCCTTCTTTTCTTGCAACACCCTCTGGAATGATTGTCTCAACTGAGGATGAATTTTCCCAACAGGTGCATCCTCTAAGGCTAAGGGAGTGAGTGACCTTCTCACTAGGATGGTGTTAGTGCCTATCAGTAGGGAATTTCGTCCAGCTCCAGGCGGTTAGGGCATACGACAGCCAATGTGTCAAAGGTTTCTGGTCTTCCTGCTAGAGAAGAGTCAAATGTTATTTTAATGGGTATGTAACCGAAAATTTCTAGCTTGTCAAGTTTGCACAAAGGAAAATGCTTCAAGTACTTGTGGTAAAAGTCGTGATATAGCAGTGTCACTTGGGCTCCAGTATCCAGCAGTGCTTGTGTATAGATGCCCTCTACCTGTACTGATACTTTGGGGGAAGGCCCCACTAAGTTCTTGGGTAGGTTTCCCACAGGCGACTCTATAATTTGTGCCCTAACCGGCCTCATTGGAGGCGGTGGGTTTAGTTTAACTGCTCATTTAGCAAAGTGTGCATTGATTTCCTGTCCCCGTCTTCCATTCTCTGAGGGTTTTAATTTTGTAGCGTGCTTAGGCACCAGAGGGTTGGAGAGGACTGGGGGTTTGCGTCCCCCTTTCACCTTGGCTCTCTTCTGGTCTCTTCTCTTGTCCTTTGAGCGCAGTTTTCCCTTGGGCCTCTCAACTAGCTCCCTCACTGAGGTCCCTTGAAGTTTCCCACCAGCTTTGGAAAGAGCAATTTCTGTAAAGCTCTTAGGACTTTGTTGAGGAGTTAAGGGCTGACGCTGGATTTGTGGCACTTCGCTTGGAAATGTCCGACCTCTCCCCATCCGTAACATCTCTTCTCTCGTTCTGGGTACAGTTTCTGTTCACTTGCACGAGTCCCTTGCTCCTGAACTTTCGCTTGGGTGTCCATAACTCGCATCAGAGCATGATACATTTGAGTTTGAACCTGAGCCACCTCGGCCATCAGTTCTGTTGGCCCGAGTTCTGCGACTGGTTTATGGATATCAGGGAGGGCCGGTCTATTAGGTTCAGACTCAGTCCCACTATCTTCATCGGAGAACTCCATCTCTGCATGGACAGCATGGGCCACCACTTTCTCTTTGTTCCCAGTAGCAGAATTCAAGTCTCTTGATCGTTGACTCTTCTCTTCCAACAGAGCCTCTTCCTTTTGACCTCCCTTATCAACTCAGGATAGGCGGGTACCACATGAGTTTTTTTCAGCAATAATTTCAACACAATAGGATGATTGGGCCAGGCCCCATGCAGAACCCGATGCAGATGGGTCTGGTCAACATCTTTAGGGTCAATGCCCTTCTTGAGGATGATTTGGTGTAGTATCCGGTCTGCTCAGGAGATGTATTCAGACAGGCTCTCCCCCCTCTGCTGGTGAGTGTAGTTGAATTTATACAGCAGATTAGCAGTAGTTTTAACTCTTCCTGAAAACAGCACACAAGGCATCGATGTAGTCAAGTTCTCTTGCCCATCCTCAGTTTACGGATTACATCAGCCACTGGGCCTTGAAGGCTCTCACTAAGCCTTCTTCAGAATGGTGCTTCTGTCAGTTGGGGTCCCATGACTTCTACCCCAAGCAACTGCAGCCATGGAGGTGGCTTCCCACACAGATTGCAGCTCCAATTTAGGTTGGCTAGGGCCAGCTGCAGATAGCATCCCGGGCGAGCCCCCAAATGTAGCACGCCCCCCTAGAGGACTGCTTAGATTTACCCACTCATTTGCACGGCCATGACCTGGTGAACTTTCCAACCCACCTGGCACTCTGGGTTCAGACATCTTTTATTTGAACCGATAAAGGGGAAGTGGTCACAAGAGGAGGCAATAAATCTGCTGAGTTCTAGGCAACAGTGTCAAATCAGCAAAACAATTCCTCCGAAAGGCACAAGACAATGTGTTAACAATGACAATACTATATACATATATGTACACTTCCTTTAGATGTAATGTTAACCTCTAGTGGATATTTCAGTTAACTGCATATACTGCCACACTATAGACAATGGAACCTGGCCAGCCTATACGCTATCCTAGGTAGGGAGAGCGGGTCTAGAGAAGAGTAATATAAGGGCCTTTTCAAGTAATGGCAATAAAATCTACGCTACAGATCTGATGTTCTTCACTGGCTAGTCGGAGCTCGTTAACTGTAATCTGTTTGGATGTGGTGGGAACAGTTGATTCCTTGTAGTGAAGAAAGCTAAAGGTGTCTGAGCACAGTGTTCAACTAATGCAGTAAAGTGTTCTTGGAGTAAAGATGTCTGTGCAAAGTGTCTCAATGTAACGGTGGCAAAGAATGGATAGGGGTTGAGCAATTTACCCTCTCATCAATGACCAGACCATCCCGATGTCCTCTGAACAAGGAAGTGACAACAGGGAAGTTTTTGGCACACCTCGTTATTGCACTTGCTTTGTTTTAGCAAATGTAACCATTACAGAGTTAGTTTGCCAACTGCAGCAAAAGACTTGTGTTTTTAACTTACAGCATGACAATGGACATCATGAACACCACAATGTGCTATGCTGAACAAATTTTTGCACCACAGACACTTTGCATTTTGTTTTGAATCATCATCTGCTGATAACCAGTATTTGAGCTGCAGATCTGTTAGCCATGTGCCTGAGAAGGAGCAATTCCTCAGTTTCTTGCATATTTTGCCAGGAGGTTCAGGCGTTGCCTCTTCTATACGTTCCATTTGTAAAATGCAACTGCACTGCAAGCACTGAAACTTAAAGCACACACCCTGAACTGTTGTGTTACCAACTGCAGCTGTTAAAAGTGTCAAAATTTAAATTGGAATCAAAGAGCCCTTTAAAATATTGTCACAAATCTCTGGGAAAACTACACCAGTCCAGACTGAGCCCTCTTAAATTTCAGTAACTGACTGTATAAACTAACCTACTACTGCCTTGTGTGCTGCAGATGCCTGTATGTCTGATGAAAGTCAGGAAAGCTATAGTTATTAAAACTGATCTTTTGGATCTTTTGGATTTACAGCTGGTTTCATAATACACTATAAACTTTACTAGGGAAGAAACAAAAAGAATCATCAGATTGCTGTGACCTCTGGGACAGTCCCCAGACTCCCAGTCCCCACCCAAGATCCCACACATATAAACAAATAAAGACATTCACAAAACACTGGTTTACAAAAATGACATATTTACCAGAGAAAAAAAGAATCCAGACAGAGGAAGTGCCAGTGGCTGGTCAATGGCAGTAGTGTGATTGTCAGTCCAGGAGATAGTACAAAGAGGGGGAAGGAGAAAACCAAACATGAGACTATAGCAGATCATTTCCTGAGAAAGCACACTGCAACAAATTGTATATTTGCTTACTGTATGATATAGCTATATGAAGCTAAAGGAAATACCTCAGGACAGGAGTTGCAGAAGGCAGGCAGGCGGTACTTGTGCTTGTAATGAAGGCAGACAGCGGACCTTGTTTGTTGCAGTTCACTTGATGTAAGGAGGATTGATGGCAGTAAGCAAGACAAGGCGTTGGTGGCAGTGGTAGAAAAAGTCTGAGGCTAGTCAAAACAACGTGACTGGGAGTCCAAGGAGAAGAGAACCAACCTATGACACAAAGAGGTAGAGAAGGAGAACACCAAACATGAAATGAGACTCATTGGAGCAGATCATTTCTTGACAAAGCAAACCGCTGCAAACTGTGTATTTGCTTACCATTATATGAAGCCAAAAGGAGTGCTTCAGGACTCAGGAGGAGTTGCAGCAGGCAGTGTTTGTGCTTCTAGGTAGACAGTGACCCTTGTGTTTGGGGGCACCCGGCAAGGTAAGGCATTGGCGGTGGAATAGGCTGAGGCTGCTTAAAGCAGCATGTTAAGTGTAGCACCCTCTTAGTTAGATGCCAATATACAGTATCTCACAAAAGTGAGTACACCCCTGACATTTTTGTAAATATTTTATTATATCTTTTCATGTGACAACACTGAAGAAATGACACTTTGTTACAATGTAAAGTAGTGAGTGTACAGCTTGCATAACAATTTAAATTTGCTGTCCCCCCCAAAATAACTCAACACACAGCCATTAATATCTAAACCGCTGGCAACAAAAGTGAGTACACCCCTAAGTGAAAATGTCAAAATTGGGCCCAAAGTGTCAATATTTTGTGTGGCCACCATTATTTTCCAGCACTGTCTTAACCCCCTTGGGCATGGAGTTCACTAGAGCTTTACAGGTTGCCACTGGAGTCCTCTTCCAATCCTCCATGATGACATCACGGAGCTGGTGGATTTTAGAGGCCTTGCGCTCCTCCACCTTCTGTTTGAGGATGCCCCACAGATGCTCAATAGGGTTTAGATCTGGAGACATGACTGACTAGTCCAACACCTTTACCCTCAGCTTCTTTAGCATGGCAGTGGTAGTCTTGAAGGTGTGTTTGGGGTCGTTATCATGTTGGAATACTGCCCTGCAGCCCAATCTCCGAAGGGAGGGGATCATGCTCTGCTTCAGTATGTCACAGTACATGTTGGCATTCATGGTTCCCTCAATGAACTGTAGCTCCCCAGTTTCGGCAGCACTCATGCAGCTCCAGGCCATGACACTCCCACCATCGTGCTTGACTGTAGGCAAGACACACTTGTCTTTATACTCCTTACCTGGTTGCCGCCACACACGCTTGACATCATCTGAACCAAATAAGTTTATCATTGTCTCATCAGACCACAGGATGTGGTTCCAGTAATCCATGTCCTTAGTCTGCTTGTCTTCAGCAAAATGTTTGCAGGTTTTCTTGTTCATCATCTTTAGAAGAGGCTTCCTTCTGGAACGACAGTCATGCAGACCAATTTGATGCAGTGTGCGGTGTATGGTCTGAGCACTGACAGGCTGACCACCCACCCCTTCAACCTCTGCAGCAATGCTGGCAGCACTCATACGTCTATTTCCCAAAGACAACCTCTGAATATGACGCCGAGCACATGTACTCAACTTCTTTGGTCGACCATGGTGAGGCCTGTTCTGAGTGGAACCTGTCCTGCTAAACCACTGAATGGTCTTGGCTACTCTGCTGCAGCTCAGTTTCAGGGTCTTGGCATACTTCTTATAGCCTAGGCCATCTTTATGTAGAGCAACAATTTCTTTTTTTCAGATCCTCAGAGAGTCTTTTGCAATAATGTGCCATGTTGAAGTTCCAGGGGGCAGTATGAGAGAGTGAGAGCGATAACACCAAAATTAACACACCTGCTCCCCATTCACACCTTAGACCTTGTAACACTAACGAGTCACATGACACCGGGGAGGGAAAATGGCTAATTGGGCCCAATTTGGACATTTTCAATTGGAGGTGTACTCACTTTTGTTGCCAGCGGTTTAAACATTAATGACAGTGTGTTGAGTTATTTTAAGGGGAAAGCAAATTTACACTGTTATACAAGCTGTACACTCACTACTTTACATTGTAGCAACATGTAATTTCTTCAGTGTTGTCACGTGAAAATATATAATAAAATATTTACAAAAATGTGAGGGGTGTACTCACTTTTGTGAGATACTGTAGGTAGGTCAACTTTGTTATTTTTGGGCTCTGCTGCAGCCAGTGGAGCTGATTTAAATATTTTGGTCTAGACTGGGCTCTGCAGCTGCAGGCTTGCCTGTCTCCCCCTGTCTTTTCAAATAATTTTATTTGTAAAAATGATACATGTTACAAGATAAAAGCGTAAAAAGTACATTTTCAACATCTGGTACAGTCAAAATTACATTTAACAGGGTATCTTGCACAATTAAAGACTGTGACAAATCTGTGCATTTTCAATGTGTTACAAGAAGATAAGCTTGCAATACAAGAGCCTATTTGAACTAGTAATTATAAACTACGAATAATGAGGCTGTGGACCACACTTCGGGGCATGAGGCTGAGAGGATTGTGTGTATCATGTATGTGGTTCCAAGAAAAACATAAATTAAAAATTGCCCCGTGTACTACCTTCGCACTCCTAATGGGAACATGCTGTGCGAAGGAGACGGTCATGAAAGTATCATGTGTAGTGAAAGCATTGGCGATCCACTGTGGAATGTGTTGGAATATCTTGGAGTACCTCGTGCCTCTTTAGCCCGTCTCAGGATCGCCAAATTTCCTACCCTTCAATGGGCAAGAAATCATATGGAAAGTAGGTAGTGTGGTTTTTGGGGGTGATAATGGTACTTAATCTCTTGAAATATTTCTATTCACCCCTAAAAATTAGATTTAATAAAATGATTGGACATTGTGTTAGGATTTGTACTCTGAGGAACGTGGTGTTATAATATAGGAAGGGTCGTGTCTTTTCACTCAGTTGACGAAGAAACGAAGTGATGGAGATGAAACCGACAGGAAGGCAGAGCTAACATGGCAGCTACGGAGTACGTTGCAGTATGGACTGATAAGTATCCCTAAATGAGGATTCTCAATTTACTATCACTGTAGGTTACAATTATGGTTTGAGAAGAAGTTCCTGATACTTTGGAGAGTCTCTGAAGTGTAACCAACAGGCCCAAATCTTCCCATATTTAGAAGGGGTATCATTGACTTGATGAATTAGGTTTTCCAATTCAGCTATTCTATCAATACGTTTGAGCCACATTGCTATTGTAGGAGGATCAGAGTTTCTCCAAAGTACCGGTATGCATTGTTTAGCAGCGTTGACTAGGTGGAGTGTAAGGGATTTTTTGTAGGCATAGTGTGAAATGGATGAGTGGTGTAGGAGGTATTGCGTGAAAGATAGGGTGTATGTTGTGATATATGCTATTGTCTCGTGCACTTTTTCCCAGAATGGTTTAATTCGTGGACAGTTCCACCATATATGGAGCAGAGAGCCTACTTCAACATTGCATCTCCAGCATATGGGTGAAACAGATGGGTGATATCGGTGGATGATATCCAGCGTTCTGTACCATATCGAGTATATTTTGTAAGAATTTTCCTGTGCAGATACATTTATGGAACATTTATGTATGTGTTCATATATGTTTTCCCATTCTTCGGTAGTGATGTCTAACCCAAGTTCCGTTTCCCATTTTTGGTTGATTGCGTTGTTTTTTGGATCATAGTTGCTGAATAGTAACGAGTATACTTCAGAGATAAGATGGCGTTGTGGGGGAGTGCTAGTGCAGAGTGATTCAAAAGGTGTCATGTCTCTAAACCACTGTGACATAGGTCTGGCATGGTTCAGGAAGTGCCTAATTTGGAGAAACTTAAAGAATGGTATTTGATATTCCTGGAAACGTGAAATTAGTGCTGTACATGGAAAGAGAATCCCGTTCTGGAAGAATTGTGAGGCTCTAAGAGGAGGTGTTGCCTGGGTATGCGATGGAGTGCGAAGTGGCACTGCAGGTGCAAAGTCAGGATTGTCAACTAAGGGGGTCAATGGTCCGGGGGCCGGGCACCAATGTAAAGATTGGGATATGCTCCTGAAGGCGGAGAGTGTGGGACCCGTCAGTGGGTGTGAAGCATATTCCTTGGGTGTATTTGTCATAGCAATCCATGGCAGATGAGCAATGGGAACTGACGCAAATGATTCTTCAAGGTCTACCCAGTCTTTAGTGGATTTATGGATGTGCCAGTCAATGATTCTTGTAAGGTGGAAAGCTGTATGATATTTGTGAATATCGGAAAGACTTAAACCTCCTTTTGCTTTGGGGGTAGTCATTTTCTCCCAGCTCAATCTAGGGGATTTTGCGGCCCAGATGAAGTTCCGGCATAATTTCTTGTATGTGGTGAAAAAAGACGTAGGTAGTTTGATGGGAACGGTCTGCAATAGATATAATATTCGGGGTAGGACATTCATTTTTATGATGGCAGTTCTGCCAAACCAGGAGAAATGGCCCGAAGTCCATTTGAGGAGGTCTTTTTGGATATCAGCGATTATTGGTAGGTAGTTTCTATCATAAAGTTCATCGAGATGGGTCAGTAATTGTATCCCTAAATAGGTGAGGGCATGTGGTTCCCATTTAAATGGGAAGTTCGTCTTACAGTGCATCACCCATCTCTGCGAGAGGGAGATATTAAGGGCCTTAGATTTTGTGAAATTCATTTTAAAATTAGATAAGGTGTTGAAATTGGTAAATTCTTTTAAAAGATTGGGCATTGTGATCAGGGGTTCTGAAAGGAACAATAAAATGTCATCAGCGTACGCTGCAATCTTGTATTGTTGGGCGTTGATATCTATGCCTTTTATATCAGGATTTGCTCTAATTTTACGTAGAAGGGGTTCTAGAGTGAGTATAAAAATAAGGGGCGATAATGGGCATCCCTGACGAGTACCATTCGAGACGGAGAAGGCGTCCGACAGGCGGCCATTGACTCTTATTCTGGCCGTGGGAGAAGAGTATAGTGCTAATATCATTTGTAGGAAATGTGTGGGGAACCCCAATGCCTGTAGCGTTGCTGACATGCAGGCCCATGCCACCCTGTCGAACGCCTTCTCCGCATCGAGCGACAAGAGAAAACCTTGTTGTTTGGGGGTGGAGGATGTTGATGAAAGATGGTGATGAATATGAAGGGCTTTTATGGTGTTATCCCTAGCTTCTCTGCCAGGGACAAAACCTACTTGGTCAAGGGAGATAAGTTTAGGGAGGATAGGGAGTATTCGGTTAGCAAGAATTTTAGCGTATAGTTTCAAATCAACATTTAGGAGGGAGATGGGCCTATAGTTTGTCACTAGGGTATTGTCTTTGCCGGGTTTTGGTATTAGGGTGATATGTGCTTCTAGGAGGTCTTTGTTGCACTGAGGATATGAGGGTAATGAATTGAATGCTTTGGTAAACTGGGGGGCAAGTATATCCTGAAAGGTCTTATAATAACCAACGGTTAGTCCATCTGGGCCAGGACTTTTTCCCGTCTTGAGTTGTTTCAATGCCGCCGTGGTTTCCTCAATGTTAATGGGGTGTTCAAGGGTTTTAGAGTCTTCATTAGAGATAGGTGGTATACCGTATTGTGATAGGAAAGTGGATATTGCTTCCTGTCTATTGGGAGTATTATCAGTCATTTCTGAGGGGGGTAAATTGTATAGTTTGGTGAAATACTTCACGAATTGTGTGGCAATGTCATCTGGGGATGTAAAAGATTTCCCGGAGGGGTTTTTTATTTCGTGTATGGTATATGTTGCTTTCTTATGTTGTAGTGCTTTAGCCAGTAACTTTCCAGACTTATTGCCAAATTCGTAATATAGTTTGTGATTCAAAATGTATTTGCATCTTAGTGCTTTGTGCATTTCTTCTTTGAGAGCTTCTCTAGCCCGTAAGAGCTCCTCAAGAGATTAAGTGGCGAGGGATAATTTATGGGCCCTTTCTAATGTATGGATTTTAGACATGAGAGCTGTAATATGTGCTCGTCTTTGTTTATTTCGGAAGGCCGTTATGGAGATTAAATCCCCTCTCACCACACATTTATGTGCAGCCCAGATAATGGGAGGTCCAGTTTCATCAGTAGAATTTTCCTGAAAGTATTGGGTGACTCGGGTGGCGATTCGGTTCGTGATATCTGGATCTGTCAGCAGTGAATTATCCAAGCGCCATATCGAATTTGTGTGTTGAGATTGTGCAAAAGCGAGTGTCATTGAAATGGGATTGTGGTCAGAAAGTATCATAGGGTCTATGGTTGCTTGTTTGAGCAGGGGTAAATCATTTTGGGAAAAAATGGTCGATTCTGGAGTACTTGTTGTGGGGGGATGAGTAAAATGTAAAGTCCCTGTCGTGTGGGTGTAATGTACGCCATGAGTCATGCAGAGTTAATTCTTGCAACTGTTTTTTGATTGCTCTAAGTGCTCTATAAGGTAATGAGGTCGCACCTGTAGATGAATCTTGCTGCGGGTTTAGGGCCACATTGAAATCACCACCCACCACGAGGACCCCAGCATAGAATTCAGTGAGTAAGTGAAGTGTTTCTCGAAAGAACGTGACTTGTTTGTTAGGGGCGTATAAATTTGCCACGGTAATGGGTCTGTTGTGTAGCGTTCCCTAGAGAAATAAGTATCTGCCATTAGGATCATGTTTTGATTCTGTAATTTTCAAGGGACAGTTTTTCGATATTAAAATCGCAACCCCCTTTGTTTTGGATGTGTCATTGGAAGCATGGTATAGAGTAGGGTACCGAGAGTTACCAAGTTTGGGTATAGTGTCAGTAGGAAAGTGAGTTTCTTGGATGAATGCGATCTGCGACCTTTTTTCCGGGGTGTTCAGTCCTCTAATATTCAGTGAGCTTAGTTTTATTTGTAAATCAGTCAGAAGCTTACGAGAGCCATACGCTCCCTGTTTGTGAGTATCCGTTGCTGCCATGTTAGAGGGTAGTTTTAGGTAGCCTTCTTTGAGTGGGTCAAAAAAATTGTGTAGATTCCTGGAAATATATTACCGTAAGTGTGGGTATGCAGAAAGGTAAGTGAAAGGGAAGGGAGGATGAGGACGTAGGGAAGGAAAAGGGAAGAATTTAACTAACCTAATCTGCAACGAGATAGGTTAGGTCTGTACAGTGCTTTGTCTGTGGAATGCCTTCCAGAACCAAATCTGGATCTTCTCACTGCACTGTGTGGGGGTTGGGAAGTATCAAACGTAGGAGAAAGTTAGTGATATACTTTGAGGGTATATCCCTCCGTTGCGATACATGTAGTGTATGATTGGAGGATGTCATAGTAAATGTTTTGAACAGTGTTATATATATGTACCTGTCTGAGTGACCTATATAACCTTCTAGAAAAAGAGAGCAACTGAATCAGCAGTGAGTATGGAACATGTATGAAGTACCTTGGATAAGGATAAGAAATGAAACCTTAGGTATCCTTGTCAAGGGAACAGGTATTAGCATTATAGCCTTAGCGTTTAAAGTATAAGCTATAGAATGTCAAACCAAAATACAGTTTTGCTGTTGGTGTCAAACTTCGCCTCGTGAGTCATATTATATATATATATATATATATATATAGTAATACAAACTATGTTTTATGAAACCTCTTTCAAAAGGGGTACATCACAAGTAGAAATCCTGAAAGCATGTTGAGTCAAAGAACGAAAACCTGGTAAAGTGCATCAACGGATGCGTATTTATGTCATGCTGTAACCATAGCCTCTGAGTATTGGCTTGTCGTGTTTCTGTTTTTCCCCTTCTCTTTTTTTTTTTTTTTTTATAAAAGTTTCCGGTTATTTGTGTATATTTGGCCCCTTTACCCTTCCCCCATCGGCTCCCCTCAACATTACAGCAGTCATTTGTAATCCGTCACTTTAAGAAGTGGTTGGATAGTAACATTTGTACGTATAGGATTTAGTAGAGATTTACAATGAATGTTAGGAGGTTATACATTCCGCATCTGTAGAGTAGAATAGACGTTTCTCAGAATACCGCTGACATTTTGATTCGAAGGAGGCAAGAGTTACTCTGTCTACTAATAATGTTGCTTGTATATTTCCGTCAGGTTATACTAAGTCCCTGGTTAACCATATGGTTATGTCATGTCAAATGCACAGGTCTATGGTTAACTGTCTTAATTGTCCTTCTGTTGCTAGATTGATTAAATGATGTGCAGACATTTTGTATGTTAGAGGATAAGCGTGGTCGCGTCCTTGAAATGGAGGGAGGTCACTGTCTAAGGAGGGTGGGGGCGGTGTTGGAAAAATTACTCTAAGTTTAATGCTTGCTATTCTGTTGGTTGAAAGCCAGGGGGAGCTTGCTACAGTGTGGGTCAAGTGAGAAGTGGAAAGATTCTCTAATCCCCAAATAAGCAGTATTGCCGCTATTTATTCTTTGTGCCCATTTATCAGCAGTCTAATCAAGTTCCTGGGCAAATGAGAACACATAACCTTAATTCAAACGTTAATACCTTAAACACTGAAACATTACCTATACCAGTAAACGAACGGGAAAAACAGTGGAGCCTGCTTTCAGCTAATTCTTACTGGGGTCTTTAGCTTTCAGATGCGTAAAGATTCTTTACTAAAAGTCTGTGTCGTGCTGGTGAGGTATATGTGGATCCGCTGAAGGTGTATGGGCAGGTCGGTCTGTTCAGGGGAGCCCAGTTTTTGTTCGGGGATAGGTCTCGTCTGAGGTCCAAAGAATAGGCATTGAGCATCAGGCATCGTGTCTTGTTGAGTATTGAGCTTGAGGCAGTGCTAATGCGGTATATTTGCAGCATGTAGGTAACAGATGTGAAAGTTATCTGCTGTCCGGAAAGTATGTCTGTAACAAAGAATAACAGGAACATAACTGATTCTATGCTTTAAAAGGGGGTGTAAAGGCTGTGGATTAACTGTGATGTCCAACCTAAGAACCTGAGAATGTGTATAAGATTATACACCTTAGTAGTCCCTGTGGGCTCTCCGAGCTCTCGGTGAGATTAAGGGACCATGACCACGCTGGATACCCTGAGAAGCGGCGTGTGATCTGTTGCCTTACGGGGATCTTCTCCTGCGCTGCTGGGATTCTTGTGCTTCCATCGGTTCTTCCCGGGGCGAGTGTTTCTCCCTAGCATGATGGCGGAATTCCGCATACCAAGTCGGAACGTCCACTAGGGGTATGCCCAGGCTGTCGCAGAAGTAGGGTAGGTCTTCCGGTACTTTGAGAAGAGCCGTAGGGCCTAGATGTGTGGCCGCTAGGCAGAACGGGAACTTCCACCTGTAAACGATCCCGTGAGTGGGTAGAACATCCAATAGAGGTTTCAAATCCCTGCGATGTTGCAAAGTGATGCTGGATAGGTCTTGAAAGATCTGAAGATGCGCGCCGTTGTACTGTAATGGCTGTTTGTTCCTTGCCTGCCTCAGGATATCTTCTTTCAGCTTGTAATCCACTATACAGCAGATAACGTCTCTTGGCGGACCGGTGTCTCTGCCTTTTGGGCGCAATGCTCTGTGGATCCTTTCCATTTCAATTTTGGTCAGAGGCGGTCTGTCAATTAGGCCGTTAAACAAGTCAGTCACAGCAGGGGATAGTTTCTCTGAATCAATGGCTTCTGGTAGGCCTCGGATTCTGAGATTGTGATGGCGTCCACGGTTGTCAAGGTCCTCGATGCGGCGTTGTGTCTCCCTGAGTTGCATTGTGTGAGTATCAATCTTCCTTGTGGCTTTACGGAGGACAGTGTTGTGTTTTGCCGTGACTTTTTCAACTTCCAAGACCCTGTCATTTAAGGTATGAATGTCCACTCTGAGCTCCGCAATGGCGGCTGACAGGGTGTCTTTAATGTCATTAGCAATAGCCCTCAGGTCATGTATGTTAAGGCCGGGAGGTTGAGGGTTATCTGTCAACCCCGATGGCATGGGCTGTTATATTTGGGGTGAAATTAAGATGTGCGGTCCCGCGTCTTGTGAGGAGCTGTGACGGGACGACGCCATATTGCTCCTCTGAGTCCTGAACATTTCAGGAATGTTTTGGCTATGGTTCCCTGGATTTTCGCGTGGCGAGTGGGAGGTGTGACGGGAAGTGGTTCCCATTGTGTCCAATCGATAGAAGCGGTATTTACCTCCGGTGATAATGATATACAGGGATGCAACGACAGGAGCTGTTCTTTCAGGCAGCCATCTCCTAGCTCGTCCAGGCCATGCCCCCCTGTCTCCCCCTGTCTTTCCAGAAATCACTGGAACATAGTGGGTAGAGAGGATAGAGGCTAGGCTGACCTGGCATATGGTCAATCCCTGGTCGGAAGAATGACCAGCAGGGGGCTGAGAGGTGTATATAGGGTGTGAAGCATAGAGTAGCAGGATCCACTGCCAGCTGGAGAATGACCCAACCTGGAAGTGCTGTTAACCCTTCCAAGGCTCTGAGAAGCTGCAAGGAGTTCGGAATGAATCTGGATGATTCTGGATCACCAAGGCGCTGAAGCATCACCCCCAAGTCACAGGAAATACCAGGCAACATGCAAAGAGTATCTTGTCAGGAGGCTTATGGTGTAGTGTCAGCTGAACTGGAAAGAGGCATCCAGATAGCCAGTGACACATTGAGTAGGCCTTGGAGAAATCCTGGGAGAGAGACTGTTGCCATTGTGCCCCTTTTTGTTAGATGAACTGTTTAAGGCCTACTAGCCAGGATTGTTTCCATGATGGGAACCCCTTGTACTGAATTGTTTGCTATTTCCTTTGTAGAACAGTTTGCTAGATAGTGTCCTCCTTCAAGTTTGTTAGTTCTGGGTATCACAAGCCTTTTCCCAACCCCTATCCAAGTTCTACAAAAACAAAATAAAAACAACAAAAAGACACTATCTGCCTGCTCATTGTGTGAAGGACTGAGTGGAACTTTTGTGCACCTGGCTAAAAATACCCTGTTTGCATCAAATTGGAATCAGAACCTGGGTTGAACAGTTGGACCAGTACAGAGTCTGCCCTACACCAGGGAGAGGAGAACCAACCTACGGCACAAAGAGGGAGAAGGAGAACACCAAACATGAGACTCACTAGAGAAGATAATTTCTTGACAAAGCACACCGCAGCAAATTGAGTATTTGCTTACCATGATATGAAGCCAAGTGAATGCTTCTCAGTAGGGATGAGCCAAACACCCCCCGGTTCGGTTCGCACCAGAACCTGCGAACGGACCGAAAGTTCGCACGAACGTTAGAACCCCATTGACGTCTATGGGACTCGAACGTTCGAAATCAAAAGTGCTCATTTTAAAGGCCAATTTGCATGGTATTGTCCTAAAAAGGGTTTGGGGACCCGGGTCCTACCCTAGGGGACATGTATCAATGCAAAAAAGACTTTTAAAAACGGCCGTTTTTTCGGGAGCAGTGATTTTAATGATGCTTCAAGTAAAAAAAAAAAAAGTGAAATATTCCTTTAAATATCGCACCTGGGGGGTGTCTATAGTATGCCTGTAAAGTGGCGCGTGTTTCCCGTGTTTAGAACAGTCCCTGCACCAAATGTCATTTTTAAAGGAAAAAATCTCATTTAAAACTGCTTGCGGGTTTAATGGAATGTCCGGTCCTGGCAATATGGATGAAAATCCGTGAGACAAACACCATGGGTACCCCCCAGTCCATTACCAGGCCCTTTGGGTCTTGTATGGATATTAAGGGGAACCCCGCACCCAAATTAAAATAAGGAAAGGTGTGGGGCCACCAGGCCCTATATACTCTGAACAGCAGTATACAGGCGGTGCAAACAAGACAGGGACTGTAGGTTTGTTGTTAAGTAGAATCTGTTTGTCATTTTGAACGGGTACATTTTTAACGTGTTTAGCTCCACCCAAAAAAAACTTTTTTAAAGCTTTTTGGAAAACATAGGGAAGGGTTATCACCCCTGTGACATTTGTTTTGCTGTCTTTCCTCCTCTTTAGAAGATTTCACCTCACTTTTTGTCCCAATGACAAATGCTTTTTGAGAATTTGTTTTTTTTTGTGGAACAAGGATTGGAAAGCATCAGTGGAAAGGAGAAATGTTTTTCCCATAGTAACTCTTACAGGAGAGAATTTCCCTTCCTAGGGGTAGATTTCATCTCACTTCCTGTTGTCTCCTTCCGTTTGCAAGTAGGAGTCGTTTGTAAGTTAGATGTTTGAAAGTAGGGGCCTGCCCTATATACTCAGCAGAAATTTGGGCCTTAGGTGTTGTTGTGGCCACAACACTGTAAGCCTTCACAGGGCCCTGCTGTGAAATATTAGATCAAGAATTGTAATTACATGCCCCTGTTGAACAAGGACAGAAAAACTGGGCCTTTGGTGGTGGTGGTGGTGATGGTGCTGGTGCCACAACACTGTAAGTCCTCACTCGCTCTTGGTGGGTGTAGAAATGGGCCCTGCTGTGAAATATTAGATCAAGAATTGTAATTACATGCCCCTGTTGAACAGGGGCAGAAAAATTGGGTCTTTGGTGGTGGTGGTGGTGCTGGTGCCACAACACTGCAACCCCTCACAGACACTCTAGTTGGAACGCAGGAACGAGCCCTGCTGCAAAGTATTGCATCAAAAATTGTAATTACACGCCCCTGTTAAACATGGGCAGAAAAATTGGGCCTTAGGCACTGGTGCTGGTGCCACAACACTGTAACCCCTCACAGACACTCTAGTTGGAACGCAGGAACGAGCCCTGCTGCAAAGTATTGCATCAAAAATTGTAATTACACGCCCCTGTTAAACAGGGGCAGAAAAATTGTGCCTTAGGCACTGGTGGTGGCGCCCAGAACCAAAAATGTTCTTACAAGCTATCAGCGTGATGATTGAGGAGGAAGAGGATAATTACTCAGGGATAGTCACTCAGCATCAGCATAGGCAGTCTTTGAAGGAATCTGAGATTTCAAAAAAAATTATTCAGTTACATCAGCATCAGGTGCTTGGTAGCTGGTGGTGATCCAAGACTGGTTCATTTTTATGAAGGTCAGTCGATCGACCGAGTCGGTGGACAGACGCACCCTGTGATCGGTTACCACGCCTCCAGCAGCACTGAATGTGCGTTCCGAAAGAACGCTGGATGCAGGACAGGCCAGTAGCTCAATTGCATACTGTGCAAGCTCTGGCCAGTGATCCATCCTCAAGACCCAGTAACCCAGAGGATTTTCGGTGGGAAAGGTGTCCAAGTCTGATCTTGACCCTAGGTATTCCTGCACCATGTAAAACAGACGCTGGATGGTTGCTGGAACCGACCATACCTTGGGGCTGCGGACCAAAAAATTGTCTGAACGCATCGCTCAGACGGCCACCTTCTCCACCGCTCCTTCTTTGACTGACCGAAGCCTCAGCAACACGTTGTCCAGAAACAGGAGTTTGTAACCTCCCAGTCTCTGGGAACGCGTTGCACAGACCTTTCTGCAAGGCCTCCCGAAGATGTTTCATCCTCTGCTCCCTCTGCGATGGCAAGATAAGGTCCGCAACCTTACCCTTGTAACGTGGATCAAGGAGAACTGCCAGCCAGTATTGGTCCTTCTCCTTGATACCACGAATACGAGGATCCTTACGCAGGCTTTGCAGGATCAGGGAGGCCATGCAGCGTAGGTTTGCTGAGGCATTCGGTCCGGAGTCCTCTGGGTCACTAAGGACAATATGGTCCTCAGCCACCTCCTCCCAGCCACGTACAAGTCCATGTGTTTCTTGGGACTGATCCCTTAAAGACTGCTGCTGATGCTGAGTGCCAGGCTCCACCTCCATACTGACACAATCTTCCTCCTCCCCCTCGTCCTCTTCCTGTGTGATCGGTGGGCACGCAGGAACACTGTCTGGATAAAGGGAGCCTTGAGAGCTAAAGAAGTCCTCCTCTTCCTGCCTCTGTTCTGCCTCAAGTGCCCTGTCCATTATTCCATGCAGCGTGTGCTCCAACAGGTGGACAAGGGGGACAGTGTCACTGATGCATGCACTGTCACTGCTCACCATCCTTGTGGCCTCCTCAAATGGTGACAGGACAGTGCATGCATCCCTGATCATGGCCCACTGGCGTGGGGAAAAAAAAACAAGCTCCCCTGACCCTGTCCTGGTGCCATAGTCGCACAGGTACTCATTGATGGCCCTCTGCTGCATGTGCAGCCGCTGCAGCATGGCCAACGTTGAGTTCCACCTGGTGGGCATGTCACAGATTAGGCGGTTCTTGGGCAGGTTAAACTCCTTTTGGAGGTCCGTCAGCCAAGCACTGGCATTATTTGACCGACGGAAATGCACACAGACTTTCCTTGCCTGCCTTAGGACATCCTGTAAGCCCGGGTACCTGCCCAAGAACCGCTGCACCCCCAAGTTAAGGACGTGAGCCAAACAGGGCACATGGGTCATTTGTCCCTGTCGGAGGGCAGAGAGGAGGTTGGTGCCATTGTCGCAAACCACCATTCCTGCCTTAAGTTGGCATGGCGTCAACCACCTCTGAACCTGCCCCTGCAGAGCTGTCAGAACCTCTGCCCCAGTGTGGCTCCTGTCCCCCAAGCACACCAGCTCAAGCACAGCATGGCATCTTTTGACCTGCGTACTTGCGTAGCCCCTTGAACGGCTACGGAGCACCGCTGGTTCCGAGGACAAAGCACAGGAAGAGGCCATGGAGGAAGAAGAAGAGGAGGGGGTGGAGGAGAGAGGTGTGTCACAATCATTAGCATTTTGGAGGCGTGGTGGCGAAACAACCTCCAACACTACTGCACCTTGTCCTGCATCCTTCCCAGCTGCCAGTAGAGTCACCCAATGCGCCGTGAAACTAATGAAACTAATTCTACACCTTCATTCCTCTCAGTGCAGGTCTCAGAGAGGACTGAAGGTCTAGTGGGGTTGGAAATCTCAGCTGATGAGGAGCAAGAAGAGGTCCTCTTTGTTCTTTGGTGTGGGTCTTTTAGATATGCTTGCCAACGAACTGCATGGCAGGTCAACATATGTCTGGTCAAGCATGTGGTACCCAAGCGGGAGATGTTTTGGCCACGCGAGATACGCTTGAGACATGTGTTGCAAATAGCAGCGGTGCGATCTGATGCACTCGTCTCAAAAAAGGCCGACACCAAAGAACTTTTTGAATAACGCGCAGAGACTGCAGCGCCCTGCACATGTGGAGCTTTGGGGTGTGATGCAGTCAATGTGCTGCCCTTAGGCTGGCCCCTGGAGGGTATCCTGCCTCATTGGTGATGTGCCGCCTCCTCCTCCTCCTCTTCCTCTCTCTTATCAGGCACCCACGTTGAGTCAGTGACCTCATCATCCCCTCCCTCCTCATCACTGGAGCAAACCTGGCAGTATGCTGCAGCAGGGGGAGCATGACTGCCAGATTACTGTCCTTCTTGGGCACCCCCTCTGTCCGTGCTCATGTTACTGCCTTCATCGAGCTCAGTATCATCATCAGAGCCTTCCAAACGCTGGGCATCCTCCTGGAGCATGTAGCCAACACTGTGGTCAAACAGTTCGAGGGACTCCTCAGAAGGACATGGTGGGGCTAGGGAAGGAGTCACTGATGACATTGAGCTGAGGGAAGAGGCCGCTGCTTTGCCAGACAAAGTACCCTGGGCATGGGTGAGAGAGAATGAGGAGGATGAGGACGGCTTGGTCATCCACTCTACCAAGTCTTCCGCATGTTGCGGCTCAACGCGGCCAGCTGCCGAAAAAAAGGCCAAGCGTGTCCCACGGCCACGTGCTGATGAGGATGCACCGTCTCCACGACCAGCACTAGACACAGAGCCTGCTTGCCCTCTCTTATTGGCTTGTGACTGTCTGTCTCTCCTTCTTGGCCTTCCAGACATACTAATGGCCTATAGCTGCACTAAGCTGGGATATATATATATATATATATATATATATATATATATATATATATATGTACTGATACTGCAGCTAGCAAAATCAACTGCCTGCCTGTAGTATGAGAACACCAACAACCTTCTACAGGTAGCTTTAGCTGAACACTGTGCAGAGCTCGCAAAAAACTAACTTGTAGCTTTTTTAGCTGCCTGCGGTAGTGATAGGATCAGGAAAACACCACCAACCTTCTACAGGTAGCTTTAGGTGAACACTGTGCAGAGCTCGCAAAAAATAACTTGTAGTTTTAGCTGAACACTGTGAGCAGGATGCACAGCACTAACTTATAGTTTTAGCTAAACACTGTGAGCAGGACGCACTGCACTAACTTGTAGCTTGAGATGAACACTGTGCAGAGGTCTCACTACACCAACTTGTAGTTTTAGCTGAACACTGTGAGCAGGACGCACTGCACTAACTTGTAGCTTTAGATGAACACTGTGCAGAGGTCTCACTACACCAACTTGTAGTTTTAGCTGAACACTGTGAGCAGGACGCACAGCACTAACTTATAGTTTTAGCTAAACACTGTGAGCAGGACGCACTGCACTAACTTGTAGCTTTAGATGAACACTGTGCAGAGGTCTGACTACACCAACTTGTAGTTTTAGCTGAACACTGTGAGCAGGACGCACAGCACTAACTTATAGTTTTAGCTAAACACTGTGAGCAGGACGCACTGCACTAACTTGTAGCTTGAGATGAACACTGTGCAGAGGTCTCACTACACCAACTTGTAGTTTTAGCGGAACACTGTGAGCAGGACGCACTGCACTAACTTGTAGCTTTAGATGAACACTGTGCAGAGGTCTCACTACACCAACTTGTAGTTTTAGCTGAACACTGTGAGCAGGACGCACTGCACTAACTTGTAGCTTTAGATGAACACTGTGCAGAGGTCTCACTACACCAACTTGTAGGTTTAGCTGAACACTGTGAGCAGGACACACAGCACTAACTTGTAGTTTTAGCTGAACACTGTGAGCAACACGCACTGCACTAACTTATAGTTTTAGCTAAACACTGTGAGCAGGACGCACTGCACTAACTTGTAGCTTTAGATGAACACTGTGCAGAGGTCTCACTACACCAACTTGTAGTTTTAGCTGAACACTGTGAGCAACACGCACTGCACTAATTTGTAGCTTTAGATGAACACTGTGCAGAGTTCTCACTACACCAACTTGTAGTTTTAGCTGAACACTGTGAGCAGGACGCACAGCACTAACTTGTAGTTTTAGCTGAACACTGTGAGCAGGACGCACAGCACTAACTTATAGTTTTAGCTAAACACTATGAGCAGGACGCACTGCACTAACTTGTAGCTTTAGATGAACACTGTGCAGAGGTCTCACTACACCAACTTGTAGTTTTAGCTGAACACTGTGAGCAGGACGCACAGCACTAACTTATAGTTTTAGCTAAACACTGTAAGCAGGACGCACTGCACTAACTTGTAGCTTGAGATGAACACTGTGCAGAGGTCTCACTACACCAACTTGTAGTTTTAGCTGAACACTGTGAGCAGGACGCACAGCACTAACTTGTAGTTTTAGCTGAACACTGTGAGCAGGACGCACTGCATTAACTTGTAGCTTTAGATAAACACTGTGCAGAGGTCTCACTACACCAACTTGTAGTTTTAGCTGAACTCTGTGAGCAGGACGCACAGCACTAACTTATAGTTTTAGCTAAACACTGTGAGCAGGACGCACTGCACTAACTTGTAGCTTGAGATGAACACTGTGCAGAGGTCTCACTACACCAACTTGTAGTTTTAGCTGAACACTGTGAGCAGGACGCACTGCACTAACTTGTAGCTTTAGATGAACACTGTGCAGAGGTCTCACTACACCAACTTGTAGGTTTAGCTGAACACTGTGAGCAGGACGCACAGCACTAACTTGTAGTTTTAGCTGAACACTGTGAGCAGGACGCACAGCACTAACTTATAGTTTTAGCTAAACACTGTGAGCAGGACGCACTGCACTAACTTGTAGCTTGAGATGAACTCTGTGCAGAGGTCTCACTACACCAACTTGTAGTTTTAGCGGAACACTGTGAGCAGGACGCACTGCACTAACTTGTAGCTTTAGATGAACACTGTGCAGAGGTCTCACTACACCAACTTGTAGTTTTAGCTGAACACTGTGAGCAGGACGCACTGCACTAACTTGTAGCTTTAGATGAACACTGTGCAGAGGTCTCACTACACCAACTTGTAGGTTTAGCTGAACACTGTGAGCAGGACACACAGCACTAACTTGTAGTTTTAGCTGAACACTGTGAGCAACACGCACTGCACTAACTTATAGTTTTAGCTAAACACTGTGAGCAGGACGCACTGCACTAACTTGTAGCTTTAGATGAACACTGTGCAGAGGTCTCACTACACCAACTTGTAGTTTTAGCTGAACACTGTGAGCAACACGCACTGCACTAATTTGTAGCTTTAGATGAACACTGTGCAGAGGTCTCACTACACCAACTTGTAGTTTTAGCTGAACACTGTGAGCAGGACGCACAGCACTAACTTGTAGTTTTAGCTGAACACTGTGAGCAGGACGCACAGCACTAACTTATAGTTTTAGCTAAACACTGTGAGCAGGACGCACTGCACTAACTTGTAGCTTTAGATGAACACTGTGCAGAGGTCTCACTACACCAACTTGTAGTTTTAGCTGAACACTGTGAGCAGGACACACAGCACTAACTTATAGTTTTAGCTAAACACTGTGAGCAGGACGCACTGCACTAACTTGTAGCTTGAGATGAACACTGTGCAGAGGTCTCACTACACCAACTTGTAGTTTTAGCTGAACACTGTGAGCAGGTCGCACAGCACTAACTTGTAGTTTTAGCTGAACACTGTGAGAAGGACGCACTGTATTAACTTGTAGCTTTAGATAAACACTGTGCAGAGGTCTCACTACACCAACTTGTAGTTTTAGCTGAACTCTGTGAGCAGGACGCACAGCACTAACTTATAGTTTTAGCTAAACACTGTGAGCAGGACGCACTGCACTAACTTGTAGCTTGAGATGAACACTGTGCAGAGGTCTCACTACACCAACTTGTAGTTTTAGCTGAACACTGTGAGCAGGACGCACTGCACTAACTTGTAGCTTTAGATGAACACTGTGCAGAGGTCTCACTACACCAACTTGTAGGTTTAGCTGAACACTGTGAGCAGGACGCACAGCACTAACTTGTAGCTTTAGATGAACACTGTGCAGAGGTCTCACTACACCAACTTGTAGGTTTAGCTGAACACTGTGAGCAGGACGCACAGCACTAACTTGTAGTTTTAGCTGAACACTGTGAGCAGGACGCACAGCACTAACTTATAGTTTTAGCTAAACACTGTGAGCAGGACGCACTGCACTAACTTGTAGCTTGAGATGAACTCTGTGCAGAGGTCTCACTACACCAACTTGTAGTTTTAGCTGAACACTGTGAGCAGGACACACAGCACTAACTTATAGTTTTAGCTAAACACTGTGAGCAGGACGCACTGCACTAACTTGTAGCTTGAGATGAACACTGTGCAGAGGTCTCACTACACCAACTTGTAGTTTTAGCTGAACACTGTGAGCAGGTCGCACAGCACTAACTTGTAGTTTTAGCTGAACACTGTGAGAAGGACGCACTGTATTAACTTGTAGCTTTAGATAAACACTGTGCAGAGGTCTCACTACACCAACTTGTAGTTTTAGCTGAACTCTGTGAGCAGGACGCACAGCACTAACTTATAGTTTTAGCTAAACACTGTGAGCAGGACGCACTGCACTAACTTGTAGCTTGAGATGAACACTGTGCAGAGGTCTCACTACACCAACTTGTAGTTTTAGCTGAACACTGTGAGCAGGACGCACTGCACTAACTTGTAGCTTTAGATGAACACTGTGCAGAGGTCTCACTACACCAACTTGTAGGTTTAGCTGAACACTGTGAGCAGGACGCACAGCACTAACTTGTAGTTTTAGCTGAACACTGTGAGCAGGACGCACAGCACTAACTTATAGTTTTAGCTAAACACTGTGAGCAGGACGCACTGCACTAACTTGTAGCTTTAGATGAACACTGTGCAGAGGTCTGACTACACCAACTTGTAGTTTTAGCTGAACACTGTGAGCAGGACGCACAGCACTAACTTATAGTTTTAGCTAAACACTGTGAGCAGGACGCACTGCACTAACTTGTAGCTTGAGATGAACACTGTGCAGAGGTCTCACTACACCAACTTGTAGTTTTAGCTGAACACTGTGAGCAGGACGCACTGCACTAACTTGTAGCTTTAGATGAACACTGTGCAGAGGTCTCACTACACCAACTTGTAGGTTTAGCTGAACACTGTGAGCAGGACGCACAGCACTAACTTGTAGTTTTAGCTGAACACTGTGAGCAGGACGCACAGCACTAACGTATAGTTTTAGCTAAACACTGTGAGCAGGACGCACTGCACTAACTTGTAGCTTGAGATGAACACTGTGCAGAGGTCTCACTACACCAACTTGTAGTTTTAGCGGAACACTGTGAGCAGGACGCACTGCACTAACTTGTAGCTTTAGATGAACACTGTGCAGAGGTCTCACTACACCAACTTGTAGTTTTAGCTGAACACTGTGAGCAGGACGCACTGCACTAACTTGTAGCTTTAGATGAACACTGTGCAGAGGTCTCACTACACCAACTTGTAGGTTTAGCTGAACACTGTGAGCAGGACACGCAGCACTAACTTGTAGTTTTAGCTGAACACTGTGAGCAACACGCACTACACCAACTTGTAGTTTTAGCTGAACACTGTGAGCAGGACGCACTGCACTAACTTGTAGCTTTAGATGAACACTGTGCAGAGGTCTCACTACACCAACTTGTAGGTTTAGCTGAACACTGTGAGCAGGACGCACAGCACTAACTTGTAGTTTTAGCTGAACACTGTGAGCAGGACGCACAGCACTAACTTATAGTTTTAGCTAAACACTGTGAGCAGGACGCACTGCACTAACTTGTAGCTTTAGATGAACACTGTGCAGAGGTCTGACTACACCAACTTGTAGTTTTAGCTGAACACTGTGAGCAGGACGCACAGCACTAACTTATAGTTTTAGCTAAACACTGTGAGCAGGACGCACTGCACTAACTTGTAGCTTGAGATGAACACTGTGCAGAGGTCTCACTACACCAACTTGTAGTTTTAGCGGAACACTGTGAGCAGGACGCACTGCACTAACTTGTAGCTTTAGATGAACACTGTGCAGAGGTCTCACTACACCAACTTGTAGTTTTAGCTGAACACTGTGAGCAGGACGCACTGCACTAACTTGTAGCTTTAGATGAACACTGTGCAGAGGTCTCACTACACCAACTTGTAGGTTTAGCTGAACACTGTGAGCAGGACACACAGCACTAACTTGTAGTTTTAGCTGAACACTGTGAGCAACACGCACTGCACTAACTTATAGTTTTAGCTAAACACTGTGAGCAGGACGCACTGCACTAACTTGTAGCTTTAGATGAACACTGTGCAGAGGTCTCACTACACCAACTTGTAGTTTTAGCTGAACACTGTGAGCAACACGCACTGCACTAATTTGTAGCTTTAGATGAACACTGTGCAGAGTTCTCACTACACCAACTTGTAGTTTTAGCTGAACACTGTGAGCAGGACGCACAGCACTAACTTGTAGTTTTAGCTGAACACTGTGAGCAGGACGCACAGCACTAACTTATAGTTTTAGCTAAACACTATGAGCAGGACGCACTGCACTAACTTGTAGCTTTAGATGAACACTGTGCAGAGGTCTCACTACACCAACTTGTAGTTTTAGCTGAACACTGTGAGCAGGACGCACAGCACTAACTTATAGTTTTAGCTAAACACTGTGAGCAGGACGCACTGCACTAACTTGTAGCTTGAGATGAACACTGTGCAGAGGTCTCACTACACCAACTTGTAGTTTTAGCTGAACACTGTGAGCAGGACGCACAGCACTAACTTGTAGTTTTAGCTGAACACTGTGAGCAGGACGCACTGCATTAACTTGTAGCTTTAGATAAACACTGTGCAGAGGTCTCACTACACCAACTTGTAGTTTTAGCTGAACTCTGTGAGCAGGACGCACAGCACTAACTTATAGTTTTAGCTAAACACTGTGAGCAGGACGCACTGCACTAACTTGTAGCTTGAGATGAACACTGTGCAGAGGTCTCACTACACCAACTTGTAGTTTTAGCTGAACACTGTGAGCAGGACGCACTGCACTAACTTGTAGCTTTAGATGAACACTGTGCAGAGGTCTCACTACACCAACTTGTAGGTAGGGATGAGCCGAACACCCCCCGGTTCGGTTCGCACCAGAACCCGCGAACGGACCGCAAGTTCGCACGAACGTTAGAACCCCATTGACGTCTATGGGACTCGAACGTTCGAAATCAAAAGTGCTCATTTTAAAGGCTAATTTGCATGGTATTGTCCTAAAAAGGGTTTGGGGACCCGGGTCCTACCCCAGGGGACATGTATCAATGCAAAAAAAACTTTTAAAAACGGCCGTTTTTTCGGGAGCAGTGATTTTAATGATGCTTAAAGTAAAAAAAAAAAAGTGAAATATTCCTTTAAATATCGTACCTGGGGGGTGTCTATAGTATGCCTGTAAAGTGACGCGTGTTTCCCATGTTTAGAACAGTCCCTGCACCAAATGTCATTTTTAAAGGAAAAAATCTCATTTAAAACTGCTTGCGGGTTTAATGTCATGTCGGGTCATGGCAATATGGATGAAAATCAGTGAGACAAACGGCATGGGTACCCCCCAGTCCATTACCAGGCCCTTTGGGTCTTGTATGGATATTAAGGGGAACCCCGCACCCAAATTAAAATAAGGAAAGGTCCCTATATACTCTGAACAGCAGTATACAGGCGGTGCAAACAAGACAGGGACTGTAGGTTTGTTGTTAAGTAGAATCTGTTTGTAATTTTGAACATTTTTAATGTGTTTAGCTCCAGCCAAAAAATCTTTTCTAAGCTTTTTGGAAAACATAGGGAAGGGTTATCACCCCTGTGACATTTGTTTTGCGTCTTTCCTCCTCTTCAGAAGATTTCACCTCACTTTTTTGTCCCAATGAAAAATGTTTTTTGAAAATTTGGGTTTTTTTGTGGAACAAGGATTGGAAAGCATCAGTGGAAAGGAGAAATTGTTTTCCCATATTAACTCTTACAGGAGAGAATTTCCCTTCCTTAGGGGTAGATTTCATCTCACTTCCTGTTGTCTCCTTCCGTTTGCAAGTAGGAGTCGTTTGTAAGTTAGATGTTTGAAAGTAGGGTCCTGCCCTATATACTCAGCAGAAATTTGGGCCTTAGGTGTTGCTGTGGCCAAAACACTGTAAGCCCTCACAGGGCCCTGCTGTGAAATATTAGATCAAGAATTGTAATTACATGCCCCTGTTGAACAGGAGCTGAAAAATTAGGCCTTAGGCACTGGTGCTGGTGCCACAACACTGCAACCCCTCACAGACACTCTAGTTGGAACGCAGGAACGAGCCCTGCTGCAAAGTATTGCATCAAAAATTGTAATTACACGCCCCTGTTAGACAGGGGCAGAAAAATTGGGCCTTAGGCACTGGTGCTGGTGCCACAACACTGCAACCCCTCACAGACACTCTAGTTGGAACGCAGGAACGAGCCCTGCTGCAAAGTATTGCATCAAAAATTGTAATTACACGCCCCTGTTAGACAGGGGCAGAAAAATTGGGTCTTAGGCACTTGTGCTGGTGCCACAACACTGCAACCCCTCACAGACACTCTAGTTGAAACGCAGGAACAAGCCCTGCTGCAAAGTATTGCATCAAAAATTGTAATTACACGCCCCTGTTAGACAGGGGCTGAAAAATTGGGTCTTAGGCACTGGTGCTGGTGCCACAACACTGCAACCCCTCACAGACACTCTAGTTGGAATGCAGGAACGAGCCCTGCTGCAAAGTATTACATCAAAAATTGTAATTACACGCCCCTGTTAAACAGGGGCTGAAAAATTGTGCCTTAGGCACTGGTGGTGGCGCCCAGAACCAAAAATGTTCTTACAAGCTATCAGCGTGATGATTGAGGAGGAAGAGGATAATTACTCAGGGATAGTCACTCAGCATCAGCATAGGCAGTCTTTGAAGGGATCTGAGATTTCAAAAAAAATTATTCGGTTACATCTGCATCAGGTGCTTGGTAGCTGGTGGTGATCCAAGACTGATTCATTTTTATGAAGGTCAGCCGATCGACCGAGTCGGTGGACAGACGCACCCTGTGATCGGTTACCACGCCTCCAGCAGCACTGAATGTGCGTTCCGAAAGAACGCTGGATGCAGGACAGGCCAGTAGCTCAATTGCATACTGTGCAAGCTCTGGCCAGTGATCCATCCTCAAGACCCAGTAACCCAGAGGATTTTCGGTGGGAAAGGTGTCCAAGTCTGATCTTGCCCCTAGGTATTGCTGCACCATGTAAAACAGACGCTGGCGATGGTTGCTGGAACCGATCATACCTTGGGGCTGCGGACCAAAAAATTGTCTGAACGCATCGGTCAGACGGCCACCTTCTCCACCGCTCCTTCTTTGACTGACCGAAGCCTCAGCAACACGTTGTCCAGAAACAGGAGTTTGTAACCTCCCAGTCTCTGGGAACGCGTTGCACAGACCTTTCTGCAAGGCCTCCCGAAGATGTTTCATCCTCTGCTCCCTCTGCGATGGCAAGATAAGGTCCGCAACCTTACCCTTGTAACGTGGATCAAGGAGGGTTGCCAGTCAGTATTGGTCCTTCTCCTTGATACCACGAATACGAGGATCCTTACGCAGGCTTTGCAGGATCAGGGAGGCCATGCAGCGTAGGTTTGCTGAGGCATTCGGTCCGGAGTCCTCTGGGTCACTAAGGACAACAACGTCCGCAGCCACCTCCTCCCAGCCACGTACAAGTCCATGTGTTCCTTGGGACTGATCCCTTAAAGACTGCTGATGCTGAGTGCCAGGCTCCACCTCCATACTGACACAATCTTCCTCCTCCTCCTCCTCCTCCTCCTCGTCCTCTTCCTGTGTGATCGGCGGGCACGCAGGAACACTGTCTGGATAAAGGGGGCCTTGAGAGCTAAGGAAGTCCTCCTCTTCCTGCCTCTGTTCTGCCTCAAGTGCCCTGTCCATTATTCCACGCAGCGTGTGCTCCAACAGGTGGACAAGGGGGACAGTGTCACTGATGCATGCACTGTCAGTGCTCACCATCCTCGTGGCCTCCTCGAATGGTGACAGGACAGTGCATGCATCCCTGATCATGGCCCACTGGCGTGGGGAAAAAAAACCAAGGTCCCCTGACCCTGTCCTGGTGCCATAGTCGCACAGGTACTCATTGATGGCCCTCTGCTGCGTGTGCAGCCGCTGCAGCATGGCCAACGTCGAGTTCCACCTGGTGGGCATGTCACAGATTAGGCGGTTCTTGGGCAGGTTAAACTCCTTTTGGAGGTCCGTCAGCCGAGCACTGGCATTATATGACCGGCGGAAATGCACAGAGACTTTCCTGGCCTGCCTCAGGACATCCTGTAAGCCCGGGTACCTGCCCAAGAACCGCTGCACCACCAAGTTAAGGACGTGAGCCAAACAGGGCACATGGGTCAGTTGTCCCTGTCGGAGGGCAGAGAGGAGGTTGGTGCCATTGTCGCAAACCACCATTCCTGCCTTAAGTTGGCGTGGCGTCAACCACCTCTGAACCTGCCCCTGCAGAGCTGACAGAACCTCTGCCCCAGTGTGGCTCCTGTCCCCCAAGCACACCAGCTCAAGCACCGCATGGCATCTTTTGGCCTGCGTACTTGCGTAGCCCCTTGAACGCCTACGGAGCACCGCTGGTTCCGAGGAAGAGGCCATGGAGGAAGAAGAAGAGGAGGGGGTGGAGGAGAGAGGTGTGTCACAATCAGCATTTTGGAGGCGTGGTGGCGGAACAACCTCCAACACTACTGCACCTTGTCCTGCATCCTTCCCAGCTGCCAGCAGAGTCACCCAATGCGCCGTGAAACTTAAGTAACGTCCCTGTCCATGCCTGCTGGACCATGAGTCAGCGGTAATATGCACCTTACCGCTGACCGCCCTGTCCAGCGAGGCATGGACATTGCCTTCCACATGCCGGTAGAGAGCCGGAATCGCCTTCCGTGAGAAAAAGTGGCGTTTGGGTACCTGCCACTGAGGAACCGCACATTCCACAAACTCACGGAAGGGGGCAGAGTCTACCAACTGAAAAGGCAGCAGTTGAAGTGCTAGCAATTTTGCCAAGCTAGCATTCAACCGCTGGGCATGTGGATGGCTGGGAGCAAACTTCTTTCGGCGGTGCAGCAGCTGGGGCAGGGAAATTTGCCTGGTACAATCTGACGTCGGTGTACCAAAAGCAGATTGCCCACAAGTACTTGGCTGTGACACACCTAATTCTACACCTTCATTCCTCTCACTGCAGGTCTCAGAGAGGACTGAAGGTCTAGTGGGGTTGGAAATCTCAGCTGATGAGGAGCAAGGAGAGATCGTCTTTGTTCTTTGGTGTGGGTCTTTTAGATACGCTTGCCAACGAACTGCATGGCAGGTCAACATATGTCTGGTCAAGCATGTGGTACCCAAGCGGGAGATGTTTTGGCCACGCGAGATACGCTTGAGACATATGTTGCAAATAGCAGCGGTGCGATCTGATGCACTCGTCTCAAAAAAGGCCCACACCAAAGAACTTTTTGAATAACGCGCAGAGACTGCAGCGCCCTGCACATGTGGAGCTTTGGGGTGTGATGCAGTCAATGTGCTGCCCTTAGGCTGGCCCCTGGAGGGCATCCTGCCTAGTTGGTGATGTGCCACCTCCTCCTCCTCCTCCTCCTCCTCCTCTCTCCTATCAGGCACCCACGTTGAGTCAGTGACCTCATCATCCCCTCCCTCCTCATCACTGGAGCAAACCTGGCAGTATGCTGCAGCAGGGGGAGCATGACTGCCAGATTGCTGTCCTTCTTGGGCACCCCCTCTGTCCGTGCTCATGTTACTGCCTTCATTGAGCTCAGTATCATCATCAGAGCCTTCCAAACGCTGGGCATCCTCCTGGAGCATGTACCCAACACTGTGGTCAAACAGTTCGAGGGAATCCTCATGAGGACATGGTGGAGCTAGGGAAGGAGTCACTGATGACATTGAGCTGAGGGAAGAGGCCGCTGCTTTGCCAGACAAAGCACCCTGGGCATGGGTGAGAGAGGATGAGGAGGATGAGGACGGCTTGGTCATCCACTCGACCAAGTCTTCCGCATGTTGCGGCTCAACACGGCCAGCTGCCGAAAAAAAGGCCAAGCGTGTCCCATGGCCACGTGCTGATGAGGATGCACCGTCTCCACGACCAGCACTAGACACAGAGCCTGCTTGCCCTCTCTTATTGGCTTGTGACTGTCTGCCTCTCCTTCTTGGCCTTCCAGACATACTAATGGCCTGTAGCTGCACTAAGCTGGGATAGAACACCTGTAATTTTCTTAAGGTAGCTTTATATACTGTAACCAGACAAGCCTGCCTGTCAGTAGGAAGATAACAGGAACGGATCTAGCTGAACACTGTGAGCAGGACACACTGTACTAAATGTAAATAGTCTAGCTGCCTGACCGTGGTACTAATAGGATCAAATAGAACACCTGTAATTTTCTTAAGGTAGCTTTATATACTGTAACCAGACAAGCCTGCCTGTCAGTAGGAAGATAACAGGAACGGATCTAGCTGAACACTGTGAGCAGGACACACTGTACTAAATGTAAATAGTCTAGCTGCCTGACCGTGGTACTAATAGGATCAAAAAGAACACCTGTAATTTTCTTCAGGTAGCTTTATATACTGTAACCAGACAAGCCTGCCTGTCAGTAGGAAGATAACAGGAACGGATCTAGCTGAACACTGTGAGCAGGACGCACTGTACTAAATGTAAATAGTCTAGCTGCCTGACCGTGGTACTAATAGGATCAAAAAGAACACCTGTAATTTTCTTAAGGTAGCTTTATATACTGTAACCAGACAAGCCTGCCTGTCAGTAGGAAGATAACAGGAACGGATCTAGCTGAACACTGTGAGCAGGACACACTGTACTAAATGTAAATAGTCTAGCTGCCTGACCGTGGTACTAATAGGATCAAAAAGAACACCTGTAATTTTCTTCAGGTAGCTTTATATACTGTAACCAGACAAGCCTGCCTGTCAGTAGGAAGATAACAGGAACGGATCTAGCTGAACACTGTGAGCAGGACGTACTGCACTAAATGTATATAGCAGGAACGGATCTAGCCGAACACTGTGAGCAGGACGCACTGCACTGAATGTAAATAGCAGGAACGGATCTAGCTGAACACTGTGAGCAGGACGCACTGCACTAAATGTAAATACCAGGAACGGATCTAGCTGAACACTGTGAGCAGGACGCACTGCACTGAATGTAAATAGCAGGAACGGATGTAGCTGAACACTGTGAGCAGGACGCACTGCACTGAATGTAAATAGCAGGAACGGATCTAGCTGAACACTGTGAGCAGGACGCACTGCACTAAATGTAAATACCAGGAACGGATCTAGCTGAACACTGTGAGCAGGACGCACTGCACTGAATGTAAATAGCAGGAACGGATCTAGCTGAACACTGTGAGCAGGACGCACTGCACTAAATGTAAATACCAGGAACGGATCTAGCTGAACACTGTGAGCAGGACGCACTGCACTGAATGTAAATAGCAGGAACGGATCTAGCTGAACACTGTGAGCAGGACGCACTGCACTGAATGTAAATAGCAGGAACGGATGTAGCTGAACACTGTGAGCAGGACGCACTGCACTAAATGTAAATACCAGGAACGGATCTAGCTGAACACTGTGAGCAGGACGCACTGCACTGAATGTAAATAGCAGGAACGGATCTAGCTGAACACTGTGAGCAGGACGCACTGCACTAAATGTAAATACCAGGAACGGATCTAGCTGAACACTGTGAGCAGGACGCACTGCACTGAATGTAAATAGCAGGAACGGATCTAGCTGAACACTGTGAGCAGGACGCACTGCACTGAATGTAAATAGCAGGAACGGATGTAGCTGAACACTGTGAGCAGGACGCACTGCACTAAATGTAAATACCAGGAACGGATCTAGCTGAACACTGTGAGCAGGACGCACTGCACTAAATGTAAATACCAGGAACGGATCTAGCTGAACACTGTGAGCAGGACGCACTGCACTGAATGTAAATAGCAGGAACGGATCTAGCTGAACACTGTGAGCAGGACGCACTGCACTGAATGTAAATAGCAGGAACGGATCTAGCTGAACACTGTGAGCAGGACGCACTGCACTAAATGTAAATACCAGGAACGGATCTAGCTGAACACTGTGAGCAGGACGCACTGCACTGAATGTAAATAGCAGGAACGGATCTAGCTGAACACTGTGAGCAGGACGCACTGCACTAAATGTAAATACCAGGAACGGATCTAGCTGAACACTGTGAGCAGGACGCACTGCACTGAATGTAAATAGCAGGAACGGATCTAGCTGAACACTGTGAGCAGGACACACTGCACTAAATGTAAATAGTCTAGATAGAAGATAACAGGAACGGATCTAGCTAAACTGAATACAGTGTATATATATATATGCAACACCTGGGATGCATATATATACACAATACACTGTAAGTGCAGCTAACTGACTGACTGTTCTGCCTAATCTATCTAACTCAAATCAAATGACACTGTCTCTCTCTCTCTCTATCTCTCAGCACACCGGAACACACACTACACAGGGCCGCCGTGCAGGCGGCCTTATATAGTGTGGGGTGTGTACTAAATCCCCTGAGCCATAATTGGCCAAAGCCACCCTGGCTTTGGCCAATTACAGCTCTCTCTACTGACGGCGCTGTGATTGGCCAAGCATGCGGGTCATAGTGCATGCTTGGCCAATAATCAGCCAGCAATGCACTGCGATGCCGCAGTGAATTATGGGCCGTGACGCGCCACACGAATTTGGCGCGAACGGCCCATATCGTTCGCAATTCGGCGAACGACCGAACAGCCGATGTTCGAGTCGAACATGGGTTCGACTCGAACACGAAGCTCATCCCTACTTGTAGGTTTAGCTGAACACTGTGAGCAGGACGCACAGCACTAACTTGTAGTTTTAGCTGAACACTGTGAGCAGGACGCACAGCACTAACTTATAGTTTTAGCTAAACACTGTGAGCAGGACGCACTACACTAACTTGTAGATGGAGATGAACACTGTGCAGAGGTCTCACTACACCAACTTGTAGTTTTAGCGGAACACTGTGAGCAGGACGCACTGCACTAACTTGTAGCTTTAGATGAACACTGTGCAGAGGTCTCACTACACCAACTTGTAGTTTTAGCTGAACACTGTGAGCAGGACGCACTGCACTAACTTGTAGCTTTAGATGAACACTGTGCAGAGGTCTCACTACACCAACTTGTAGGTTTAGCTGAACACTGTGAGCAGGACACACAGCACTAACTTGTAGTTTTAGCTGAACACTGTGAGCAACACGCACTGCACTAACTTATAGTTTTAGCTAAACACTGTGAGCAGGACGCACTGCACTAACTTGTAGCTTTAGATGAACACTGTGCAGAGGTCTCACTACACCAACTTGTAGTTTTAGCTGAACACTGTGAGCAACACGCACTGCACTAATTTGTAGCTTTAGATGAACACTGTGCAGAGGTCTCACTACACCAACTTGTAGTTTTAGCTGAACACTGTGAGCAGGACGCACAGCACTAACTTGTAGTTTTAGCTGAACACTGTGAGCAGGACGCACAGCACTAACTTATAGTTTTAGCTAAACACTGTGAGCAGGACGCACTGCACTAACTTGTAGCTTTAGATGAACACTGTGCAGAGGTCTCACTACACCAACTTGTAGTTTTAGCTGAACACTGTGAGCAGGACACACAGCACTAACTTATAGTTTTAGCTAAACACTGTGAGCAGGACGCACTGCACTAACTTGTAGCTTGAGATGAACACTGTGCAGAGGTCTCACTACACCAACTTGTAGTTTTAGCTGAACACTGTGAGCAGGTCGCACAGCACTAACTTGTAGTTTTAGCTGAACACTGTGAGCAGGACGCACTGTATTAACTTGTAGCTTTAGATAAACACTGTGCAGAGGTCTCACTACACCAACTTGTAGTTTTAGCTGAACTCTGTGAGCAGGACGCACAGCACTAACTTATAGTTTTAGCTAAACACTGTGAGCAGGACGCACTGCACTAACTTGTAGCTTGAGATGAACACTGTGCAGAGGTCTCACTACACCAACTTGTAGTTTTAGCTGAACACTGTGAGCAGGACGCACTGCACTAACTTGTAGCTTTAGATGAACACTGTGCAGAGGTCTCACTACACCAACTTGTAGGTTTAGCTGAACACTGTGAGCAGGACGCACAGCACTAACTTGTAGTTTTAGCTGAACACTGTGAGCAGGACGCACAGCACTAACGTATAGTTTTAGCTAAACACTGTGAGCAGGACGCACTGCACTAACTTGTAGCTTGAGATGAACACTGTGCAGAGGTCTCACTACACCAACTTGTAGTTTTAGCGGAACACTATGAGCAGGACGCACTGCACTAACTTGTAGCTTTAGATGAACACTGTGCAGAGGTCTCACTACACCAACTTGTAGTTTTAGCTGAACACTGTGAGCAGGACGCACTGCACTAACTTGTAGCTTTAGATGAACACTGTGCAGAGGTCTCACTACACCAACTTGTAGGTTTAGCTGAACACTGTGAGCAGGACACACAGCACTAACTTGTAGTTTTAGCTGAACACTGTGAGCAACACGCACTGCACTAACTTATAGTTTTAGCTAAACACTGTGAGCAGGACGCACTGCACTAACTTGTAGCTTTAGATGAACACTGTGCAGAGGTCTCACTACATATCGTTCACAATTTGGCGAACAGACGATGTTCGAGTCGAACATGGGTTCAAGTCGAACACTAAGCTCATCCCTACTTCTCAGGAGGAGCTGATGCAGGCAGGCAGTACTTCTGCTTTAAGGCTGACAACTGACCATGTGCTTGATGCAGTTCACTTGATCCAAGGAGGGCAGCAGGAAAAGGAGTTGGAGGCAGTGGTGGCATAAGCCGGTTAAAGCAGGCATAATTGGAAGTCCAGGGAGATCCATCATAACAGCACAAAGAGCGAGGGAGAAGGAGAAAAACCAAACATGATAGTATAGATGTCGCTGTTGGTGCTATTCCACTGCAGTCATTGTTTGCTCCCATAGATTGCTCCATTCCATTGCATTCATTATTGCCCCCAGTAGACTGCTCCATTTAATATATAGATTCATAATTGCCCCAGAGAGAGAAGACTGCTCCATCCATCCAATGACCATTATATTAATTAATTATTGCCCCAGTAGTATGTTGGCCGTTTGCAATTTTGCATAAATATGGAATAATATAAATAATATATTTTGCACTCACAGACACTTGTAGTTTGCACTTTCACACAATGATTTTATTATTTGCAAATTGCAATAATACATACCGACTTCTGTTGGCAATGGTGCTGGGTATCTGGACAATGGGCACAGGTGGTCTGGTCACTGCTGGCTTTTTGCAAATTTGCAAAAAATTCACTGTTTTGCACACACAACACTAGTTTGCACTTGCACACAATTATCTTACAACATTTGCAAATTTCTAATATAATGGGCATTGGTGGCAGGTACTGGGCACAGGTAGTGTGGTCACTGTTGGCCATGTGCAATTTTGATTTACAATTCACTGTTTTGCACTCACAGAAGTAGTTTGCACTTGCACACAATGATCTCACAAAATTTGCAAATTGCTAATATAATACATACCAACTTGTGTGGGCTGAGTCTGGGCATTGATGTGGCAACTGGGAACAGGTGGTATGGTCACTGTGTGGCTGTGGTGGGCACTGGGCCTGGGTTGGGGCCTGGGGCTGGGTGGAAGTGGCACTGACAGGCAGAACTAGGCCTAGGGCAGAGAACAGGCAGTCACAGAGAGAAGCAGGTGGTGGTGGGTGAGCAGAGACAGCAAAGCAGGGCAACGTGCCAAGCATCGAGGAGCAGAGAGGCCTAGAACCAATCCTTCCCCCTGGAGTCCTGCAATGCAAATCGCGGTTGGCAGGAAATGGCACATGGTTTTATGCACACCAAGCGCTGTGAAACATGACGTCACAAAAATGCCCACTGCCAATTCGCGAAGCGGATTTAAGCCCGAAATGAGCATGCACACTGAAGACAGGCAAATGTCAATCAGCCGGCTTTGGCACTGCACATGCACAGTGCACTAAATTTTGAATCCTTTACAGGCAGCCACCGTCCGTAACGGACATTTATGGACAGGTTGTAAATAGCCCTAAATTTACAAATTGTTCATAAATTTATGGACTGTTGGCAACCCTGCTGTGTATTTGTGTGTGTGCTCACATGTCGCTACAAATTCCTATATCCCTGTATGTGCATTCACTGAAAAACACATCTAACACTTCAGGCTAATTGCACATGGGCATAATAATTTACTGATGTTTATACTCAGTTCCTTGTTGACAGAAAGATCCTGAATAAAATGTTTGGTAAAGACTTTGAGTAAACACATATATAGGCATGTAAGCCTATAGATGAGTAAAATTCTTCTTCATAGCCAGTGTTGTAATATACTCCTTTATACTCAGGTAAACATGATTACAGGGGAGTAAACTCACGTATGCAAGTACATTCCTGAACTCAATTGTAAAATGTTCTATTTTTGTTTTACGGCTCTGTGCTCATCACTGTATTGCTGATCTTTATTCAGCTGTGTGCATTGTTCCATAGACAACAATGCATCTAATTTCAAATCACTAAACAAAGTGGCGTTTATTTTACTCCTGTGTGCAAGAGGCCTTATTGTGTGGCCACTTGGCTTCTTCCATAGGCCTTAGATTAAACTGTTTTTTCTCTCAACACTACAGAAAAACGAAATACTAAATATGGCACAATAGGCAAGAGGCATAAGTGTGGCAATAAAATAACAAAGTTCTTAAAAGTCCATAAGAAGTTAATCCCAATGTACATAAGCTGCAGCACCTCATAGACTGATAAATATCTATGTAGCACTGACAACTTTTGTTTTTAGTCATCTGTGTGTTATAAAAGAATATAGGTTGATCTAGTGCCATCTAGTGGACAATTTAAAAGGTACAACACTTTTATGTTTCATTATTAAGAAAATTGACATGGAAGAGATTGATTGTTTACTTCTGAACATTAACTATGACCTACCCACAATGCTCCTGGATAAGAGAAGAACTGAACTGCATTGTGGGAGGATATAAAAGGGCTGGGAGCAGGCATCTTAACTCTCTTGTTCCTGGGACACGTGGCCTGCCAGCAGGACTCTGTGGGTGTGTGTCCCACAGGGTTGCGGCCTACCTTGTGAAGGAGCGGAGCAGCGGCAAGGATCCTGTCATCGTATCACAGTGTGCTGAAGCAGCAGAAGTGATTGTTCCGGAGACCCGTGGGGGAGGTAACCGAGGACTCCTGGTGGTTAGTAAACGGAACAGTGTGACGGCGTGGTGGTGGCTCCATACGGACTGAGAACTGCTGAAACGGAGACATCCACCTGCCCGGATCCCATGTGGTGAGAGGGTTAACACCCGGAACTTTGTTTTAATACTACACACACTTAGGACGGTTACAGAGTATTGCTGGGACTGATAGTCCCACGGAACAAGTTAAGTTGGAGAACATTACATTTGCATAGATTTCAGTATTCAAGAACTGATACTAGATGTTTATTTTCTTCATATAAGAACACGTAATCAATCTTCTGTATTATAATTGTCTTAGTGTATTACCTTACACTGCGCAACACCCAAGAAGAGCCCTCTGTGGATTACAATTACAAATTTGTAGCTAGCGAAGATTGAAGACATCAGGACTATCTCTTTTATTGCAGGGCCCTGCATCTAGGTACAAAGGGTAGTGACTTTACGGTTTAGAACAGGGGGAGCTCCCTGGTACAGATATATATCTAGGTATATTTGTGTTTGTTACCAAGATTGTCATAACTGTCTACTATACTGTTGCACTACGTTGGTGTGATAGTGTATTCACTGTAATAATTCTTTATATAAATATATCATTTATCCAAACAAAGAAGTTATTTTGGTTATTACAGAAGTTTGTGTGCAGTGTTGTTATTTCTCCTGCAGGTGGAGCTACAAGCACCCAGGTAGAGGTAAATATAAATATAAGTGTATAATTGTGGGTTAAAGTTGGTACTAATATCATTACAACACTGCACTACAGCTGTGTCAAGGGGATTGAACAACTTAAGAGGGGTGAAGAAAATAGAGGACAGGCCCAATAATAAACCGGCAGCTCCACCGTTAGTTATTGCTACATGTGGGGGCTCGTCCGGGATAACGGTCACTCTGAAGTCAAGCACCCCCTTAAGAACCATAGAATGGATCCCCCCACTGTGGCACAGTGGTGTGAGGCAGAAGGCACCCGCTCAGAAGCGAGTGTGGCCATGGAACTCTGGGGAGATATCTGGGAGAAAGAACACATTAGCCGAGTGGTAAAAACACTATCCCCAGAACAAAGAGCCAAAGTGGTCGCAGTAAGACCCAATCATGAGACATTCCGTACTTATGCATTATTGGAGTGGAAGAAGGGAGTTCCGGAAAATTTCAAGGGTACAAGTGTTGAACTCACTGACAAGACCAAATTTTATCTGACCCACCCAAGGGAAGAAGGGGAGAGTCTTGCCACCTTCCCCCAGATAAGTTCAGCAGAAATCAAGGTTCCACCACAGTCAGCACCGGCTGCAATTGAGCCAGAACTTTTTACAGCCCTGGGAAATTTGGTGTCCCAATGTCAAAAAGGGAACCCAACATATTCAAGGACTGGGTACCGAAAACTGGGCATTTTCTCGGGCCAATGGCCTGTACCCAAAGGAGAAGACATCTTTGAAGAGTGGTTGGAACAGGCCACGCAAGTGTTGGATGAGTGGGACATCCCTGAAACGCAAAAGAAACAGCGGATTACTGAAAGTCTGAAAGGGCCTGCTTCCGAGGCTATTCGAAATCTGAAGCTTAGCAAACAAAACTGTGTAGCACAAGACTACTTAGATATCCTGCAACTGTGTTCGGACGTCCCGAGAAGGTTTCTGACCTAATTTATCAATTAGAACACACCTATCAAAAAACAGGAGAGAAGCTGTCAGAATATATGAGACAGTTAGATAAGGTCATTCACCAAATATTGTTAAAGAAGGGATTAGATCCTTGTAAGGTGGATGAAGTTCGAGCCAAACAAGTTTTAAGAGGTGCCCAGCCTTTGGATCCCATCACTCTCCAGTTAAGAACTCGTCAAGATGGAGGCATATTGAAGTACCCAGATCTAATTCGGATTGTACTGGAGGAAGAAGCTATCCTAGAAAGGAAGAAAGAAAAAATTCAAGAACCAAAACACATTGTTGGAGTCAGGACAGTTAGTGTGATGGAAGAGGATCCTCAGATTGCGCTCCTTAAGACTCAGGTGGCCCAGTTAATGGAGATGATGGCTTTGCTGACCGCAAGATCCTCTGATCTGCCCAATGGAGGAACTAAAGAAAATAAAAAAGTATCAGACTTGACATTCAGAAGGAAATCTGGACTTTGTTTCAACTGTGGAGGAGCTGGACATGTTGGTAGAGTCTGCCCAAGCCCAAGGGCAGTAATACAACGTCAAAAGCTGGCGGAAAACTTCAAAGGGCCCCAGTGAAGGAGTCAACTAGGTGCCCTGTAACTGTCGTCAACTCCAATGAAACCCAGGTTCACAAAGTTTTGAGAGTAAGAGGAGGAATGAAGCTGAGTGAGCGTCCATGGAAACGAGGAGTCAAGATGCATGCTAACAAGCAAAAGAAGCCAAACACTCATGGAGCCGAACACTCATCCCTCAACCTAGTGGGACCCTCTCCGATCATCCCCATAAAGGTAGAAGGAATATACACCAAAGCCCTGCTGAATACCGGAGCCCAAGTGACCTTATTATATAAAGATCTCTACATGAAGCATCTCAAGCATCTCCCTCTGCAAAAGTTGGAAGAGTTGGAGATATGGGGCCTAGGTACCCAGAACTTCCCTTATGAGGGGTATATCCCTATCAAACTTACCTTCGACCCGAGTGTGGCTGGAAGGGCGGAGACTTTCGACACCCTGGCGGTTGTGTGTCCTCGGCCCCCTGGGGCTAATAAAAGTTCCCTTATCATCGGAACAAATACTGATCTGGTCAGAAGACTCCTGTCACCGCTTGCACAGAAGGAAAGTGCCCCGGCCATGAAGGTACATCCCATGCTAACCCAAGTGTACAAGAATATAGTACACGAACAAAAGGCCCCACCAGAAGGGGTGGGAAAAGTTTGGCGTTTAGACCGAGGTTAAGAACTGCTACAACCGGGAGAAGTAATATGCATGAGGGCCTCTGTCAAGCTGAGTTGGAGACAACCTGGTCCTTTCGTTGTCTTGGAGACAGACACTCGAGAAGAGGATATGGGTCTGGAAATACTCCCAAAAGTGTTATCAACTAAGGCACTCAAGAGAAGCAGAGGGAGGGTTTCAGTCAGTGTTCGGAACACGACAGCCTTGCCTGTGAAGATACCAGCAAGAATGTTGCTGGGGCAGGCAAATCAAGCAACCCCGGTCTCACCAAGTGATGTCAAAAGAGGACCCGAAGAGGAGATTCCCATAGAGAACTTCTACCCGAAGCACACCTCTCTTATGCCTGTATGGATGGAGAGGGCCAAAGCCCAGCTTATGAAATGGAAAGAGGTTTTCTCAAAGAGTGAGTTTGATGTGGGGTATGCCAAGAGTGCAGAGCACAAGATTCGGCTGGAGGAAGACAAACCTTTTCGGGAAAGGGTCAGGAGGATCCCACTGGGAGATCTTGAGGACCTTCGGGAACAGCTGGCTGAGCTGAAAAGGACTGGGATTATCAGGGAGTCCAGGAGTCCATACGCCTCCCCTATAGTAGTAGTGAGGAAGAAAAATGGGTCACTACGGCTGTGTATCGACTATAGGACCCTGAACCGACGGACCATTCCCGATCAATACACTACCCCTCGTATAGAAGATGCCCTACAGAGCCTGTCAGGGGCAAAGTGGTTCAGTGTATTACATTTGAAGAGTGGTTATTATCAGATCCCCATGAGTCCTCAGGACAAGGAGAAGACTGCTTTTATTACCCAGTGGGATTTTATGAATTTTATTGGATGCCACAAGGTTTGTCTGGGGCCCCAGCAACTTTCCAGCGGCTTATGGAGAAGACAGTAGGCAACATGAACTTTATTGAGGTCTTAGTATACTTAGACGATATCCTAGTCTTTGGCCGAACTCATGAAGAGCGACTGGAAAAGGTTCTGAGGAGGGTTACATGATGAGGGCTTGAAACTTTCAATGGAGAAGTGTCAGTTCTATCAATCTTCGGTGAACTATTTGGGGCACATTGTGTCTGAAGAAGGGATAGCAACTGACCCTGAGAATTTGGAAGCTGTTACTTCTTGGCTCAAGCCCACGAATGTAACTGAATTCAGATCATTCCTAGGATTCTTCTCCTGCTATCAGAGGTTTGTGGAGGGGTTTGCAAAGATAGCCAACTAACTCACAGAGCTACTGAAGAATCAGGAAGCGGCTGATGTGGATTCGGAGGAACCTGGGAGGCGAAAGGAAGGGATTCGGAAGAAAAAGGAGTCTATCCTGGATCAGTGGACTCCGCAGTGTGAGGAGACATTCAGACAATTGAAGTGGAGCTTTACCACTGCTCCAGTGCTAGCTTATGCGGATCCTACCAAGCCCTATGAAATGCTCATGGATGCTAGCCGAGATGGGCTAGGTGGAGTACTCTACCAAGATCATGATGGACATTTAAGGCCCATTGCTTATGTGAGCTGGAGCTTGTCTCCCGCCGAGAAGAACTACCCTACTCATAAGATTGAGTTCCTGGCATTGAAGTGGGTCGTGGTAGACAAGTTGAGAGATTACCTATATGGTGCAGAGTTTGAAGTTAAAACGGATAACAACCCCCTCACATACTTGCTTACCACTGCGAAGTTGGATGCACACAGGCCATAGGTGGTTGGCTGCTCTTTTAACATTTTCCTTCAGCTTGAAATACAGACCAGGAGTGGGCAATAGAGATGCAGATGCGCTATCCAGAAGACCTCACAGTCCCCTGAACTCCCAAGAGGATTCGACTCAGCTTGCCCCCGAAGGGGTAAGAGCCCTTTGTGAAGGAGCAGAAAAGCAGAAGAAAGGTGGAGCCAGAGCTGAAGAGATTGGAGTGACTACAGCAGGGGTACCTAGGTATTACTGTAATGTCTCTCAGATTGCAGCAGAAGGTCTACCTAAATTATCGAGAAAAGACCTTAGGAGAGACCAACAGGAAGATCCACTCTGTAGTTTGATATTGGAAGCTCTGGAGAGTCAGCACCCTGATCTACTTTTGAAAAGTGCTTGGAAAGACGCTCTGTTTTTACATAAAGGGTGGAGTCGGTTGCAGTTGCAACAAGGGGTGGTCTACCGAAGGGACCCCTCTGAAGATCTGGAGGAGAAGTAGCAACTGTTTCTGCCAGAGAAACACAGAGAGACAGTGTTAATCGCTCTGCATGATTGTCATGGACATCTGGGGGCAGAAAGAACTCTTCAATTGAGGAACTCTTGAAAGGGATAGATTCTATTGGCCTTACATGAGGAAAGGAGGCCAGAAGGAAGTGCTGGACCAATTAAGACTTGGCATTGGAATCACCTTTTGCCCCTTACTGATGCAGTCAGGATAGTCCCCGAGGAAGAGTTATCATCTACATCAGAGGTTGCACAAAGGCCTGTAACTAGGTCTCAATCTGGGACTTTGATAACTGAAGATGGTGAGGAGAGACATGGACATTAGCTGGTTGTGGTCGTCTGAGATACCTGAAGCTGAAAGGAGTGTTTCATCCCCAACAACAGAGGAGGGTAGTGAGGCCCTCGGGCCAGACGCTCCAGAGTTTATACCATTGTCTGAAAGGGCTGCAACATGTTTATCTCCCTCGGAAGTAGAAGAATACAGTGTTCATTCAGAAATAAAGGACACACCAAAAGAGCAAAGGAGAAAGAAGAGCATTCGCCCACCCAAAAGACTGACATATGATACATTGGGCGAGTGTTCTGAAGTAACAAAGGTTACCAGTAGGGATGAGCTTCGAGTTCGCAAGTTCGCCGAACAGCGAACAATTTGGGGTGTTCGCGGCAAATTCGAATGCCGCGGAACACCCTTTAAAGTCTATGGGAGAAATCAAAAGTGCTAATTTTAAAGGCTTATATGCAAGTTATTGTCATAAAAAGTGTTTGGGGACCTGGGTCCTGCCCCAGGGGACATGGATCAATGCAAAAAAAGTTTTAAAAACGGCCGTTTTTTCAGGAGCAGTGATTTTAATAATGCTTAAAGTCAAACAATAAAAGTGTAATATCCCTCTAAATTTCATACCTGTGTTGTGTCTATAGTATGCCTGTAAAGGGGCGCATGTTTCCCGTGTTTAGAACAGTCTGACAGCAAAATGACATTTCAAAGGAAAAAAAGCCATTTAAAACTACTCGCGGCTATTGGATTGCCGGTCCAACAATACACATAAAAGTTCATTGATAAAAACGGCATGGGAATTCCCCACAGGGGAACCCCAAACCCAAATTTTTTTTAAAATGACGTGGGGGTCCCCCTAAATTCCATACCAGGCCCTTCAAGAAGATGAAGAAGAGAAGAAGAGGAGAAGATGAAGAAGAAGATGAAGAAGAGAAGAAGATGAAGAGAAAAGCAGGAGCCTTCCCCCATGCCTTGGGTGTGGAGCGGCCCGAGGAGAAGAAGATAGAAGATGCCGGGGAGGAGATGCTGGACGAGAAGAACCGGAGGAAGAACCAGAAGAACCAGAAGAAGAAGATGAAGGAAGGTAGAAGAAAGAAGAAGCATTTAAATAAAGGAATTGTCAAAAACTGTCTCTTGTCATTTTTAACATTTTTGACAGTTTTTTAGTGAAATGGTAGTTTCACACAGGGGGGGCCGGGATCTGGGGGTCCCCTTGTTAAAGGGGGCTTCCAGATTCCGATAAGCCCCCCACCTGCAGACCCCCACAACCACCGGCCAGGGTTGTGGGGATGAGGCCCTTGTCCCCATCAACATGGGGACAAGGTGTTTTGGGGGGGCTACCCCAAAGCACCCTCCCAATGTTGAGGGCATGTGGCCTGGTACGGTTCAGGAGGGGGGGGCCGCACTCTCGTCCCCCCTCTTTTCCTGCGGCCTGCCAGGTTGCGTGCTCGGATAAGGGTCTGGTATGGATTTTTGGGGGACCCCACGCCGTTTTTTTTTTAAATTTTGGCACGGGGTTCCCCTTAAAATCCATACCAGAACTGAAGGGTCTGGTATGGAATTTAGGGGGACCCCACATCATTTTTTTTTTTTTTTTGGTTCGGGGTTCCAATGCCGTTTTTATCAATTAACTTTTATGTGTATTGTCGGACCGGCAATTTTTTGAAAAATGTTTATTGGGTTTTATAGCATACAATAGTATAAAACTGAGTGTATCAAAGGTTACAGAGCATTAATTATTACAATCTTTAACGAACAATGACTTCTCATAGTAGGTAAAATAGAGACTTCTCATATCAGTTAAAATAAGGAAAGAAAAAGAAAACAGAGAAAAAAGAAAAAAGAGGGGAAGGGTAGAGGGAGGGGAAGTCAGGGGATTTCATGTTTGCCATCTTATCAAAACTATTGAGCGTAACTTTGCTTGAAATCATAACATCTAGATATCTACAGGAGTGGAGGCAGCGTTTGTACATACCTGGCTGAGCATAGTACATATTGGTCAGGGTATAGTAAATAACCTGAGTGATCTCACTATACATAGAAATATAGAGTAATGAATGTAGAAGGGTGGATGTTAAGGAGCAAAATGGGTTTGTGGATACCCTACGGTGGCTTAAAAGTAAAGGAATCCGGGGTGGGGTGGTATTTTAAGGCGACCAAGTGAGTTGGTGAGATCTTTTGTTAAGTACCATTTCGTGTATCGGAATGGGTGCATTATATCCATTAGTGCCTGTGGAGCAAATGTAGCTTCGATGTATTTTCTCCATCTTTTAAAAAAGCGGGAAGTCAATCGAAAATTAAGGGTGATGGTATCCAATCTCTCTAGATGGAAGAGTGAGGCCAAGGCCCTTTTAAACACTGTTAGTGTAGGTGGAGTCGCTGATATCCAGTGAGACATAATAGTCCTGCGAGCCACTAGCAGACATAGGTGAGCCCAATGTGGAATACTTTGTGGAACCCTCGTGGGTGAAGGAGGTATGCTAAACAGGCATAATAGATGGACCTCGTTGATGTAAGTGATCACCTTATCCCAATAAGCATCAATCTTGGTACAGTCCCAGAGCCTATGTGGCAAGGTAGGGCGAGGTAGGTTACACCAAGAACATTGCACTTGGGTGGGGTCTGCCTTGTTGAAGCGAAATGGAAAATAAGCCCTGTGAATGATCTTGAATTGCGTTTCCCTCCATGTTTCGGAAGCGGTAAAATTGCGGACAGTTTTGTACCCCTCAAGGATCTTTTCTGGTAGAGACTCGTCTTCTAATACATACGACCACTTTTGAAAGGGTTTGAGAGCATATTTCCGTGTTTGATGTTGTATGAGACAGGAGTAAATATTGGAGATGGAGTAATTATTGCTTTTAAGAAGAGTATCAATGCAGGATGTTTCGAGTGGATTGGTATTGGGACCAGAACATGATTTGAGATAATTGATGAGTTGGTGATGGAAAAAAACATGGGTTGGTGGTAGGGAGTACTCCCGCATCAGGGTTTGAAAGGGTTTGAATTTGCCAGGCTTGTTGAGATAAAAAGACGAGGCAGCAGTAAGGCCTTTAAGTTTCCATTGGCCAAAAGCTTTATGGATGATAGATGGAAGGAACATAGGGTTGCCTTGTATTTTGAGGTAATTGGAGATGCTGGATGGCAGTTTAAGCAGCTTTCTTACTTCTCTCCATGCAATGACCGTATCCTTAATAAGTACACTTGTTTTGAGGTGGGGGGGTAATGCATTGGGATTGGAATGGAGGATGGCCGAAAGGTCATATGGGTGCACCATAGCCTCTTCTAGGGATAAGTTAGAATATTTAGAACCTCCAGTTAACCATTCTAGGCCGTGCCTAAGTAAACATGCCAGGTTGTAGAAGCGCATGTTGGGTAGTCCCGCCCCGCCCTCGCCCTTCGGGAGACATAGTTTCTGCAGCGCTATGCGAGGTTTCTTGTGAGACCATATGAAGGCAGTTAGGGCCTTCTGAAGTTTATGAATATCTGAATGTTTAATTAGAAGAGGTATGGTCTGCATTGGGTACAGCAAGCGTGCAAAAGATACCATTTTGAAAAGGTGGCATCTCCCAAAGAGCGAGAGAGGTAGGGTCCCCCAAGCCTCCAACTCCTTCACAATTTTGGTTATCCAAGGGGGGTAATTCAATGAGTACAGAGAGGATGGTTCGCGCCCTATTTTAATACCCAAGTATGTAATATGTTGGTTGGCTATGGCCAGGGGGGATAGGTGTTTCCATTTAATGGAGAGATGGGGGTGCAATGGTAGGATCTCACTCTTATCGAAATTAATTCTGAATCCCGAGCAAAGTCGGAAATCTGTGAAAAGCTGTTTGAGTCGGTCAAAGTCTGTTATAGGGTCGGTGGAGAACAGTAGTATGTCATCTGCAAATAGTGCCGAACGAAGAGTATGGTTATTTAGAGTGATGCCACTGATTCCATCAACTGAATTTAATATTCTGGACAAGGGTTCGATTGCTAGATTAAACAGGAGTGGAGACATGGGGCAGCCCTGTCTCGTTCCTTTTGTTAACGGAATCGTGTCAGAAATAAAATCAGGGGTAACAAGACACGCGGTAGGGGATGCGTACATTTGTAGAAGGAATCGCATAATCTGGCCTGAGAATCCAAATTGTGTCATCACTCTAAAGAGCCAAGAGAGACTGATGTTGTCAAAGGCTTTTTCCGCGTCTTAGGACATGATGGCAATGTCTTGGTTAGGGTGGGTTTTAGCATATTCCAAAGCCATTAATACTTTGCGAATGTTTAGGGTAGCTGATCTCCCCGAAACAAAGCCAGATTGGGCTGGGTGTAGTAAGGATGGTAGTAGGGGAGCTAGACGTGAGGCAATTATTTTGGATAAAATTTTGACATCGACATTAATTAACGATATCGGTCGGTATGATCCTGGTAATAGGGGAGCTTTCCTTTTCTTAGACATTAGTTTGATGTGGGCCTGTGTTACCGTAGGAAGATAGGGCCCTCCATCCCACATGGCTGCGTATACATGTTTTAAGGTATCTGGAATAAATTCCCTGGTCATTTTATAAAATTCGGCGGTGTATCCATCGGGTCCCGGGGCTTTGGCCGAGGCCATGGCTTTGATCGTAGATCGGATATCATCAACAGTAATGAGGGCATTAATTGTCTCCAATTGTGTGTGGTGGAGTTTAGGTAAACGTATTTTGTCAAGCAGAGAGTCAGTAGTAGGTAGGTCAGTCGGGTCGGCCTTGTATAGATTAGTGTAGTATTCCACAAGTAGGTTGCTAATCTCAGCTGGGGAAGTGACCAGAGAACCTGTCATAGCTCTAAGAGCAGAGATACGGGTAGGATGTCTAGGTCCTGAGCACAGCTTGGCCAGGAGCCTGCCAGCCTTGTTGCCGAATCTATGGAAATGTAACTGAGAGTACAACGTTTTGGCCGCTTCATGTTGTTCTGCAAAGAGGTCAAAGGTGCTTTTAGCCTGTCTCCATTTTTGTATGTTCTCTATGGTGTGGTTTAATGTGAGCTGTTCATGTGCCAAGCGTAAGGCTTCGCTTGATTGACTATATTGTTGTCTGGCTCTTTTTTTGAACTGGGCTGTGTATGAAATTATTTTACCCCGTAAGAAGGCCTTGCCTGCTTCCCAGAAAAGGTTAGGGTCAGTAATGTGGGCTCCATTAGTAGAGATGTATTCCTCCCAGGCGCAGTATAGTGTATGTTGGAAGTCTTCATTGTCTACTAGATAGGAAGGGAAGCGCCAAGTAGGGGAGGAGGATGAACGAGCCGTTTGGGATAAGTGTACAACAATTGGGCTGTGGTCTGAAATCACTGCATCTTGTATGTCTGGTGCATTTATTACGGAGCTTAGAGCTGGGGATGCGAAAAAGTAGTCTATTCGTGAGAACGTATTGTGCGGGGGCGAGAAAAAAGTGTATTCCCGATCTGTCGGGTGCATCAAGCGCCAAACATCCACAAATTGCATGGAGGCGACGGATTGTGCCAGGAGGGTAGATGTAGATGATGGGAGGGTACGAGTATGAGTCCTATGTGAAGGGGGGCTTGTGCGATCAGCTAGGGAGGACATGACTGAATTAAAATCCCCACCCATTAGGTGTAGCGTCTCTGGGGTAGTTAGCACCCATTTCACTAAGTCTTGAAAGAAGGAGGCGTCCGGAGAGTTAGGAGCATAGATGTTGGTAAGTGCTACAGGCTTATCATCTATAGTCAGGTGTAGGGTCATTTTCCTCCCTTCCGAGTCAACCTTAACGTCTCTAACAGTGTGTTGTAGATTTTTGTGTAGAAGGATAGCGACACCCGCTTTACGGCCTACTGCCGGTGAACCATAGACAGAGCCCACCCACATTCTACGAAGACGTTGCAGGTCGTCTGCAGCCAGATGCGTCTCCTGAAGTAGAGCCACATCCGTCCGGAGACGCCGCAGGTGTCTGAGGATGGACATGCATTTGTTTGGAGAACGTAGCCCCTTAACATTCCACGAGACAAACTTTAGGTGACTCCCATCTGTAGATTGTGACATGACTGGTAGTTAAAAGTGTTTTGGTTTAGGGGTTTGTATAAGAACCCCTTTGTAGATGTGTTATCTACCTTTTGGGAGTCTCCAAAGCGCCACAGAACCCCTGAAGACATATGGATTAGGTTGGCAAACATGAACTTAAACTTATCTAAACAACAGTAAGTTATAAACATTAATAAGGCAGAGTATCGGGTAAGAAAATACAGAACGTGCCATGTGGACTTCTCTTTTTTCCACATGAGGTTTCACCTATCTAGCATAGCTCCCATTAACTGCCAGCTCCTCACTTAGGGGCAGGGTGTTAGCTACGGGGGGTGAGGGGAGGGAGGGTAGGGGAAAGGAAAGGGGGGATAGGGAGGGGGGAGTGGGTAAAGGATAGGAAGGGAGGGTAGTCTGGAGGGGATACCCTGAGGAAGCAGTGCAGGTTTAGAAAGACAAATGGCAAGGTAGGTGAAAGATAGGGGAAGGCCCCTCTCTAAAGATTAAACTAAGCAAACCATAAAAAAAAAAAAAACATTACAGGCGTCCCTGAAAAGGAAGGTCCCCAGGTAGTGGGAGGCCACTCCAGTTACTGAGTTGCATGACCATATAACTGTAAATGCATAACTTTTAGCAACAGGCTGGTAAGGGTAGTGCTCCATAAAGAGCAGGCACGGCAGTTTCTAGAGGCATCAAAAGTACCTTTGTCTTAAGGGTAAAACTTAAGAAAAATAAAAACACATAAGGTGGGTTGATACTACCCGTTAGTAGATGGCGAGGTGAGAAGGGTGGTGATGTGGAGTCCTTCAGCGATTCCCAGAGTGTTCTTCTTGGTTGGTGAAACGACTGCGTTTGTATGGAGGTTTGGTCGGGCTTCGGGGGTGCTTAGGAGGTGTATTTGCGTACGGTGAAGACGATGATGGGGAGTCCTCTGTAGCGGTATTGTGTTCCATTTCGGAGCTTCGATTGGCTAGGTAGTTTTCCGCCTCTTCAGGTGTATGAAAGGTGAGTTGTTCCCCTTCAGGAGTTTGGATGCGGAGGACAGCTGGATAGGCTAGGGAGAATCGGATTTGATTGTGGTGTAGAGTGGAGCATACCAAGGAGAATGCTTTTCGTTGTTTCATTACCTCTATGGAATAGTCCGCAAAGAGCAGCAGTTTCGCGCCATCTACCACCAGTGAGCGCGTGCAACAAAATTTTTGCATTATAGCGTTTTTGTCAGCATAGTTCAAATATTTCACTATCACATGCCGAGGTTTAGCGCGTGTGTCAGAGTATTGACCCATACGGTGCCCCCGTTCAACAGTGCAGGGTATGCGGAGGCCCAGTTGCTCTGGGATGGTTTTTGCACATATATTTGTAAGGTGGGAGGCCGGGATCGACTCTGGCAAGCCGATTATGCGCAAGTTGTTCCTTCTTGAGCGATTTTCTAAATCGTCCAGCTTGTCCCATATGTCCCTGTGCAAGGCATTGATGCGTGCTGCAGATGAGGCTGTGCAATCATCTTCAAGTATGGATATTCTCTCCTCCACCTGAGTGATGCGTTGGGCCTGAGCCTGGAGCTCTATGTGCAGCTGCTCCATCCCTCTGTGTACCGCTGCATCCACAGTGGCTGTTAGGGATGGTCCCAAAAGTTGCACCACAGCCTGGGCAATGTTGGCAGGGGATGTGGGGTCCGTCCCTGCCATAGCAGAGGCAGGAGGAGGTTGTGGCTGCAGCTGAGGCTTCTCTGCTGTGTCCGGAGCGGCCGCCATCTTGGCTATGTCGCCACTATGTCTCCCGCCGGAGGAGCTGTGGAGGGGGGCGAGGACAGTGCCCGAGCATAGGATCGCTCCACGAAGCGATCCATGTCTGCCTGGTAGAGAGGAGAGGCAGTAGGGGTTCCCCCCGGAGCTGTGGCCGGATTAAATGCCGGTTTAGTGAGGAGCTGTGCGGGAGCTGAAGCTGCTCACCTCCTCCTCATGTGGCGCCGGAACCGGAAGTCGCGAGTAGTTTTAAATGACTTTTTTTCTTTGAAATGTAATTTTGCTGTCAGACTGTTCTAAACACAGGAAACATGCGCCCATTTACAGGCATACTATAGACACCCCCCAGGTACGAAATTTAAAGGGATATTACACTTTTATTATTTGACTTTAAGCATTAATAAAATCACTGCTCCCGAAAAAACGGCGGTTTTTAAAACTTTTTTTTGCATTGATCCATGTCCCCTGGGGCAGGACCCAGGTCCCCAAACACTTTTTATGACAATAACTTTCATATAAGCCTTAAAAATTAGCACTTTTGATTATTCATGTTCATGTCCTATAGACTTTAATGGTGTTCGCGTGTTCGAACAAACTTTTTTCCTGTTCGCATGTTCTGGTGCGAACCGAACAGGGGGTGTTCGGCTCACCCCTAGTTACCAGTAAAAGGAATGTCGATGAGCCTAGTCCCTCCTCAATCAATCTGGACAATGAGAGCCCTGTTTCACCCCTTGACATATCTGTATCTGATATTAAGGTGACAATTGTGGGTACACAGAATAGCTTTCCAACACCTGAAAATTGGTGGGAGGCTCCTCTGTCGGTCCTATGCACTCGTTTAGATGCTAAGATGTGTAACAGAAACAAGGTCTTGCATATCTTTGGGGACCAAAGATTCAAAGCAGGGGGAGTATGTAGCGCTGACAACTTTTGTTTTTAGTCATCTGTGTGTTATAAAAGAATATAGGTTGATCTAGTGCCATCTAGTGGACAATTTAAAAGGTACAACACTTTTATGTTTCATGATTAAGAGAAGTGACATTGAAGTGATTGATTGTTTACTTCTGAACATTAACTATGACCTACCCACAATGCTCCTGGATAAGAGAAGAACTGAACTGCATTGTGGGAGGATATAAAAGGGCTGGGAGCGGCCATCTTAACTCTCTTGTTCCTGGGACGCGTGGCCTGCCAGCAGGATTCTGTGGGTGTGTGTGTCCCACCGGGTTGTGGCCTACCCTGTGAAGGAGCGGAGCAGCGGCAAGGATCCTGCCATCGTATCACAGTGTGCTGAAGCAGCAGAAGTGATTGTTCCGGAGACCCGTGGAGGAGGTAACCGAGGACTCCTGGTCGTTAGTAAACGGAACAGTGTGACAGCGTGGTGGTGGCTCCATACGGACTGAGAACTGCTGAAACGGAGACATCCATCTGCCCGGATCCCGTGTGGTGAGAGGGTTAACACCCGGAACTTTGTTTTAATACTACACACACTTAAGACGGTTACAGAGTATTGCTGGGACTAATAGTCCCACGGAACAAGTTAAGTTGGAGAACATTACATTTGCATAGATTTCAGTATTCAAGAACTGATATTAGATGTTTGTTTCCCTCGTATAAGAACACTTAATCAATCTTCTGGATTATAATTGTCTTAATGTATAACCTTACACTGCGCAACACCCAAGAAGAACCCTCTGTGGATTACAATTACAAATTTGTAGCTAGCGAAGATTGAAGACATCAAGACTATCTCTTTTATTGCAGGGCCCTGCATCTAGGTACAAAGGGTAGTGACTTTACGGTTTAGAACAGGGGGAGCTCCCTGGTACAGATATATATCTAGGTATATTTGTGTTTGTTACCAAGATTATCATAACTGTCTACTATAATGTTGCACTACGTTGGTGTGATAGTGTAGTCACTGTAATAATTCTTTATATAAATATATCATTTATCCAAACAAAGAAGTTATTTTGGTTATTACAGAAGTTTGTGTGCAGTGTTGTTATTTCTCCTGCAGGTGGAGCTACAAGCACCCAGGTAGAGGTAAATATAAATATAAGTGTATATTGTGGGTTAAAGTTGGTACTAATATCATTACAACACTGCACTACAGCTGTGTCAAGGGGATTGAACAACTTAAGAGGGGTGAAGAAAATAGAGGACAGGCCCAATAATAAACCAGCAGCTCCACCGTGAGTTATTGTTACTATTATTACTACATCTATAAAAATGTAAGGAGAACACAAGAGGGCGGTAAAATAAGTGTAGAAAATTGGGAACCTTTATTAAATATAAAGACAAGTGGCAACTCACTAATGAGAAATGGCTGTAAGTGCTTATCATATGATAATCATCTGACCACCAGTGGAGTAGTGCCACAGGAGTCTGTAATCCAAATGTCAAAGTGTTCAAAGTGATCAGCCGAGTATGGAAAAGAGACCAGGGATCAGCTGAAACAAGAAGTGAAACTACTGAGGAGTGCAAGGACAGACCAGAAATTACATCATACGTCAATCAGCTGTACTTGTTTTGGAGCCACCCTGCTCCTTTACCAAGCCTCTGTGAACCACAAGGACCTCCAGATCCTTTTCTATTCTTGATTGCCCTTTAAGTTTCACCCCCTGCAGAGTATCTTGCATGCATATGTAGCAATAACTCTCGGTGGAGCTGCTGGTTTAAGCGGGTCTGTTACTTTCACTTTGCTTCCCTCTGTTTCACCGGCACCGGGTCTAGGGGTTCCATTGAGTTTACTGCTGGATAACACACGCACCAACACTGGAGTACGTTTTCAATGCTTTATTAAACAGTCAAACTTTAGGAAGTAACAGGAAAGAGACGGAAAAGGAAACCTTCAGGAGAAACTCAAATATCTTCTTCTAATATCTTAGCGACAAATGTCCCGGTAGATTTCAGATAATTATGTGGAATGCATTCACCTCATGGGACACACTCTTTGCTCGTCTGGATAGGCCTCTCTCACTGGTCTAGCAGCCAGTACGCAGCACGAATCTAAAGTCTCTGCCACAGACTTACTTGGGGGGGTAAATCTGCACGATCCTCTGCCACAGGATGTATCAGATCTTCTGCAGTGAGCAGTCAGTCACAGTGCCTGAACCTTTAAGCCGAACCGGCGACACTATGCTGTATAATTACTTCTTTTGGATACGTCCTGCAACCGAGTCACCAGGCCCCTCTATAAACCAGCACGCTGCGTGATCTCTCCAAGACGGGTCCTCCCCTGGGATCTCCTTGGCTGTCCAGCTTCGTTACACAGGACCGACAGCTCAGGAGCATTCCTCGGCTGCGGTGGTAGGCTCCAGACAAGCCTCTGGACCCACCCCTGCGCCGCATCATCGTGGGCCTCCCGATCGGGGGACCATGAGGTAGCTCCTTAACGCATACCTGTCGGCTAGGAGGGCCAGGAGGTGGCTGTAAAATGACCCTAAAACATGGCGTCTGTCTCATAAATACCCCCTTCCCAGTATGCAACTCGGAGGGCCACCTCCACCGAGCTTGTCTCCGAGACAGAGGCGCATCTATACACTTCGACACGTTGCCTTTCCAACACTAACACTGACTAATGGTAACAGCGACACCCACTGGTCAGCACGGAAGCACACACAACGTCAGCCAAGCTGGAACAGAGGCAAAATTTTAACCTTCCTAAGGCCTGATTCACACCTATGCATTTTTAGTGCTTTTTGCATTTTGCAGATTTGCACTACAGCCCATTTAACATGGTTTCCTATGGAACACGTTCTGTGGTGCAAATCTGCAAAATGAAAAAAGCACTAAAAATGCATAGGTGTGAATCAGGCCTAACACCCAATTTACTAAATTTACCTAATCTGCGGTAGATTGTAATCTACCAGCGCTACACATATTTTTAGTCCCCTTACACTTTTCAATATTAAACGTCATCAGCCACCAGCTTGCTCCTCTGTTTTATCAAGGTCTTCTAAAGTTGCTCTACCTGTGGAGAAGTTATGCTCTGCATAACTTTGTATCCTTGCTAAGCACTAAGCCTGAACAATTTATTCCAACCCAGATATAATTTATAAAGAATATAAACAGAACTGGTCCCACAACAGAGCTATATGCAGACCGCTCACAACCCTACACCAGTGTTTCTCTACTGCAGACCCAGCCTACTGCTGGGCCAGCACTTGACATGTAATTGCAGAGCCCATGCTTGTAACTTGTGTGTGTGCCCACCTGGTAGGTACTTTTAGAGTGCTTTCCCTCCTGCTGAACCGTGGCTTGATAGCTAATGTTAGGCTGTAAGGACTTCCAGTTATTTCTGGACTGCCACACATATAGGGTGGCTCTGGGAATACCTTACCTGCTTAATTGCATCAACATTTAACCAGCAACCAGATGTATACTCTCCTTCTGGCATAATTGAAATCTGGGACTGCCTTGGAAATGTGATAGTGATAAAAGAAGTTTTGCAACATTTACTATTATTATTTTCCAATCCCTGAAGTTAGTAGCAGTGGCGGCTGGTGCTCAAAAAAAAAAACATCAATTTCAGCCACTGTGCAGTCAAATGCAGCCACTGGGCCATCAAACGCAGCCACTGTGCCCATCAAATGCCTCCACTGTGCCCATCAAATGCTGCCACTGTGCCCGTCAAATGCAGCCACTGTGCCATCAAATGCTGCCACTGTGTCCATCAAATGCTGCCACTGTGCCCAGCAAATGCAGCCACTGTGCCCATCAAACTCAGCCACTGTGCCCATCAAACGCTGCCACTGTGCCCTAAAATTCTGTCATTGTGCCCATCAAATGCTGCCACTGTGCCCATCAAATGCAGCCACTGTGCCATCAAATGCTGCCACTGTGCCCATCAAATGCTGCCACTCTGCCCATCGAATGCTGCCACTGTGCCCATCCAATTCTGCCACTCTGCCATCCAATGCTGCCACTGTGCCAACCAATGCCGCCACTGTGACCCCCCACCCGCTCACTCGCTGTCTGCCCAGCACTTTTTCAATCTTGGTGGGGCAGTGGGTGACGAAGGTGAGCAGTGTCCTCCATGTGTCTCCTCCCGTCCTCTCCTCCCATCAGGAGTCCAATCACAGTGCCTGTCATTTCAGCCAATCAGGTGACAGGTAACAGACCCAAGCACCTGATTGGCAGAAAGGCGGTTCAGTGTTAGGACAGCGAATATTCATTGGCTGTTCTAACACACCTGGGTGAACTGTGAGCGCTAAACATGGTGCTTACAGGTCACCTTTTTTGACGCATATTAGAGCCTATGGCTCTAATCAGGTGCTTCAAAAACACCCCCCGCCGCTGTATATCAGGCGCCGAAAAGGGGCCGGACGCCTGAATAGGGGGTGGCAGCGGCAGCCGTGGATAGATTCATGCAATGCTCATAGAGGGGGTGGCTGGAGAGAGGGGGCGGTGTCCGTGCGCCCTTATGGATGCACCGCCACTGATTATTTGTGTGACTGGTTGAATGGATGCATGCGCAGCTGCGATCCCTCTGTTAATGAAAACGTTGTCTTTTTAAAGTTTGCTTTGGAAGGTTTACGGAATTGCTGTTGTTTTTCATACTTATGGTGCTTTTGCTATAATAAAATTTATTGAATTCAACCGTAGTGACCCGCAGTTGTGGCCTTCTTGGAAGGTTTTCCTCCCCTTTTTTCATATGTGTTTTTTTGGTCACGTGGACTGCACCATATGGTAATTACTGCATGGTAAAATGTTGATAATACACCTATATAAGTGACCTACACTGGTAACAGTTAATAGCGGTAAATCCAGGCATTGCAGATATTTTTTAATTGATAGCTAATGTTACCACAGTCAACTTGCTAGCTTGTTACTGGCTCAGTTCTCCAGCTTTCTCAGGATTGAGCAGCACTAACCCAAAACCCCTGCCTTAATTCTTCCCTGGCACATCACGCACACTGTGTACGCAGATCGTTGCTTTAGTTCAGTCCTAGCTGTTGCAAATTAAGATAAATAGGAACCATACAGAGGAGCAGCAGCCACCAGAGCTGCAAGATTCCAGGAACTTCTGATTAACTGGCCTTACCCTAAAGTTCCATACACACGATCGGATTTTCAGATGGGAAATGTGTGATGACAGGCTGTTGGTAGAAAATCCGACCGTTTGTATGCTCCATCAGACAATTGTTGTTGGATTTTCCGCGGACAAATGTTGGATGGCAGGCTTTAAAATTTTCCACTGACAAATGTCTATTGTCGGATTTTCGGAGTTATGGCAAAGTTATTTTAAAAGGCTTTTATTTTCTAGTGATATCAAGAATAATATTATTATGCTTTTTTAACACCATTATCCCGTAGTTTTTAAGATCAAAGATACAACTATGTTGTTGTTCCTTGTCAATTTTATATTGTATTTTTAAAAATGTAACTGCCTACTCCCAAACTGTCATTTGAAGTAAAAACATAGCCAAGTATTATTATACACATTTTTTTTATTGTGCATAAAAAAAAAAAGAAAACAAATAAAATTAGACATGCTATCTGCCAATAGAAATTAACCAAAAAGTGCATTCTATGCACCCAAAAATAAAGAAAATATACCAAATCAAATCATTATTAGACCAAAAATTAAAATAAAAGCCTCATGCATGTGTCCTGCTTTTTAATATAGGGGGTCAACAATACCAAGAGTTGGTGAAAGCAGGGGTCCGTCATCTGGAGATTATTCTTGTCATCAGGATTATTCTCCTGGAGCTCCTGCAGCAAAGGCATATGACATAATTGGTCACGATTAATAAAGTAACCAATTTTTGGTCCAAGAAATCCTCCTCCTCCTGTTCCTGGACTGGACTTGGGTCAAAGCAATAACTCCAGGGGGCGTGGCTGACCATGGCAGAGTCCGGATGCTGATTCCTAAGTGCCCAACACAGGGCTAATCTCAAGGCCGTTTCCTCCCCCGACAGATGCCCAGAAAGACGAGGTCCCAGAGAATCCCACGGTCCCGTACATCGGCAGTAATCACCCCCTATTTTGCCTCCCTGGCTTCAGAGACTTAGGACCTCGTGGAAACGGCTGCAGCCAACATTGCGCCGGCGCCTCCGACAACCAGCCGTGCAGTTCAGAGCAGCTCTCCTCCATGATCCTGTCTCACTGCTCCACCCGCGGAGCAGTGAGACAGGATCATGGAGGAGAGACTGTGAGACTGTGCAGATAAAGTGAGAGACTGTTTCCCAATCCCCTCACCACACCTGAGCCTGTCTCCCTCATCAGCCATCGCTGAAGACAGGCACAACACAGCAGATATAATCTCATTAGAAGCCCTGAGGCTCGATTCACACCTATGCATGTTGCTTTTAAGTGTTTTTGGAGGTTTCTTTTTCATGCCTGCCACGTTTTTGAGCAGCGTTTTTGCGGCGTTTTTGCCGCGATTTTGCCGCGATTTGCGTTTTGCATTTTTTTTTGTTTTGTTCTTTTTACAGTTTTTTTTTACAGTCTTAAAAAAAATAAAAAAAAAAAAACGGCAAAAACGCATCAAAAACGCACCAAAAACGCATCAAAAACGCTGCAAAAATGGTGCACTTGCGTTTTTGATGCTTGTCCATTGAATTCTATTACATGCAAAACACTGCATTTTGCATGAAAAAAAGTCCCTGACCCTTTCCAAAAATGCAGAGAAACAAAAAGGCATTGATGTGAACATGTTCCATAGGAACCCATGTTAAAAAATTCCCGTGCATTTCTGCAAAATGCAAAATGCATCAAAAAACGCGCTAGTGTGAATGGAGCCTTAGGCAGATTCAGCACAGCTTGGCCACCCTCCCTACCAGACAGGAGCTGGATCACTGGGCTTAGCGTATTGAATCCTCCCTCAAGAGAGAGGTGGAGGATCTCCAGGCTCAGGTCACCCATACTGATAATAGGGTCACTGCTATCGACTCCAATCAAACTGCACAGGAGACCCGCATTACTGCATTGGAAACCACAGTGTCCCATCACAGATCCCAACTCCTCCAGCTCTGGCTAAGGTCAGAAGTAGGGATAAGCCGAACACCCCCCGGTTCGGTTCGCACCAGAACCTGCGAACGGACCGAAAATTTGCACGAACGTTAGAACCCCATTGACGTCTATGGGACTTGAACATTAAAAATCAAAAGTGCTCATTTTAAAGGCTAATTTGCATGATATTGTCCTGCCCCAGGGGACATGTATCAATGCAAAAAAAACTTTTAAAAACGGCCGTTTTTTCAGGAGCAGTGATTTTAATGATGCTTAAAGTAAAAAAAAAAAAAGTGAAATATTCCTTTAAATATCGTACCGGGGGAGTGTCTATAGTATGCCTGTAAAGTGGCGCGTGTTTCCCGTGTTTAGAACAGTCCCTGCACAAAATGTCATTTTTAAAGGAAAAAATCTCATTTAAAACTGCTTGCGGGTTTAATGTGATACCAGGCCCTTTGGGTCTTGTATGGATATTAAGGGAAACCCCGCACCCAAATTAAAATAAGGAAAGGTGTGGGGCCACCAGGCCCTATATACTTTGAACAGCAGTATACAGGCGGTGCAAACAAGACAGGGACTGTAGGTTTGTTGTTAAGTAGAATCTCTTTGTAATTTTGAACGGGTACATTTTTAACGTGTTTAGCTCCAGCCAAAAAATCTTTTTTAAGCTTTTTGGAAAACAGAGGGAAGGGTTATCACCCCTGTGACATTTGTTTTGCTGTCTGTCATCCTCTTCAGAAGATTTCACCTCACTTTTTGTCCCAATGACAAATATTTTTTGAAAATTTGGGTTTTTTTGTGGAACAAGGATTGGAAAGCATCAGTGGAAAGGAGAAATGTTTTTCCCATATTAACTCTTACAGGAGAGAATTTCCCTTCCTAGGGGTAGATTTCATCTCACTTCCAGTTGTCTCCTTCCGTTTGCAAATAGGAGTCGTTTGTAAGTTAGATGTTTGAAAGTAGGGGCCTGCCCTGTATACTCAGCAGAAATTTGGGCCTTAGGTGTTGTTGTGGTCACAACACTGTAAGCCCTCACAGGGCCCTGCTGTGAAATATTAGATCAAGAATTGTAATTAATTGCCCCTGTTGAACAAGGGCAGAAAAATTGGGCCTTTGGTGGTGGTGGTGCTGGTGCCACAACACTGTAAGTCCTCACTCGCTCTTGGTGGGTGCAGAAATGGGCCCTGCTGTGAAATATTAGATCAAGAATTGTAATTACATGCCCCTGTTGAATAAGGGCAGAAAAATTGGACCTTTGGTGGTGGTGGTGGTGCTGGTGCCACAACACTGTAAGTCCTCACAGACACTCTAGTTGGAACGCAGGAACGAGCCCTGCTGCAAAGTATTGCATCAAAAATTGTAATTACACGCCCGTTAAACAGGGGCTGAAAAATTGGGCCTTAGGCACTGGTGCTGGTGCCACAACACGGCAACCCCTCACAGATACTCTAGTTGGAACGCAGAAACGAGCCCTGCTGCAAAGTATTGCATCAAAAATTGTAATTACACGCCCCTGTTAAACAGGGGCTGAAAAATTGGGCCTTAGGCACTGGTGCTGGTGCCACAACACTGCAACCCCTCACAGATACTCTAGTTGGAACGCAGAAACGAGCCCTGCTGCAAAGTATTGCATCAAAAATTGTAATTACACGCTCCTGTTAAACAGGGGCTGAAAAATTGGGCCTTAGGCACTGGTGGTGGCGCCCAGAACCAAAAATTCAGTTACATCAGCATCAGGTGCTTGGTAGCTGGTGGTGATCCAAGACTGATTCATTTTTATGAAGGTCAGTCGACCGAGTTGGTGGACAGACGCACTCTGTGATCGGTTACAAAGCCTCCAGCAGCACTGAATGTGCGTTCCGAAAGAACGCTGGATGCAGGACAGGCCAGTAGCTCAATTGCATACTGTGCAAGCTCTGGCCAGTGATCCATCCTCAAGACCCAGTAACCCAGAGGATTTTCGGTGGGAAAGGTGTCCAAGTCAGATCTTGCCCCTAGGTATTCCTGCACCATGTAAAACAGACGCTGGCAATCGTTGCTCTAACCGATCATACCTTGATGCTGAGGACCAAAAAATTGTCTGAACGCATCGGTCAGACGGCCACCTTCTCCACCGCTCCTTCTTTGACTGACCAAAGTCTCAGCAACACGTTGTCCAGAAACAGGAGTTTGTAACCTCCCTGTCTCTGGGAACGCGTTGCACAGACCTTGCTGCAAGGCCTCCCGAAGATGTTTCATCCTCTGCTCCCTCTGCAATGGCAAGATAAGGTCCGCAACCTTACCCTTGTAACGTGGATCAAGGAGGGTTGCCAGCCAGTATTGGTACTTCTCCTTGATACCACGAATATGAGGATCCTTACGCAGGCTTTGCAAGATCAGGGAGGCCATGCAGCGTAGGTTTGCTGAGGCATTCGGTCTGGAGTCCTCTGGGTCACTAAGGACGACATGGTCCTCAGCCTCCTCCTCCCAGCCACGTACAAGTCCATGTGTTTCTTGGGACTGCTGCTGATGCTGAGTGCCAGGCTCCACCTCCATACTGACACAATCTTCCTCCTCCTCCTCCTCCTCCTCCTCTTCCCGTGTGATCGGCGGGCACGCAGGAACACTGTCTGGATAAAGGGGGCCTTGAGAGCCAAGGAAGTCCTCCTCTTCCTGCCTCTGTTCTGCCTCAAGTGCCCTGTCCATTATTCCACGCAGCGTGTTCTCCAACAGGTGGACAAGGGGGACAGTGTCACTGATGCATGCACTGTCACTGTTCACCATCCTCGTGGCCTCCTCAAATGGTGACAGGACAGTGCATGCATCCCTGATCATGGCCCACTGGCGTGGGGAAAAAAAACAAGCTCCCCTGACCCTGTCCTGGTGCCACAGTCGCACAGGTACTCATTGATGGCCCTCTGCTGTGCCGGCAGCTGCTGCAGCATGGCCAACGTTGAGTTCCACCTGGTGGGCATGTCACAGATTAGGCGGTTCTTGGGCAGGTTGAACTCCTTTTGGAGGTCCGCCAGCCGAGCACTGGCATTATATGACCGGCGAAAATGCACACAGACTTTCCTGGCCTGCCTCAGGACATCCTGTAAGCCCGGGTACCTGCCCAATAACCGCTGCACCACCAAGTTAAGGACGTGAGCCAAACAGGGCACATGGGTCATTTGTCCCTGTCGGAGGGCAGAGAGGAGGTTGGTGCCATTGTCGCAAACCACCATTCCTGCCTTAAGTTGGCGTGGCGTCAACCACCTCTGAACCTGCCCCTGCAGAGCTGACAGAACCTCTGCCCCAGTGTGGCTCCTGTCCCCCAAGCACACCAGCTCAAGCACCGCATGGCATCTTTTGGCCTGCGTACTTGCGTAGCCCCTTGAACGACTACGGAGCACCGCTGGTTCTGAGGAAAAAGCACAGGAAAAGGCCATGGAGGAAGAAGAAGAGGAGGGGGTGGAGGAGAGAGGTGTGTCACAATCATTAGTAGTGGCATTTTGGAGGCGTGGTGGTGGAACAACCTCCAACACTACTGCACCTTGTCCTGCATCCTTCCCAGCTGCCAGCAGAGTCACCCAATGCGCCATGAAACTTAGGTAACGTCCCTGTCCATGCCTGCTGGACCATGAGTCAGCGGTAATATGCACCTTACCACTGACCGCCCTGTCCAGCGAGGCATGGACATTGCCTTTCACATGCCGGTAGAGAGCCGGAATCGCCTTCCGTGAGAAAAAGTGGCGTTTGGGTGCCTGCCACTGAGGAACCGCACATTCCACAAACTCACGGAAGGGGCAGAGTCTACCAACTGAAAAGGCAGCAGTTGAAGTGCTAGCAATTTTGCCACGCTAGCATTCAACCGCTGGGCATGTGGATGGCTGGGAGCAAACTTCTTTCGGCGGTGCTAGGAGCTGGGGCAGGGAAATTTGCCTGGTACAATCTGACGTCGGTGTACCAAAAGCAGATTGCCCACAAGTACTTGGCTGTGACACACCTAATTCTACACCTTCATTCCTCTCAGTGCAGGTCTCAGAGAGGACTGAAGGTATAGTGGGGTTGGAGATCTCAGCTAATGAGGAGCAAGGAGAGGTCCTCTTTGTTCTTTGGTGTGGGTCTTTTAGATACGCTTGCCAACAAACTGCATGGCAGGTCAACATATGTCTGGTCAAGCATGTGGTACCCAAGCGGGAGATGTTTTGGCCACGCGAGATACGCTTGAGACATATGTTGCAAATAGCAGCGGTGCGATCCGATGCACTCGTCTCAAAAAAGGCCCACACCAAAGAACTTTTTGAATAACGCGCAGAGACTGCAGCGCCCTGCATATGTGGAGCTTTGGGGTGTGATGCAGTCAATGTGCTGCCCTTAGGCTGGCCCCTGGAGGGCATCCTGCCTCATTGGTGATGTGCCTCCTCCTCCTCCTCTCTCCTATCAGGCACCCACGTTGAGTCAGTGACCTCATCATTACCTCCCTCCTCATCACTGGAGCAAACCTGGCAGTATGCTGCAGCAGGGGGTGAAAGACTGCCAGATTGCTGTCCTTCTTGGGCACCCCCTCTGTCCGTGCTCATGTTACTACTTTCATCGAGCTCAGCATCATCATCAGAGCCTTCCAAACGCTGGGCATCCTCCTGGAGCATGTACCCAACACTGTGGTCAAACAGTTCGAGGGACTCCTCAGGAGGACATGGTGGGGCTAGGGAAGGAGTCACTGATGACATTGAGCCGAGGGAAGAGGCCGCTGCTTTGCCAGACAAAGTACCCTGAGCATGGGTGAGAGAGGATGAGGAGGATGAGGACGGCTTGGTCATCCACTCGACCAAGTCTTCCGCATGTCGCGGCTCAACACGGCCAGCTGCCGAAAAAAAGGCCAAGCGTGTCCCACGGCCACGTGCTGATGAGGATGCACCGTCTCCATGACCATCACTAGACACAGAGCTTGCCCTCTCTTATTGGCTTGTGACTGTCTGCCTCTCCTTCTTGGCCTTTCAGACATACTAATGGCCTGTAGCTGCACTAAGCTGGGATATATATATATATATATATATATATATATATATATATATATATATATATATACTGATACTGCAGCTAGAAAAATCAACTGCCTGTCTGTAGTATGAGAACACCACCAACCTTCTACAGGTAGCTTCAGCTGAACACTGTGCAGAGCTCACAAAAAACTAACTTGTAGCTTTTTTAGCTGCCTGCGGTAGTGATAGGATCAGGAAAACACCACCAACCTTCCACAGGTAGCTTTAGCTGAACACTGTGCAGAGCTCGCAAAAAAATAACTTGTAGGTTTAGCTGAACACTGTGAGGAGGACGCACCACACTAACTTGTAGTTTTAGATGAACACTGTGAGCAGGACGCACTGCACTAACTTGTAGCTTTAGATGAACACTGTGCAGAGGTGTCACTACACTAACTTGTAGTTTTAGCTGAACACTGTGAGCAGGACGCACTGCACTAACTTGTAGCTTTAGATGAACACTGTGCAGAGGTCTCACTACACTAACTTGTAGGTTTAGCTGAACACTGTGAGGAGGACGCACCACACTAACTTGTAGTTTTAGCTGAACACTGTTAGCAGGAGGCACTGCACTAACTTGTAGCTTTAGATGAACACTGTGCAGAGGTCTCACTACACTAACTTGTAGTTTTAGCTGAACACTGTGAGCAGGACGCATTGCACTAACTTGTAGCTTTAGATGAACACTGTGCATAGGTCTCACTACACTAACTTGTAGTTTTAGCTGAACACTGTGAGGAGGACGCACCACACTAACTTGTAGTTTTAGCTGAACACTGTGAGCAGGACGCACTGCACTAACTTGTAGCTTTAGAAGAACACTGTGCAGAGGTCTCACTACACTAACTTGTAGTTTTAGCTGAACACTGTGAGCAGGACGCACTGCACTAACTTGTAGCTTTAGATGAACACTGTGCAGAGGTCTCACTACACTAACTTGTAGTTTTAGCTGAACACTGTGAGCAGGACACACTACACTAACTTGTAGCTTTAGATGAACACTGTGCAGAGGTCTCACTACACTAACTTGTAGTTTTAGCTGAACACTGTGAGCAGGACGCACTGCACTAACTTGTAGCTTTAGATGAACACTGTGCAGAGGTCTCACTACACTAACTTGTAGTTTTAGCTGAACACTGTGAGCAGGACGCACTGCACTAACTTGTAGCTTTAGATGAACACTGTGCAGAGCTCGCAAAAAAATAACTTGTAGGTTTAGCTGAACACTGTGAGCAGGACGCACCACACTAACTTGTAGTTTTAACTGAACACTGTGAGCAGGACGCACTGCACTAACTGTAAATAGTCTAGCTGCCTGACTGTGGTACTAATAGGATCAAAAGAACACCAGCAATTTTCTTCAGGTAGCTGTAAATACTGTAACAAGACAAGCCTGCCTGTCAGTAAGAAGATAACAGGAACGGATCTAGCTAAACTGAATACAGTGTATATATATATATATATATATATATATGCAACACCTGGGATGCATATATATATACACAATACACTGTAAGTGCAGCTAACTCACTGATTGTCCTGCCTAATCTATCTAACTCAAATGAAATGACACTGTCTCTCTGTCTATCTATCTCTCTTTCAACACCAGAACACACACTACACAGGGCCGTCCTGCAGGCGGCCTTATATAGTGTGGGGCGTGTTCTAAACCCCCTGAGCCATAATTGGCCAAAGCCACCCTGGCTTTGGCCAATTACAGCTCTCTCTACCGACGGCGCTGTGATTGGCCAAGCATGCGGGTCATAGTGCATGCTTGGCCAATCATCAGCCAGCAATGCACTGTGATGCCGCAGTGAATTATGGGCCGTGACGTGCCACACGAATTTGGTGCGAATGGCCCATAACGTTCGGAATTCGGCGAACGACCAAATAGCCAATGTTCGAGTTGAACATGGGTTAGACTCGAACACGAAGCTCATCCCTAGTCAGAAGATATCGAGAACAGGAGCAGGATGAATAACATTATGCGGGGTTTACCTGAGGCTACGGCTTCTGGGGACCATGCTGCGACAATTACTTCCATTTTTAATTCCTACCTCGGTAGAGCACCGACGGCAGAAATGGAGCTTGATAGAGTTCACAGAGTGGCACCAGGCATATTCCCTGCTAATGGCTGCCCGAGGGATGTTTAATGTCATGTCCATTACTATAAAGTGAAGGAACTGATCCTACAGAAGGCATGGCATAGGGGTCCGATTGATTTTGATGGTGCTTCTATTCAACTCCTGCCAGATCTTTCCCATGCTACCCTAGGGATGCGCAGAGCTGTTAGACCCCTCCTAACTGTTATACGTTACCCTGGAGCTACTTATACCTGGGGCTTCCCATTCCATGTGCAAGTGAAGAAGGAAAATCGCCAGTTCACCCTGTGGTCCTCGAACAAACTCCCTGAGCTTTTTTTGTTTTTGGGATCTGATCCAATCTCTGTCCCCAACTGGCTGGAGGTCCTTTTTGTTGATCCTGCCCCTCAGATGTCCAATCCTTTGCCCCAAAGGCGCAGACGGTCCCGTTCCAATAGTGCTGCTTCTGTACCGGCCCACCTTCATCCTACTTATCCGGAACTGTGACAACCTTCATGTGCCCTGTGAGCTTCCCAGAATGACCTTCCACAATTTCGCCCACAGTCCTGTCATCCTCAGGCATGTCATTGTGTCTCTGCTGGTGTGCCTTAGCTATGTTTAACCTTACAGGCCAAGATATCCAGAGCAACAGAGACATTTGTTTAGCTGAAGCTACAAGCAACTTTTACCAGACACCCAGCTATCTGGGACAATACTGTAGTCCGTACCCGGTTCCTCTTCCAACAGGATTGCATATAAGGGTATTCTCCCTACACCCCAGCCCCTCTGGCTGTATGGCCTGCTTTTGGATATTTAGGGGCCACATCAGGTTCCCTAGTCACCTGGGTCCCATTTGGGATACTAATACGTTAATCAGATTTCTGTTGTGTCTCTCATGGCTCGTACACACGTTCGGAAATTCCGCCAGCAAAAGTCTGATGTGAGCTTTTGGTCGGAAATTCCGACCGTGTGTATGCTCCATCGGACTTTTACTGGCGGAATTCCTGCCAGCAAAAGATTGAGAGCAGCTTCTCTATTTTTCGGTCGGAAAGAGTTGCGATCGGAAATTCTGATCGTCTGTACCAAAATTCCTACGCATGCTCGGAAACAATTCGACGCATGCTCGGAAGTTCATTGAACTTCATTTTCTCGGCTTGTTGTAGTGTTGTACGTCACTGCGTTCTTGACGGTCGAAAGTTCAGAGAACTTTTGTGTGACCGTGTGTATGCAAGCCAAGCTTGAACGGAATTCCGTCGGAAAAACCATCCAAGATTTTCCCGATGGAAATTTCTCGTGTACGGGGCAACAGACCTGTTTTCTTATTTGTTTACCTGCTATAGCCGTCTTTGCGCTGTTCCCTGCACCCTATATGACAACCGTAAACACCTTTCCTCTCGGACGATTGGCGCTCCAGTGTCGGAACTCCTGCCTATCCCCAAATTACCGAGCCACAAGTTTCTTTTATGTACCTTACCTTTACTTTTGCAAGGAGTGGTTCAGTGACCAGCTCTAGGCTCAAGCCAGGTCACGCTGTTTAAGGTTCCTGTGACTTATTATTAATTTACCATGGTCTGGGGTGGCCCATGTGTGTTGTCGGGCTCACCACAGTCAACACTTCACCCCACATAGGCCCGCTCTCCACCTGTGCTTTAGGTGGAGACCTCATACTAGTTTTGAGTTTACCACAATTTACTGGTACAAGTGCACTCATTGTTGTGAATTTGTGCTACCACTCTTGAGGGAGTCCTCCCGACAGGTGGTCTAATTTTCTCTCTTTCTCTCTCTCTCTCTCTCTCTCTCTCTCTCTCTCTCTCTCTCTCCCCCCCCCCCTCCCTCTCCTTGTCCTCAACCCCCTCCCTTTTTTTTTGTTGTGTTTCACAGGGGATACTTTGTCCATCATCATGCCAGAAGTGACCCTGCTCTCCCTAAATGCCCATGGGCTGAATATCCTGGAAAAGAGGTCGCAGTTGCTAAGTGAGATGTGGAGGAACCATGCCCACATAGCCTTTCTACAGGAGACACATTTTAAGGCTTCGAAACTCCCAAAACTCTGGAACTCCTGGTAGCCTTTTGTTTACTACGGCTGCTCCCCAGATTCTAAATCTCGTGGGGTAAGTGCTCTCATCTCTAAAAATGTGGCTTGGTCATCGTCAGCTGTCCTCAGAGACAATCTGGGACAATACATTTTTGTGAAGGGTTCCATTTATGGGCAGGTTGTAACCTTAGTCAATATCTACGCCCCCAACATAGGCCAAGTGGGTTTTATTGAGGGCTGTTTGGACAAACTGATTGACTTTGCAGAGGGGCAGCTGATTTTGGGGGAGATCTAAACGTGGCTTGTGACCCTCTATTGGACACCTCCACGGGGTCCTCTCATCTGTCATACGCAGCCCTTCGTCGGATTAAGAAAGCCTTGATGGCTGTATACTTGGTGGATGCTTGGAGGATTGCTCACAGCGACACTCGGGACTATACCTTTTTTTCGCCCCCTCACAACTCTTACCTGAGACTGGATTATTTTCTAGTACACCAATCTGCCCTTCCATTAGTGTCATCCAGCAGTATAGGGGTGAGAACCTTTTCAGATCATGCACCGATTTTACTGACACTCATGTTGGGGAGGACAGGTCTCATCAACCTGGGTCTTGGCAGTTAAAAGAGAGTTTGATCCAGCAGCCCCAATATGCAAAAATAGTGGAGGAGGAGATTAAAGTCTATTTTGCAGCCAATGTAGCTTCGATGTTCCCTCCTTGCTTGCTATGGGAGGCTCACAAATGAGTAGTCAGGGGAGTACTTATTAAATTGGGAGCTAAAGTTAAGAAAGACAGACAACGAGAAGTGGACTTTCTCTTGGAGCGCATTGGAGTCCTGGAAAGGCAACATAAACTATCTCTAGCTCGCGATGTGGCCGTAGATTTACAAAACTTACGTGACTCTCTTAACTCTCTCTTATTAGCTAAAGCAAAAACCACTCATGTACTCACAAAGGCTACTCTATGAACTTGGTGGTAAACCTGGCAGACCCCTAGCCCATACACTACGTGAGACCACAGCACGTTCCTATATCCCCTCCTTGACGTCCCCCTCGGGTCAAAAAATCTATAAATCACAAGAGATTGCCAATTGCTTTCGCAGCTACTATGAGAAACTTTATAATTTGCCGCCGGCTCACACCTCGATAATAGATGAATATCTGCTCTCCCCAGGTGTTCCCACATTGACACCTCAGGAGAGGGAAGAAATGGAAGGCCATATTACAGAAGAAGAAGTTCTCAAAGCCATCCAAGGTATGGAAACGCGAAAACCGCCGGGACCCGATGGTTTTCCTTTACTTTATTATCAGACGTACGCTTCGCACCTGGTGCCTCGTTTTTTGTAAGCTTACAATGCGCTCCTAGACTCCACTCCCTAGGGACTCCTTATTTGCTCACATAATTCTGATTCCTAAAGCGGGTAGAGATGCGACAGACTGTGCAAACTACCGCCCAATATCTTTATTGAATACGGACCTCAAGATATTTACCAAGATACTAGCCACCTGCCTGATCTCTTTTGTCCCCAAGTTAGTCCATTATGACCAAGTAGGTTTCGTCCCGACCAGGGAAGCCAGTGATGACACGATTAGGGCCTCGAATCTTATCCACTTGGCCCGGTCCAGGAGAACTCCAATGTTGCTAATTTCAGCTGAGGCGGAGAAAGCCTTTGACCGGATCAACTGGCTTTTTTTGAAACGCACGTTGAGGTACCTTGGCTTGGGTCTCCATATGTGTCAATGGATAGAGGCAATCTATTCCCATCCCTCAGTAGCAGTCCGGGCCAATGAAGCAATTTCCTCCCCCTTTTCCTTGAGCAACGGACAAGACAGGGTTGCCCGTTGTCACCCTTGATATTTATATTGCTACTAGAACCCCTGCTAGATCACATTAGGGACAATCAAAATATAAAGGGCATTGGCGCAGGCAATGCACATCATAAAGTTGCGGCTTATGCGGATGATTTATTATTCTTTGTAACAGGCCCCGAGACTTCTATCCCCAATTTATTGCAGGCTCTTAGGACATACCCCTCTCTTTCTAATTATAAAATTAATGTGCACAAATCTGAAGCTTTAAACATAAATTTATCTAAGGAGGCTCTCAACAACATTTAGAATTTCCCCTTCTCTTGGGCTTGCCACAAAATCAAATATCTGGGAATTTCACCCCCTGGCTTACCTCTCTACGTCTAGATCTCCAGCGCTGGCACAAGAATACTTTTTCCTGGCTTGGTAGGAACAGCATTTTAAAGATGGCGGTTTTGCCAAAATTATTATACCTTCTCCAAACATTGCCAATAGCGGTCCCAAGTCACTTCCTTTGTTCGGTCTGGGGGGAGTTTTTGAACTTTCTCTGGGGCTACAAAGCAAAAAGACTGTCTCAACGTATCCTGACCTTACCAACAGACCAGGGTGGCATAGGGTTCCCAGACACGGTTAAATATTACTACGCAGTCCATTTAACTAGAGCCCTAGACTGCACCAAGCATGCCTCAAAGAAGGAGTGGGTGGGGTTGGAACAGGCAATGTCCTCCTTTCTGCTTTCAACCTTGTTGCGGCAGACTTCTGCCCTGCCGGTACCCCTGAAATCTCACTCCTTGATTGGGACTACGCTGTCGGTAGTAGCAAAAACGAGTTGTGTCACGATGGTCTCCCACACTCCCCTACCTTTGTCACCAATCATTGGTGCCCAGGAGTTCCCTTCTAGTCTGACAGGGAGGAGGTTTAGGGAATCTCTAGCGATCAACAGATTTAGGTTTCAAGACTTTCATCATGAGGGTCGATGGTGCACTATTGAGGAAATTCAAGCAATGCTATCGCCCCCTCTAGATAGATGGCGAGCAATGCAGATTAGACATTTTCTCATCTCCTCGCATTTTGTGCCCTCCACTAGTCACTCCACGTCTGCTTTTGAGAGGCTCTACCTGGATCCCGCTCCCCTCCGTCATCTACTGTCCTTAATGTACGAGATTCTGGTTGAACCCCAGGACAGCTTTATACCTCCCTATTTAGGGAAATGGGAAAATGACCTGAGTCGCCTTCTCAAAAGTTCAGAGAGAACGTATTTTGTACTTTGCACACCGCTCCTCAATCACAAGCAGGTTTCAGGAGGTTGGGTTTAAGATCCTGACTCGTTGGTATAGAGTACCCACGCTCCTTCATAAGATCTACCCTTCAGTTCCCTCCACCTGCTGGCAAAGTCAACAACCTGACGGTTCGTTACTGCACGTATTCTGGACATGCTCGTGTGTTCGCCCCTTTTGGGACGCTATTCGACGCATGGTTTTTAGACTGACAGACATTTCACTTGCAGACGATCTGGCGCGGTTCCTGCTACACCTTACCCCGATGTTGAGGCGTCAATATAAGAAATCCCTCTTGATCCATCTTCTTAATGCCGCTAAAATATGTATCCCGCAAAAATGGAAATGCTCAGTTCCCACATCAGTCGGTCAGTGGATAGCTGTGGTGAACGAAATTAACCTGATGGAACAATTGACAGCCGCATTAAACCAAAAGGAGAAAAAATTCAACAAAACCTGGATTTACTGGCACGATTTCCGATTCTCTCAAGATGATAACACCTTTGTGACCCCCTCAGTAGAACTACTGTAACTGTGCATGTATCCCTAACCAATTGCCTTCACATCCAACACCCCCCCTTTTTTTTTTTCCTCCTACTACCCCCCTCCCCCTGAGCCTTTACCCTCATTCTCCCTCTATTTCTATTGAGCCTGCTTTGGTTCTCTTTATGTTCACGATTTCCTTCTCTGTCTTCTGATTTCCAAAATGTAAATTCTTCTTCGTTATTTGGAAAACCTGTTTGTGTACACCTGACTAGGGGCGATAACAATGTTTTATATTGTTGTACCTTATGTCTAATTTAGATGAACTGCCGCTATGTCGACACCAACTGATTTACTATTTTCATATTGCATGTTTCTGCTTTATTTTTGGTTTATGTATCATCTTGTTCTTACTGTACAAAATGTTGTTGTTGGTCTTGTTCTACCCTGTCTTTTGTACTTAATAAAAACTTTAAATGACAAAGCAATAACTCCAAGGCCAATAATAAAAACCACGTTATCTCTTCCGATTTCACAACATGTCTGGTTGACGAACAACCGTTCATAGACGAACTGAAAAGCACGAAATGAAAAGCGCAAACTGAAAAGCGATAAATGAAAAGCGCAAAATAAAAACAACACTCACAAAACTTCTACTAACACAAACTAGCAGAAGGAGCCCAAGGGGTGGCGCTAAAGAGCTGAAAAACCACGTAGTACGTCACTACGTTCGTGTTTGTTGGCCATTAATTCCTTGCCGTTTGTATGCAAGACAAAATCCAGGCACACGTCTTTGGACAAAAGTCTGGGGTTTTGTCTGCAGAAAATCTGATTGTGTGTACAAGGCTTTAGTTGCCAGCTAGCAGCTGCACGCACCATTTGTCATACTTTCTCAAGCAAAAGTATTGTGAATGCTGGGTTCCCATCTACATAGAATTACAAAGCTGCAAACTTGTTTGCATAGAAACACTATGAGCACACAGACCGCCATCAAGCTGTGACAATGAAAGCAGGTTAGACCTTTTCATGCACCCCTGACATTAGCTCCTTGCATAGGCATACTGATGAAAGGAGTACGTTGGTAGGGGTGTAGGGTGTCACTAAAGCCTCGTTCACACAGGCGTACCTATCTGTAGCATAGGTGTAGAGCCATCTTTGCCTGCATTTAATGCACAGAAATTCTGTGCACTCCATGCAGGCAGTCACATTCATGTCTTTTGGGATGCATCGGCTGCACAAATACAGCCGCCAGTCCCCATGTGACAGTGGTTTGAGTGCATCCCAGCATACATGAATTGGACTGCCTGCATTGGATGCACGGAACACATGTGCATCCTGTAGGGGAAAAGATAGCCCAGGTCTACAGATAGGTACCCCCAAGTTGATAAGGCTCAACACTGCTGTCAGGTTCTGAACATTACGTATATTATTCATGTATAAAGTTGCAAAGCCACTGCAGTAGAACAGCTTATGTTTCAGGGTCACCTCAATGCTCCCTTCCTTCCAGCCTGTAAAAGCTTCCTTATTTTATGTCATGCGCACTACTCTGAATGGAGCTGGAGGCTCAGGCTGTCATAAAACCTTGACAGCAACAGGAGAGGGGCCACTGTATGTTACAAAATGCTACTGATGTATGGCTAGTTTAGGTAAAATGTCAATGCTTTATCAGATCATATTATAGTAACGAGCTAATATTTCTTTTTTCCTTTTTTTCTTTTTTTACTGTTGGAGCATGGAAGGTTTTGGGAAAATTTACCAGACTCTAGTCTCACTTATGCCGTGTACACACGAGCGGAATGTCCATCAGAAAAAGTCCGATGGGAGCTTTTCATTGTATTTTCCGATCGTGTATATGCCTCATCTGACTTTTTACGTCAAAAATTCTGACAGACCTAAAAAGAGAACATGTTCTAAATATTTCCGACGGAACCAATTTCTATCGGGAAAACCGCTCGTCTGTATGCTGTTCCGACGTACCAAAAACGACGCATGCTCTGAAGCGAGTACGAGACGGAAGCTATTGGCTACTGGCTATTGAACTTCCTTTTTCTAGTCCCGTCGTATGTGTTGTACGTCACCGCGTTCTTGACGGTCGGACTTTGGTGTGATCGTGTGTACGCAAGACAGTTTCAGCGGAATTTCGTCGGAACTCCGTCGGAAAAACCTTCAGAGCTTATTCCGACAGGAAAACCGGTCGTGTGTACAGGGCATAAGGCTTAGAACAACTGCTCCAGACCATTTAGAAAAGGCACCATTTTTCACTATCTGGATGTATTCCTGTAACCAGTTTTCTATCCACGTACATACAACTTTTTTCAATGCTAATAGATCTTCATTTGTAAATTGGGCATTTGTGGGATACTGTATCAAATGTTTTTGTAAAATCTAGGTAAATTACCTTTCTTTATCCAAATTACTGCTCACCTCCTTACAGAATGTAAAAAAAAAAAGGTTGGTCTAACAAAAACAGTCGTTGGTAAATTCTTGGATATGGTCCTTTAGCATTCCTTCCAATACATTATTTAAATACTATTGATGTTAGGCTGACTGGTCTGTATTTTCCTGGTATATACCTCAGCTCTTTTTAGAATATTGGTTCCCATTTGCTTTTCACCAGCTGGTTGGTACCAATCGGGTTAATAAGGTGTCCTTAAAAATTTGGAACACTGGTCTGGCTACAACATTGCTAAGCTTTTTGAGGTCCCTTGGGTGCAATCTGGTTGTGGTGATTTATTTAGTTTTTCAAGTCTTTTTTCTCACAGCCACAGAGGTACAATCAACACAGTGTTATTAGTATTCCTGTCTTGTTTGTTGCACGTTTATGTACACTGAAGAGAAGAATGTGTTTAATACATCTGCTTTTTCCCTGTCACTTGTGATCAACTTCCCCTGTTCATCTTTTATGGTGCCCATATGGTCTGTTCTCACATTTTTATTATTGATTAGGGATTAGCCGAACTGCTGAATTAAACCCCACTGAATTCAATAGGATCTGCTGAATATGTCAAATTTCTGGGCTAATGAGCAAGGGGGTTTCAAAAATAGCATGGGGGTGGGCTCTGTCCTAGAGAACATGGACCAATGCAAAAAAAAAAAATTCTATTCAGCTAGGAGCAGTGAGTGATTTTGTTAAATGCTTAACATGGATAATGCTCCTTTAACCACTTCCCACCTGGCCTATAGCAGAATGATGGACGGGCGGTGGTTCAGTTATCTTGACTGGGCGTCATATGATGTCCAGCAGGATAACAGCCACCGTGCGCCCATGGGGGCATGCATCGCGGCGATCGGTGGTGCTGTGTGTCAGTCTGACACACCGCTACATCGATCTCGGTAAAGAGCCTCTGACGGAGGCTGACGCTGATCACGATGTAAACAGGAAGAGCCGTTGATCGGCTTTTCCTCACTGGCGTCTGACAGACGCGAGTAGAGGAGAGCTGATTGGCGGCTCTCCTGACAGGAGGGTCTGTGCTGATTGTTTATCAGCGCATCCCCCATGCGTATGCCCACACTGGACCACCAGGGACACCACCAGGACCACCAGGGATGCCCACACAGATGGATGACCAGGGATGCCACCCTAGACCACTAGGGATGCCAGTAAATGCCCAAATAATGCCAATCAGTGCCCACACATCTTGCCAGTCAGCGCCAGTCAGTCAGTGCCTGCCAGATGTCTGCTCATCAGTGATGCCCAGCAGTGCCATCTATCAGTGCCCATCAGCGGCCACCTATCAGTGCCAATCAGTGCCCATCTGTGCCACCTATCAGTGCCACCCATAATTACCCATCAGTGCCGGCTATCAGTGCCCATCAGTGCCGCCTATCAGAGCTCATTAGTGCCCATCAGTGCCACCTATCAATGCCCATCAGTGCTGCATACCAGTGCCACCTTTGAGTGCCCATCAGTGCCACCTATCAGTGCCAACTCATTGGTGCCACCTCATCAGTGCCCATTAGTGCAGCCTCATCAGTGCAAGTCAGTGAAGGAGAAAACTTATTTATTTACAAAATTTTATAACAGAAACAAAGAAAAACTTTTTTTTTCAAAATTTTAGGTATTTTTTTATTTGTTGCGTAAAAAATAAAAGTGCCAGCAGTGATCAAATACCACCAAAAGAAAGCTCTTTTTGTGGGAACAAAATGATAAAAAAATTGTTTGGGTACAGTATAGCATGACCGCGCAATTGTCATTCAAAGTGCGACAGCGCTGAAAGCTAAAAATTGGCTTGGGTCGGAAGGGACAAAAGTCCCTGGTATTGAAGTGGTTAAACAACATGTCTGGGGTGTTCCTGCATGTAAAAGGGCACATCTCTGCAATGTACACAAAGTGTTGCAGTGGCACTGACATTTACTAAGGAAAAAAGCTTCAAATTTTTTGATAATGTTTAAAATTGCCAGAAAATGACATACCAGCAACAATTTCTTTGTTTAAAATAAAAGTAAAAGGAGGGCGTGGTTTCGGCATGCTGTAGAGCGGACGCGTCTCTTCGGAGCTCCAGCGCCGACACACTACAAATCGCCTTTTATTACATAAACAACACCTCGTTTGTACAGCGAATGATGAGGAAACGATCCGGTAAATCCCTACCTAAGAAGGGCACTTCAGTGGGCTCAGTTAAGAGGTACTTGTCCACAGAACCGGAGGACATGGAAGACACTGACGGCCTAGGCTGCTCGCCTCGCAGCGTGACCTCACGCATGGGCTCTGCCTCCCACACTAGGCCGGAACCCAGATGCCGCTCTCCTGTCTCATCCGCCGGCTCGGAAGACGAGGAGACCACGCACACATGCTCAGGAGTCGCTACCTCGGTGAGTGACTTACCCACCAAGACTGATTTGGCATCCATGATGGGTCTCGAGCGAGCTATCAGGAAGGAGGTCTCGGCGGTTCAGTCAGATCTTTCACCGGTACTGGGGAGGGTAGAAGAGACAGAGCAACGCCTAGATCGCCATGCGATCGCCATTAGAGCTTTACAGGCCTCTAATCGCCAACTTGCTTTTGCACACAGGATGGCCCTATACAAATTAGAGGACCAGGAAAATCGCAATAGATGAAACAACATTAGGATTCGGGGCCTCCCCGAGGCGACAAGAGATGACGACCTACTCCCCTCTATCTGGGGTATTTTCAATGGCCTCCTTGGACGGCCGGCGGATCATCCCCTGCAAATTGACCGCGCTCATCGAGCCCTCCGACCACGCAATCTTGCCTCTGATGTTCCGAGAGACATAATTTGCAGAGTTCACCACTACCCCGAAAAGGAACTAATCATGAAGAAGGCCAGGGAATCTCCTTTACTAGATTTTGACGGTGCTAGCCTCTCTTTCTTTCCGGACCTGGCTCGGGAAACCCTGGAGAGACGCAGGGCCCTGCGTCCTCTCACCGAAAAACTTAAAGATGCCTCCATTAATTACAGATGGGGCTTCCCAGCCACTCTCATTGCCAGCCGGGATGGTAAAACGGCCGTCCTTCGATTCCCAGAGGACCTGGAAAAGTTCTGCCTGGACATGAACATATCAATTCCAGATCTCCCTGGCTGGCAGGAAGGCATCCCGCCCTTGCCACCTAATTCTGAACCAAAATGGCAGAAGGTTGGCCGCAAACATCGTTCATCTTTAACCGGATCCTCTCCACAGCTTGCATAAGTATCTTGTTTGCAGTAACACTGCACAGTTTCACATACTCAGCTGGTTTTGGAAAGCAGGACTTAGCAAACTCATCCACACCAGTCCATCCACGCAATGGTTTGTTAATAGGGAGCTAGTGCCTTTTAGTTACTAATCTTATTTTATTTCCTTAAGTTTGGCACACATTGCCCCCCACCCCAGGATGAAGCTAATGGCTATGTAAATTATGTCTGCAAGTTATAGTTCCACACAGTTACTTGTTTAAAGTGGTGTTACCCTTTTAAAAGGTTTACAAATTGGTGTTGTTACTTTTGATGACACAAAGTGTCGGCGCCGGGGCATTGAGATGTTGCTCATCCTAACCTAGGTCTCTGTTTCTGAATGCCAGGGCGTCCCCACCCCTTTTTGAGTGGGAGCCATGGGGCCCTGTGCCCACGTGTCCCTGCCCCCAGGTGGGGTGCGGGCATGGGGGTGCTGGGCCTCATGTACATAATATTTTTGCACGGCAGTATTCTGCGTGCACTAGTACTCACCACCCTAGTGGTGAAAGGTGATTATTGTTCTGTTCATGTTATTGATTTTCTCTTCTCTTTCCTCACTATTTTTCTCTTTATCCTCTTCCCCCTCTTCCCCAGCCTCCCCACCCTTCCTACCCCGTCCCTCCATCGTCTGTCTCAGGTCCATCTCCTTAGGATATGTGTTCACACATATGACCTCTCTCGGCACCCATGGCTAAGGTAAATTTAATTTCTATTAATGTACAGGGGTTATATGCTCCCGGGAAAAGACATAACCTGTATAGAGAGCTGAGTCGCCTGCAGGGGGATGGGATTTTCCTGCAGGGGGATGGGATTTTCCTGCAGGAGACCCACCTTACGCTTACCACGAATGTTAAGCTTTGTTCACATCACTATCCCACGTGGTATTATAGTCTTTCAGATGTCCACAAAGCAAAAGGTGTGGCCATTGGGTTCCGTAGAGGCTTTGCGTTTACATTAGATTCCATGCTAAGTGATCCACTTGGTCGTTATTTGTTTCTCAGAGGCACCCTGGGCAGTATGCCCTGTACTTTGGCAACTCTATATTCACCTAACCGTAATCAGGCGGGCTTTATTTCGTCCACACTTAAAAAATTAAGGGACTTTTCTCATGGATGCATTCTCCTTGCCGGTGACTTTAACACGCCCCTGGAACCTGTCATCGACACTTGCAGAGGGACCTCTAGCATTCCCCATACGCGTCTTCGGTTTATTCCGAAAAACTTACATGACGCACAATTAATGGATACCTGGAGGATTATGCATCCTAGGGAAAGAGACTTCATGCACTACTCTCAGGTTGATCAGACTTATTCTAGAATTGATCTGTTCTTCATTGACCATTATCATTTACCTTTACTGACGGGGTCTTCAATAGGGATGAGCCGAACACCCCCCGGTTCGGTTCGCACCAGAACCTGCGAACGGACCGAAAGTTCGCACGAACGTTAGAACCCCATTGACGTCTATGGGACTCGAACGTTCGAAATCAAAAGTGCTCATTTTAAAGGCTAATTTGCACGGTATTGTCCTAAAAAGGGTTTGGGGACCCGGGTCCTACCCCAGGGGACATGTATCAATGCAAAAAAAACTTTTAAAAACGGCCGTTTTTTCAGGAGCAGTGATTTTAATGATGCTTAAAGTAAAAAAAAAAAAAGTGAAATATTCCTTTAAATATCGTACCTGGGGGTGTCTATAGTATGCCTGTAAAGTGACGCGTGTTTCCCGTGTTTAGAACAGTCCCTGCACCAAATGTCATTTTTAAAGGAAAAAATCTCATTTAAAACTGCTTGCGGGTTTAATGTAATGTCGGGTCATGGCAATATGGATGAAAATCAGTGAGACAAACGGCATGGGTACCCCCCAGTCCATTACCAGGCCCTTTGGGTCTTGTATGGATATTAAGGGGGACCCCGCACCCAAATTAAAATAAGGAAAGGTGTGGGGCCACCAGGCCCTATATACTCTGAACAGCAGTATACAGGCGGTGCAAACAAGACAGGGACTGTAGGTTTGTTGTTAGGTAGAATCTCTTTGTAACGGGTACATTTTTTAACGTGTTTAGCTCCAGCCAAAAAATCTTTTTTAAGCTTTTTGGAAAACATAGGGAAGGGTTATCACCCCTGTGACATTTGTTTTGCTGTCTTTCCTCCTCTTCAGAAGATTTCACCTCACTTTTTGTCCCAATGAAAAATGTTTTTTGAAAATTTGGGTTTTTTTGTGGAACAAGGATTGGAAATCATCAGTGGAAAGGAGAATTTTTTTTCCCATATTAACTCTTACAGGAGAGAATTTCCCTTCCTAGGGGTAGATTTCATCTCACTTCCTGTCTCCTTCCGTTTGCAAGTAGGAGTCGTTTGTAAGTTAGATGTTTGAAAGTAGGGTCCTGCCCTATATACTCAGCAGAAATTTGGGCCTTAGGTGTTGCTGTGGCCACAACACTGTAAGCCCTCGCAGGGCCCTGCTGTGAAATATTAGATCAAGAATTGTAATTACATGCCCCTGTTGAACAGGAGCTGAAAAATTAGGCCTTAGGCACTGGTGCTGGTGCCACAACACTGCAACCCCTTACAGACACTCTAGTTGGAACGCAGGAACGAGCCCTGCTGCAAAGTATTGCATCAAAAATTGTAATTACACGCCCCTGTTAGACAGGAGCAGAAAAATTGGGCCTTGGGCTCTGGTGCTGGTGCCACAACACTGCAACCCCTCACAGACACTCTAGTTGGAATGCAGGAACGAGCCCTGCTGCAAAGTATTGCATCAAAAATTGTAATTACACGCCCCTGTTAGACAGGGGCAGAAAAATTGGGCCTTAGGCACTGGTGCTGGTGCCACAACACTGCAACCCCTCACAGACACTCTAGTTGGAACGCAAGAACGAGCCCTGCTGCAAAGTATTGCATCAAAAATTGTAATTACACGCCCCTGTTAGACAGGAGCAGAAAAATTGGGCCTTGGGCACTGGTGCTGGTGCCACAACACTGCAACCCCTCACAGACACTCTAGTTGGAATGCAGGAACGAGCCCTGCTGCAAAGCATTGCATCAAAAATTGTAATTACACGCCCCTGTTAGACAGGAGCAGAAAAATTGGGCCTTGGGCACTGGTGCTGGTGCCACAACACTGCAACCCCTCACAGACACTCTAGTTGGAATGCAAGAACGAGCCCTGCTGCAAAGTATTACATCAAAAATTGTAATTACACGCCCCTGTTTGGCTGAAAAATTGTGCCTTAGGCACTGGTGGTGGCGCCCAGAACCAAAAATGTTCTTACAAGCTATCAGCGTGATGATTGAGGAGGAAGAGGATAATTACTCAGGGATAGTCACTCAGCATCAGCATAGGCAGTCTTTGAAGGGATCTGAGATTTCAAAAAAAATTATTCGGTTACATCAGCATCAGGTGCTTGGTAGCTGGTGGTAATCCAAGACTGATTCATTTTTATGAAGGTCAGTCGATCGACCGAGTCGGTGGACAGACGCACCCTGTGATCGGTTACCACGCCTCCAGCAGCACTGAATGTGCGTTCCGAAAGAACGCTGGATGCAGGACAGGCCAGTAGCTCAATTGCATACTGTGCAAGCTCTGGCCAGTGATCCATCCTCAAGACCCTGTAACCCAGAGGATTTTCGGTGGGAAAGGTGTCCAAGTCTGATCTTGCCCCTAGGTATTCCTGCACCATGTAAAACAGACGCTGGCGATGGTTGCTGGAACCGATCATACCTTGGGGCTGCGGACCAAAAAATTGTCTGAACGCATCGGTCAGACGGCCACCTTCTCCACTGCTCCTTCTTTGACTGACCGAAGCCTCAGCAACACGTTGTCCAGAAACAGAAGTTTGTAACCTCCCAGTCTCTGGGAACGCGTTGCACAGACCTTTCTGCAAGGCCTCCCGAAGATGTTTCATCCTCTGCTCCCTCTGCGATGGCAAGATAAGGTCCGCAACCTTACCCTTGTAACGTGGATCAAGGAGGGTTGCCAGCCAGTATTGGTCCTTCTCCTTGATACCATGAATACGAGGATCCTTACGCAGGCTTTGCAGGATCAGGGAGGCCATGCAGCGTAGGTTTGCTGAGGCATTCGGTCCGGAGTCCTCTGCGTCACTAAGGACGACATGGTCCGCAGCCACCTCCTCCCAGCCACGTACAAGTCCATGTGTTTCTTGGGACTGATCCCTTAAAGACTGCTGCTGATGCTGAGTGCCAGGCTCCACCTCCATACTGACATAATCTTCCTCCTCCTCCTCCTCCTCCTCCTCCTCGTCCTCTTCCTGTGTGATCGGCGGGCACGCAGGAACACTGTCTGGATAAAGGGGGCCTTGAGAGCTAAGGAAGTCCTCCTCTTCCTGCCTCTGTTCTGCCTCAAGTGCCCTGTCCATTATTCCACGCAGCGTGTGCTCCAACAGGTGGACAAGGGGGACAGTGTCACTGATGCATGCACTGTCACTGCTCACCATCCTTGTGGCCTCCTCAAATGGTGACAGGACAGTGCATGCATCCCTGATCATGGCCCACTGGCGTGGGGAAAAAAAAACAAGCTCCCCTGATCCTGTCCTGGTGCCATAGTCGCACAGGTACTCATTGATGGCCCTCTGCTGCGTGTGCAGCCGCTGCAGCATGGCCAACGTTGAGTTCCACCTGGTGGGCATGTCACAGATTAGGCGGTTCTTGGGCAGGTTAAACTCCTTTTGGAGGTCCGTCAGCCGAGCACTGGCATTATATGACCGGCAGAAATGCACACAGACTTTCCTGGCCTGCCTCAGGACATCCTGTAAGCCCGGGTACCTGCCCAAGAACCGCTGCACCACCAAGTTAAGGACGTGAGCCAAACAGGGCACATGGGTCATTTGTCCCTGTCGGAGGGCAGAGAGGAGGTTGGTGCCATTGTCGCAAACCACCATTCCTGCCTTAAGTTGGCGTGGTGTCAACCACCTCTGAACCTGCCCCTGCAGAGCTGACAGAACCTCTGCCCCAGTGTGGCTCCTGTCCCCCAAGCACACCAGCTCAAGCACCGCATGGCATCTTTTGGCCTGCGTACTTGCGTAGCCCCTTGAACGCCTACGGAGCACCGCTGGTTCCGAGGACAAAGCACAGGAAGAGGCCATGGAGGAAGAAGAAGAGGAGGGGGTGGAGGAGAGAGGTGTGTCACAATCATTAGCATTTTGGAGGCGTGGTGGCGGAACAACCTCCAACACTACTGCACCTTGTCCTGCATCCTTCCCAGCTGCCAGCAGAGTCACCCAATGCGCCGTGAAACTTAGGTAACGTCCCTGTCCATGCCTGCTGGACCATGAGTCAGCGGTAATATGCACCTTACCGCTGACCGCCCTGTCCAGCGAGGCATGGACATTGCCTTCCACATGCCGGTAGAGAGCCGGAATCGCCTTCCGTGAGAAAAAGTGGCGTTTGGGTACCTACCACTGAGGAACCGCACATTCCACAAACTCACGGAAGGGGGCAGAGTCTACCAACTGAAAAGGCAGCAGTTGAAGTGCTAGCAATTTTGCCAAGCTAGCATTCAACCGCTGGGCATGTGGATGGCTGGGAGCAAACTTCTTTCGGCGGTGCAGCAGCTGGGGCAGGGAAATTTGCCTGGTACAATCTGACGTCGGTGTACCAAAAGCAGATTGCCCACAAGTACTTGGCTGTGACACACCTAATTCTACACCTTCATTCCTCTCAGTGCAGGTCTCAGAGAGGACTGAAGGTCTAGTGGGGTTGGAAATCTCAGCTGATGAGGAGCAAGGAGAGGTCCTCTTTGTTCTTTGGTGTGGGTCTTTTAGATGCGCTTGCCAACGAACTGCATGGCAGGTCAACATATGTCTGGTCAAGCATGTGGTACCCAAGCGGGAGATGTTTTGGCCACGCGAGATACGCTTGAGACATATGTTGCAAATAGCAGCGGTGCGATCTGATGCACTCGTCTCAAAAAAGGCCCACACCAAAGAACTTTTTGAATAACGCGCAGAGACTGCAGCGCCCTGCACATGTGATGCAGTCAATGTGCTGCCCTTAGGCTGGCCCCTGGAGGGCATCCTGCCTCGTTGGTGATGTGCCGCCTCCTCCTCCTCTCTCCTATCAGGCACCCACGTTGAGTCAGTGACCTCATCATCCCCTCCCTCCTCATCACTGGAGCAAACCCGGCAGTATGCTGCAGCAGGGGGAGCATGACTGCCAGATTGCTGTCCTTCTTGGGCACCCCCTCCATCCGTGCTCATGTTACTGCCTTCATCGAGCTCAGTATCATCATCAGAGCCTTCCAAACGCTGGGCATCCTCCTGGAGCATGTACCCAACACTGTGGTCAAACAGTTCGAGGGACTCCTCAGGAGGACATGGTGGAGCTAGGGAAGGAGTCACTGATGACATTGAGCCGAGGGAAGAGGCCGCTGCTTTGCCAGACAAAGCACCCTGGGCATGGGTGAGAGAGGATGAGGAGGATGAGGACGGCTTGGTCATCCACTCGACCAAGTCTTCCGCATGTTGCGGCTCAACACGGCCAGCTGCCGAAAAAAAGGCCAAGCGTGTCCCATGGCCACGTGCTGATGAGGATGCACCGTCTCCATGACCAGCACTAGACACAGAGCCTGCTTGCCCTCTCTTATTGGCTTGTGACTGTCTGCCTCTCCTTCTTGGCCTTCCAGACATACTAATGGCCTGTAGCTGCACTAAGCTGGGATATATATATATATATATATATATATATATATATATATATATATATATACTGCAGCTAGCAAAATCAACTGCCTGCCTGTAGTATGAGAACACCACCAACCTTCTACAGGTAGCTTAGCTGAACACTGTGAGGTGGACGCACCCCACTAACTTGTAGGTTTAGCTGAACACTGTGAGCAGGACGCACGGCACTAACTGTAAATAGTCTAGGTGCCTGACCGTGGTACTAATAGGATCAAAAGAACACCAGTAATTTTCTTCAGGTAGCTTTATATACTGTAACAAGACAAGCCTGCCTGTCGGTAGGAAGATAACAGGAATGGATCTAGCTGAACACTGTGAGCAGGACGCACTGCACTAACTGAAAATAGTCTAGCTGCCTGACCGTGGTACTAATAGGATCAAAAGAACACCAGTAATTTTCTTCAGGTAGCTTTATATACTGTAACAAGACAAGCCTGCCTGTCAGTAGGAAGATAACAGGAACGGATCTAGCTGAACACTGTGAGCAGGACGCACTGTACTAAATGTAAATAGTCTAGCTGCCTGACCGTGGTACTAATAGGATCAAAAGAACACCAGTAATTTTCTTTAGGTAGCTGTAAATACTTTAACAAGACAAGCCTGCCTGTCAGTAGGAAGATAACAGGAACGGATCTAGCTGATCACTGTGAGCAGGACGCACTGCACTAAATGTAAATAGTCTAGCTGCGTGACCGTGGTACTAATAGGATCAAAAGAACACCAGTAATTTTCTTTAGGTAGCTGTAAATACTTTAACAAGACAAGCCTGCCTGTCAGTAGGAAGATAACAGGAACGGATCTAGCTGAACACTGTGAGCAGGACGCACTGCACTAAATGTAAATAGTCTAGCTGCCTGACCGTGGTACTAATAGGATCAAAAGAACACCAGTAATTTTCTTCAGGTAGCTTTATATACTGTAACAAGACAAGCCTGCCTGTCAGTAGGAAGATAACAGGAACGGATCTAGCTGAACACTGTGAGCAGGACGCACTGCATTAAATGTAAATAGTCTAGCTGCCTGACCGTGGTACTAATAGGATCAAAAGAACACCAGTAATTTTCTTCAGGTAGCTTTATATACTGTAACAAGACAAGCCTGCCTGTCAGTAGGAAGATAACAGGAACGGATCTAGCTGAACACTGTGAGCAGGACGCACTGCACTAAATGTAAATAGTCTAGCTGTCTGACCGTGGTACTAATAGGATCAAAAGAACACCAGTAATTTTCTTTAGGTAGCTGTAAATACTTTAACAAGACAAGCCTGCCTGTCAGTAGGAAGATAACAGGAACGGATCTAGCTGAACACTGTGAGCAGGACGCACTGCACTAAATGTAAATAGTCTAGCTGCCTGACCGTGGTACTAATAGGATCAAAAGAACACCAGTAATTTTCTTCAGGTAGCTTTATATACTGGTGCAGGCGGCCTTATATAGTGTGGGGCGTGTACTAAATCCCCGTAGCCATAATTGGCCAAAACCTCCTTGGCTTTGGCCAATTACGGCTCTCTGTTCAGGCGGCGCTGTGATTGGCCAAGCATGCGGGTCATAGTGCATGCTTGGCCAATCATCAGCAAGCAATGCACTGCGATGCCGCAGTGAATTATGGGCCGTGACGCACCACACGAATTTGGCGCGAACGGCCCATATCGTTCGCAATTCAGCGAACGACCGAACAGCCGATGTTCGAGTCGAACATGGGTTCGACTCGAACACGAAGCTCATCCCTAACGAGGATCCTTCCGCAGGCTTTGCAGGATCAGGGAGGCCATGCAGCGTAGGTTTGCTGAGGCATTCGGTCCGGAGTCCTCTGGGTCACTAAGGACGACATGGTCCGCAGCCACCTCCTCCCAGCCACGTACAAGTCCATGTGTTTCTTGGGACTGATCCCTTAAAGACTGCTGCTGATGCTGAGTGCCAGGCTCCACCTCCATACTGACACAATCTTCCTCCTCCTCCTCCTCCTCCTCCTCCTCGTCCTCTTCCTGTGTGATCGGCGGGCACGCAGGAACACTGTCTGGATAAAGGGGGCCTTGAGAGCTAAGGAAGTCCTCCTCTTCCTGCCTCTGTTCTGCCTCAAGTGCCCTATCCATTATTCCATGCAGCATGTACTCCAACAGGTGGACAAGGGGGACAGTGTCACTGATGCATGCACTGTCATTGCTCACCATCCTCGTGGCCTCCTCAAATGGTGGCAGGACAGTGCATGCATCCCTGATCATTGCCCACTGGCGTGGGGAAAAAAAACCAAGCTCCCCTGACCCTGTCCTGGTGCCATAGTCGCACAGGTACTCATTGATGGCCCTCTGCTGCGTGTGCAGCCGCTGCAGTATGGCCAACGTTGAGTTCCACCTGGTGGGCATGTCACAGATTAGGCGGTTCTTGGGCAGGTTAAACTCCTTTTGGAGGTCCGCCAGCCGAGCACTGGCATTATATGACCGGCGGAAATGCACACAGACTTTCCTGGCCTGCCTCAGGACATCCTGTAAGCCCGGGTACCTGCCCAAGAACCGCTGCACCACCAAGTTAAGGACGTGAGCCAAACAGGGCATATGGGTCATTTGTCCCTGTCAGAGGGCATTGAGGAGGTTGGTGCCATTGTCGCAAACCACCATTCCTGCCTTAAGTTGGCGCGGCGTCAACCACCTCTGAACCTGCCCCTGCAGAGCTGACAGAACCTCTGTCCCAGTGTGGCTCCTGTCCCCCAAGCACACCAGCTCAAGCACCGCATGGCATCTTTTGGCCTGCGTACTTGTGTAGCCCCTTGAACGCCTACGGAGCACCGCTGGTTCCGAGGACAAAGCACAGGAAGAGGCGATGGAGGAAGAAGAAGAGGAGGGGGTGGAGGAGAGAGGTGTGTCACAATCATTAGCATTTTGGAGGCGTGGTGGCGGAACAACCTCCAACACTACTGCACCTTGTCCTGCATCCTTCCCAGCTGCCAGCAGAGTCACTCAATGCGCCGTGAAACTTAGGTAACGTCCCTGTCCATGCCTGCTGGACCATGAGTCAGCGGTAATATGCACCTTACCGCTGACCACCCTGTCCAGCGAGGCATGGACATTGCCTTCCACATGCCGGTAGAGAGCCGGAATCGCCTTCCGTGAGAAAAAGTGGCGTTTGGGTACCTGCCACTGAGGAACCGCACATTCCACAAACTCACGGAAGGGGGCAGAGTCTACCAACTGAAAAGGCAGCAGTTGAAGTGCTAGCAATTTTGCCAAGCTAGCATTCAACCGCTGGGCATGTGGATGGCTGGGAGCAAACTTCTTTCGGCGGTGCAGCAGCTGGGGCAGGGAAATTTGCCTGGTACAATCTGATGTCAGTGTACCAAAAGCAGATTGCCCATAAGTACTTGGCTGTGACACACCTAATTCTACACCTTCATTCCTCTCAGTGCAGGTCTCAGAGAGGAATTAAGGTATAGTGGGGTTGGAAATCTCAGCTGAAGAGGAGCAAGGAGAGGTCCTCTTTGTTCTTTGGTGTGGGTCTTTTAGATACGCTTGCCAACGAACTTCATGGCAGGTCAACATATGTCTGGTCAAGCATGTGGTACCCAAGCGGGAGATGTTTTGGCCACGCGAGATACGCTTGAGACATATGTTGCAAATAGCAGTGGTGCGATCTGATGCACCCGTCTCAAAAAAGGCCCACACCAAAGAACTTTTTGAATAACGCGCAGAGACTGCAGCGCCCTGCACATGTGGAGCTTTGGGGTGTGATGCAGTCAATGTGCTGCCCTTAGGCTGGCCCCTGGAGGGCATCCTGCCTCGTTGGTGATGTGCCGCCTCCTCCTCCTCTCTCCTATCAGGCACCCACGTTGAGTCAGTGACCTCATCATCCCCTCCCTCCTCATTACTGGAGCAAACCTGGCAGTATGCTGCAGCAGGGGGAGCATGACTGCCAGATTGCTGTCCTTCTTGGGCACCCCCTCTGTCCGTGCTCATGTTACTGCCTTCATCGAGCTCAGTATCATCATCAGAGCATTCCAAATGCTGGGCATCCTCCTGGAGCATGTACCCAACACTGTGGTCAAACAGTTCGAGGGACTCCTCAGGAGGACATGGTGGGGCTAGGGAAGGAGTCACTGATGACATTGAGCCAAGGGAAGAGGCCGCTGCTTTGCCAGACAAAGTACCCTGGGCATGGGTGAGAGAGGATGAGGAGGATGAGGATGGCTTGGTCATCCACTTGACCAAGTCTTCCGCATGTTGCGGCTCAACACGGCCAGCTGCCGAAAAAAAGGCCAAGCGTGTCCCACGGCCACGTGCTAAAGAGGATGCACCGTCTCCACGACCAGCACTAGACACAGAGCCTGCTTGCCCTCTCTTATTGGCTTGTGACTGTCTGCCTCTCCTTCTTGGCCTTCCAGACATACTAATGGCCTGTAGCTGCACTAAGCTGGGATATATATATATATATATATATATATATATATATGTACTGATACTGCAGCTAGCAAAATCAACTGCCTGCCTGTAGTATGAGAACACCACCAACCTTCTACAGGTAGCTTTAGCTGAACACTGTGAGGTGGACGCACCCCACTAACTTGTAGGTTTAGCTGAACACTGTGAGCAGGACGCACTGCACTAACTGTAAATAGTCTAGCTGCCTGACTGTGGTACTAATAGGATCAAAAGAACACCAGCAATTTTCTTCAGGTAGCTGTATTTACTGTAACAAGACAAGCCTGCCTGTCAGTAAGAAGATAACAGGAACGGATCTAGCTGAACACTGTGAGCAGGACGCACCCCACTAGCTTGTAGGCTTAGCTGAACACTGTGACGTGGATGCACCCCACTAACTTGTAGGTTTAGCTGAACACTGTGAGCAGGACGCACCCCACTAACTTGTAGTTTTAGCTGAACACTGTGAGCAGGACGCACTGCACTAACTGTAAATAGTCTAGCTGCCTGACTGTGGTACCAATAGGATCAAAAGAACACCAGCAATTTTCTTCAGATAGCTTTATATACTGTAACAAGACAAGCCTGCCTGTCAGTACAAAGATAACAGGAACGGATCTAGCTGAACACTGTGAGCAGGACGCACTGCACTAACTGTAAATAGTCTAGCTGCCTGACTGTGGTACTAATAGGATCAAAAGAACACCAGCAATTTTCTTCAGTTAGCTTTATATACTGTAACAAGACAAGCCTGCCTGTCAGTAAGAAGATAACAGGAATGGATCTAGCTGAACACTGTGAGCAGGACGCACTGCACTAACTGTAAATAGTCTAGCTGCCTGACTGTGGTACTAATAGGATCAAAAGAACACCAGTAATTTTCTTCAGGTAGCTGTAAATACTGTAACAAGACAAGCCTGCCTGTCAGTAGGAAGATAACAGGAACGGATCTAGCTAAACTGAATACACTGTATATATATATATGCAACACCTGGGATGCATATATATACACAATACACTGTAAGTGCAGCTAACTGACTGACTGTCCTGCCTAATCTAGCTAACTCAAATGAAATGACACTGTCTCTCTTTCTCTCTATCTCTCAGCACACTGGAACACACTGCACAGGGCCGCCGTGCAGGCGGCCTTATATAGTGTGGGGCGTGTACTAAATCCCCTGAGCCATAATTGGCCAAAGCCTCCTTGGCTTTGGCCAATTACGGCTCTCTGTTCAGGCGGCGCTGTGATTGGCCAAGCATGCGGGTCATAGTGCATGCTTGGCCAATCATCAGCCAGCAATGCACTGCGATGCCGCAGTGAATTATGGGCCGTGACGCGCCACACGAATTTGGCGCGAACGGCCCATATTGTTCGCAATTCGGTGAACGGCGAACAGCCGATGTTCGAGTCGAACATGGGTTCGACTCGAACACGAAGCTCATCCCTACTGGTGACCCCACAATAGGGATAAAACTTTTCAGTGAAAGGGAGTTTATTAAGACATGTGGCCACTCATTAAAATTAGAAGAAAAGAGGTTTAACCTTAACCACCTCAATACAGTGCACTTACACCCCCTTCCTGCCCAGACCAATTTTCAGCTTTCAGCGCTCTCACACTTTGAATGACAATTACTCAGTCATGCAACACTGTACCCATATGAAACATATGAAATTTGCGTCCTTTTTTTCACACAAATAGAGCTTTCTTTTGGTGGTATTTAATCACTAGTGGGTTTTTTATTTTTTGTGCTATAAATAAAAAAGTCCGTAAATTTTGTGAAAAAAATGCCTTTTTCTTTGTTTCTGTCATAAAATTTTGCAAATTAGTAATTTTTCTTCATAAATTTTGGCCAACATTTATACTGCTACATATCTTTGGTAAAAATAACCCAAATTAGTGTAAATTATTTGATCTTTGTGAAAGTTATAGAGTCTACAAACTATGGTGCCAATCACTGAAAATTGATCACATCTGATCACACAGATGTACTGATGGTCTATCTCATTTCTTGGTACACTTAGGCTCGGTTCACACTGGGACGACTTGGGATCCGACTTGTACGCCCTCAAGTCACCCCAAGTCGCCCTAGAAAGAGATTCAATGGGAGTGAATGGGAGCGTCTTAATAGACACTACTGAAGTCGCTCCGACTTCAGAGCGTACTCCCTGTACTACTTGGATCCGACTTGGTAGGCGACCTGTACCATAGAAATCAATGGAAGTCGCCTCCAAGTCGGATCTCTCTCTTAAGTCAAGCGACTTTGCAGGCAAAAACTTTCGTTTGCCCAGGCAAACCCCTCCCTCCCAGTGAGCTGAATGTCCTGTGATTGGCCACAGCTGAAGTCGCCTGTCATGGAGGCGACTTCAAGTCGCGTTGTAATTTGCTGAAGTCGCGTTGAAGTCGCCGTGCAAAGTCGCCGTGCAAAGTCGCGCTGAAGTCGTGTTGCCCCTGTGTGAATCGAGCCTAACAAGTCAGAAAAGTACAAATACCCCCTAAATGACCCCTTTTTAGAAAGTAGACATTCCAAGGTATTAAGTAGCATGGTGAATTTTTTTAAGTTGTAATTTTTTCCCACAGTTCTTAGCAAAATGAAGATTTTTTTTTTTTTTTTACAAAATTGTCATATTAACAGGTTATTTCTCTCTCAGAGCATATGCATACAACAAATTACACCTCAAAATACATTCTGCTACTCTTCCTGAGTATGGCGATACCACATGTGGGAGACTTATACACAGCTTGGCCACATACAAAGGCCGAACATTGAAGTAGCATCTTTATGCGTTCTACGAGCCTAAATGACACATCTCATTTCTCAACCACCATTTACACTTTTGAAGGCCCTGGAGCACCAGGACAATAGAATTGCCCCCAAACTGACCCCATTTTGGAAAGCAAACACCCCAACGTATAATCTATGAGGCATAATGAGTCTTTTGAATGGTTCATTTTTTTCCAGAAGTTTTTGGAAAATGTGGAAAAAACTGAAAACGCATTTCTTTTTACACAAAGTTGTCTATTTATCAGATATTTCCAACACATAGCATGTACGTAGCAAAGATGACACCCCAAAATACATTCTGCTACTCCTCCTGAGTATAGCGATACCACATGTGTGAGACTTTTACACAGCGTGACCACATACAAAGGCCCAACATTGAAGTAGCACCATCAGGCGATCTACAAGCCTAAATGACACATCTCATTTCTCAACCACCTATTGCATTTTTGAAGGCCCTGAAGCACCAGGACAATGGAATTGCCCCCAAAATGACCCCATTTTGGAAAGCAAACACCCCAACGTATAATCTATGAGGCATAGTGAGTCTTTTGAACGGTTCATTTTTTTCCAGAAGTTTTTGGTAAATGAGTATGGCGATACCACATGTGTGAGACTTTTACACAGCCTGGCCACATACAAAGGCCCAACATTGAAGTAGCATCTCCATGCGTTCTACGAGCATAAATGACACATCTCAGTTCTCAACCACCTATTACACTTTTGAAGGCCCTGAAGCACCAGGAAAATGGAATTGCCCCCAAAATGACCCCATTTTGGAAAGCAAACACCCCAACATATAATCTATGAGGCATAATGAGTCTTTTGAATGGTTCATTTTTTTCCAGAAGTTTTTGGAAAATGTGGAAAAAACTGAAAACGCATTTTTTTTTACACAAAGTTGTCTATTTAGCAGATATTTCCAACACATAGCATGTACATAGCAAAGATGACACCCCAAAATACATTCTGCTACTCCTCCTGAGTATAGCGATACCACATGTGTGAGACTTTTACACAGCGTGACCACATACAAAGGCCCAACATTGAAGTAGCACCATCAGGCGATCTACGAGCATAAATGACACATCTCATTTCTCAACCACCTATTGCATTTTTGAAGGCCCTGGAGCACCAGGACAATGGAATTGCCCCCAAAATGACCCCATTTTGGAAAGCAAAGATCCCAACGTATAATCTATGAGGCATAATGAGTCTTTTGAACGGTTCATTTTTTTCCAAAAGTTTTTGGAAAATGTGGAAAAAAATGAAAACGCATTTTTTTTTACACAAAGTTGTCTATTTATCAGATATTTCCAACACATAGCATGTACGTAGCAAAGATGACACCCCAAAATACATTCTGCTACTCCTCCTGAGTATAGCGATACCACATGTGTGAGACTTTTACACAGCGTGGCCACATACAAAGGCCCAACATTGAAGTAGCACCATCAGGCGATCTACGAGCATAAATGACACATCTCATTTCTCAACCACCTATTGCATTTTTGAAGGCCCTGGAGCACCAGGACAATGGAATTGCCCCCAAAATGACCCCATTTTGGAAAGCAAACACCCCAACGTATAATCTATGAGGCATAGTGAGTCTTTTGAACAGTTCATTTTTTTCCAAAAGTTTTTGGAAAATGTGGGAAAAAATGAAAACGCATTTTTTTTACACAAAGTTGTCTATTTATCAAATATTTCCAACACATAGCATGTACGTAGCAAAGATGACACCCCAAAATACATTCTGCTACTCCTCCTGAGTATAGCAATACCACATGTGTGAGACTTTTACACAGCGTGGCCACATACAAAGGCCCAACATTGAAGTAGCACCATCAGGCGATCTACGAGCATAAATGACACATCTCATTTCTCAACCACCTATTGCATTTTTGAAGGCCCTGGAGCACCAGGACAATGGAATTGCCTCCAAAATGACCCCATTATGGAAAGCAAACACCCCAACGTATAATCTATGAGGCATAATGAGTCTTTTGAACGGTTCATTTTTTTCCAAAAGTTTTTGGAAAATGTGGAAAAAAATGAAAACGCATTTTTTTTACACAAAGTTGTCTATTTATCAGATATTTCCAATACATAGCATGTACGTAGCAAAGATGACACCCCAAAATACATTCTGCTACTCCTCCTGAGTATAGCGATACCACATGTGTGAGACTTTTACACAGCGTGGCCACATACAAAGGCCCAACATTGAAGTAGCACCATCAGGCGATCTACGAGCATAAATGACACATCTCATTTCTCAACCACCTATTGCATTTTTGAAGGCCCTGGAGCACCAGGACAATGGAATTGCCCCCAAAATGACCCCATTTTGGAAAGCAAACACCCCAACGTATAATCTATGAGGCATAGTGAGTCTTTTGAACAGTTCATTTTTTTCCAAAAGTTTTTGGAAAATGTGGGAAAAAATGAAAACGCATTTTTTTTTACACAAAGTTGTCTATTTAACAAATATTTCCAACACATAGCATGTACGTAGCAAAGATGACACCCCAAAATACATTCTGCTACTCCTCCTGAGTATAGCAATACCACATGTGTGAGACTTTTACACAGCGTGGCCACATACAAAGGCCCAACATTGAAGTAGCACCATCAGGCGATCTACGAGCATAAATGACACATCTCATTTCTCAACCACCTATTGCATTTTTGAAGGCCCTGGAGCACCAGGACAATGGAATTGCCCCCAAAATGACCCCATTATGGAAAGCAAACACCCCAACGTATAATCTATGAGGCATAATGAGTCTTTTGAACGGTTCATTTTTTTCCAAAAGTTTTTGGAAAATGTGGAAAAAAATGAAAACGCATTTTTTTTACACAAAGTTGTCTATTTATCAGATATTTCCAATACATAGCATGTACGTAGCAAAGATGACACCCCAAAATACATTCTGCTACTCCTCCTGAGTATAGCGATACCACATGTGTGAGACTTTTACACAGCGTGGCCACATACAGAGGCCCAACATCAAAGTAGCACCATCAGGCGTTCTAGGAGCATAAATGACATATATAATTTCCTAGCAACCTATCATTTTTGAAAACCCTTCATATTTCTAACACATAGCATGCACATACCAAGAATTACAATCCAAAATAAATTCTATTGCAGAAAGGGTAAAAAAAAGCATTACCTGTGCTTTTAGTAGTATCCACAGAGGAGAGCCCTGGTCCAGGCAGCAGGCAGGGAGGTGCTTAGCGACAGCAATATTAACTATCCAGGTAGCAGGCAGGAATATTGTCTATAGTCGGCACAGCACAGTCCATAGAAATTGTCCAGGCAGAGACAGCCAGCACAGCCATAATATTGGTCCTGGTACACTGTTAACTGCAGACACTCATTATTGTACCGCGACAGGCATGGGCATGGTGGCAGTAAGTCAGCAGCAGGCTGAGGGCCACAATCAGGTAAGACCTGTGCAGAGGGGCACAGGGGTAGAGGCTTCGACCCACCCAAATCTCTATGAAGCCTCCGGACTCCAGACCCTAATTCCGAAACCCGGAGAAAACAAAAATAATTGTTTTCTCCAACCGGAAAAACAATTCTGGAGCCCCTCACATTTGTGAGACCCCTGTGTACTACAGTAGCAGGGCAACAGATCAGTCCAAGCGGTAGGCAAAAGCATAGTCCATAAAACAGGCCAGGGTCGGTTCACATGTAAGCAGTCCAAGCGGTAGGCAGAGGCATAGTTACAAAACAGGCCAGGGTCAGTTCACATGAAAGCAGTCCAAACGGTAGGCAGAGGCATAGTCAAAAAACAGGCCAGGGTCAGTTCACATGGAAGGCAGTGGCATGGGTATATCGGAAAGAATGGAAAATGGTCAGCACAGATGATGAAAATGGGGAAATGGTTAAAAATATGGGCTAATATTTTATGGATGTGTGATAAATTTGGAAGCATTCACCAATGCAAAGGCCAGGTTGGGAGGGACACTGGGGACAATGGTAGCTGGTATCTTTTCTAAATCCTCTTTTGGTGCACACGCGACATTTTTTTTGCCGTCTTCGGCCTGCTTCAGATGGTGGAATGCTGAAGAGGAAGTGGCGCTCATGGAGTCGGCAAACAGCCTCAGAGCGAAGGTCTTCCTGGGGGGGTCTTTGGTGATAGATGAGGGACGTGACAACTTCTTCTATGAATTTTAGGAAGGGGGCGGGGCTTTCAATGGATTTGGTGTAGACTACGTAGGAATTGTAAATGGCCAAATGGATGAGATAAATTGCTACCTTCTTATACAAGAATCAGGACCTCCTTATTGCCAAATAGGGCTGAATCATTTGATCGTTAAAATCTACCCCCCCATGTAGAGATTATAATCTTGGACACATGTTGGCTTTTCAATGGGACCTTGTCTTCTTTGTACCACAATTGCAGTGTCTTCATGGATGGTGGACATCATGTGCACGTCCCTCTTATCCTTCCACCTCAAGGCCAGCACTTTGTTGCATCTCAATGAAGCTCTTTCCCCCCTTCGCAGCTTTTTGTTCGCTAAAGATTGTGGGAAGCCCTTTCTATTTTTTCTGGAGGTTTCACAGGCCAGGGTTTTTGCGATGTATAAGTGTTTGAAAAGGGGCAGGCTGGTGTAAAAGTTGTCAACGTAAATGTGATATCCTTTGTTTAGAAGTGGGTATGCCAGATCCCATACAATCTTTCCAGTTGTGCCCATGTAGGCTGGGCACTCAGGGGGCTGGAGCTGGGAATCTTTTCCTTCATATATGCGGAATGCATACAAATATCCTGTGGCTCTCTCACATAGCTTGTATAACTTTACTCCGTATCTGGCCCTTTTGCTAGGAATATACTGCTTTATTCCTAGCCGGCCTGAAAAGGGTATCAGGGACTCATCGACGCAAATTTTCTGATCGGGGACATAGAGTTCTGCAAATTGTTGAGAAAAGAAATTTATCAATGGGCGAATCTTGTATAACTTGTCGTAATTTGGATGATTGTGGGGAGGGCACTGGGTGTTGTCGCTGAAGTGAAGAAAGCGCATTATCATCTTGTATCTGGACCTTGACATTAGGGCAGAATAAATGGGCATATTGTGGATGGGGTGGGTGGGGTGGGTGGACCAATAGGCATGTCCTTCATTTTTTTTTGTAATCCCCATGTTTAGGGTGAGGCCCATAAACGTTTTGAATTCCTCCAAATTCAGATCTCTCCACTCAAAAGGACGGGCATAGGATGATTGTGGGTTGTTGGGAATATATTGCTGGGCATACAAATTTGTCTGGTCCACAATAAATTGCAGCATAGTGTCTGGCAAAAACATATGAGAGAAATCAATCTCTGAGAAATTTTGGGTGTTGGTCTGCACACCTGGCAGTGCTGTGAACGGGGGAATAATTGGCGATGCCGAGTTGGAAGGCAGCCATATTGGGTTGGCAAGACCATCTGGCATGTATGTAGAGGCCCTGGCTCTTGGGGGGTGTGACACTCCAGTAGTTGGATTGGAATTTCCTGTGCTGGTATTCAGGCGTGATGTGGCAGGACTGGTACTGGGTCTGGGCATTTGTTCCTGGGGCCTATCGCCGGCGGCAGCGCTGGTACTGGGCATTTGTTCCCGGGGCCTAACGCTGGCGGCAGCGCTGGTACTGGGCCTGGGAATTTGTTCCTGGGGCCTATTGGTGGTGGCAGCGCTGGTACTGGGCCTGGGAATATAATCCTGGTTTCCAGAGTGCCGTGCCCTTTTGGGAGGGACCCATTCTTCCTTCGAATCATTTGCAGATTCACTATTTGGTTCAAATGCCGAACTTGAATCAGAATCCAAATTGGAGAACTCCCCGTTGCTCTCATCGGTCATGGAGAGGATCTGGAACGCCTCCTCACTGCTGAATACTCTTTTGGACATGACGCGGTGTAACAGGTGGCAGGTGACGGTCACTGATAGGCTGTGCGATGGGTGGCAGCTGACGTTCACTGATCGGTGATGGCGGTGTGACAGGCGATGGTCACTGATGGGTGACAGGCCACGGACAGTTACTGGTGATGGGTGACGGTCAATAAAAGGTGACAGATGATCGGTGATGGCTGACGGTCACTGATGGGTGACAGGTGATGGGTAACGGGTGATGGCTGACGGTCACTGATGGGTGACGGGTGATGGCTGGCGGTCACTGATGGGTGATGGGTGGCGGTCACTGATGGCTCGTGGTCACTGATGGGTGACGGGTGATGGCTGGCGGTCACTGATGGGTGACGGGTGATGGCTGACGGGTGACAGGTGCACCGCTGATGGTCACTGATTTGTGACGGGTGACAGGTGCACCGCTGATGGTCACTGATTTGTGACAGGTGACAGGTGCACCGTTGATGGTCACTGATTTGTGACGGGTGGCTGGCGGTCACTGATGGGTGACGGGTGATGGCTGGCAGTCACTGATGGGTGACGGCTGGCGGTCACTGATGGGTGATGGGTGGCGGTCGGCGGTCACTGATGGGTGATGGGTGAGGGCTGGCGGTCACTGATGGGTGACGGGTGACGGCTGGCGGTCACTGATGGGTGACGGGTGACGGCTGGCGGTCACTGATGGGTGACGGTTGACGGCTGGTGGTCACTGATGGGTGACGGGTGACAGGTGCACCGCTGACGGTCACTGATGGCAGTCCCTTATGTGACAGGTGCACTTTATTGGGTGACACTGGTGACTGTTGGGTGACAGATGACAATTGGGGGGGGCGATGGGACAGGTGTGGTGTTGGTGCAGACACTACAGAACACAGATCGGTAACTCACTGCTTCTGGCTCTTCTCTCCTCACACTGGAAACGGTGTGTGAGGAGAGAAGAGCTGGTAACAGCTAGTTACCGCTCTGTGTTTACATTTATGATCGGCTGTGAATGGATCACAGCCGATCACGTGGGTAAACAGCCAGCCAATGGCTGTTTACCGGCGTCGGTGACGAGTAGTGTTCCCGGGAATACTTCGTCACCAACGTGCACGCGCAGCGCGCTCGCAATCGCGCGCATGCGCCGTGCACAATGGGGCGGACCTATCTGTGATCGGCCGTGACTTTATCACGGCCGATCACGTGGTAAACAGCCATGTCCAATGGCTGTTCACCCCCCTCGATGGCGAGCGGTGTCTCCGTGACATGCCGCCACCGAAGGAACAGGGATGCGCGCGCACGATCGCGCGCATTCCCTGTTTAAATGGGAGGACGTCATATGACGCCCTCCCGCAACGAGAGCCGCGCCGCCTGGCCGTCAATTGACAGCCGGCGGTCGGCAAGCGGTTAAACTGCGTAGTGGGTTCTTTACTGTAAGAGCGGCAAGGATGTGGAATTCCCTTCCACAGGCAGTGGTTTCAGCGGGGAGCAGCGATAGTTTCAAAAAACTATTATATAAGCACCTGAACGACCACAACATACAGGGATATACAATATAATACTGACAAATAATCATACACATAGGTTTGACTTGATGGACTTGTGTCTTTTTTCAACCTCACCTACTATGTAACTATGTAACTTACCTGTCCAGGGATCTAGCGATGCCCTAACCCGAGCCGATTCTTCAATCGGCTTCAGGTGCAGGCGCCTGCATCTCAAGTAAGGGAAACAGGCAGTGAAACCTTGTGGCTTCACAGCTGGTTTCCTACTATGCATGCGCAAGCTGTACTGTGCCTTGTGAATAGCCCCGTGATGTGGACCTGAGATGTGTCCCAGAAGACTGTGGGGGAAGGAGGTGGGAGGCGAACATATGACTCAGATCGCCGAGGTGCATCTGACCATAAGTGGGAGTGAATACCTGTCAAAACCAGGCCCCCCCCCCAAAAGTGCTAAATGAGGCAGTGGAGGGGGGAGGATGCAAACATGCAGAACAACCAATGGCATCACTGACCTTATTCACTTACATGGCTTGTGAATTCCTGGCTATGTAAGCAAAGGAGCTTGGATAGTTAAAATAAAAAAAGCAGCATGGGGTTCTCCCCTATTTCATACCAGGCCCTTAAGGTCTAATATAAATTTAAGGAGGATCCTATGCAAAAAAAAATTTGGGGTCTCCCCCCTAAATCTTAGGGTCTGGTATGGATTTTGGGGTGAACCCCACACATGCCCACCTTTCCCCCCTTTTAAACCAAAACCTTAAACATGGAGGTACCTCGCTGGGGGGACCCGCTACAAAGCATCTTGTTAAGGTTGCTGAGGACAAGGGCCTCTTCCCCGCAACCTTGGCCAGATGGTTGTTGGAATCTGCTGGCAGGAGGCTTATCTCAATCTGTAAGCCCTCCCAGATAGCCCCCCCCCCCCCCCGCCATGTGAATGAGTGCAAAGTACCCCTACTCATTCACAAAAAAAAATGTAAAGTATAAATAAAAATATACAGTATCTCACAAAAGTAAGTGCACCTCTCAGATTTTTGTAAATATGTTACCATATCTTTTCATGTGACAACACTGAAGAAATGACACTTTGCTACAATGTAAAGCAGTGAGTGTACAGCTTGTATAACAGTGTAAATTTTCTGTCCCCTCAAAATAACTCAACACACAGCCATTAATGTCTAAACTGCTTGCAACAAAAGTGAGTACACCCCTAAGTGAAAATGTCCAAATTGGGCCCAATTAGCCATTTTCCCTCCCAGGTGTCATGTGAATCGTTAGTGTGACAAGGTCTCAGATGTGAATCGGGAGCAGGTGTGTTAAATTTGGTGCTATCGCTCTCACTCTCTCATACTGGTCACTGGAAGTTCAATATGGCATATCATGGCAAAGAACTCTCTGAGGATCGGAAAAAAAAGAATTGTTGCTCTACCTAAAGATGGCCTAGGCTATAAGAAGATTGCCAAGACCATGAAACTGAGCTGAAGCACAGTGGCCAAGACCATACAGCTGTTTAACAGGACAGGTTCCACTCAAAACAGGCCTCGCCATGGTTGACTAAAGAAGTTGAGTGCACGTGCTCAGCATCATATCTAGAGGTTGTCTTTGGGAAATTGACATATGAGTGCTGCCAGCATTGCTGCAGAGGTTGAAGGAGTGGGAGGTCAGCCTGTTAGTGCTTAGACCAAACGCTGCACACTGCATCAAATTGATCTGCATGGCTGTCCCAGAAGGAATTCTCTTCTAAAGATGATGCACAAGAAAGCCGCAAACAGTTTGCTGAAGACAAGCAGACTAAGGCCATGGATTACTGGAACCATGTCCTGAGGTCTGATGAGACCAAGATAAACTTATTTGGTTCAGATGGTGTTAAACATGTGTGGCGACAACCAGGTGAGGAATACAAAGACAAGTGTGTCTTGCCCAGTGCCTACAGTCAAGCATGGTGGTTGAAGTGTCATGGTCTGGGGCTTCATGAGTGCTGCCGGCACTGGAGAGCTACAGTTCATTGAGGGAACCATGAATGCCAACATGTACTGTGACATACTGAAGCAGAGCATGAGCCCCTCCCTTTGGAGACTGGGCCACAGGGCAGTATTCCAACATGAGCATCTGTGGGGCATCCCCAAATGGAAGGTGGTGGAGCACAAGGTCTCTAACATCCATCAGCTTTGTGATGTCATCATGAAGGAGTGGAAGAGGACTCCAGTGGCAACCTGTAAAGCTCTGGTGAACTCCATGCCCAAGAGGGTTAAGGCAGTTCTGGAAAATAATGGTGGCCACACAAAATATTGACACTTTGGGCCCAATTTGAACATTTTCACTTAGGGGTGTACTCACTTTTGTTGCCAGAAGACTGATTGGATGTACGTGTACTAGAGATCTTTGCGAAAAATCAGGCTGAAATAGTATATAGCTCTATATTTATGGTTGTGTGCAATCACTTATTTGTCTCCCAGGCAGTGCAGAGTAAGTTCATCTTTTAGGGTCAGATACATAACAAGGGTCGGCTTCAAAATTGGAGATTGGTGATCTGATTTGCCCCAGTTATGCAACAGCTGTGTGCATCGCATTTTTTATTTCAGCTCTCCTTATTCCTTTACTTTTTATAGCTATCTATAACCAAACATTAATTTCAGTATACTTGCCAAGTTATTTTTTGTTTTTTATCGGTGAGGTGTCCAAACTGGTAAGTCGCCAAGGGGTGGTGATTGACCTAATTACTGACAATGAAGGCTCACTAGGGTGAACTGATTGCATCAAAATGGCTGTCATTGAGATGAGTTCATTTTTTGGTCTCCATGATGCTAATCAAGAAGAATACAGAACCTTGAGGGAGAAAAAAAATGTACTGAAGTAATTTCAGGGTATTACTGGGCCACTGAGAGACTGCTCATGAAACAGTCAACCTGAAGAAGGAGTAGAGATGCATTGATTGTTGAGAATGGGATTGACAGTCAAATCACACCCACAAATCTGGACACAGTAAAGCCTATTACATATGGGTCAAATGTTAGGCGGCATTTGGCCCGTGTGTACTGCAGTTAGTACGACAGAAGCATGACGGAAAAGGGTCTGCCAATGGCTGAGAGCGCTGACTGGAGTGTTCTACCCCTGTCAGAACACAATAGAACAGCAGTGGAGATGACTGTACTAACGTCAGATAGTTAGTACAGCGGCTCCTCCTAAGCTGTCAGGTTTTTATCGTTCAGCCCTGCTGGGTTGAACGAAAAAAACTAATTGTGTGGACTAGGCTTAATAATCCAACAATCAACTGGAGAGTTTCGGGTTGATTTACTAAAGATTACACTTATTTTTTCCAGAGCTTAAAGAATTTGCTGAAGCTTCACTTTGTAAAAATACCCAAACAAGTGCAAGGGGAAAAAAACAGCTTTTTTTCCTGCACATGATCGGATAATGGAAATCAGCAGAGCTTCCCCGCATTTACTAAGCTCTGGGGAAAATGAGTGCAACTGCACTTGCAAATTGCACATTCTATTTTCCTTTAGTAAATCAACCCTGTTATTTAAATCAAGGTAGCTAAAGTAAGCATAAGCTTATGGTTTGTTAAAAATGCAGCCACTATAAAATGTGTTGACCTGTCATGCTGTATGGAATTCTGCTTCACTATAACTTTTATGGAAGTGGCAATAAAAAGGGTTAAACAATCAGATACACAATTTGGAGATAATGGGTTTTATCAGTTATTGGCAAATATTCCAATTCTTCTAGGTATCATCACTTTGATACAAACTACATATGACTGATAAAAAGGGCAATGTACAATCACAAGGCTAATGCAAAAGTCAGCTTAGTGATTTACTTCCACATCAAAGCAACACACAAATGGAGAACAGCTTTTCAAGAAGATTGTCATATCATGAACACATTAAAGCTAATTTTTCCAGAATCTTTTCATAAATGATATGACATAAAACATGTTTACTCTCATGATAGGGGGATGTGCAGTAAATGTAAGTTAGATAATGTGAAGTGGTAAGGTAGTTCATACTGTTTTTGCACTAGGTGGCGGAATTACCAGATTCGCAACAGTCGTACTTGCGACGGGGCCCAGCATTCCGCCACTGTGGGGGGGGGGCAGCGGGGTTGCTATTCACACACAGCTCTGAGAGGAGATCGGTGTCTGTTATGGAACAGTAGCACAACAGAGACACCGGCATCAGGGCCGGTACAAGGCAGGGGCGAAAGGGGCAGATGCCCTGGGCACAAGCCTAGACAGATAGTCACCGCACACGCCCGTCCCTGTCAGCGCTTCACTGCCCCTATGAAGGCGCTGCTTCGTAGTCCTGTCCCGGCGGCGTGACGTCACTCACGGCCGGAGGCGAGATGGGAGGAGCGTAGAGAGCTGCTGCTGAAGCTGCGCGTGCAACCTAGAGGAGCCGCCAAGGAGGAACAAACTGTGTATATCACACAAAAGTAAGAACTATACACTGCTAATGATTGCCAAATGGCATGCCATTAACCCCCCCCCCCCCCATGCTGCATATTAGAGAAATTAAAAATAGCATTGTTCATTAATGTCCCCTCAGCCTCCTCCCCTCCCCCAATGGGATCCAGACAGTTCAATTATGAATCTGCTGCAGATTCATAAATAAACTGTCTGGATCCGATTGGGGGAGGAAATGAGGCTGAGGGGAGGTTAGTTAATTACCAATGTTATGTTTAATTTCTGTAATACGCAGCATGAGGGGGGTTAATTAACCCTGACACTGGTGCCTCTAATGCAGCACAAAGGGGTTAATTAACTGCCACTGGTCAGCCACTGATGCATCAGTGGACCAGCAGTGGCAGTACATTAACCCCCCATGCTGCAAATTACAAATACCATTGGTAATTAACCACTTGAAAAGACAACCCGTCACAGTACATATACTGCTACGGGGTGGCAGCTACAGGCGTATGACGCTGCCTGTTTTAGGGTGTCGGGCGTATGCTCCCACCCACCTACACCCCTGTCCCCTGTGATTTGACACAGCAGGAGACTGTCAGCAGATCCCAGCCAATGATTCATGGCTGGGACCTGCTGATCGGCTGTGTCAAATCACAGCCCACAGCTCTGTGTTGATAATCAATACAGGACACTTTACAGGGTAAAAAGCAGCACACACAGGAAGCATAGTTGATTCCCACTATAAGTTGCTGACCGCCGCCATTACTAGTATAAGAAAAATGTATTTCCCTTTTTTTGTGAATATTTGGGCACTACCTTAAGAAAAAATAATGCAAAGCTGAAAACTTAGTATGTTCACATGGGCTCTGACAGAAAAAACAGTTAGCAGGCCTTTCTACAAGCACATTTTCTGCATTATTATTCCAAAGCACTTTAAGTGCCTCTAAAAATACATACAGTTAAAATGTGTGTATTGTCTTAAGCATTTTCTTGTTTTGAAATGACATTGCCCCTTTTTTACACCCGGGGGGGCGCAGTTTGCCATCTTCGCCCGTATGACCATGTCCCGACACTGACCGGCATTAACGTTCTATTTGCCCAAACCGTCCTTTCTGGCAGGGGATGAGAGAGGACACACAGCTGATCTCACTGCTCACCCTTCTCCCCTCTCCTGTGTGCTCCGCGGGCAGTCAAGTGTGAAGCTAAAGAGCTCACATTTCCCACGGAACACACAGGAGGGGGGAGAAGGGGGAGCAGTGAGATCAGCTGTGTGTCCTCTCTCATCCCGTGCGAGAGAGGACAGATGGGCAAATAGAACATTAATGCCCGATTCTCTGTTGTGCTACTGTTCCATGACAGACACCGATCTCCGCTCAGAGCCGTGCTGTCCTGAGAAGGCAGACGGCACTGATGGAAATTAATTGCATTCACTGATAAGCACTGATAGAAGGCACTGATGGGCACTGATAGAAGGCACTGATGGGCACTGATAGAAGGCACTGATGGGCACTGATAGAAGGCACTGATGGGCACTGATAGAAGGCACTAATGGGCACTGATAGGAGACATTTATGGGCACTGATAGGTGGTACTAATGGGCACTGATAGGAGGAATTTATGGGCATCGATGAGCACTGATGGGAGGCACTGATGTACACTGATAGGCTGCACTGATAGGTGGCATTGATGGGCACTGATAGGTGGTAATGATGGGCACTGAGGAACACTGATAGGCAGAACTCAGGCAGTATTGATGGGCAGAATTGAAGAGTACTGATAGGTGGCACTGATGGACGCTGTTAGGCGGCATTAATGAGCATTGATAGGTGGTGCTGATAGGCAGAATTGATGGGCACTAATAGGCGGCATTAATGAGCACTGATAGGTAACACTTGTAGGTGGAAGTGATGGGCACTGATAGGCGACATTGATGCGCACTTATAGGCGGCATTGATGAGCACTGATAGGCAGCATTGATGGGCACTGTAACGAGCCCCTTGCTCGCTCGATTCCACTCTCCTGACACTCCTCTGCTGCTATAGAATCAGATTTCAGATCGCAACATCTGATTGCTCGGTCATCCAATGCCCTGGGATTAGAACTACAGCTATGTGCTGATCTAACCCAGTTGTGATAGCTCAGAAGAAACACCAGGCAGGCTGTATATAAGTTCACAACCAGGAAATCTCTTTTATTCAAAATTACAGGCTCTTTTATACACTAACAGTGGAGGTGGATACCTCCGGCTCATATTACTCTAACAATACACCTGTAACCTAATTAACCTAATTAACATGGGCTAATTAACTAATCCCTTTAGACAGCCTAGATGACTCAGACATGACCTTTAGGCTAGAATGGTCGTCTTGTAGCTTAGAACCCCCAATCAACATTATCACAATAGCAGAGTTAATTAAACACAAACAACAATGGGGATCTAATGACTCTTAGATCCCATACTAGAGACTTATTTACAATACACATTTTAGCAGACAACAGACAGGTAGCTGGAATTGATGACATTAGCATTTAACAGTAGGAGTCCCAACGGTATAAATCAGTCACTATTCCAATATGGCAAATCCAGGGTCCCCAGAGTCTGTGTGTCCTAGGGGACCAGGACCTGAATCCACATTAATACCACCTCAAGGGTCCCCAGGCATACAGCTCACAAAGAGCACCGTTCCCCCAAATGCCAGGGCCCACGATCGATCGGCAAGAGGCTAGCATACAGTCCCTTCCAAAAGTCTCTCTCCCGGCTAGGTCTGTCACAGGCACTGATAGATGGCACTGATGATTGTGGCACTGATTATCAGTGTAAACAATTTACTGACATTCTTGACAGTTAATGGCAGTCCTTTCCTAACACAGACACAGCGTGGGAGGAAAGGGCTGTGGATAACCAGCAAGTCTGTTTACATGTGATCAGCTGATCACATAGTAAAGGGCCGCTGTGATTGCGCTGGATGCATGTCCTAGGGGCATGCAGGAAGCTTGGTTTTGGGAGGATGTCCATGGACACCCTCCCAAAATTGGAAGCCCAGGGCTCGGATGGAAGGGGGGCAGGGGGGCCCATCATGGTTTCTTGCACCGGGGCCCTGAAGGTTCTAGTTATGCTTCTGCTGCTGAGGCCCAATGGGCCTAGGCCCCAATTAACGTAACACCATGGGATCAAATCCCCCACCACCCTTGCCCTTTATCCCATTAAATAAGACACTTACATCATTAGGTTGGAAAAGGCAAGGCCACAGCTTTACCAGTGCCAGTCACAGTCGTACTTTTTTTTGAACACCAAAAGAGGGAAGTAGAGGCCTGTCCTTACCATAAGTGCTGGACAGACAGCCTACTTCTAATTTTCCATCAAGGGCACAACAACATTAACTGCTGGCAAGGTCAAGAAAACCGCCATCCGCCCATCAGTTAACCTCCCTGACGGTATTCCCGAGTGTGGCTCGGGGTTAAATTTCAGTCCCATTAGCGGTAACCCCGAGCCACACTCAGGATTACATTGCTGGATCCTGGTGCGGCGTTACTTACCTTGTCCCCAGGATCCTGCGATGTCCCCCGCTGTGTCTGCGGGCTCTGTCTCCTCCGAAGCCTCTCCGTGCCAGGCTCCGTTCCCTGCGAGCGGCGCGAAGCACGGGGTGGAGCCTGGTGGCAAATTAAAAAAAAATGTACAAACCATAACACATACAGTACTGTAATCTTACAGATTACAGTACTGTATAAAATCATTTCACATCCATTTTGGCCCATGCCCTGCATGCAGTTTTATATGATATATACTGTTCTTTCTGCCTGGAAACTGGAGATTGTCTATAGCAACCAAAAAGTGTCCCTTTATGTCAAAAGTGGCTTTAGACCAGCTAGAAAACAGCGATAGTAAATTAGAACACTTGCAGAATTGAGCGATAGTGAATCGTGGGGAAATTTATTTTATTATTATTATATTATTATTTTTTTAATTATTTATATTTATTTATTATATTATAATTTATGTTTTTGTGTTTAAAACTTCATCATACCCGGGATATCTACTAGACTCTTGTTTGGACAGATTTAAGTGTGTTATTGTTAAGAATTATAGGCCTACAATATAAAACGCCAAATTTCCATGCAAAATAATTGTACCGCTTTCAGCACCTAAAATCCGAAATAATCATACCACCAGGGAGGTTAATAGCTGACGGGTGCCCCACCGCAGCCAGCGCCTGTTCGACACCTCACTGCAGGCCAAAGTTGAATATATCCAACCCAATGTCGTTAATGTGAACGCCATCCGGTCTCAATAGATCATCAGCAATGTCCCGCTTGATAGCAGAGATTAAGTCCACAGAACGTGTATAACCTCCATCATTCCCTCCAGCGTGAAGAATCAAGATGATGGGGCCAGAAGGCGCGTGGGACCGAAGGCGCAAAACACTCTGGAAGGACCTGAGGCCAGCATAAGGGGAAGGCCAAAGAAAACAGGGCAGAAGGGGAACCCGCAAAGGTACAAAACAGCCCTTCTGCCCTTGCCAAAGCTGTCGGTTTTTTGACGTGTGCAACAAAACCGACACAGCGCTCGGAGAAGGTAACGTCCTCCGCCAGGATGCCGCTAGCTGAGGACGTAGATTTCAAAACCAGTTCGCAATGCAAAAGGCCCCGAAAAACGCCCACGAGAAAGCCACTTGGAAGAGAAGGGTCTAGAACTGGGAAAAAACAAACAACGAAACAAGGAAGGGATACCAAAGAGAATGGTGGTGGAAAAACCGGGCACCGGGAATCGGGGGAATGGGTCGCATGTCTCCCAACTCGCAGGACCCGACGGACAGGGAAAGCTTTTGTGATGTCCTCCCACCCCAGGAGCTGGAACCAGAAAGACAAAGCAGACATAGCCGATAAACCAGTGGAACCAGAAGAACCTTATTTAGTAGATAAACAAGGTAAGAAAATAAAGCCACGTGTCTTTTCTGTGAAATGGAAAACTCACCGCCCGACCCATTCATCCCACACACGACAGTACGACGCCCACGACCGTGGGGTAAGCAACGGAGGAGGTCTAGCACACATCGGAAATGAGATTCCGCAAGTAGGCCGGACAGGGGAGATCCTCCAGGGAAGCCGACGGGGTGAAGGCACGGAAAAGATCGAGCTGTGAACGAGAGAGAACGAGCATCGGCAATATCATTAGCGGTTCCAGGGACATGCCTGGCTCTAAAACATACATTAAACTGAAGGCACTTTAAAACCAAAAAACGCAGCAACGACATGACTGGAGGTGATTTGGCGGACTGTCGATTGATCACCTGCACCACGCTCATGTTATCGGACCAGAAAACCACCTGGCGATTGCGCAACTGCTCGCCCCACAGCTCAACGCCGACAATAATCGGAAAGAGCTCTAGCAGTGTGAGGTTGCGCAAAAGATCCATGCGGGCCCATGAGGCCGGCCAACACTTAGCAGACCACTCCCCCTGGAAAAAAGGGGCACCGAAACCACAGGAGCCTGTCGCATCAGTGTATAGCTCTAGCTGTGAGTTCAGTAATTCCTCCAGCAACCAACATGACTGGCCATTGTAGGACTGGAGAAAAGATAGCCACATCCCCAAGTCATCCCGCATGGGCTTGGTGATGCAGATATAATGGTGGTCCACGCCAGGCATCTACAGAAAGCCCTCCCCATGCGGATGACTCGACAGGCAAAGACCAAGTGACCCAGAAAAGACTGAAGTTGTTTCAACTGCAGCTTTTTAGCCCCTTTTGCCAAGCGGACCAGGGAGAGAAGCCTAGCCTGCTTGTCAATGGTCAGGCGGAAAAAACATTTCTACGGTGTCGATCTTGATACCCAGGAAGGCCTGAACCGTCACAGGGCCCTCGGTCTTGTCAGCTGACAGCAGTATGGCAAACCGCTCGCATGTGTCCTGAAAAACAGACAGGAGCAGGCACTCACCGCTGTCAGCTGGGCCCACAAAGAGGAAGTCATCCAAATAGTGTAACACGGTATGCAAACCAGCCACCTGGACCACTACCCATTCCAGGAAACTACTGAGGAGTTCAAAGAAATAACAAGAAATGGCACAGCTCATGGGAAGGTACATGTCAAAAAAGTAGCTTCCCTGAAAGTAGCATCCCAGCAGATGGAAGCATTCTGGGTGGACCGGGAGGTCAGCCAGCGTCTATGGATCGAGTTCCTGGGATCTCTGCTTTCTATGTGATGTATGGGTAGTAGCACTGACTTTTTTGTTTATGGTCTGGCCCCCGACCCTGAAGAGCCCAGGGGGGGGCGACGATGGCAGCCGGGCAGCATCTGGAGCAGCCGTAGACCCCGGATGGAGGGCTCGCAGTGGGTGCAGCCCACCTCCTGGACATGGCATGAGCATCTCCCGCCCTGCTGGGCGTGAGGAGATGGTGCTGAGCAGACAGGGCCCTCAATGGGAACCTCCCGCCCTGCCGGGTGCAGAGAGATGGTGGGGGGAGGCTGTGGCAGTGGACATATGGTAGGAAGCTCCAGCCCACCTGGGGGCAGGGAACTGCATATGGTCAGGGATCCGTGATGAGGGGACAGGAGCAGGAGACTGTCGGCCATCACCCGCCCAGCCGGGCACAGAGAGATTTGGGAATGCAGGGGGCCGAGGCAGGGGATGACTGGCATAGTTGACGCTGCCATCCCCCAACCGTCCAGATTAAGGGGGATGTGGGAGGCCAGGGGTCAGCAGAAGTGGGTGAGCGGCAGGTGCAGCTCTACCCTCCCCCACCCAGTCAGGTGCGGGGGGATGCGGCAAGACAGGGGTCAATTGCAGGGGGTGATCGATGGGTGCACCACCATCCCCCACCCAGCCGAGTGCAAGGGGATGTGTAGTGGCCAAGACAGAGGAAGGGTGGACTGCTGGAGGATTCAAATCTCCCACCCAGCTGGGCACAGGGAGAGATGCTAGCAGGGACACGCCAGCAGTGACAGACTGTGTGAAGGAAGGAAGAGGAGGGGCGGCCCATGCAGAGGCTCTGGATTGGTGTGCTGGTGACTGACACTGCGGGACGCACCCCGAATGAAACCCCCACCCCCTGCTCCGCCAAGCACCGGTGGTGCGGGGGAGAAACATTAATGGAGGCAGCTGGCACTCATGAGCAACGATCAGAGGCAGGAAGCGCCGTGGCTCCCGACGGCGACGCCGAGCGGGTGCCTGTGAAGGGTGGGGCAGCATGAGTAGCCCGGACTGACCGCCAAAGGCATCTAGGGCTCCGGGAGCATGGCGGGCGGGAGGAGTCCTGGCCCGCCATGAGCATGGATGGCGGGGGGACCTGCCAGGGTGAACTCCGGAGGCGGATGGAGGCAGGGGGGGATGGAGGAGGGGGGGAGCCGAGATCAGTGACTACAGGAGCCCCAGGGGAAGTAGAGGGGAGTCAGGGGAGTATGACGGTCTAGAAGGGCTGGGGCTCAGTCGGGAAGGAGGACGGGTACGCCTCCTCACCCTAGGAGCTGTGGGCTCCATAGGTGGAGGTGAAGAAGGGAGAGGGGGGACAGCTCAGGGGTGAGGAGGGAGAATAACCATCCAGCCTGACCTTGGAGAGCCAGCCCATGGATCTTGGCCAGCAGAAGATCAGTGTCCATGGCAGAGGTGCAGAGTCCACAGCAGCTCTTCCAACGACTTCTCTGAAAGACCCAGAATTGTTCCTTGAGCTCAGGCCCATCCTACCCCCCATATTTTAACCAATCATTCTCCTTGTCCCGGCACCTAGCCATGCCCCCATCAGTCAAGGCTCTCCTTGCCTAGGGAGGTGGCTCAAGAGGCCTTCACTTTGCAATTAAAGTTGACATTCAACAATAGAGAAAATAGCCTAGAACTATAGGCTAAGAACATTCAACCAGCAGGGGAAATAATGAGGGTGACTTCTGCACTGTGTACCATCTATGGAGATTTCTGTGCGAACAGCCAAAAAAATGGGTGTTTAGACGAACAAATCTCCAGCTGCAGTGTGAAGCAAAACACTTATCAGTGAACAAATAGTCACATTTACTTTTTGCACTTGCACAAACTTTGAGACATTTGCAAAGTGATTTTTTTTTTATATATAGACCCCTTAGGCTCGGTTCACACTGGGGCGACTTGTCAGGCGACCTAGTCGCCTGACAAGTCGCCTCCCGTTCTGTGCTATGGAACCGTTCTAATCGGAGCGACGCAAGTCGCTCCGACTTAGAAAAAGGTTCCTGTATTACTTTGGGGGCGACTTGGGGTGACTTGCATAGACTTCTATGCAGAAGTCGTCTCGCAAGTCGCCCCGGCAGTCGTTTGCAGGTCGCCTCGCTGAGGCGACCTGCAAGTCGTGCCGCCCATGTGTGAACCGGGCTTTAGTGTCACTGAAAGTGAATAAGAAGGAGCCAGTGTATTTCTAATGTATCTGGCTGCCACCAAAAAACTGACTGATTTTCCTGGGCTGCCCAGTCTTTCCACTATGACCACCCCCTGGGCTACAGAATGCCACCCTTGCCTGCTGAGAACTTACCTAGTTGCTGGCGGTGCCCCCACTCACCCCAATGAGACAGTTCTGCTCTTACACAAAACCCCTCCATCTTTCTCTCCATGCTTCTAGTCAATGTAGAGCACAGCATGCTTGATTCACAAAAATTACGTCACACACTACATGTAAGTTTACAAACATTGCAGGCACGACGCCTGTGCATAATACTGGGCTTCCCTACATTTCTCTCTGCAGCAGTACTCCTCCTCAGTGTGCGTGACTCATAGAAATGACAGTACAAAAAATATTTTACAGCGCACACATTCAAGAAGGTTTTTTGGGATGGAGCACCCCCCCCCCCTCCTCATTACCTCTTATTTAGTGGCCACCAGTGCTTAGGATGTATCCCCTTCAGTTCTCCCACATAGAGGAGTTCAGCTCCCATGGTTGAGACAAAGGATCTTCCATTCTATTACTAGCGTAGGACCCACTAATTCGGGGTACTTTGTCGCAGTAAGTGGGCTTAGCACTATATGACCTTATAGTGTGACCAAACCCCCGTATTTTTTGAATATGTTCAGGTGTTTTTAACTAGCCTTGCAGGAAATATTATTCTTGAATGTGTGCGCTGTAAAATATTTTTTGTACTGTTTGTAGGTCTTATAGCAGCACCATCTTGTATTTAAACACATTGTAGGGTGTGCCCCCCAATATGTTTTTGTATATCATAGAAATGACAGCACCCGTGCTGCACTTTGTTTTTACATTTACATCTCCAGAATAAAAAATTCAAAGATTTAAAGAGTAACTCTACTTTTGTTGAAAAAAAATGTTTCCCCTCTGGTTGATCAATGTACATTACAAGAATTTTAACAAACTTTGTTGCAGATTCCTACCTTTAGTTATTGTGAAGAAATCCCTGTGTGTGTTTGTCTGTGTCCATGTGGAAAGTGAATCTGTATGGGAGTGGTTTCATAATTATCAATCAGCTGCTGCATTTGCAGGGCTCTAATGAGGAAAATTGCAGGGTCTGCATTCCACTAGATGTGATTTCCTATTGGGAGTATCTCACCAAAACTGACATTTTTGTTGCAGGGGATGCCTGAAATCTGACTTGTATCTTAGTGTAGACTTCTAGGAAAATCAGTAAGCCAACCACACAAGCAGGAAATTATGTTTCTGGGGGGCATTCTGTACACATTCTGTGTACAGTACAGAACATCTCCAGGTAGCCATATTGCATTGCATGTTACAGAAAATTACAAAGCTGCAGATTGAAAAGAAAAGATAATGCTTAATAACATTCAATTATAATATGAATAAAGTTGCAATTGTATATGCTATATTTTTTTTCCCCACATAAGTGGTTATCCTTTAAGGATTCCAGTAATGGCTCAGCAACTGGATCAAAATTCCAGCATTTCTGTGTCATAACTGGAAAGTTCCAAGGTATGCATATGTGTAAAAAAAAAAATAATACTAAATAAAAAACCTTAGAATCAAAACCTCAATAAAAGCCCAAGAGACATACAGTATTTATAAAGTAAGTGTGACATAGTCACTGCAGGTGATTCCTGGTGAATGATTAATCCTCTGTAAATGTTTTGCCATTTTTTACATTTACTGCTCTATAATTTTGCCCCAATGATTTTGATGCCAGAGCCATGCGCACCAAAAAAACAGACCAATATCAATGTGTGCTTTAGTCACCTTGGAGCTTCTCTAAAACATTTTATTCTCCAATAATCTCACTTTATTATAAGAGATAATAAGGGTAAGATAATGAACTTGACCTTGATAGTGGTTTGATGAAAGATCACCTACAGATGTTTGAGAATCTGCAAATAGAGGAACTGGTGCCAGATTAAAACTTAATTTACCCATCAAAGTAATAAAAAGATTACAACATCAACATTTTTTTTCTATGTACAAAGTCTCAATTTTGTTATGTTTGTCTTAATAATTTCCACAAACAATTAAGCCCCATAAAAACGATCAGACTTTCCAACGGGAAATGTTGGATGTCAGGCTGTTGTTGGAAAATCCGACCGTGTGTATGCTCCATCGGACAATTATTGTCGGACTTTCCTCCAACAAATGTTGGCTAGCATGTTTTCAAACTTCCCGCCAACAAATGTGTGTTGTCGGATTTTCCGATCGTGTGTACACAAGTCCGTCGGATAAAAGTCCAAAGTACAAGCACGCATGCTTGGAAGCAGGGACGAGCCAAAAGCGGTCGGTCTTGTAAACTAGAGTTTGTAATGGAGAATTAACATTCATGATGTGGCAAATTATGAAATCTCCAAATGCAACGCAGAATTCTCTTCTTCTTTAATGGGATAATAATGAAGCTGCTTTGCTGGTGATATTGAGGGAGTTATTGAAAACAAATTTTCAAAGGCTTTTTCTTTTCTAGAGATATCAAGAATAATATTACTATGTTTTTTGTTTTTTTTTAAATTTGTGCAAGTTACCACATCATTATTATCCCCTAGTTTTTAAGATCAAAGATACAACTATATTGGTGTCCCTTGTCAATTTTACATTGTATTTTTTAAAATGTAACTGCCTACTCCCAAACTGTCATTTGAAGTTAAACACATAGCCAAGTATTATTCTACACAATTTTTTTATTGTGCATTCAAAAAAATAGACATGCTATCTGCCAATAGAACCAAAAAGTGCATTCTATGCATCCAAAAATATAGAAAATATACCAAATCAAATCATTCAAATAAAAAAATAATGTCAAAGCAATAACTCCAAGGCCAATAATAAATAACACGTTATCTCCTCCGATTCCGCAACATGTCTGGTTGACGAACAGCCATTCAGAAACGAACTGAAAAGCACAAAATGAAAAACGCGAAAAGAAAAGCACGAATCAACACTTACCAAACTTCTACTAACACGAAATTAGCAGAAGGAGCCCAAAGGGTGGCGTTAAAGAGCTGAAAAACCACGTAGTACGTCTAGTACGTCACTATGTTCGGAATTGTTGGCCAACATTTGTGTGATTGTGTGTATGCAAGAAAAGTTTGAGCCAACACCCTTCGGACAAAATTCCACAGTTTTGTTGGCGGAAAGTCCGATTGTGTGTACGAGGCATAACACAGAAATAAAACAAAAACAGAAACCCTCTGGTGGGACTTTAAAGGGGAAAAACTCCCATTAAGCGTAAACAGATGAATATATAAAAATGTTTAATTTAATTGTACAAAAGGTAACATAGGACACAGAATTGACTGCGTCAGGCAAAATACATTAAGACAATACATAAATGATGTGTAACATAGTAAGAATGATTGTATGATTAAAATGTAATTTTTTATATATTCATATGTTTACGCCTAATTGGAGTTTTTGCCCTTTAAAGTCCCACCAGAGAGTTTCTGTTTTTGTTTTGCTGTCTACATTAGGGATGTGGGAAAATTCTCCTATACCCCACTAAAGTTGAACTAGTCCAATTCTATACATGGAAATAATATCATTCTGCCTTACAGATTGACCAGATAGAAATATTCTGTTGGATAATTTACACATCTTACTGAATACTACTAGGAATTTAATGCATAGAATACCTCCCTATGAAAAATTCCTTGGCAACCATTTACAATGAACAGAAGTATCCACTAAAAAGCCTGTCTATTGTTATTAGTTTTCATGTTACATTTTCAGTTAATTTAAACCGCATTCATATAACAAGCACCACATATATCAAATCAGTAATAGCTAGTTAGGAGACAAATGACCATGCATATGTAATCTGAATATGCTTGCATTAACCACCTTTGAAGTTTTACAGTACATTCAAGCTAATATCAGCTGCCTGGCCTTGAAGATAATCAGTTTGCCATATTACAGTACTCTGATCCATAGCATACTATGGAATGTACAAACACCTTTGAAGTCTTTACAGCCTTAGCATATTAAAGTTACATAGACATTGGAAGCTGTATCAGGAAATGATTCGAAACCTACAGAGGAGCACACAATTATTCCTAACAACTACATTCATTAGGACAAATACCACACCAGGGGTTTATTTATAAAATGTTTGCTGTGTGAATGTGACAAACTTCAACACAATGAGAATGAAAATTTAGGTATTTTCTCAAATGCATGTAGTGCCTGTATCATCAATGCTTAGCGCCCGTCTAGTGCACGTCATTACATTTTCTTCCCAGAAATTCCTCAATCAAGAAAAATGCATCATGTCCACTAGATGGCACTGGATATAGTAAATAATCATATAATAGAAATATGGAGATACAGTATGGCAAAAAAGTATTTAGTCAGCCACCAATTGTGCAAGTTCTCCCACTTAAAAAGATGAGAGAGGCCTGTAATTGTCATCATAGGTATACCTCAATTATGAGAGACAAAATGTGGAAACAAATCCAGACAATCACATTGTCTGATTTTTTAAAGAATTTATTTGCAAATTATGGTGGAAAATAAGTATTTGCTCAATATCAAAAGTTCATCTCAATACTTTGTTATATATCCTTTGTTGGAAATGACAGAGGTCAAACGTTTTCTGTAAGTCTTCACAAGGTTGTCACACACTGTTGCTGGTATGTTGGCCCATTCCTCCATGCAGATCTCCTCTAGAGCAGTAATGTTTTGGGGCTGTCGCTGGGCAACACGGATTTTCAACTCCCACCAAAGGTTTTCTATGGGGTTGAGATCTGGAGACTGGCTAGGCGACTCCAGGACCTTGAAATGCTTCTTACGAAGCCACTCCTTCGTTGCCCGGGCAGTGTGTTTGGGATCATTGTCATGCTGAGATGGAAGTCCCATCTCAAAAGTTGGTAGCTGCTTTGGAGTAAGATTGTTTTCCAGGTGGAACTGAATGTGGCAGAGAAACCATTATTTGGGCTGATCTAAAAAACCAAAGAAAAGAAAACTGGACCAGGCGCCGATAGTAACCATCAGTAACTGTATCTGAAAGAGGAATGCCTATTGGTTAGCATGAGTTTCTGGCTTTCCAGTTTGGCGGTCTAACATTTGAGTTTCAACCTTACCATCATCGGTATGATTTCCTGGATCCATCCTTGGAGTTCCCCTGGATTTCCTGGATCGTTTTGGCCATCTGTCGATTCGGCTATCCTTGCCTTGTTGACTCGTTGACGCTGATATTCGAGTCCACCTGTTCTGATAAGAGTATACATCCCTTACCTTGGGTTGAGGACACACTATCCCTGAAGTTTTACATGCTTGCTGAGGCCTCTGTATCCCACTTCTGAACAACCATTTTCTGCGGGGGACTTTTTATATGTTTTCCACAAGATTTTTTTCACCTTTGGGACTTCCTTATTTATGTTTTCACCCATTTTTCATATGCTTTGTTGTACTTATTTTTGGGACTGATATTCACTATTTAGTTCTGATCACTTTTATACATTATTAGGTCACATTATTTAATGTTTATGGTTTAGCGCTACATTTATACACGTAAGTTGACCACCACTGCTTATCCATAATTTAAAAGAAAAAAAAACTAAGTTTTGTTTTGACATACACTTTAAAACTGCATTTTTTAATAGTTTAATTGCCAGTGAAATATACATTTTCTTCTAATTCAAGCCACTAGCTAGGTAAACAGTACATGGGTAGAAAATACATGAAGATGCAGTGCTTAAGAGGGTGTTAAGATGCCAGTACTTATAGATTACTTGATTCTGATCCCACAGACAGTATACAACGGAGGTTGCTGCGACTTTTGGACAATGGTAGGGATGTGGGAGTGTTAGAACAGAAGATAATTGATTTTTTTATTCGTAGATAAACCAGTCACTCCAATATTCCACCATCTTCCGAAGGTACACAAGCAACAGCTCTCTGTTCAGGGATGTCCAATAGTAGCAGGTATTGGGTCATCTTTGGAGGGACTTAGTGAATGGGTTGATGAGCGATTACAACCTCTAGTCAAATATCTACCTGGTTATGTTAGAGACACGGGACACCTACTGGCACACACACATGAAATTAAGTGGTCATCTAACTACTGTTGGATTACAGTAGATGTTAAAGTGCTGTATTCTTGTATACAGCATCATTTAGCATTGGAAGCTGTTAAATATCATCTTACATGATATAGTTGTTATGAACAAGAATTGTGTGAGTTTATGTGCTTGGCCATAGATTTCTTGTTAAAACATAATTATTTTATGTTTGACTCCAAGTACTATTTACAATGTCGTGGTGCCTCGATGGCTCTAGGTTCTCCCCCTCATTAGCAAACTTGTATATGGGTTGGTGGGAGGAAAACTTTATTTTTTCCCAGGGCAACCCACATAGAGAATATATTGGTTGGTATTGTCGTTTCATAGACAATTTGATTTTTGTATAGAAAGGGCCGGTCCAAACTTTGAATTTGTTTATAGTCTATCTCAATGCCAAGCATTTGAACTTAGAGTTCAAACATAACTCGGATCCAGTCAGCATTGACTATCTGGATTTGACCTTGGTAGGCAATGAGGAAAGTGGATTGGTCTCTACCAAAACCTACAGGAAACAGTGTGCAGGTTCACTCCTCCTGGCATTTAGCTGTCATCCAGCTCATACGATACGGGCATTGCCAGCAGGAGAATTTATAAGCGCAGGGAGAAATTGTTCTTCTTATGATGATTTCACTAAAGAATGTCACACTGTCTCTAGTAGGTTGAGTGAACGAGGGTACAATAGACACTTGGTAGATAGGGGCAGGAAGTTAGCAGAGAAAAGGGATCACGGCGATCTGATTGGGAATTCTACTGCCTCTAGTAAGGGGACACGACTCCAATGGCAGGGGATTTATTTTTTGACCTGTCAGGGTACTCACCAAGGCCGAGGTGCTGAGAGTGGCTCCTCTTGCAGCTAAGCGCACTCTACCCCTGGAAGTGGTACAGAGGGTACAGGGCACAAAGAGGCACGAGTCACCAGCAAATTAGATGGGACTTGAGTGATGATCACAGGTAGTATAAATAATAAAGGTGCTGCGCAGATAAATTGTTCATTCGATAATCAAAATAATAAAAATAAAATGGAAGATGAGATGAGATCCCCAGTGGATAGTCAAAACGCCTAGGATAGGATCAGAAGTGACTAAAAATCCCTTTACCATATATGGATGGCCCCTCACCTGCAATCTTCGACCTGAAACAGGTCACACAGCATGTAAACCAAACAGGTAAGCTGAAAACCGGGCGGTAATAACTTCACATATGCTGCTCCCACTCTCATCAGATGGCATATAAAAATGAAGCATAAACAATATAGTGCTCTCCGTTTCTAAACTTTATTGCTAAAATGAAAAAAACTGGTGCACTCACATATCAAAGCACTCAGATCCGAGTGCCGGCTGGATGGTGTGTGATCGTATACTGGCTGACAGCCGCGGGTGACGTCATGCGCTCCTGGCCCCCGTACGCATTACGTCCTGTGGGCGGGACTTCATCAGCGTGGGGCGGGAGAGGTGGTACACTGAGAAGTGGTGGGTTTGGCACCAATCTGGAGGTAGAGACTGGAGATGAGTCCTTTGGAGAAAGCCGGGGGTCAAACGCAGATAATCCAATAGAAGCAAGTCCTTAGTACTAGCCAAGGTCATACACAGGAAGTCAGGCAGGTGAGGCAGGAGAAAGTCCTTAAACAGACCGAGGTCAAACACAGAAGGCAGGTAGAGCAGAGGAGTCCTTTAGGCAAGCCGGGGTCAAAGTACTAGAGAAGATCAGAGCAGGTCAGGGTCAATCTGGGTCACAACAGGTAATCACAGGATAGCAGCGTACTTGAGGCAGGAACACAGGAAGCTGAGAGACAAACCAGCAATTAGACAAGGGGCTGAGCACCCTTTTATAGGCCAGAAAGGAGGTGTCACGTTATGCGCTCTCCAATGCGCACACGCCCGAGCTGTTTTATACACAGATAAAACCTTGCATGAAATTTTGAAACAGGAGTGCAGTTTTTCTAGTAGAAAAGCTCGCACTCTAGGTACAACGCTTTCTCCTTCCCTATTTTGTTCCCATAACCCATCTTCCTCCAATTCATGATTGGGGGTGGTGGGTTCCTATCCTTGTGGTTTTTCTACCTGCAAGCAGTGTAAAAGACACAGAAAAAGTAAGACTGTTACTTTGTTTTCAACAGGCAAAACACATTTAATAAAAAATTATGTAAATTGCAATTCTAAAATGGTTGTCTATTTGATTGAATGTAGCATATGTAAGATGCTGTATGTGGGATGTACTATCTGCAATCTGTGCATTAGGATATCAGAACATTACAACAACACTCTCAATAGTACAGTAATGCAAAAAATCTTTCCAACGTATCTAACACTTCAGAGAATTTCATGGTGACAAACTTGAGCAATTTTCCTTCTGTGGTTTAGAACATGTATAAAAACCCATTAGAGGGGGAAACATACACAACATCCTGCTGCAGCGGGAGGAGTGGGGGATATATAAATTAATACTAAAGTTCCTAGTGGAATGAATAACAGAATGGATGTTAGCTTGTTTTTAAAGTAATAGATTCTGGCTTTGAAATGGTTAACATTCTTTCGTTTCCACAACCCCTTTTCTCTTTTTTTCTCTCTGGCTTTACCAACCTCACATGTTTTTAATTGTGTTATTTGATTTTAATTAGGATGCACTGGCCCCTATTTGTTAGGGGACTGTATATCTTTCTATATAAGCTTGATTTTATTATAATTCAGTATGCTATGAGGAAGGCTACGGCCGAAATGCGTTAGCATTTCAGATATAGCACTGCTTGTTGTGCTCCAATAAAAGTTTTAAAAGAAGAAGCATTTGTGTTGCCGGCATTTTTTTCTATTTGACGTTGGGATATAACAACCTGTGCACTGACATTCAGCTTATTATCCTTCACTATGCAGTAGAGCTAGGGTGAGTTTTGTTGTTAAGATATAACTATCCTAAGTGAGCTTTGGCCTGATAAGCAACTGATAAGTCACGGACATACAAATTTTTCAGTAACAGCAGATCTTAGCTATAACTGCGCACCATCTATATACCACCATGAAATATAATTATTTTGTGGTTCTTTTTTTATTTCTTTTCACAATTATTTTTTGCAAGCCACTTTTTAGAAATGGAAAGGAAACACACAACAAGCTTCTTGTCATATCCTTTGATGGATTTCGTTGGAATTATGACCAAGATGTTGACACTCCACTACTGGATTACCTGGCTGAAATAGGTGTGAAAGCAAAACACATGACCCCACCATTTGTAACAATGACATCTCCATCTCATTTTACTACGATCACTGGTAAGTACAAAATCTTAGCTATTATTACTATTAAGCACAATTATAAAAAGTATTTGTGTGTAGGCAGGTGGCTGGGAACCATTTGGTGTGTCTACAGAGCACATCTGCTCCATCTCCCCAGCGATGTTGAGGAGTGATGCTGTAATTCTATGATCACTAAGGGCTAATTCACACAATATGCAGTGACAAATATGTTACTGCATTGTAAAATGTCTGTCACCACAAGGAAACACAAGAAACAATTGTTTCCTGTGTGTCCCATTCACACTGTAATACAACCTAGGGCAGGAACTGAAGGGTAGCACAGTGCATTGGGCTGCTTTACAGCACCATGATAAAAGTGTATGTTTTGTACATTTCAAATAGAGTTTGTGCAAAACAAAAAAAAAGGGGGAGCTGTGTAATGCGCTAAATCATGCACCACACTGCCCCCTACCACAGCCAGTAACGGAAATTTGTTTTCTACTATGGGCTCCAAATGAAATCTTAAATGCAAACTTATGGAAGCCTGCATCATATATTGACACAGAATTGTCACAAACTTTGGGCAGCCATCTTAGAAACAGGAAGGCTATATAAAGCTTGTACTGCATTACAAATGTGCCAATTGTTGGGAAGTAGAAAACACAAGGACAGGAACCCGACTTGATAAGGACTGTTGGTTCTCGGCCCCAATTCTAGATTGGTAAGAAGACGAGTTTTCCTCCAGCTATTGGTCAGAAACCAGCCTGTTGTGGAGCTGTCCATTTTAGGGTGGGATTGCTATAAGCAAAGGGTCCCTGTACTTCAGCAATGTAATGAGGGCATGCTTGACATAATCGTCTTTGTGTAAAAGCTGCATTTTTGTTCTTTGCTCAGTTAGCTGTTACATGTGCTTTACTGTTTGAAGTAGATCTGAAGAAGGCCAGTTTCTACAGTGTATGCCTGTTTATTTGAAAAAAAACAAACACCTGGCTTACTTCTCTTCTTTGTCTTGTCTACTGCCCCATGGTTACATCCTCCTATACATGGAACAGAGACTGTTTCCAGTTCAATTGTTTTCCATGTCGGAAGCCCAGTGCTGTGGTCTTTGCTTCATGGCTTTTGGTGCTGAAAATAAGGCAAATACCAATGTTTTCTAAAGTGTCTAAAGAATCAGGAACTGCCCATGGAGTTGTGAAGCCCCAATTAGAGGGCAACCACAAGTTGACCTATTTACATTGTATTTCAATATTTTAAGGTGAGCATGTAGGCAGGTAACCTACTGTAAATAAGGTTAGCATATATCTGCCCAGGTCAGAGGGAAGGAGTTAATAATTTGCGTGGGCATTTGCTGGGTCCAGCTTACCTCCCATGTTCTATAAAAGTGAAGAGGTCCGTATTCTAAGAGACTTTACCTGTGCAGGTAACCTGGGGCAGACACAGTTAGGTTAGCCACAGTTAGCCAAACCTTTCCAGAGTGTGAAATGTGAGAGCTACATTGCATTCCAGCAAGTGCACAGATTGCTTCCTCACAAATTGTCCTAACACAACCAAAATTGGAGCCAGGGTCTTTGAGAAAACCCAGTGGGCTGTGGACAGGCCACAAATTAAAAATGACTGTTTTCCACCACAAATTGTAGAAACAAACCTCTGGTAAGCATCCTTTATGTTCACTGATGTTTACTAAAATCTCCCTGACAAAAAGTAACTACCACTGTATGCACAGATTCCATTCGAAACCTCTGTACCTGGAGAAACCTGCTGAGATATTTGAGATGGAATATGGAGAGAACATCGACGTTTGGCTTTGGAACCATAAAATAATTTGAAAAAAAAACACAATCTTTCTCCTTGACACAGAAGATGATCTACAGCCTACAATAGTAATAACCTTTGTGGATTGATAGAACTGTTTGAAAGCCTTAAGTGGAGGGGGAAAACTTTGGAATTCCAACCTGTACAGCAGACCCATTCGTCCACCACCTCCCCTGCCATATCTCCGCAAAAGCCTGCCTACATCCCCCCACCCGAACTAGTAGGGTTGACCCTTCATTAGGAGGGGGCCTTAGAGTCCCCTTTTGCTGGCTTGGAGACCCAGGATTTTTTAGGGAACTGGGACTGAAGTTTCACCCTGGAAAGCTGAGTCCTGCAAGTGGTGAAAGGAAAGTCTCATGGAGACAGAGGGAACAGTCAACCTCTGAGTCATGCCCAAAGTCTTCTGGAAATACTTTTTCAAATTTGGGCCAAAAAAAACCTTCTCTATTAAAAGAAGAACTTGCCAAAAGCTTCTTGCAAGGCAAGTGTTGCAGACCAACACTTTAACTGAAGAATCCTGCGCATGTGTACCAACAAAAGCCCTAAGCGAAAATATGCAGGATGGAGTCCTTCAAGGCATCCACAATAAAACATCCACCAGATGCTCTCCCAAGTCAGCATCACTGCTTGCTGACTCCAAAATCCTGGACAGATGCCTTAGCTCAGTCTTTAGGCTCTGGCAAACTCCAATAGCCACAACCACGGGCTACAGGGTTACAGGCGCAAGATGCTTTAGACAAGGTTTACAACCACTTGTTAGAAGCATCCTTAAAAACTGAGACATTTTCCACTGGGTACCTATGATTTTTAGTGAGATAAAAGACCAATGCATCTAAAAAGTTTTTTTTTTCTGTTTTTTTTTTTTTGTTTTTTCATTTTAAGGTTACACCTTACCTTTTAGTAACTTGAGATCATATTGTCATAGGGGAGCAAATTCTCATTCCCCAGTTTCAAGGACAGTCCATGTTCTTCCATAACTGATCTCTCATTTAGCGGCCACCAGAAAGCTCTCAACAGTGTCCTCAGGCAGGGTTCTCTCTGTGGTTACCACACCCTCTGAACCCTGGGTTATGCTCAAAATTCCAGATTCACTATTGTCTTTCGAGGCTGTAGGGTCTCCCTGGGATGTCTCAATTCAATAGTCAATTCAAAAGGGGAAGCACAGCCCTCCTAGGGAGAAGGTGGCAGGAAGGGGAGTCATCAGCAAGGCCAGTTCATACCTGGAATAAAGACCTCTTTAGCCTCATGGGTCTCTTCATTGTCACCATATTAAACAGTTGACCATCTTTCTCTCCTTTAACAGTACCACTAGAGTGGTAGCTCCTCCTTCCTGGCACTAGTTTTGTCTAATATAAAGTGACCATATTTTTAAAATGAAATCCGGGGACATATTTTTTTTTTTTACTAGTAATGGCAGCAATCTATGACTCTTTGCCCGTCTCCGCCGCCACCGCCACCGCCGCCGCCGCCGCCGTCCGCCTCACAGCCTGTCAAGTCTAAAGCCCCATACACACTATCAGATTTTCTGTTGATTTTTTCCTTCAGATTTACCAAAACCATATAATATGAGGTCAAACCTTAGGAGTTTCAATTTGTATGCAATCAGGCAGGCCCTTGCACTACATGGTTTTGGTAAATCTGAAGACAAAAATCAGCAGAAAATCTGATAGTGTGTATGGGGCTTTACTCTTCGGGCCCCGGCAACTACTGGGTGGGGAGGAAGATCACTCCACCAGGGAAGGCAAGGAGATAAGCAGGCAGGTGGCTGGGCGGGACTTGAGCCAAGGCAGAAGAACATGCGAGTGGAGCTAAATGGGCATGCGCCCGAAGCCGAAGAAATAGTCCCTCCGCTCTGACCAGCACATGATCATCAGAAAGGGGCACAGATAATGGAAAAAAATAAACCCCCATAAGCTAGTAGGATCGGCAGAGGAGGGGGGGTGCAATTCAGATTTTTTTCTTTTTATTCTGCACAGGCTGTCTTTTAAATTGCCCCAGCCCCTGTTCAGATTCAATTAGGGGACAAAACTGGGGACAGACTTGGTCCGGGGACAGTGTCCTCAATCCGGGGACTGTCCCCAGATACCGGGGATGTCTGGTCACCCTAGTCTAATAGGGCTCTTGGATCCTGTTTGTGATGCCATGTTTTATGTAATAGGACCACATGTAGTGTGCAATAACTTGTTTCCTACTAGCTCAGGCAACCCACAAGGCACTTGTGGTTCTCTAGCAGAAGACCCACCAAAGGAAATTTGGTTACCTGGAGGAAATGTACATATCTCATCTCTTAGGAACTCTGTGGGCAACTCATTTTGGCCTGATCAGAACCCAGAAACTCACCAGGCTCCTTGAAGAGGAGCTCCAAGCTCCCCCCCAAAAAATTAAAAATACAAATTCTGTAGAAGCTGACTTTTAATATAAAGACACTTACTTGTCCAGGAATCCAGCAATGTCCTCGTCCAAGCCAATTCTTCAATCGGCTTCAAGTGCAGGCACCTGCATCTCAAGCAAGGGACACAGGCATTGAAGCCATGTGGCTTCACAGCCGATATCCTTCTGCTCATGTGCAAGCCGCACTGCACCTTGAGAATGACCACGTAGTCTTCTGGGACCTGTGATGTGTCCCAGAAGACTGCAGGGGAAGGAGGGGGGCCTAACTTCTGGTTAAGAGCACATGTGACTGGAATTGGGAGCAGATACCTGTCAAGACCAGGTACCCACTTCCCCCTCCCCCCCAAAAAGTACCAAATGTGGCAGTGGAGGGGGAAGAATGCAAACAAGCGGAACTTCCCCTTTTGGATGAATTTTAGCTTTACCAAGATGTTTGTCATTTCTGAAGATTGTTATATAAACGATCAGCCATATACAATGTACTATAATGGTAGCACCTTACGTAAACAGGTTGCCACAGATTTGTAATAAAATAAGGAAGAGACATCCTCTATTCCTTGTCACAGCATTGGAGGGTTTCCACCTCTTTGTGAGGGGGCTCTATTCCCATTCGCTGTATATACACTTGCCACAACACTCAAGAGTGGCAGGGAACATCCCAAATGGGTCCCATACTGGTACTTTTACTAGTGCACCAAGGTCCTGTGGGGTCATATCGTGGCTCCCTGTGGAGACTTAGGAATAGGCCTTATGCACATTGGTGTAAAAACTGACACGTTTTTCGCCTCTGAATGTAGCTCCATATTTGTGCTCTAAATTTCTGTGTAAAAAAAAAAGCCCCAAACTTGCTTTCCCAGAGAAGCAAATTTGTGAACATGCATAAGCGCACATAAAAGTGCATAAGCATGCACACATGCATTCTAATGGATGGAATAAGTGAATATTCTAGCCAATGGAACAAGTTTATGTGCATATGCTTCTTAGTACCATAGATCTGTATATGCACATCAAAATACAGCATACATAGGACTATCTTACTACTCCCATGTACGTGAGGCCATAGGGCCCTTCCTCCCACTGCCTAGGTTTCATGAATTTTCAGAATATCATGTCGGGATATCATGTTACTCTGGCTTTTAGGAAGTTTACTTCAGGGGTTGCTGTGATAACACAAAGAGGTGACTCTATTCAAACTGTACAGTTGCTAATTCTTCTGAGGAAGTCTGACTGAAACACAATGCGTCAAGCAGAGTTGGCCCATGACACCAGCATGCTACCGGGAAGAGGTTTGGGGCAAAGCTCTTGAACTAAACAGCTGCAGTAATTTCAGGGTGACTAGGTGGTGGGATGAATGCACAGGTGCCATTGCATGAAGTATTACAAGCTCTGTTTATTATTGTGCGGTCAATAAATGTTATTTTATATTTAGAGCATTAGATGGTCCTCTTATATTTTTTTGAAGAATTGCTGTATATGGTGAAGGCTGCATTAACAAGCAGGGAGATGTCTCACTAAAAGGAGGTTTCTGGGCATTGCCTTGCATTACACAAGAAGAGTGAAGGAGGGCATAGCTATAACATCTACAGTGCCTCAAAAAAGTATTCATAGCCCTTGAAATTTTCCATATTTTGTCATGTTTTTTGGCATTTTATGTGATAGACCAACACAAAGTGGCACATAATTGTGAAGTGGAAGGAAAATGATAAATGTTTTTCAATTTTTTTTTACAAATGCATATGTGAAAAGTGTGGAGGGCATTTGTATTCAGCCCCCTGAGTCAATACTTTGTAGAACCACCTTTCTCTGCAATTACAGCTGCAAGTCTTTTTGGGGATGTCTCTACCAGCTTTGCACATCTAGAGAGCAGGGCCGTAGAAATTTTTTTTTCCTGGAACATCTGTTAGTAAAGCAAATAGTAAACATGGATTTAGGCTTCAAAGTTTGGTTTCTAAAGAGGTCTGTCTGTAATGCTGTTTACAAAGGGGCTCTTCTTTATATTTAGGGCTGAGCTGCTGGCTAATTGGGATGTCTTAACCATGTTAAGTATGTAACTCTTAACTCTGTATCTCTTAACTATGTAAGAGAGAGCTGCTTTGCCTCTGTGTGTCTCCAGGCTTTGCTGCTGCTTCTAGGTGGCTTTCCCTTAACAACTAATGTCTCCCCTGGCTTGCACTCCTCATGCCTCACCTAGTTTTGTTCACAGCACTCTCTGCTGGAGTCTTCTCTCTCCACCCAACATGTCCTGTACTGCAGGTCACTTGCTCCCCAGTTCCTGCTGGCTCTCTCTCTGCATGCTCCTGCTTGTGAATCCTATCAATAACTTCTACTTTCTCCTTGCATTGGGTTGGGGCCAAATCAGGCTGCCGTTGCAGTGAATCAGTTATCCTCTCCACTGTCCTACCAGCAGGGCCACCATTAGAAATCATGGGGCCCAGCACAGACTGCAGCTAAGCCCCAGTCTTAATTTTGCATCACTGCCATGGAAAATTTGACACAGCGGAACAAGTTGACTATTGGCCATTCGAGTCAATAGAGCCATGTCACAACTGTGAGCCAAACCTTTTTGTTTGTGGTTGCTGTGCATTATCACCATTTTACGCTGCCACTTGGCATGAAAAACAGGCATTCAGGGGACGACAGGGTCACCTCCTGAACACCCGACAGCAGCTGCACTCTGAAAAGCCATCCACTGCGGATCATTTTTCAGAGCATTGGATAGTGTGAACCCAGCCTAATAAGAAAAAAAAAGAATGAACACCACTCCTGGTTGATTCACACCAATCTACCATTCACATTCACTGGGTGCTGGCAACCACAGGAAAGAAATTTGCACAATTCCCCCCATCAACACAGTCAGTGACAAGACAGTGATTATCGCTAGCAGCTATAGCAGCCTCTTGCGATAATTGCAGGAGAATCCGGCAGGCTGGTTGTACCAAAGTTGATCGATTGATCAGCTTGGTACATTCAGCCTGCCCACTAATGGGTCCTGCTGAACCGGCCGAGATTCAAACTGTGTATGGCCAGCCTTACTTTCAATGAGAATGGTGAACAGGACAAATAGAGAGGGTAAGTTTCCCTAATGGGGACACAGACAGCAATAAAAACCTGACAAGCATTCTAATCCCTCTGCACTCCATCCAAAATGAAAAAAAAAAAGTTTTGCCTTTCGTTATAATTTAATATACAGAAAGCCCTTAAAAATACACATGAAAGTAGGGGAAAAAACTGTTGATACGTTTCATGTAACACGTTGTGTTATGAGTAAGTGCTAGTTCAGCATGAAAAGTATCAGCAATTTTTTCCCATACTTTCAGTGTGTATGATGTATTTTTAAGGACTTTTTTTTTATATTCGAGGTGCTTACTGGAGTGTAGCCATCCAGGCTAGTAACCATAGGTGTGCGCAGCCTATTGCATTAGGGTGTGCACCTCAAAGCTCAAATACACATGCGGGTGTGCTACATACAGAGTGCAGGTTTTAGAGGGTGCTACATACAGAGTGCCGGGTTTAGAGGCTGCTACGTACAGTGCAGGGTTCAGAGGGTGCTACATACAGAGTGCAGGGTTCAGAGTGTGCTATGTACAGAGTGCAGGGTGTGCTATGTACAGAGTGCAGGGTGTGCTATGTACAGAGTGAAGGGTGTGCTATGTACAGAGTGCAGGATTCAGGGTGTACTATGTATACTCTGTACATAGTACACCCTGAATCCTGCACTCAGAGTGCAGGGTTCAGGGTGTGCTATGTACAGAGTGCAGGGTTCAGTGTGTGCTGTGTACAGAGTGCAGGGTTCAGTGTGTGCTATGTACAGAGTGCAGGGTTCAGGGTGTGCTATATACAGGGTGCAGGGTTCAGAGGGTGCTACATACAGAGTGCAGGGTTCAGAGTGTGCTACATACAGAGTGCAGGGTTCAGAGTGTGCTACATACATAGTGCAGGGTTCAGGGTGTGCTATGTACAGAGTGCAGCGTTTTGGAGTCCCACATGTCAGCTGAAATAAAACCCTGAGTAGTAATATACAGTGCAAAAATTATCTGCGGCCATGAATAATACAGTCACAGCACCTGTGATCATTATTATCATGCTGATGACCACACTGTACAGCCTATATACACTACAGTAAGACACAGGCTGTACAGTGTAGTCATCGGCATGATAATAATGATCACAGATGCCGTATTATTCGTGGCTGCAGACAGTGTTTGCACTGTATACTTGTACTACTACTTAAAGGACTGCAAGGAATGTACCAGGCTGCAGAAAAGTTGGAAGACATAAAAAGTAAGACTAAGTTGGAGTGCAGATTTATGTGAGTGGAGAGCAGAAACAGGAGAAAGGGAACTGGAAAGGGGAGGGGTGATGAGGATCGGTGTGAGTGTGTGTGATTTACTGCATGGTCTTACTGGGAAGATGTAGACATGTGGTACATGGAGGGGAAGTGCAGCTGGGGGTGAAAGGTGCCCATGCCATGTATCAGGAGAACTTATCAGGAGGAAGGGGTGAGTGACTGGGAAGGAGAGGAGGTTGATGGGTGTGGAGAGAGCTCAGTGAAGGAGGAGAGCTAACACAGGAAGCCTTCGGAATGAATTTTAGGGGATAGGACAACGCTCTTTTGCCCCGTACACATGATCGGACATTCCAACATCAAAATCCATGGATTTTTTCCGACAGGATGTTGGCTCAAACTTGTCTTGCATACACACGGTCACACAAATCTTGTTGGAAATTCCGAACGTCAAGAACGCTGTGACGTGTACAACGTGTACAACACGTACGACGAGCCAAGAAAAATGAAGTTCAATAGCCAGTGCGGTTCTTCTGCATGATTCCAAACATGCGTGGAACTTTGTGCATCGGAATTGTGTACAACCGATCGGAATTTACGACAACGGATTTTGTTGTCGGAAAATTTGAGATCCAGATCTCAAATTTTGTGTGACGGAAATTCCGATGGAAAATGTCCGATGGAGTCTACACACGGTGGGAATTTCCGACAACAAGCTCCCATCGAACATTTTCCGTCGGAAAATCCGACCATGTGTACGGGGCATAAGTGTACGCATTGGCCAAGGAAGCAGCAGCACCGCCACCTGCTGCCTCCACGGGTAACTGAAGCTCATCGCAAATGCCTCCCTTCTTCCCTCCTGACATCATATGGACCTCCCATGTACAGAACTGTTGTTCTATGCAGGCAGGCCGGAAACAAATGTATTTTGATCCGATATCCAGTGTCCTGCATGGACCCTGCCTGCCAGCAACATGGAGAAGACGAGTGTTCTTCCCAGTGGCAGTGCTGCTCCTGCAGCTGACAGACTACAGTAGCCTAGCTGCTGTGACATTGACTGACACTCTGAGGGGGGTTGGACCCCCCTAACCCCCCCTTGTCTACGTCCCTGCTACAGAGTGACATTTTTGCCCATTCAGACAGAGCAAAGCAAAAAGCTCTGTCAGATTGGATGGAGAGCGTCCGTGAACAGCAATTTTCAAGTCTTTCCACAGATTCTCAATTGGATTTAGATTGGACTTTGAATAGGTCATTCTAACACATGAATATACTTTAATCTACACCATTCCATTGTAGCTCTGGCTGTATGTTTAGGGTCATTGTCCTGCTGGAAGGTGAACCTCCACCCCAGTCTCAAGTCTTTTGCAGACTCTCACAGATTTTCTTCTAAGATTGTCCTGTATTTGGCCTTATTCATCTTCCCATCAACTCTGACCAGCTTCCCTGTCCCTGCTGAAAAAAAGCATTCCCACAACATGATGCTGCCACCACCATGTTTCACAAGGGGATGGGGTGTTCAAGGTGATGTGCAGTGTTAGTTTTCCGCCACACATAGCGTTTTGCTTTTAGGCCAAAAAGTTCAATTTTGTGTCCTCCACATGGCTTCTCGTAAACTGCAAACGGGACTTCTTATGGCTTTCTTTCAACAATGGTTTTCTTTTTGCCACTCTTCCATAAAGGCTAGATTTGTAGAGTGCACGACCAATAGTTGTTCTGTGGACAGATCCTCCCACTAGCTGCAGCTCCTCCAGAGTTACCATGGGCCTTTTGGCTGCTTCTTTTATTATTGCTCTCCTTGCCCAGCCTGTCAGTTTATGTGAACAGATCTGTCTTGTTAGGTTTGCAGTTGTGCCGTACTCTTTCTGTTTTCGGATGATGGATTAAACAGATCTCCGTGAGATGTTCAAAGCTTGATATATATTTGTATAACCTAACCCTGCTTTACCCACTTAAGGACCATTCCTAATTTTTATACTTGGTGTTTAAATTTTTTTTGCTAGAAAATTACTTAGAACCCCCAAACATTATGTTTTTTTTTCAGATACCCTAGAGTATAAAATGGCGGTTGTTGCAATACTTTATGTCACACCATATTTGCACAGCGGTCTTACAAGCGCATTTTTTTGGGAAAAAATTCTCTTTTTTTAATTAAAAAATAACAGTAAAGTTAGCCCATTTTTTTTATATTGTAAAAGATAATGTTACACTGAGTAAATTGATACCCAACATGTCATGCTTTAAAATTGTGCCCGCTCATGGAATGGCAACAAACTTTGACCCTTAAAAATCTCCATGGCCGACGTTTAAAAATGTCTACAGACTACCAGTTTTGAGTTACAGAGTGAGTCTTTTGCTAGAAGTATTGCTCTCACTTGCGGCGATACCTCACATGTGTGGTTTGAACACCGTTTTCATAAGCGGGCGCAACTCACATATGTGTTCGCTTCTGCGTGTGAGCTCGGCGGAACGGGGATGCTTTAACTTTTTTTTTACACTGTCCTTTTTTAAAAAAAAATAAAAATTTGGGTCACTTTTATTATTATCAAGGCACTCACTGTATATGATAGCAAACATTTATTGACCCTCTATATCTATTGTATACTGTATATAGGGGTCAAATCCTGATGGTGAGCACATTTTTGCACATGTGTGGCAATCACAGAGTGACTGAATAAAAAGCACTAGGGATGAACGATTTGATTTCTGCGGACACTTGAATTAACTTTTTAGAGTTTATAATCACATATTTTTGGGGCACATAAGTTTGTGACACTTTTAGGTGGAGTGCCATTTAAAGTGTTTTTCTCACTAATTTTAGATCACGGGTGTTATAATGATATGTTTGATATAAATGTTTTTAGTTGAGAGATGTATTAGTATTTTTTTCCTGTACAGAATATATATTCATATTTTGATTTAATCATTATAAGAAGTGGAGCACTACACTTTTTTATTATATAAATCATGTCAGAATACACTAATCAGTGGCAGTTTACCAGCGCAGCCATTTGACAAACTATCGATTGACTTCTGTCAAACATTGAGGGCCCTCCCTGCCAAACTGGCTGAATTTCAATCCATCTCTACCCACCTTTACAACGCAAACGTCTTCCCACACAAAAGGGAAGATATAAGCACCATCCATAATGCAGTCCTTCATACCAGCAAATCCTTTATACCATAATTTTTAGGGTGCCACCTTTGTGGATGTCTATTGGCCAAATTATAGGATATATGCACCTGTCTAATAAACTCTAGAAACATTTTCTAACACTGTGCAATGTTACTGTTATGCAGAACTGTATTTGGCCACAATATGGTAGTGTTCTGCAACTTAGTTATCACACAGCCCATACAGGGATGCTGAGGACACTGCGGCTATGCTGTCAGCAGGATTATTTCATGCAGATTAGCTGAAGCTGAACTACACTGCCCAAGAGGACGGGCAATGGGGCGAGAGCACTTAAAAAGGGAACAGCCCAGGAACATGGGGGTAGATGGGAGAGTCTGTGTTGGAAGTCGGATGAGAGAGAAAGAGAGGGGATCCATGCGTGCCCAGGCTGGATCGGGCTGAGCCGGGAAGTTGCTAAAGCCGCTCGAGAGAGCTGATCATCCTGAGGTGGCAGGTTAGCAGAACCCGCAGGCAGATGGACAGGGTCATTGCCATCTACCTAGCCATACCAGAGGAGGACAAAGGGGGCCCCCTTCCAAACAGAAGGTCATGGCTTTGCTCTGCTGCACTGTGGGACCAGGTGAGAGGGTTCCTAGCTCACACAAAATGCTGCCATTTTCTTCAAGCCTGTGTGTTGCTAGAGATCCGAACAATTCACAGTACATGCCTCTACCTCTAGGCACAGGCACTACAACCCATCCAGTGCTGTAGTCTAACTTTCTTACTATCTTTATCAATACTGCCTGCAGGATACCAGAATTTACCCCTTTGCTTTCCTGCTAGGCAGGAATTCTACACAAACTCTACTTCAAACTCAAGCTATCCATAGAAGAAATTAGCTTTTCAAGTGCTGGTTTCCATTTAAAGTGATATGTCCCCCCTCCCCTTTTTTCCTTCCAAAGCAATCTCTGCTACCATCGGATATCCTTCAAGTGACTCTTCCCCCTACCATTGTTAACTAAAGGACAACTCCCTTAGCTATTTTACCATCCTTTGGGCAACTCCATTTTCCTCAAAGAGACTACATCCCTATTGTGCACCAACATAAGGGCCACAACTAGCTGGCAGAAGAGTTCTTCATGTGTTTGGGGTATATGACTCTTCTCACTGAGAGCCCACAAGTGAGTTAGCCCAGTGTTTATTCTTTTCTTCTCATCTTAGTCGCTCACTTGGGGAAAATCTCTCTGCTTGGGAGCTCACATATAAATCTTCAGTCCTGCAGGACATGTGGGTGTGGTTTAATCACTTACCACCCTGCCTTTTGTCAAAGTATGTAAAAAAAAAAATGTTATTAAGACATTCTTTTTTTTAAATCTCTCCATTTTCAAAAAAGTTGTGATTGTGACTTGGCCAATTGTTTTCTTTTGCCTATTTTGCAATCTGCATGACATTAATACAAGTTAAACACTTATCTCTTTAGTGTGTATGTGTTTATCTTTTGTACGACAGCCAGTGAGTCACCTGGCCATAGTAGTTTAGTGGTGCCAGCAGGAGCAGCACTCTGCTCAGGGCTCAGTATTAAACAGGGTACCCAGAATACTCAGCAGCTCCTGAGGGGGTAGCACTACAATTTCATTAGGAAAAAACAACCGAAAGTGTCAGATTTTTACAAGCGAGAAAATTAATTAATTATTATACCTCCTAGTTATAAAAAATTATATTTTCTTCTCAGCGTTTCCTCATGTTTGTTCAATTGGTTATGAAAGCATTTCATATGGATATTAAATTATCCCAGGCAGATACATTTAGCTTCTGCCATGCTAAATCTGTGGATCAGACAGCTGGTAATTTATTTTGTTGACTTTATTATTACTTATAAATTATTTTGTCGTAATGTAACTTTCAAACACTAAAATATATATCTCCAATATTTAAAATTTTTTGTAATTACAATCTTTATATCTGAACATTATAGGACGCTGGATGGAAGATCACGGTGTAACCCATAATCTGATGCATAATCCTGATTCTCTTCAGAAGATTTCCTTTAAGAAAACACAAAACATGTCTGAATGGTGGGATAATGGGGTATTGCCTTTGTGGATTACCGCACAAAATCAGGTAATGAAAAACCTGCATAATGATATTTTGATATAGCATGCAGATACTGCCGGATACTGTATTCAACTCCAATGAAAGATGAATGAAAAATTGGCTTTACCTCAAATCCCAGCCTATTGGTCATGCCCCTCTGACATGTTTCACCTACACTAGGCTTAATCATAGAGGACGATTAAGCCAAATGTACGTGAAACATGTCAGAGGGGCTTGACAAATGAGCTCGAATCTGAGCTAAAGCCTGTTGAATACAGTGTGCAGCAGTATCTGCATGCTACATTACAGTTTGAAAGTGAGATTTGTTCTATTTCTGCCAGCACCAAAATACAAAGAATAAACCTGTGAGACTGATACTGCAGGCTTGCAGCAGCGCCAATCTGTTACGATACTTTGATAACTGCAGTGAAAAGTAGTTACCAGAAGACATTTTCTGGTCTCTGTATGCTTTCTTGCTGAACAGAAAGCAGAGTCAGTGCAGAACTGAAAGTCCAGATTTGGCAACACAAGAAAGTAAAAAAATATATACTAGTTAGATCATGTGGCGCTAAACAATCATTTTTAATTCTAAGTGCAATTTCTGATTGCACATATACAGTCAAAACCATACCCGCATATTTTTGTGAGTATTAATATGAATACAGTTGCTGTCATCCCCCAAAAAAACATTTGTGGAAAACTAATCAAATGCACTTTAACTTGTTAGTTCTTCACTCCAACTTAAATAAAGTTAAACTCCAGGCACAGAATGCTAAATTCAAATATATTGCTCAACAAAAGGTACATTTTTATAGATATGCAGATATCAATTAACTGTTCAATGCACATTTTCAGAAGCAAAACAATTTCCTACTACATATCCAATCCTGAAAAAACGAGTTCTCAAATCTTTAACCACTTTAAGACCAGCCTCGTTTTGGATTTTAGGTGTTTACATGTTTAAAACAGGTTTTTCTGCTAGAAAATTACTTAGAACCCCCAAACATTATATATGGTTTTTCTTCTAACACCCTAGAGAATACAATGGTGGTTGTTGCAATACTTTTTTTTGCACCGTATTTGCGCAGCGGTCTTATAAGCGCACTTTTTTTGGAAAAAATTCACTTTTTTGAATAAAAAAATAAAACAACAGTAAAGTTATCCCAATTTTTTTTATATTGTGAAATATAATGTTACGCCGAGTAAATTGATACCCAACATGTCATGCTTGAAAATTGCGCCCGCTCGTCAAACTTTTACCCTCAAAAATCTCCATAGGCGACGTTTAAAAAAATCTACAGGTTGCATATTTTGCGCTACAGAGGAGGTCTAGGGCTAGAATTATTGCTCTCGCTCTACCGGTCGCGGCGATACCTCACATGTGTGGTTTGACCACCATTTTCATATGCGGGCGCTATCTGCGTATGCGTTCGCTTCTGCGCGCGAGCTCGTCGGGACAGGGGGGTTTTAAAAAATTTTTTTTTAATTTTTATTATTTATTTTACAATATTTTATTTATTTTTATACTTTAAAAAAAAAAAAAAATGTGTCACTTTTATTTCTATTACAAGGAATGTAAACATCCCTTGTAATAGAAAAAAGCATGGCAGGACCTCTTAAATATGAGATCTGGGGTCAAAAAGACCTCAGATCTCATATTTACACTAAAATGAAATAAAAAAATAAAAAAAGTCATTTGTAAAAATGACATTTGAAAAAATATGCCTTTAAGAGGCGTGGACGGAAGTGACGTTTTGACGTCGCTTCCGCCCAGCAGTGTCATGGAGAAGAGTGAGCGCCATCTTGGGCTCACTTGTCTTCAGACACACCACGGGAGTGGACGCGATCGCCTCCGCCGCTACCGACGGCTCCGGTAAGCGGCGGAGGGCACCGGATCGTGGCGGGAGGGGGTGGGGGCCCCTCTCCCGCCACCGATAAAAGTGATCTCGCGGCGAATCCGCCGCAGGGACCACTTTTATCTGAAAGCCGGCCGCCGCACGAAAACGGGAATACCGGGGTTATGGCAGCTAGCTGCTGCCATAACAACGATATCCGCCGCCAAACTTAGGACGTACATCGTCGTGCGGCGGTCGGGAAGTGGTTAAAGTGGTTCTAAAGGCAGAAGGTTTTTATCTTAATGCATTCTATAAATTAAGAAAAAAAACCTTCTGTGCAACAGTTCCCCCTCATCATTACCTGAGCCCCATCTCAATCCAGCAATGTTGCACAAGAGCCTCGGCTGTCCAGAAGGCTGTCTCTTCCTCCTGATTGGCCATTGGCGCCTGCTGCTGTCAAACAAAGTCAGTGAGCCAAATGTGGAGAGAGAGGAGGCGGGGTCGAGACTCGTCTCTGTGTCTGAATGGAAACACAGAGAAGTGGCTCGGGTGCCCCCATAGCAAGAAGCTTGATGTGGGGGCACTTGTCAGGAGGGGGGAGCCAGGAGCGCTGGAGAGGGTCCCAAGAAGAGGAAGATCTGGGCTGCTCTGTGAAAAACCACTGAACAGACCAGGTTAAGTATGACATGTTTGTTATTTTTAAACAAAAAAAAACCTTTATTATCACTTTAAAAAAACATTAAGCAATATGTCATTTGTGTGTGAAATGCATCAACAAAACATATGCTATGAGAACAAGTTCAAATTTTGTTATATAAAGAAAAAAATAAATCAACAATCAATCTCACATCCCAAATAAGGCAGGAAAGACAGGCAGGTCAGGTATATCCAGGTTTTCACAAGATACAATAATTTAGGTACAAATTCACTTGAGATACAGATACTACTAGAAAATACAGTCGTTAAGAAGTAGCAAAACCTGTGATCTGTACCATTGATAAAAGAAACTCCATTTACTGGAACTGTAGGTGCAATATGTAGGTGCAACATGTTTCAACATGTAGAACATGGTTCTACTTCTTACTAGACATGTGCAGAACGAAAAAAATAGTTTTGTTTCGTTTTGATTCGTTATTTGCATACATTTGTTTAGTTTAATTTGTTTCATTCATTTAATTCATTTTCAAAATTCAGTTTTTTTATTCGTTTTTCGAATAGATTAAAATTTTTCTAATTTGAATTCAGATCGATTCAAAAAGTTTTTGAATCAATTTTGAATAGTTTTCGAATTCGAATAGAAAATAAAAGAATAGTATAGAAAAAAATAGAATAGGATAGAAAAGAATATAACAGAAAATAAAAGAATATAATATAGAGTAAAACAGAAAAATATAGGAACAAAATAGGATAGAAAATAAAAGAACAGAATAGAATGCAATAGAATAGAATAGAAATGAATAGAATAGAATAAAAAAAAATAGAATAAAATAGAAAGATTATAGCCATCTTCTGAAAATCGAATAGAAAAGAAAAGAATAGGATTAAAAAAAAACAGAATAGAATAGAAAAATTCAAATAGAATCAATTCGAATTAGGAACAAAATAGGATAGAAAATAAAAGAACAGAATAGAATGCAATAGAATAGAATAGAAATGAATAGAATAGAATAAAAAAAGAATAGAATAATATAGAAAAATTATAACCATCTTCTGAAATTTGAATAGAATAGAAAAGAATAGAGTAGAATAGAATAGAAAATAACAAAATAGTATAGAAAAAAAAACAGAATAGAATAGAATGGATATAACCATCTTCCTATTCTAATCAATTATTTTCTATTCTATTCAAATTGATTCTATTTGAATTTTGGCAAATGGTTATATCCTTTCTATTCTATTGTTTAATTATATTCTTTTTTAATTTGTTTATTCTATTCTATTCTATTCTTTTCTATTCAAATGTATTCTATTTGAAATACAAATTTCTGAAGATCGTTATAATCTTTCTATTCTATTCTGGGTTTTTTTTTTTTATATTATTCTGTTTTTTCTATTCTATTCTAATCTATTCTTTTTTATTCTATTCAAATTCAAATTGATTCTATTTGAATTTTGGGAAATGGTTATATTCTTTCTATTCTATTGTTTTTTTAATTCTATTCTTTTCTAGTCTATTATAGTCTATTCTATTCTATTCTTTTTTTTTCTATTCTATTATTTTCTTATGCATTCTATTTGAAATTTGAATTTCAGAAGATGGTTATATTATTTCTACGTTATTCTAATTTTCTATTCTATTTTGTTCTGTTTTACTCTATTGTATTCTATTCTTTTATCTTCTGTTATATTCTTTTCTAGTCTATGTTTTTCTCTAATCTATTCCTTTCTTTTGTATTCTATTTTATTATCTTTGGAAATTGGAAAAACATTCAAAAACATTTTGAATTTGAAAACTATTTGAATTTGAAAACTTTTCAAATTCAAATTTGAAAACTATTCGAATTCTAAAAGTATTCAAAAATTATTTGAATTTGAATTTCATCCAAATTCTTTTTTTCGTTATTTCAGATTTGTTTACATTCAGTACTATTGTAATTCGGAAACTCTGATACATCTGAATTTCCAAAAAATGAAAATTCGTCCAAATTATAATTCGGAACGAAACGAACCTCACGTGTCTACTTTTTACATGTCACAATGAGTTCCGTAGCCATCAGTACTTGCAGTCTACACAACAGTCCACAATCTACACTCAACAGAGTGAGGCATTTGGCTGGAGGCCTATTCAACTATGCCAGTTAATAATACTGTGGAAATGGACTCTGCTTTCAAAGAGTTACAGTAAAAGGTGAATAATAATGAAAGCCGTGCTCTGGTGGGGAGATAGGTTGGCATACTTTATTTGTAAAAATAAAAAGGCCATCTAAAGAGTTCAGATTTGCTAAACTTAATGCTTTGGATACCCGTGGGGTTTTTGAATGCTTATCTTGGAATGCCATATAACCTAAGTACTCACTTTGCGTGATTAATGTGCTTATGAAACAACAACACATCATTTAAAACTGGCAATGGATGTAGTTCATAAACTGCAAGAGATTGTGGCTGTTTTCCAGAATGAAGAGAAGCTTAGGCTGACAAACTTCAAAATAAGAAAAGATCTAGAAACTAAAAAAAAATCTCCAGGACAAAAGAGATTTTTAAACCAGGTAATCATTTATTTGGCCACAAAATGACTGAAAGAAAAAATATAAAAAATAGGACAAATCATACTAATTTGTATGACAAATCTATTATGATTTGGCACACCCACTATTTGCAGCTTCTAGATAAGTTATGGCTGCTTTTGTTACCCTGGATTCAAAAAAGTTATACCATATGTATTTCATATGTAGATCTTTTTATTTTTGGTCCCTGTGAGAAATATCTGTTTGGAAGACACTGAATGGACACAATTATGTAGATTGGATCTAATTGCTGCTCTATTTGTATGTCATTTAATAACTGCACATTTGGAAACTTCTCCTATATGGAAATGAGGGTTTGCAATCTACTTCAATCTACAGTCCATCTGGGGTTGCTTAATATAATGACTTTAATGGCACAGCAAGTATAACAGAAATATTTTTATATATTAACAACTTGTCAACCGCTAGCAGTACATTTACTGGTTCTCCTCTCTGGTTTCACTTATGCCGCGTACACACGTTCGGACTTTTCGTCAAAGTCCGCCGGACGCCGACGGACAAAATACAGCTGACAATCCAATCGTGTGTGGGCTTCTCCGGACTTTCAGCGGACTTTTCCAGCCGCAAATCTGACGGACTTTAGATTTGGAACATGCTTCAAATCTTTACGTCGTAACTACGCCGGACCCAGAAATCCGCTCGTCTTGTCCGACAGACAAAAACCCACGCTAGGGCAGCTATTGGCTACTGGCTATCAACTTCCTTATTTTAGTCTGGTGTACGTCATCACGTACGAATCCGTCAGACTTTTGTGTGATCGTATGTAGGCAAGTCTGTTCGTTAGAAAGTCTGCCGCAAGTCCGCCAAAAGTCCGTCAAAAGTCTGTCGGACAGGCTGTTGGACTTTTGTAGATGAAAAGTCCAACCGTGTGTACGCGGCATTACCGTTCAGAACTGCAATCAAGGAGGAAAGCCAGCCAAGTATGTGAGTAAAAGAGTAAAAGCAGCACACATACACTTGTTAGGCACACAGTTAACCCCTTGATTGCCCTCCTGATCACCCCTGTCACCCAGACAGTGCTATTAGTACATTAGACATTAGACAGCAATTGGTTGTACGAGTGGCAGAGTCTTATTAGAGTACCAAATGAACCACACATACAGTGGAACCTTGGATTATGAGCATAATCCGTTCCAGGAGAATGCTTGCAATCCAAAGCACTCGCATATCAAAGCTAGTTTCCCCATAGAAGTCAATAGAAACAAAGATAATTAGTTCCGCATTGACCTCTATTGCATGCAATACCGCATGTGGTCAGAGGTGGGGGGCACCAGAGAGCCTCGGAAATACTCTGGGACAGCTCGGCTTAACTCGGAAAAGCTCGGAAACACTCTGGAACTGAGTATTTCCGAGTATTTCCGAGTGTTTCTGAGTATTTCCGAACAGCTCCGAACCGTTCCGAATGTCACCGGCGCCCCGTACCTTTTGCCAAATGCGGTACTGTACACCCCATTAGCTTGAATTCTGCTCATTTTGCGAGACAACACTCGCAAACCGAGTCAGAATTAAAAAAAAAAAAAAGTTGCTCGTCTTTCAAAACGACCGTTAATCGCATTACTCATTAACCAAGGTTCCACTGTATATGCATAACATATATATTCTTTATTCATAAAGTGTTAAATACAGGCCATCTGATTTGATCCATATTGCCTCTCTAAAAATAACTACATTACATCGCCCACATTACAACAAAGCCATATAATTAACAGTGGTCTGTGTAAAAGAGGCTAAAACCATGTGCATGGAGTGACCCATTTCAGTATGTAGGCCAAAAAGAATGTGTATGCCCAGCATTAGGAGCATGGGGTGGTCAGGGGGCAGTAGTTCCAATACTCTGCATATACTTTTTTCTGTCAGAGATTTCTTCATACATATCGATCAGCCTGTGGGCTGAATGGAAAAAAGAACATTACATGTGTGCCCAGCATTACATGAGTGGGTAGATGTGTGGCAGAAGCTTCCAATGCTGGGCATACACTTTTTTCTGGCAGAGACTTTTTCATCCACATCGATCGATGTGGATGGAGGAATCTGTTATGTTCATGAATGTATTACATCTATGCCCAACATTAGGAGTGTGGCAGAAACTCCTAATGCTGGCCATACTCATAATGATTTTAGAGGCCCTAAAATGCCAGAACAGTTTAAACGTCCCACAAATGACTCCTTTTTGGAAAGTTGACAACCCAATGCATTTGCTGAGAGGCATGTTGAGTCCATGGAAGATTTTATCTTTTGCCAAACGTTTTTGGAAAATGCCGAAAAAAATCTTTTTTTTTTACACAAAGTTAGCGGCTTATTGAGATATTTCTCACACATGCCATGGGTATATGTGAAAGTACACCCCAAAACACATTCTGCTACATCTTCCAAGTATGGGGATACCACACCTGTGAGACGTTTTGGCAACCTAGCCACATACAGGGGCCCAAAATCCAATGAGTACCTTCAGGTTTTCAAGGGGCTTTACTTACGCATTGGATTTCCTGACTACCTATCGCATTTTTGGAGGCCCTAAAATACCAGGATAGCATAAACACCCCCCAAACGACCCCTTTTTGCAAAGTAGACACCCCCAGGTAATTGCTGAGAGGCATGTTGAGTCTTTGGAAGATCTTATTGTTTGCCACAAGTTTTTTTACACAAAGTTATTACTTTATTTTGATATTTCTTACGCACGTCATGGGTATATGTGGTATCACACCCCAAAACACATTCTACTACTTCTCTGAGTGTGGGGATACCACATGTGTGAGACTTTTCGGGACCCTAGCCAAATACAGGGGCATAAAATCCAATGAGCACCTTCAGGCTTGCAAAGAGCACCACTTGCGCATGCATATTTTTATTTCCATTTTTCAAAACCTTGTGACAAAAAACTAGATATGCAAAATACTCACCATGCCTCTTAGCAAATTCCTTTAAGTGTCTACTTTCCAAAAAGGGGTGATCTGGGGAGTGTTTGTACTATCCTGGAATTTTAGGGCCTCAGGAACTGTAATAGGTAGTCAGGAAATCCAATGCTTAAATAATGCCCCTTGAGAGCCTGAAAGTGCTCATTGAATTTGGGTCCCTGTATGTGGCTAGACTGAGTCTCAGCAAGTACAATACAAACATGACACTTCAGCACTCAGAAATCATAGGAAAGTTTGCCATTAATTAAGCAAATGCCTTGGCCACTGTGCAACTAGGGCTAGATGGTTAAAGAGATGCAGCATTACTCAGATCAGGTAATTCTCTACTGTTTTTTGTAAATATCTTGGGGCGTCTACATTCCAAAAAGGGGTTATTTGGGGGGTGTTTGTACTGTTCTGGCATAGCGCCTCAAGAAATGTGATAGGCAGTAAGAAAGTCAGAGCTGCTTAAAAGCTGGGTAAATTCCAGTATATATACCATAGTTTGATGTTATACCTTTCACACAAACCAATTATTTTACGCTTAATACATTTTGGCCTAAATTTTTGAAGAAATTTTATTTTATTGGATATATTTTGTAACAGAAAGTAGAAAATATAATATAAATTCAAAATTGTCAGTCTTTTTTTTTTTATGTAGCGGTACCCCCGTAGGGGCTGCTGAGTTGGTTATAGCAATTTGCCAATCATTCCGCTTCCGATCTCCCATCACTCGTACACGACATCAAACAGTCAATTTTTAAGTTTTGCTCCACCAGATCTCACTTTGTAAGGGTATCATCCATAGCCGTAGCTTTTGTTACTGTTACTGTGTTCTGTAGCCTCAACAAATGTCACTTCTCTCTCTTCGCACTTGCTTCTTTGAGTTTCACTGACCTGTTCTCCACAATCGACAGTCTGTTTTCCTGGTCACAGAAAGTCCACTCCTTCCGCTTGGCTCCTACTTCCTCCTCGTTCGTCCAGCACATCCCCGCATGGGAATGTCCGGCTCCTTCCCCAGCGCTGCATGCTGGTTTCTCCCCACTCCAGGTGTCCAGACAAGACCTCCTTTGAGCGCACTACTCAAGACTCTCCTCTTTCAGGGCCCCAGGCCCTCGGCCGCCTGGAACTTTAGGCCTCAGTCTCTCTGGAATCTCTCTCCCGACCTCCTTCTCCTGCTCGGGCCCCAGGCCCTCCTCGTTCTGGAGCATGTGACCTCCCCCCTTATATGAGAGACCTCCGCTCGACCAAACAAATTAATGATTGGTCAGGACTCTCATATGAGTTTCCTGCCACTCAGATCTCAGCCCATCCTCTCCTTTCCCACCACAACTCACCGTCAGGCAGAGGAGGTATTTCTGAGCCTAAGTGTAAGTGGCCACACCCCCTGCTACTCTGACACTCCCACTCCTGAATCAAAACACCCAGGCCTAGAAAAGGACCCCAGGCCTAATTAAATTTCCCTGTAACTAGATCCTGCACTAGCAAACTACACTATAGCACCTACCCTAAAGTAGAGGGCGCTACATCCACCCCCCACTAAAAATCACAATAGAAAAAATAAATTGAAAAATGCCTCTTTGGCATATCTCCTGATTGAGAGTGGGAAAGGGATAAAAGAAATAACAAGAAATAAAATAACATAGTGTCAAACACATATTAACACATGTACATTTTCAAAGATGGTACATCCTGACTATAGATCACTGTCAATATCAAAGACATACAAGAGGAACCAGAGCACTACTCCCTAGAGAGGAATACTCTGCTTACCACAGGTCTTCATCTGTTTCCAACGGTGGGGATAGACAACCGTCACATCCCAGGATCTCCTGAGAGAAGACATAAACCAAATACACACTAAATAACAGACAGACTAACAATGACACTTCACCAAACAGATGGGGTTATGATCCTTTATTTGGTGACAAAACAATAAAGGTTTAAAGTGGCATGGGTTTCCCTGCCAGGATTGTCACTCCCTCAAAAGGAGTCTGCAAGACCTCCTGCAGAGTGCAACCTGATCAGACATGCCAGTGATGAGACATATATATGCCCGTAGGCAAGTATACTTTTTGTTCGTCTCCTAAACAGAAGTCCTTTTTTTTTCTTTTCTCTAGCAAAGTGACCAAGGGAATTTAGCAGGGATGACACACCCTAGTGTCCATGATGTTGTCCTTATCTGGCACCTTGAGCGGTCATCTCTTGCTTAAAATAGTCATTTGAGGGAGAACCCACCCTAACCCATCTACTGCTACTCAAGGCTCAAACTGCTAACAGCCGACCGCGATTGTTACCCCAGGGCAGTCAGAGCCTAAGGGGTTGGAAAGTGGGATGTCGGATCACGTAATGACCAACCTATTAAATAGGTATATCCTGTGTAGAAAGATATTTTTAACTACTTTTGCGGTAAAGGAAATGCTGGTATATTAGGTTACTCTGACTTTTGCTATCTATGCATTTTAACGCATTTTAAATAATATAGGTTGTACTCATACCCATAGGGCACCACCCTACATGCCAATTAAAAAAATGACCTAGGTGAGTAAAGTCACCTTATATATCCATAAGAATATATAGTTGGTTTCAGAAATGGATCAACATATATATCTGCATTGCTGTAGATGCCAAAGTGTCAGCTTATATAAATAGCTGACACACATTTAGCATCCACCACAGAGTACATCCATGTGATTAATAGTGACATATAGACCCTTTTTTTGAGCACTATAATATGGGTTTGTATTGGTAAATGGGATAATGCAGTATTGAGTTGCAGTCTACACAGAATAATCATGTCAGAGTTTTAGTTTATCAATAATCAGTGAGCAAAGAAATTATCCATCTATAATTTGCCTCTTGTGATTGTGAATATGAAATGGCTTCAGGGCCAAAGCCCTCCGGATAAGGTCTGCTGTATCTGCTCCCGTGAAGCTGGCTCAAGGAGACGCTGCTCGCTTCTCCTTAAATCTCTGTGATCCCCCCGGAAGCAGAGGGTCAGCTGACCCCTGACTTTGCTTCAGGAGCGGGAGCCCCTGCATTGCGCATGCGCAAGACGGCCGAGACTGGCCGTCATTGCATCTGCGCACACCACGCAGCTAGATCGTGCGCGGGGAGGGAGGAAGGGAGATGATATAACCCTAACCTCCCACCAGGGGCGCCCAAACATCCACACTCATTTCCCAATAACCGCCGGCTGAGCTTGGGAGCCCCCGATGTGAGGTGCCAGGCAGGCCGCTCAGCATCGATACTGTTACAAATCTAAGTCACGCCGATTCATATGCACAGGAACAATAGAGATGTACACAATGTATACAAACATTCATAGGTTATCATTTTCATTAAGCATTGTAAGTATATTATAAACATGATTGACTTAATGGTGCTGCAGAGTCAGGTAATAGTATCCATTGGAAGGAAGGGCTGGAAAAAAGAGGGGGAAAAAAAAGGGAAAACGGAATTAGGGAGAAGGAAAACTACAGATGTTGTGAAGAGGAGGGGAGATGGGAGAGAGGGGGAAAGATTATTTACCATATCCTACTAGGAATCTTAACCCCACTGATGCCATCCAGCAGGCCAGATATGTCATATAGAGACATGCCAGTCGATCAAGCAATGTTTTACCAATCAGGCTAAATATATACAGGGTCTGCATTATATTTATGGAGACAAGAACGAAAACCCCTTGATTGATTAATGTGCCACCAGATATGAGGTACCAGAGAGAAGATCCGATCGAATATTATCAAATTGGTGTTGTTAATTCATCAAAATGGTTTAAATGACAAAGCAGTGTTCACGCCCGGTGGATAGGTAGCTCTTTGGCTAAAGATCCATCTAGCCTCATGTTGGAGGATCCTCTTGTCAAAGTCCCCTCCTCTATCGGATTCTGGAATCACCTCCAATGCAAAAAATTATATAAATGTAGGATCTTAACTATGATTTAATCCGACATGCTTACAAACTGGGGTATATAGTAACCCCACGTCAAGGTAACAGAGGTGGTCCTGAATCCGTTTTGCAAACGGGCATTTCGTCTTGCCAATATAAAATGCGCCACATAAGCACATTGCAAGATAGACTATCCCGATGGTATTGCAATCTGCATATGTTTTGGACTTGTAGTACCCACCTCTCGGTAAGGGACAGCCAGTGCCCTCTCTGATCCACGGGCACTGATCGCAACCACCACATTTAAATGTCCCCTTTCCACCTGCCGCTCCGAGAAGGGGAGCGGCGGGTGCAAATTGACTATGTACCAGACTATCCCTGATTGACCGGGATTTCCTATAAATCATTTCTGGTCTGTTTGCCACATATTTAGATACAATTGGATCTTCTGATAAAAAATGCCAGTTGTTTGCCATAAGTTGCCGAAAAATGTTTTGATGTGCACTAAAAGTGGTGACAAATTTAGTAGTCGGTTTGGTTCCTGGTCTCTGCGTTCCAAAGATTAGTGACTTGTTTGTGTTTTGGCCCTTTGAAATGTTTTTTTAAGCACCTTCTTACTGTATCCCCTTGTAATGAGTCATTCGTATAATGCTTTAGCTTCTTGATAGAAATCCTCGTCTCTCGCACAGTTTCTACATAGTCTTAAATATTGACTGTACGGTATACTTCGTACTAAGGGGCGAGGATGTGCACTGGAATAATGTAGGATAGTGTTCCCCACTGTTTCTTTCCTATATAGGTTACTATAAATGGAGCCATCGCTCCTAATGAAGAGACGTAGATCCAAAAAAGCAATACTATTGGTGTCAGATTGAATAGTGAATTTGAGGTTAAAGTTGTTGTTTGATATGAACATCATAAATTCCGACAGTTCCTGAGCAGATCCTGTCCAGACGAGCAGCACGTCATCGATAAACCTGATAAATAATAAAATAATAATAAAATGTGGCGAAGGTGTACTGCGGCGCCGTCATCCGGAAACAGTTCCCGCTCCCACCCCCCAGGTACAGGTTGGCATACGATGGGGCACATGAAGTCCCCATCGCTACCCCCTTTACCTGGAGGTAAGTGGACACCGCCTGAAGCTCCTTTCGTCTCCAGGCACTGACAGGAGTTAGATCATGTGACCGCACTTGGAGCGCATAAGCACGCCCACCCGCCTGACGGCGTGCGTTCCAGTGCTGGCCACACCCCCCTAGTCTCCCATTCATCCCATCTACTTGCAGCCCATGCTCTGATCCGCCCCCAAAACCGGCTTATAATCCACAGGATACCATCCTTGTTCTGCTATCACTCTTTTATCTGAGGCAGAGAGACAGCTGCAGACACACTTGGCTGCAGTAACCTCTCATGAGATCTTCACCCCCCTCCACCCTCTCTAATACAGGACAGCACTTTTCCAGGAGGACGCAGACAGGCTAAATAATCTCCCTTTCATCCAGCCAGAGACAGGTACACAGCCCCTCTATTCATTCAGCTATATGCCATGATGTATCTGCTTGTCAGTGTCCTGAGGGATCTCTCTCCCCCAGGTCACAATTCTGGTTTGTTTTAATACAGCGCTTCCTCTCTCCCTCCCCCCTCCCTCAGGTCCACACCATCCTACAATCCCTTCTCTACAAATTTAAAGGAGAACACACACACCTTCTACTACCACATAGGTAGGTGTGTTTTCATATGACAAGTTACCAGTTCGTCATCTCCCTTCTTACCTTTTCCACTTACCAACATATATGTCGTTTTATTTAAAATAACACCTTTAAAAACAACACCCTTAGGTATACATATTTACTTATCTATATATATACATATATATATTATGACTTTCTTGTTTACTACTTCAAGGTCTACCATTGACCACTCATCTATGTTATTTTTGGACACCGAATCCCCTACCAAAATCCGATAGATATTACATCTTTTACCAATTCTCTGTACACATATGTGTTTCCCGTCTATTATATCCAGCTATTGATTTATGTATTTATATCCACTTATTGATTTATGCATTTTTACTCACCATGCGTTTCCTGTGTTGCACTTTCTTGCCATGTGCTCCATACTGTATTTCTAGCTGAAATTTTGTCTCTCTATATATATATTTTTATATATATAATTTTTATAATTTTTATATTTATATTGTCTGTGCATACGTGTGTGCTTGGTTATGTGTATATATATATGCACACATGTTTATATATGTATATACGCATATATGTGTACGTATATATATATTTTTTTTTCATATATTTTTTCTGATTTCTGCTCAACCTAGAACGCTTATACGTGGACTGGTATGGAACACAGAAAACCACATTCCCCATTTCAGGCCATCTTTTTCAACCAGCCATTATGTTGATGTACAGATTTTGGCCTACTGGCCCATAGAGACTGCGCCCTGGTTCTCAAAGGCTCTGATGAAGAGGTTATCCTCGAAACGCGTCAGCCAACTCTAAACACCCGCCTCAATATGGGCTCATGATACTTTTAACCCATTTTTATCTTTAAATTTCCATGTTTTTTATATTTTGTTACCTGTTTGTATTGATACGTAGTATTGGCATTATTTAATCGCTTTTATTTGCCTTTATTGGCTTTTTCATTTGAATAAATTTTATACTTTTTGATGTGAGCAACTGATCACGCGCCCTTCATCCATCACCCTCCATATAGGGTTTTTTGCTTTATCTCCACCCTCTTTGTCTTGGTAATCATTGCCATAGAGGAAGTGATGGCAAACTCATCATTTTCATTTTATTATTGTCATCAACACAAGAGGTGAGGTGAAATCTTCCAATGAGGACACCCTCTCTATTGACAATCATCTAAAAGGGTGGGGTTACCCTCGCATTTTTTTTTTTTTACTGCCTGCTGTGTTTCCAGGAAAAGAAGAGGAGGAAAATCTCCACACTGAGATACAGAATGAAAAAAAAAAACTGACTGGGATGATGACCCTTCTATGCTCAACTAAACAAAAAGTTTTTGGCTAGAGATTGTACTAACTGGCAGATACCACAGTGCATTAAATACTCTGTAATATATGAACGTTCTGAATATTTTTTACCAGTAAATACAACTATACAAAGAGATGGGACACATATACCACATCAGCAATGATGCTGACACAATAATGTGTATATAGAGCACTCATTATTCTTTTTTTGTCTTAGTTGAGAGGGTAGAGTAGTGTCTCATAAGGACACATCTTAATAACACAAAAGAGAAATAAGCTAGGTCTAATTTGGCAAAGCATTTTAGTGCTTATACCAAGTGACTGGCTATTTCAATTTTTTTAAAATCTTGCTCTTCCATATTTGTATATTAGCATTAGATCCTAAGATATGTAGAATTGGTCAATAAGGCTGCCCCATGTACAGTATATATACATTATGATTGTTAAATATAGAAAATAAACCAGGTTAAATACATTACCACTTGCCAGGCTTACACTGTGCCAGATTTTGAAATTGCTTACTGAGATGAGTTGTCAGAAAAATGACGTCAGAAAGTTGGAAGGTGATTTTTGAGGTTACAGAGAAGGAATGAAAGAAACAGTTAACCACAGTCTTTGTAAAATTCAGATTGTTCCCCTTTATTTTATTCAAAACAATAAACAAATTTGGCAAGGAAAGAAACAGTTAAAGTAGAATAAAGTTGGGATGTTGTCGGAGCTTTTTTCTGTGAGTAGAGGCACTCGCCAAGGATTTCCTATGTCATCGGGTCTTTTCACCCATAAAAATTGAACCCTTGGCTGCTGCTTTGAGGGCTTCCACTGAGGTACAGGGGATAAATGTGGGTAGTTGAATGAAAAAACAGCTCTGTATACGGATGACGTGGTTCTTTTTTTGCGTGACTCGGATACATCTTTGACGGTGGCATTAGACATTTTAAATTCCTTCGCCAGGACTGACAGTAAATTGGGGTAAATCCTAGATTCTCCCACTCAGGACACCATCTCCTAATTGTAGGGTTCCTGCCAAATGCCCCTTGCAACAGGTAGATAAGATCAAATATCTGGGGTTGTATATTTTGCTTGTGGGTCTGATTGCATTTGAAATGTGTGTGTTTCCTGACCCAAAGACCCAATCAGACCCACAAGAAATACCCCATAAAAAGCTTCATCACTTGCAATACCAGGCATGTTACCTACGTGCTGGAATGCAAGTGTGGGTTTCAATATGTGGGTCGTACCTCCCGGACTCTAGCTATACGCGTTGGAGAACATATTGCAAATATACGCAATGGCTGCCCGAAACATAGCCTTTCGAACCATTTTCTTTCAGTCCAAGGTTGGGACCCCTCATCCCTGTCTTTCTACACTATTGATCACGTGGACAGGCATTGGAGAGGTTCAAATATGTTAAAACACATTTCCCAGAATGCTTCCAGGTGGATTTTTGAGCTCCAGACTCTTACCCCGCAGAGTTTAAACATTGAGCTGGACCTCAATTGTTTTATTACTAACTATTGGACCCTAGTCTCTAATTTGGAGGTTTGCCCTTTTTTTCCCTGTATTTCTAGTCTTTGGAAGTAAATAATTTTTAATTTTTACATATTTTTTATATATTTTTTACATATTTTTTATCGCCAACATCCCTGACTAACATATTTTGGTTAGTTACCATCCATGGCCAGTAGGGGGCCACTTAGTGGGCTGTAATATAGGAATGGTTGTTTCACATCCTTGCCCTTTATTGGAATAATGTACACAGATCATCAGTCTAGATGTTCACCACTAGATGTCGCCACACTTATCCCATGGTTTAATATGTACTGTCTATATGGGAGTTTTTGCCATTACATTTAAACTTTTTAATTTTGAATTTTTAATCGCTTTAATGTATTTTATGATTGCACATTATTAAAATCCATTTTAATTATGCTAAAAGGGCATTTTTAGTCAGATTGTGAGCAGTCCCAAGTTAATAGCAGGGAAAGTAACGCTATTGGTCATGCCAAATCTTGTGATTCATGCTGAAGATATTTATGCCCTCAGTTAAAATTGTGGAATTTTAACTTCCTGAGGACGGCCAATCTTATAGGCCGAAATGCATAGAGGTTGAGTCACGTTATCGTGACACACTTCCGCCCACACATTCTACCCGGAAATCAAGCCTTCACTGAGCCAGCGGCTGTATGAACTAATCAGGCGGATTTCTTGGATTTACTTATACATGCTGTTCACTCCGGGTGCCAGGACATTAGGCACTCATACATGTGAGTTGAATATCTTTATATTTTTTTGAATAAAACAATCTTTATCAACGGTACTGTGCAATGAGGCTTTTTCTATTATATCTATTTATATGAGAAACATTCACCCCAGCCAATCATTGGACCAGACATCCACAGGGGTTGCCCCGCACGCATATTTGACCTAACTAGCAATAATTGGTCCACTCCCAGGGGTGAGTGCACATCCAACAGGGGGGGCACCCTATTTTAAGCACTTAAGAAGCACTGAATCATCCATCTATTATTCAAGTCAGCACTGGATACTGTTCCACTAGCACAAGCACTTTTTTTTTCACTGGGGACTGTTTTATTAATTTTATTAATTGTTACCAGTGTATCACCTATATCTATTACCTGTATGTAATTTTTTAGCATTTAGTGCGGTATACTTTTTATTATTTATTAATTGTTCACACCAATTTCACACTGCAGCTGCTTTAATTATGTGGTAAAGCAATTAGTTTTCTTTATCCATATTAACGCATACATGAGTTTTTTTCACTTACTTTCCTCCTTTGGCGCTTTGGTTCATTTTCATATTTTTTCACAGTTGTTTACAGCGGTTGGTGAGCTCCTTTTCACGCTGCAGAGCGGCTTGTTAGGCAGTGTTCCCCCAGATAGACGGGGATGACTGGGGCGATATTTGGGGTATTGCAAAGAGGGGACACTAAGAGAGAAGAAAAAATTGCTGCTCACCCCTGTAAGATAGAAGCAAAAAAGGAGGGATTTCCCCGGAGTGGGGTTTTTAGGCAGCACAGTAACGAATTGAGTCAATAATGTATGAAAAATTAGACAAATTTATTTGTACAAAAGTTAAAACAATGAGCTCCAGTGGGAAGTACTTTAAAATTGTAATTCAGCTAAACATACATTTGCAGACATATATTCATAACAAAACTTGATATCATGAACATTAAACCTGACGCGTTTCAACCCATACACTAAGGGTCTTCTTCAGAGGGTCAGTCTGCTGGAAAATGTATATAAGTAAGATTGGTATACATATAAGAATACCATTATAAATGATAAAACTAAAATTAACATACAATACACGGATATAGTATAATTACCCAACAATGTATTACCAGCAGGAAAAGAGAAAAGCCTCCCACATGGAGATCCCTTAAAAAGTTATCTTTTCCTCTTCCCCAGAGAAGAGTCCCAGGCACCTCTACCGCCACCAAGACCGGGGCAGCAAAACCAGTGATGTAACTTACGAGAGGTCACACTCTCACGCACCGCCAGCCAGGCCAAAAAAACCGGCCGAAAAGCAAACCACACCTGTGATGAAGTTAAAGAGACAAACGAAATAAACGCCCATTATGTATACAACAAGTTAATGAAATTAATAAGTGGACAAAACGGCCACTAGGGGACTGAAGTCTCCAATTATGTCATATGTATAAGTAAAAAAAGGGTCTTAAAGCTATATTTGTATATCAAATTCTAAAGACCAATTAATGGAAATAATTCATAAAAAATATATAAGAAGTATTACAAACCCACTCAGTTTATACCATGTGTCAAAATGATAGTGAGATAATGAGGGAGGGGAAAGGAGGGGAGGTGAGAGGGAGTGGGAGGATGATGAGCAGAGCATGAATTTTGTAAGAGTGAGAAGAAACATGCAGTGAATATGTGTTGGGTGAGGAAGTTGGTGACATGCGTGAAAGGATGTGTAAAGAAAGCCACAGGTGAGCAAAAAAGATTAAAGGTGCCAAAAAATAGATCCAAGTGTGAAAAGAAAAAGACAAACTGTGAGTCCAAACATTACCTTAGGAGGTATTAGGTAGCGCATGTGACTGCACCATATTGCCCCATATGAATAGATTGTTACTTGTCACTCAACCCGGAACTGGTCGCAAGCTATGTCAGACTCAGCGGATCAATATCCAATCCGAGTCGACCAGTCTAAAATAAAATAGATACAAGAAAAATAATAAAAATATCACTGTAGGTAGATAAATAAAAATCAATATAAAAGTAATTAGTTTTAACATGGACCATAATTATATTGGGCAAAAAATGGTGCAAAGACACATCGCTAAGAAATATACTTACAGTGTAAAGACTACATGTGCTTCTAGTCCACCAGACAGGGAAAGACTGAGAGTGTGTTGTTACTGCTACTCATATATATATCACTTACTGGGGGCGTGTATACCTTGTCCTGGTCCACCACAGGTGTGCACTATCACCCGATTAATCCATAACAGGCAGCATGGCCGCCATCCAAACGGCCGAGTGTGGCCTCCCCGGCGTTCGGGAAAAGCATGGCTCCAACATGACGTCACTCTCGTCTCAATTCCGTGACGTGCCCACGTCACGTCGCACGCACAGGGCCCCGCGCATGCGCAGTGACGGGAAGCGTCGGAGAGTGTTCCGGAACGCCGCCGGCAAGGAGGAAGGATCCCCAACACGGCGCTCGGTGCCAGCCCGGGCGTCTAATGGGGAAGAAGGGGGGAGGAGCCGCCTGGGGATTGCCGGGAAGTCACACCAAAGGTCACCCGCAACCCGGAAGCGGCAGCGAGCAAGGCGCCCGAACCCTGGTGGGGAAGGGGGAAACAACAGAAAAGGGGACACAGAGCAAGATAATAATTTATTATGAAACTTGGGCGTATTAATAAAACAAATATGTGAAGAGAAGGGGGACAACAGTGATGTCCAAACCACATAGATATTATCCCCCAAGACTTCACAATACCTTACACATACGTAGTAAACATTTACAATTCAAAAGTGGTGCCACTAATCGCTGGGCATCACATGCGTTGTATATATATGAGACATCAGTAAATATAGGAGACTCACATACATTGGTGAATCTGCACAATCAAATTCAAACTAAAAATAAATAATATAAAATAAAGTGAAAATACATTAAATGAGGGGGGGGGGAAACAGGGGCAGAGAACATGATCAGAAGATCTTATTACTTTTTATTCAATTTTTGACCAATATAGAGGAGGATATTGTTACTGGGTTTTTCCAGAGACAAAACCCTTTAGGAATGGGGCGAACAAGATAGCCTCATTTAATCCTGGGAACAAGGTAAAATTTAATTTAAATATCCACCTCTGTTCGTGTTGCAACAAGGTTTTGTTCCAATCACCGCCTCGTTCTGGTATGTGAATTCGATCGAGTGCGGTGAAGGACACTTTGGGCATTTTATAATTGTGCATTTCCACCACATGTCGCCCAAGTGGTAGATAGTGGTTGCCAATTTGCATGTGGTAGACATGTTTGGATATTCGACGATGGAATTCTTGTTTCGTCTTACCGACGTAATATGCTCTGCCTTCACATGACATGAGGTACACAACCCCTCGTATCTGACAGTTGGTAAAATGTGCAGGCTTGAAAATGGTCCCATTCGGAAAATTAAAGGTTTTTTCGCGTCTTATATATTGACAAAAAGAACAGTGTCCACAGGGGAAGGATCCCAAAATGGAACAGTGTTTTTGTCTTTTTTGTGCGTCTTTAAACTCGCTTTGAACCAATTTGTCCCTCAACGAAGTAGCCCGTCTGAAGGTAATCGAAGGATTAGCTGAGATAAACTTACTGACTTTCGGATCGTCCAAAAGTATGGGCCTATACTTTCGAATAATATTTCTGATCACATTATGTTGTTTGGAAAAGCGTAGAATGATCCTGGTAGGATCCATACCAGGGTCATTCACAGCCTTCTTTTGAGATAGCAAGTCATGTCGGGATTGTGCAGCTGCTCGATTGAAAGCCTTGCGTAAACAGGAGCGGCTATAGCCCCGTGCTAGCAGTCTGGTTTGTAAGTCCTGTGCTTCTTGCTTAAAGAGGACATCACATCAAAGCAGTTCATGCGCAAACGTAGGTACTGTCCATATGTTATAGATTTCTTTAAGGCTGTAGGGTGAAAGCTATCTGAATGGAGGATTGTGTTTCCTGCAGTGCGTTTACGAAACAAGGTACTGGAAATTTGGCCCTCAGGTGTGCGCCTCAACTGTACATCCAAAAAAGTCATTTGGTCACGATCATAAGTCATAGTGAACTTTAGGTTATGTTTGTTTTGATTGATATGATCAAAGATCCTTAGTAACATCTCCTCGGAGCCCTCCCAGACGAGGAGGACATCATCAATGTATCGTAACCACATACAAATGTGGCTCGTATACATGGCAAGGTCCTCATCATCCCGGAGGGCCCTCTCCCACTCCCCCAGGTACAGATTGGCGTAGGCCGGGGCACAGCACGTGCCCATAGCCACGCCCTGCACCTGGAGGTAGTGGGAGTTGTCAAAGACGAAGAAATTGTGATGCAGGATATATTCAAGTTCATCGATGATGAATTTGTTCAATGCTTCATCATATTTCTGACTTCTTTGGAGAAGTGCCCGTACAGCTTCGATCCCCTTGTTGTGGGGGATCGAGCTGTACAGGGCCTCGACATCAATGGCCACCAGAAATGAATTCACTGGGAGAGTTACTCCCTGAATCAGTTGGAGTAGGTGTATTGTGTCCTTCAAAAAGGAGGGCATACACAAGACAAATGGTTGTAAAAAAGAGTCAATGACCTTACTCAAATTTTCTGACATTCCTCCATTCCCGGAGACAATTGGTCGTCCGGGAGGTTTTATTTGGCTTTTCTGGATTTTAGGTAAGCTGTAGAACGTAGCCATACGTGGGTGTTTTATTTGGATAAATTCATACTGATCTTTGGTGATCACTCCTTTTTCAAAAGCGGACTGAATTAAATCATAAAATTTAGTATATGACATTTGTATAGATTTGGTAGAAATGGTTTTATACCACTCGCCATTATCTAGAATGTCTTGGCACATGCGTACGTAATCCTGATTATCCATCAGGACCACGTTGCCTCCCTTATCCGATGATTTTATTGTAATTTCAACGTTGTTACATAAAGAATCGATAAACAATGGAAAAACACATATGCGAGAGCACCCAGGCTGCACAACCCAAATGTATACAGAGAAGACAAGACAAGGATTCCCCAAGGGGTTTTTTTAGGCAGCAATACATTGAATGTTATTATAATAATAAAGTAGGTCAAGTTCATAAAGTATATAAAATGTGTAACAAGTTTATTTAAAAGTACAAAATACAGACTCTGGTTGACATGTACCAAAAATCGACATATACCAAAAATCGACATATAACATCATCCATGGTTAAAAAACGTGTCATCAATAATATCCATATGAATACCCCGATGCATTTCGACCCATTGGTCTTCTTCAGGGGGGTTTTATATTCTAGGGAAATATGTCACAGTTAGAGTTTAAACTTATAACCTTAGTCAATATGTAAAACATTTACACAGCATTTGGCATTGATAAATAATTGTATTACATTGTATCTATAGAGGTATATTTACCATTGAGTGGATGATATGGTGAAGATGCACCAACCAAACCAGATTGTTTAAAAGCATGAAGGCCTAGAGATCCCAGAGACCGCAAATATCCCTCCGTGCCTCACAGGCGCATCCGCAATCCATTGGACTTGCAAGGGGTCACACATTTGGACGGGGGAAATGACGGGGGCAGGGCACCTGCCATTGTATATAAAGACTTGGTTAGGAACCTTAGTAGTGTTGTTCTAAAAGTATCTAGTGCCGTAGGGCAATAGCTAATTAGCCCTCGCTGAAGTGATTACTTGTATATATGTATATTACTGTTAATCAAACCTATTACTTGGAGGTATCTATTTAATTGATAGTATAATAATTAAGGGATACAAGTGAAAAAAGGTGTGCATGAATGAAGCATGAGGTGATAAAAGTATGTTGAGAATATTGAATCCAATTAGAGCATGGATGGAGAAAGTGAATGTGCTAGTGGTGCCATGGTGATGATGATGGATGTGAGGTGATCGTGTGGGAATGCACTGTGAAAGAATCGATAGCCTCCGATTCCTCAGCGGTTAAATTTTGGGGACATATTTTCTTGCGTGGGAGTTTGGAAATATCTCTAAATCTCTATGCTTGGATTCAAGCCAAGCGAAGGGAATTTGCCAGAAGGTTTTTTGAAACTTGTTGCAGGATTCTGTATGGGTTCGTTGGCATTTTCGAGTAAAGTTTCCAAATCAATTTGATCTATAAGATCTAGGGTGTTATTTTCTTGAAACAGGAGCGTCAGGTCACGTAGGGCTTTAAATTCCTTCATACTAAAGCTGGCCCACTCGGTCGTATCAAAGTTAGTATCGGTCTTTGCATGAAGGCTCTTCAGTAATAGCCGACGTGCAAATAGCTGTAAATCAGGGACAACTTTGAATAGATCAAAGTTCTCCTGTGGGCAAAAGGTCAGTCCACGTGATAGTACGTCAATTTCAACTGGGGATAGAGAATAGGACGACAAATTAATCACACTGAGAGATTCTGTTGAATCCGCGTGACATAAGCGTCCAGGTTCCCTGCTCCCCTGTTTGTTTGGGATGGGGAGGATACCCGTACCTGGTTTAAAGGACTCTGTGATCCAGATTTTAAACATCCTATCGATGAACTTGTATGTATTTTGTTTGTTGGAATGTTGGGTGAAGGATCTATTTAGTTCGTGACCATATTGGATGTATCAGATTTGGGCCCGAAGGGCCTTACCTCACCAATATGGGCACTAGGACTACTCTCTAAGGTGGTCTCCATAGTACGCTTTTTCCTGTCTTGTTCTGGGGAGCCCTTGTTGTTGCGGCTCCTCTTTAATTTACCGCGTCCCTTGAGTGTTTTTGGATTTTGGCTAGAATCAAATTCCTTTTTGGACTTCGATATACTATTCATATGATTAGATTGTTGTTGCGACATATACTGCTTATTTTTTTGATGTTTTTTGGGGGGATTAGTGTTCCATTTATATGCTCGTCCTTCCGAGAAGGCAGTGTGATCCCTCCAGAACTTTGACTCTTTCTTCTGCAAGACGCCCCTATTGTAGGTCGACAGGTCATTCTGAAGATTGGGATAGGGTATGCAGTTACCACTCTTGTCCAGCGGGGGAGCCCGGGCAGGATCCCTCTATCCAACTCACCATAATTGATCTTAGGTTTGAAACAACCATTGGGAATGATATGCATATTTATCAATTAGGTGTGATTTATGTGTAATGTCCAAAAGATTTTCAATGATTTTGTTTTATGAGTGTTTTAAATGAGATATCCCATGCATAATTAGCGGAACGGGGACGCGAGGTGTGCGCATGCGCAATGCGCGGCCGAATGAGCGTCAATTAGAAGCAAATATAAGGGGTGAATGACAGCCTGCACAGCCAATCCCATGATTAAGTCTACCTATGACGAAACATGTCGGGGGCGTGGCTGTGAGACGTGACACACAGCGCAGTTGAACTACACAGGAATCAGGAAGTTTTAGTGGAAGGAGGAGCGGAGGAGAGCTGAAGGGAGGGTGAGATTGCAGTGATACTGCAGCCCAGAGAAAGCACACCTCGGGTCCGCCGTGACCACCAGTTGTTTATTATTTGAGTTACACCTGTTTGAAGATTGCTTGAAGATTGATGTGATCCACAAATGATTTCTGCTGTTTTATCTTTTGTACAATGTGAGTGCATCAGTTGAAGGTTGCAGTGGTTGTAATAAATAGTTTTGCTGGTTTACACTATTGGAGCATTTTATTTTCTTACATGTGGATCCATATAACAACTATCCTCCTGGACACGTATCTTGCCATTTTTTACACCTGAGTGTGGTAAAACTTGCGTTTTTTGCCTTGCATGAAAGTGCTGGCATTGTAACTCGGTGAGTGCATTTCTGGAGGGTGTGATTCACTGAGCACAGGGGTGAGGTCGAAGACACACGGAGACACCTAAATGTATGCAGCTGATTTACACTGGATGTGATCACAAGCAGTTCCTCTTGGATGGATCTGATTCATATGGACTGTCATTTAATGTTTTGAGATGTCACAGCATGGAATGCAGTGATTTCACAGAGTGTTTCACGTGAATGTCACAATTATTCATTTAATGTGTGTTATTTGTTACGTGCAGCACAAAACACAGTAGGAGGGTTCCACCACTATTGTGCTATACACAGTTTTTTGGTTACACTTGTTACGTGCAGCACTAAACACAGTAGGAGGGTTCCACCACTATTGTGCTATACACAGTTTTTTGGTTACACTTGTTAACGTGCGGCACAAAACACAGTAGGAGGGTTCCACCACTATTGTGCTATACACAGTTTTTTGGTTACACTTGTTACGTGCAGCACTAAACACAGTAGGAGGGTTCCACCACTATTGTGCTATATACAGTTTTTTGGTTACACTTGTTACGTGCAGCACAAAACACAGTAGGAGGGTTCCACCACTATTGTGCTATACACAGTTTTTTGGTTACACTTGTTACGTGCAGCACTAAACACAGTAGGAGGGTTCCACCACTATTGTGCTATATACAGTTTTTTGGTTACACTTGTTACGTGCAGCACAAAACACAGTAGGAGGGTTCCACCACTATTGTGCTATACACAGTTTTTTGGTTACACTTGGTACGTGCAGCACTAAACACAGTAGGAGGGTTCCACCACTATTGTGCTATATACAGTTTTTTGGTTACACTTGTTACGTGCAGCACAAAACACAGTAGGAGGGTTCCACCACTATTGTGCTATACACAGTTTTTTGGTTACACTTATTTATATTTGAAGCGCCCCATATTTATTCCATGTACCTCTAGGGGAGTATTGGGCTAGCAGTGGCATGGTGGAGTAAATATTTTGCCTGTATATATATGTATATTACTGTTAATCAAACCTATTACTTGGAGGTATCTATTTAATTGATAGTATAATAATTAAGGGATACAAGTGAAAAAAGGTGTGCATGAATGAAGCATGAGGTGATAAAAGTATGTTGAGAATATTGAATCCAATTAGAGCATGGATGGAGAAAGTGAATGTGCTAGTGGTGCCATGGTGATGATGATGGATGTGAGGTGATCGTGTGGGAATGCACTGTGAAAGAATCGATAGCCTCCGATTCCTCAGCGGTTAAATTTTGGGGACATATTTTCTTGCGTGGGAGTTTGGAAATATCTCTAAATCTCTATGCTTGGATTCAAGCCAAGCGAAGGGAATTTGCCAGAAGGTTTTTTGAAACTTGTTGCAGGATTCTGTATGGGTTCGTTGGCATTTTCGAGTAAAGTTTCCAAATCAATTTGATCTATAAGATCTAGGGTGTTATTTTCTTGAAACAGGAGCGTCAGGTCACGTAGGGCTTTAACCACTTCAGCCCCGGAAGGTTTTACCCCCTTCCTGACCAGAGCACTTTTTACAATTCGGCACTGCGTCGCTTTAACTGCTAATTGCGCGGTCATGCAATGCTGTACCCAAACGAAATTTGCGTCCTTTTCTTCCCACAAATAGAGCTTTCTTTTGATGGTATTTGATCACCTCTGCCGTTTTTATTTTTTGCGCTATACACGGAAAAAGACCGAAAATTTTGAAAAAAAATGATATTTTCTACTTTTTGTTCTAAAAAAAATCCAATAAACTCAATTTTAGTCATACATTTAGGCCAAAATGTATTCGGCCACATGTCTTTGGTAAAAAAAATGTCAATAAGTGTATATTTATTGGTTTGCGCAAAAGTTATAGCGTCTACAAACTAGGGTACATTTTCTGGAATTTACACAGCCTTTAATTTATGACTGCCTATGTCGTTTCTTGAGGTGCTAAAATGGCAGGGCAGTACAAAACCCCCACAAATGACCCCATTTTGGAAAGTAGACACCCCAAGGAATTTGCTGAGAGGCATGTTGAGCCCATTGAATATTCATTTTTTTTGTCCCAAGTGATTGAATAATGACAAAAAAAAAAAAAAAATTACAAAAAGTTGTCACTAAATGATATATTGCTCACACAGGCCATGGGCATATGTGGAATTGCACCCCAAAATACATTTAGCTGCTTCTCCTGAGTACGGGGATACCACATGTGTGGGACTTTTTGGGAGCCTAGCCGCGTACGGGGCCCCGAAAACCAAGCAACGCCTTCAGGATTTCTAAGGGCGTACATTTTTGATTTTACTCCTCACTACCTATCACAGTTTTGAAGGCCATAAAATGCCCAGATGACATAAAACCCCCCCAAATGACCCCATTTTGGAAAGTAGACACCCCAAGCTATTTGCTTTGAGGCATGTTGAGTCCATGGAATGTTTTATATTCTGACACAAGTTGCAGGAAAGTGACAAATTTTTTTTTTTTTTTTTTGCACAAAGTTGTCACTAAATGATATATTGCTCACACAGGCCATGGGCATATGTGGAATTGCACCCCAAAATACATTTAGCTGCTTCTCCTGAGTACGGGGATACCACATGTGTGGGACTTTTTAGGAGCCTAGCCGCGTACGGGACCCCGAAAACCAAGCACCGCCTTCAGGATTTCTAAGGGCGTACATTTTTGATTTTACTCCTCACTGCCTATCACAGTTTCGGAGGCCATGGAATGCCCAGGTGGCACAAACCCCCCCCAAATGACCCCATTTTGGAAAGTAGACACCCCAAGCTATTTGCTGAGAGGCATGGTGAGTATTTTGCAGCTCTCATTTGTTTTTGAAAATAAAGAAAGACGAGAAAAAAAATTTTTTTTTTTCTTTTTTCAATTTTCAAAACTTTGTGACAAAAAGTGAGGTCTGCAAAATACTCACTATACCTCTCATCAAATAGCTTGGGGTGTCTACTTTCCAAAATGGGGTCATTTGGGGGGGTTTTGTGCCACCTGGGCATTCCATGGCCTCCGAAACTGTGATAGGCAGTGAAGAGTGAAATCAAAAATTTACGGCCTTAGAAAGCCTGAAGGTGGTGCTTGGTTTTCGGGGTCCCGTACGCGGCTAGGCTCCCAAAAAGTCCCACACATGTGGTATCCCCGTACTCAGGAGAAGCAACAGAATGTATTTTGGGGTGTAATTTCACATATTCCCATGGCATGTTTGAGCAATATATCATTTAGTGACAACTTTGCGCAAAAAAAAATAAAAAAAATAAAAGATTGTCTCTTTCCCGCAACTTGTGTCACAATATAAATTATTCCATGGACTCAACATGACTCTCAGCAAATAGCTTGGGGTGTCTACTTTCCAAAATGGGGTCATTTGGGGGGGTTTTGAACTGTCCTGGCATTTTATGCACAACATCTAGAAGCTTATGTCACACATCACCCACTCTTCTAAGCACTTGAAGACATAGCCCTTTCTGACACTTATTGTTTACATAAAAAAATAATTTTTTTTTGCAAGAAAATTACTTTGAACCCCCAAACATTATATATTTTTTTTAAAGCAAATGCCCTACAGATTAAAATGGTGGGTGTTTCATTTTTTTTTTTCACACAGTATTTGCGCAGCGATTTTTCAAACGCATTTTTTGGGGAAAAAACACACTTTTTTACATTTTAATGCACTAAAACACACTATATTGCCCAAATGTTTGATGAAATAAAAAAGATGATCTTAGGCCGAGTACATGGATACCAAACATGACATGCTTTAAAATTGCGCACAAACGTGCAGTGGCGACAAACTAAATACATTTTTAAAAGCCTTTAAAAGCCTTTACAGGTTACCACTTTAGTTTTACAGAGGAGGTCTACTGCTAAACTTACTGCCCTCGATCTGACCTTCGCGGCGATACCTCACATGCATGGTGCAATTGCTGTTTACATTTGACGCCAGACCAACGCTTGCGTTCACCTTAGCGCGAGAGCAGGGGGGACAGGGGTGCTTTTTTTTTTTTTTTCTCTTTATTATTATTATTTTTTTATCTTATTTTTAAACTGTTCCTTTCATTTTTTTTTTTTTTAAATCATTTTTATTGTTATCTCAGGGAATGTAAATATCCCCTATGATAGCAATAGGTAGTGACAGGTACTCTTTTTTGCAAAAATTGGGGTCTATTAGACCCTAGATTTCTCCTCTGCCCTCAAAGCATCTGATCACACCAAGATCGGTGTGATAAAATGCTTTCCCAATTTCCCAATGGCGCTGTTTACATCCGGCGAAATCTACGTCATAAAATGCTCGTAGCTTCCGGTTTCTTAGGTCATAGAGATGTTTGGAGCCACTCTGGTCTCTGATCAGCTCTATGGTCAGCTGGCTGAATCACCGGCTGCATTTTCAGGTTCCCTGTTGAGACAGGAGAGCCAGAGAAAAACACGGAAGATGTTGGGGGGGGGGCATTCCCTCCCACTGCTTGTAAAAGCAGTCTAGAGGCTAATTAGCCACTAGGATTGCTTTTACATGAAAGCCGACCGCTGGCTGAAAAGAATGATACCAAGATGATACCTAAACCTGCAGGCATCATTCTGGTATAACCACTCAAAGTCGTGAATGGCATACCTGAAGACAAAAAAATGGTTAACAATAAAGCACAGTAAACGGTAAAGTATAAATAATTACATACCTGAAAAGCAAACGTGATAAAACATAATAACAATAAAACATTGCAGAATAGAATACAGTAAAAAAGAGCAGAACAATAGAGAGAGAATAGAGAGAGAGAGAACAATAAAACGACAACTATTTTTATTTTATATTTTTGTTTGTGTTTTTTTTTTTTTTTTACACTTTTTTTTGTAACTAACTTTTATAACTGTAACCGGTTCCAGGTTCGGGTCTCTCAAAATGCGATGGCATCTCGGGAGACCCTGTGAAAGTGTGCCTAGTCTGTGCAATGCTGTACCCTACGCTAATACTCAACTAGTGCATGGTAGCGTTCAAAACATTCACCAATGCAAAGACCAGGATTATCAGGACAGGAGGGACAATAATAGCGGGTGTCACGCCTATATCCGCGCTTTTTTGCAGACACGACATCTTTTTTGGGGGGGTTCGTTGGGTAGGGGTACTCGGGAGGACATAAAAATGCCTCTCATGCAGCCGACTGCATTTGGTTGGGGATGTGAATGGGGGAAGTACGTGCGCTGCAGAAGCGGTGGGTTCCCAATTAGGATTGGCGAATGCAGCAGGAAGGGCATTATGGGCACGACGGGCCTGTGTTTGTCTTTTTGGTGGCAGCGGGACACTACTTGTGCTTGCCACCTCACCAGCTTGAACTGCACTTATGGGACTCGCCACGTCACCACGTGTTACTGCAGTGCTGGTTTGACTACGACCGGGGTGTACTAGGCCGCTGGCGCTTGCCAGTTCACCAAAACGCTACAAAAAAAACTGTTAGCGATCACAGGGATCCGGCCTGACTCTGCGAACGCTGCAGTTATGCGTTTAGTGTTTTGTAAGTGACAGTGATCGATCGATACCGCACTTGGGTGGGCCGGGCCGGGCGGAGGGGCAAAACGCAGGTGCTAGCAGGTATCTGGGCTGATCCCGCTAACACTGCGTTTTTGGGAACCCTAAACTGCTGGTGATGCTAGTATAGATCTGATCGGATCAGATATTGATCCGATCAGATACTATACCACTAAGGGAGGCGTATGCTGCGTGCGTGGGTGTTAGCGGTACTGGCGCTAATCTGACGCTGCCTGGGGCTGGTGCTTGCCAGTTCACCAAAACGCTACCAAAAAAACTGTTAGCGATCGCAAGGATCAGGCCTGACTCTGCGAACGCTGCAGTTATGCGTTTAGTGTTTTGTAAGTGACAGTGATCGATCGATACTGCACTTGGGTGGGCTGGGCTGGGCTGGGCGGAGGGGCAAAACGCAGGTGCTAGCAGGTATCTGGGCTGATCCCGCTAACACTGCGTTTTTGGGAACCCTAAACTGCTGGGGACGCTAGTATAGATTTGATCGGATCAGATATTGATCCGATCAGATACTATACCACTAAGGGAGGTATACGGTGCGTGCGTGGGTGTTAGCGGTACTGGCGCTAACCTGACGCTGCCTGGGGCTGGTGCTTGCCAGTTCACCAAAACGCTACCAAAAAAACTGTTAGCGATCGCAGGGATCAGGCCTGACTCTGCGAACGCTGCAGTTATGTGTTTAGTGTTTTGTAAGTGACAGTGATCGATCGATACTGCACTTGGGTGGGCTGGGCTGGGCTGGGCGGAGGGGCAAAACGCAGGTGCTAGCGGGTATCTGGGCTGATCCCGCTAACACTGCGTTTTCGGGAACCCTAAACTGCTGGGGACGCTAGTATAGATTTGATCGGATCAGATATTGATGCGATCAGATACTATACCACTAAGGGAGGCGCATGCTGCGTGCGTGGGTGTTCGCGGTACTGGCGCTAATCTGACGCTGCCTGGGGCGACGCATATCACCGCCGGGCGATCGGGGGGCTAAATCGGTAATAAACGGCGGGTGCCCTGACACTATAAAAAATAAACGAACTAACCAGCGTCACCCGTAACGGTTATACGGTGATCAGTGGTGAAAGGGTTAACTAGGGGGCAATCAAGGGGTTAAAACATTTATTAGGTAGTATATGGGGGTCCCTGTCGCTATAAAACACTGACGGCGAACCTAAATATTTACGTTCCTAACTAGCGTCACCAGCGACACTAATACAGCGATCAGAAAAATGATCGCTTAGCGACACTGGTGACAGGGGGTGATCAAGGGGTTAAAACTTTATTAGGGGGGGTTAGGGGGGTATCCTAGACCTAAAGGGGGGTAATACTCACTGCCCTAACACTAACTGTCACAAACTGACACTATGCAGTAATCAGAAAAAAAAAAAAAAAAAATACTGCTAATGTCAGTTTGTGACAGGGGGGGGGGGTGATTGGGGGGGGATCGGGGGGCGATCGGGGGGGGATCGGGGGTGTAAAGTATGCCTGGCATGTTCTACTGTGTGTGTGTGTGTGTTGTGCACTCACTTGTCTTCTCTCCTCGGCGCTGGAACGGAAACTGCCAGACCGAGGAGAGATGACATCACATCCTCTGCCTGTGTGAAACGACACACAGGCAGAGGAGGATTCCCATTGGCTGGGAGCGATCGCGAGGGGGGGGCCACGATCGGATGGTCTCCCCCTCGCCTCCCGACGCTCCCAGTCAGATGCCGACCGCCGATGGCACCGGGGGGGGGTCCGATCTGACCCCCCGCCCGCGGGAGGCAGATCACGTACGGGTACGTGATTTTGCCTGCCCGTGCCATTCTGCCGCAGTATATATGCGGTAGGCGGTCGGCAAGTGGTTAAATTCCTTCATACTAAAGCTGGCCCACTCGGTCGTATCAAAGTTAGTATCGGTCTTTGCATGAAGGCTCTTCAGTAATAGCCGACGTGCAAATAGCTGTAAATCAGGGACAACTTTGAATAGATCAAAGTTCTCCTGTGGGCAAAAGGTCAGTCCACGTGATAGTACGTCAATTTCAACTGGGGATAGAGAATAGGACGACAAATTAATCACACTGAGGGATTCTGTTGAATCCGCGTGACATAAGCGTCCAGGTTCCCTGCTCCCCTGTTTGTTTGGGATGGGGAGGATACCCGTACCTGGTTTAAAGGACTCTGTGATCCAGATTTTAAACATCCTATCGATGAACTTGTATGTATTTTGTTTGTTGGAATGTTGGGTGAAGGATCTATTTAGTTCGTGACCATATTGGATGTATCAGATTTGGGCCCGAAGGGCCTTACCTCACCAATATGGGCACTAGGACTACTCTCTAAGGTGGTCTCCATAGTACGCTTTTTTCTGTCTTGTTCTGGGGAGCCCTTGTTGTTGCGGCTGCTCTTGAATTTACCGCGTCCCTTGAGTGTTTTTGGATTTTGGCTAGAATCAAATTCCTTTTTGGACTTCGATATACTATTCATATGATTAGATTGTTGTTGCGACATATACTGCTTATTTTTTTGATGTTTTTTGGGGGGATTAGTGTTCCATTTATATGCTCGTCCTTCCGAGAAGGCAGTGTGATCCCTCCAGAACTTTGACTCTTTCTTCTGCAAGACGCCCCTATTGTAGGTCGACAGGTCATTCTGAAGATTTGCCTGTAGTTCCGAATAGAGGGCGTGCTGCATAAAAGGTCTATGTTGTCAATTTCTGTATCCAACAATATCATTTGTTTGTTGTATTCTCTGGTAAGAATAGCCATCATTTCCTGGGAGCATGCATTCAAATTAGCCTCCCATTCACGTTTACATTCAATGCTGATTTGGTCCAAATTAGGGATTATTATTATTATTATTAGGGATTGAATCCGTAATCCCAAAGGGTTAATCTTCTCCTTACTATACCTATTCAAAGTTTTAGTATGCCAAAAAAGTGCAGATCTTTTTCTCAAGTGTTCTATTTAGTTTATGAAAGAGGGATGAGATCTGAGTTTTAGCTCGATCCCCCTGTTCAAAATCTGCTCAAAATCTGTCTCATAGCCTGACATCAAACTCACCACTCAACTCCCTAAAAGTTACTCATATTGACATCAGTTCTTATTTCTCTTATGCAGATACCAACAATAAATGAACAATTGATCCTATGTACTGAAGCTCATGTTTCCGCTCTCGTGTGTCAAAAGGGGAAGGGGTGTTTAACCACCCAGATATATATTGCAAAGAGGGGACACTAAGAGAGAAGAAAAAATTGCTGCTCACCCCATGTTGGAGCCGTTCGGCTTTTCCCGAACGCCGGGGAGGCCACACTCGGCCGTTTGGATGGCGGCCATGCCGCCTGTTATGGATTAATCGGCTGATAGTGCACACCTGTGGTGGACCAGGACAAGGTATACACGCCCCCAGTAAGTGATATATATATGAGTAGCAGTAGCAACACACTCTCAGTCTTTCCCTGTCTTGTGGACTAGAAGCACATGTAGTCTTTACACTGTAAGTATATTTCTTAGCGATGTGTCTTTGCACTATTTTTTACCCAATATAATTATGGTCCATGTTGAAACTAATTACTTTTATATTGATTTTTATTTATCTACCTACAGTGATATTTTTATTATTTTTCTTGTATCTATTTTATTTTAGACTGGTCGACTCGGATTGGATATTGATCCGCTGAGTCTGACATAGCTTGCGACCAATTCCGGGTTGGGTGACAAGTAACAATCTATTCATATGGGGCAATATGGTGCAGTAACATGCGCTACCTAATACCTCCTAAGGTAATGTTTGGACTCACAGTTTGTCTTTTTCTTTTCACACTTGGATCTATTTTTTGGCACCTTTAATCTTTTTTCTTCACCTGTGGCTTTCTTTACACATCCTTTCACGCATGTCACCAACTTCCTCACCCAACACATATTCACTGCATGTTTCTTCTCACTCTTACAAAATTCATGCTCTGCTCATCATCCTCCCACTCCCTCTCACCTCCCCTCCTTTCCCCTCCCTCATTATCTCACTATCATTTTGACACATGGTATAAACTGAGTGGGTTTGTAATACTTCTTATATGTTTATGAATTATTTCCATTAATTGGTCTTTATAATTTGATATACAAATATAGCTTTGAGACCCTTTTTTTACTTATACACATGACATAATTGGAGACTTCAATCCCCTAGTGGCCGTTTTGTCCACTTATTAATTTCATTAACTTGTTGTATACATAATGGGCGTTTATTTAGTTTGTCTCTTTAACTTCATCACAGGTGTGGTTTGCTTTTCGGCCGTTTTTTTGGCCTGGCAGGCGGTGCGTGAGAGTGTGACCTCTCGTAAGTTACATCACTGGTTTTGCTGCCCCGGTCTTGGCTGCGGCGGCGGTAGAGGTGCCTGGGACTCTTCTCTGGGGAAGAGGAAAAGATAACTTTTTAAGGGATCTCCATGTGGGAGGCTTTTCTCTTTTCCTGCTGGACATACATTGTTGGGTAATTATACTATATCCGTGTATTGTATGTTAATTTTAATTTTATCATATATAATGGGATTCTTATATGTATACCAATCTTACTTATATATATTTTCCAGCAGACTGACCCTCTGAAGAAGACCCTTAGTGTATGGGTTGAAACGCGTCAGATTTAATGTACATGATATCAAGTTTTGTTATGAATATATGTCTGCAAATGTATGTTTAGCTGAATTACAATTTTAAAGTACTTCCCACTGGAGCTCATGGTTTTAACTTTCATGTCATGTCACTTTTGTACAAATAAATTTGTCAAATTTTTCATACATTATTGACTCAATTCGTTACTGTGCTGCCTAAAAACCCCACCCCGGGGAAATCCCTCCTTTTTTGATATTTGGGATATTAACTTTACCAGTAGGGATGACCTTTATGTTCGGGTCGAACATGAGTTCAACTCAAACATTGGCTGTTCGATCGTTCGTTGAAATATGTACATTATGGGGAGGTCGTGCCAAATTCGAGTGGCGCGTCATGCCCCATAATGCACTGCGACATCGCAGTGCATTGCTGTCTGATGATTGGCCAAGAACAGAGAGAGAGGGTGCCAATTCGACTATATCATGGTTGTTGCCAACATCCCAAGAGTCAAATGTAAAAAAGAATTACCCCCGGAAGGTTAAAGGGACTTTAACGGCAACGTTATTTAAAATTTAAAATTGATTTTATTGAGTAGAAAAAACAAAAAAACAAACAACATATGACAAACAAGAAAAATAGGACAATGTCATATAATATATAGAAAACTATACAGCAGTGTACTATGTGTACAAAGTTTTGAAAAGCTGTACTCAATGGTCTTGCCACAACATCTTACGCGTTTCGGGACTTAATTGTGATGTCCCTTCATCAGAGACGAAAAATGTGGATCATAGACCTATTATACAATAAAATAATAATATCAGTATAAAGGGTAAACATGTATAAATGATATTTACAGGTATCACGTATATGTCATTAGGTACATTGTGACTATGAATAGAAAAAGCATAACCTACCCATGCAAAACAGTGACAGAACATCCATGCAAGAAATCGCTACAGTGACGGTGCCATAAGCCCCAGATCTAACAAGGGGAACAAGGACCTGAAAAAACTTTGGCTGGCCCAAATCTATCCACACTGATCCAAACCACAATCATAGGGGGGCATCCCGCAACTCCGCCAAGGTGAACTGCACCAAGTAGCAGGTACTGAAACGCACCGTGTCACCTGCGAAATAGAGGCATGTATAGTATAACAAAAACTTGCAAGAGGCTCATAAGCGGGTCCAAAAGAGAGTTTCACAGGAGTCAAGAAGCAAGATGCAAAAATAAGAGTAAGTAAAAGGGGCTATGTTCATACCAGGAGGTTTTTGGGTCAGGCCAAAACAGTCTGCAACACCATCCAAAAGAGGGGAAAGTATGCTGCCAAGTGTGTACAAGTCCCAATTGAGACAGGGCGTTTAGCCCATATGTCAGCTAGGTCTGTGAACAAAGCAGAGAGGGGATAAGGTAATGATGGCGCTTCTGATAATATCAAACTCCAAAAATAAAAAATAAAAAAAACAAAACAGACAGAGTGGCTAGATCATAGCCATCAGGGGCTGGTACTTACAGCAAGAAATAGTTTGGAGTCTTGGTGAAGCAGGGGTAGATCGCCAGGACGTCCGGGCCGGTCAACGCCAATTGCGGTAGTGATGAGCCCATTCAGGTGCATCGTTGGAGTATAAGTAAGCAAAAGGGGGGCGTGGTTTAGCGTGACGTGCGTCTGATCAGCGCAGCGTCATCGCACCTGTCATGCAATGAAAGTGTATGGGAGGGGGGAGTGGTCGCGTCATGAAGCCACGCCCACTACACGTTCCCATGAGCTATGGCTTGGGGGTTGCCTGGCAATCTACTGAGCAGTTGAGGGGGCGTGTTGTGGTGTGATGTGCGTCAAACAGCGCAACATCAACACCTCACACAGTGAAGATGTGTGAAGGGGAAGCGGTCATGACAGCAACGCCTGCTGCACGTTCCTGTACTAAAGACGGGAACTTGCGTGCAGCTGACAGATGGTCCCGCCCAGCAGGCGGAATCATAACAAAGCTTGGACAGAGCAGCAATGATTGCCTAGCAACATATCAAGCCAGCATGGTCTCATAGGGATATGAAGAAAAGAGCAGTGCATATGAAGCAATGCTCCGGTGAGATTGGGTGTTACATGGCCTGTACCGCCCAACCTGGGATTAACAATTAGGGCAGGAGAACCTGTCTAATTGTCTGTGTGGGTAACATAGCCACATTAAATGAGCCCGTTGAAGCCTAAAGCCTAAAAAAACTCCCGTGATTAGTATAACACAGGAGTATGTTTCTTTATATATACCCGACGGTGCCGCAGGGGTCCCCCCAGAGGGCACGGTCCCATCCAATTAGAAGGGAGGGACCGTGGTGGGAAGAGGATCCCGAGCCACCACTGCACGGCCCACCCCACAGGGTAATCTGAGAGGGGGGTCGTGCAGAGGCAGCCCACCGACGCAGAAAAAGGCCGACAGGCGGGTCATCCGCCACAAAGGGCGGGTGGATTATCCCGCCAGAAGGCCGTAAGGAAGGGCCCCCCATAGGCCCACCAAGGGGAGGCCCGGGGGACCCCACCTGCGCCGGGTGGGACAGAGGAGGGTCAGCCAGGCCCGAGACAACCACGCATGCATCGATTCAACATGAGATGCTCCACCACTATCAATAAACAGAGGTCATTGACAAAACATCATATTTATGATCTGTGCATCATAGACATAGGATCTGGCAGTTGAATTTTGTTAAAGACCGAGGGGGATCATAAGAGGCGGTCATAGGCTGATATGTATTTCTGGTTGAGGCATGGATGGATGATGCCTATACAGGGGGTTTTTGAGCAGAAACTACAAGTCCCTCTCGCTGAGACCAGATGTAAAGCCCTCCAAGAACGGTCTGTAGCTAAACTGCTCATTAAGGCCCGGGGGTGAGGTGGCGGCAAGGTCCATAATCCAGCGAGCTTCTCGCTGAAGCAGGACCTTATTCCAATCACCTCCCCTGGGATTGGGGTGAATCCTGTCTAGAAAGAGGAATTGGATTTTTGGAAAAATCCCATAATGTTCGTTGAGGACATGTCTCCCCAAGGGGAGATCGGGGTCTGCTGTCTTCATTGATGTGATGTGTCTGGACGCCCTTATGGAAAATCTCAATTTGGTCTTGCCAACGTAGAATCGTTGGCATTGGCATGTGAGAAGGTACACTACCCCCTCAGTTTTGCAGTTACAGTAATGGTGGGGAGTGTACTTTCGGCCATTGGGGAGAGTGTAATTGGGGTTTGTGTTGATGTATCTACATATCGAACATCCCCCACAAGTAAAAGTCCCCAGTCTTTTACAGGGGTCATTGCGGAAATCCCCAACGAATTCACTATGGACTAGTTGGTCCTTCAGGGAGCTCGCACGTCAATACGTAATAGAGGGTCTGGCCGAGATATGCGGACGTAATTGTGGGTCAGTGTACAGGATGTGCCAAAATCTATCAAAGATGGATCTAATAGTTTTGTGTTGATCACTAAATTTCATGATCATTCTCACCGGAGCTTGGTTGTCTGACTTTCTTTGATGGCTAAACAATATTTTACATCTATCTTGTGCGTTTGCTCTTTTAAAAGCCTTTTTCAAGATGGAGTGTGAGTATCCTCTAAGTAGAAGTCTCTCTTTTAAAGCCGATGCTTCACTAAGGAAGGATTTTTGATCCGAGCAGTTCCTCTTAAGCCTGAGATATTGGCTGTAGGGGATTGATCGGAGAAGAGGCTGGGGATGGGCGCTGGAGGCGTGTAAGATAGTATTTCCGGCTGTTGGTTTGCGGAAAAGGCCGCTGGACAGACTACCATCGGCATTCTTGGTGATGACTGTATCTAAAAAAGTGATATTGTTTTCACTGTAAGTGAAGGTGAATTTTAAGTTTAGAGAGTTCTGTTGCATGTGATTGATACATGCCTCCAGCTCCCTTTCTGGACCTTCCCATAACATCAGAATGTCATCGATGTAACGGAACCAGGCCGCTATATGCGGTGTGTAAGTTTGTGAGGACTCATCGGATAGAAAAGACTTCTCCCACTCCCCCAGGTACAGATTGGCGTAGGAGGGGGCACAGGAGGTCCCCATAGCTACGCCCTGTACCTGGAGGAAGTGGGAGCCATCAAATGAAAAGACATTGTGATGGAGAATAAACTCCAATGACATGAGAATAAATTCAAACAGTCTCCTGTCATCTTTGTACATGGGTGCGATGACCCGTCTAATTACGGCCAGACCTAGTTGATGGGGAATGGAGCTATAAAGGGCCTCCACGTCGATGGCCACCAACAAAGCACGACGCGAGATATGGAGGGCCTCTAACTTCTGCAGCAATTGGATGGTATCACGTACAAAAGAGGGCAGGTTCTCGACGAGGGGCTTCAGGTGGGCATCGACGTAGAGGCTCAGATGCTCGGTAAGGGCACCATTGCCTGATACAATTGGTCTTCCTGGGGGGGTGGACGCGTTTTTGTGTACCTTAGGGAGGCAATAGAACGTTGGAGTTCTAGGGAACTTGATGCGTAGAAATTGATTGGCCAAGCATGCACTATGACCCACATGCTTTGGCCAATCAGAGCACCATCAGCAAAGAGAGCCATAATTGGCTAAAGGCAGGGTGCTGTTGGCCAATTATGGCTCAGGGGGTTAAGTCCACGTCCCACACTATATAAGGCCGCCGCAGCAGGCAGGCAATTCAGTTAGCTGTAGTGTATTTAGTATATATATACATCCAGGCTGTATATATATGCACTGTATCCAGTTTAGCTAGATCTGACTGCAGGCCGTTCCTGGTCTACTGTTTCTAATATACTTCAAGCAGGCAGGTGATTCAGTTGGCTGCAGTGTATTTAATATATATACAGTCAGATTCGTGTGTATATATCTATATATATAGAGATATAGATATCTACAGTGGCTTGCGAAAGTATTCGGCCCCCTTGAACTTTTCAACCTTTTGCCACATTTCAGGCTTCAAACATAAAGATATAAAATTTTTATTTTTTGTGAAGAATCACCAACAAGTGGGACACAATTGTGAAGTGGAACGAAATCTTTTGGATTTTTGAAACTTTTTTAACTAATAAAAAAAATGAAAAGTGGGGCGTGCAAAATTATTCGGCCCCCTTGCGTTAATACTTTGTAGAGCCACCTTTTGCTGCGATTACAGCTGCAAGTCGCTTGGGGTATGTCTCTATCAGTTTTGCACATCAACAGCTCGAGCTCAGTGAGGTTGGATGGAGAGCGTTTGTGAACAGCGGTTTTCAGCTCTTTCCACAGATTCTCGATTGGATTCAGGTCTGAACTTTGACTTGGCCATTTTAACACCTGGATACGTTTATTTGTGAACCATTCCTTTGTAGATTTTGCTGTATGTTTGGGATCATTGTCTTGTTGGAAGATAAATCTCCGTCCCAGTTTCAGGTCTTTTGCAGACTCCAACAGGTTTTCATCCAGAATGGTCCTGTATTTGGCTGCATCCATCTTCCCCTCAATTATAACCATCTTCCCTGTCCCTGCTGAAGAAAAGCAGGCCCAAACCATGATGCTGCCATCACCATGTTTGACAGTGGGGATGGTGTGTTGAGTGTGATGAGCTGTGTTGCTTTTACGCCAAACATATCGTTTTGCATTGTGGCCAAATAGTTCGATTTTGGTTTCATCGGACCAAAGCACCTTCTTCCACATGTTTGGTGTGTCTCCCAGGTGGCTTGTGGCAAACTTTAGACGAGACTTTTTATGGATATCTTTGAGAAATGGCTTTCTTCTTGCCACTCTTCCATAAAGGCCAGATTTGTGCAGTGTACGACTGATTGTTGTCCTATGGACAGACTCTCCCACCTCAGCTGTGGTTCTCTGCAGTACATCCAGAGTGATCATGGGCCTCTTGGCTGCATCTCTGATCAGTCTTCTCCTTTTCTGAGCTGAAAGTTTAGAGGGACAGCCAGGTCTTGGTAGATTTGCAGTGGTCTGATACTCCTTCCATTTCAAAATGATCGCTTGCACAGTGCTCCTTGGGATGTTTAAAGCTTGGGAAATCTTTTTGTATCCAAATCCGGCTTTAAACTTCTCCACAACAGTATTACGGACCTGCCTGGTGTGTTCCTTGGTCTTCATGATGCTCTCTGCGCTTTCAACAGAACCCTGAGACTATCACAGAGCAGGTGCATTTATACAGAGACTTGATTACACACAGGTGGATTCTATTTATCACCATCAGTCATTTAGGACAACATTGGATTATTCAGAGATCCTCGCTGAACTTCTGGAGTGAGTTTTCTGCACTGAAAGTAAAGGGGCCGAATAATTTTGCACGCACCACTTTTCAGTTTTTTAATTGCTAAAAAAGTTTAAAATATCCAATAGATTTCGTTCCACTTCACAATTGTGTCCCACTTGTTGGTGATTCTTCACAAAAAATTAAAATTTTATATCTTTATGTTTGAAGCCTGAAATGTGGCAAAAGGTTGAAAAGTTCAAGGGGGCCGAATACTTTCGCAAGCCACTGTATATCTTTCTCTCTCTCTCTCTCTCTCTCTCTCTCTCTCTATATATATATATATATATTTAGAGAGAGAGAGAGAGAGAGAGAGAGAGAGAGAGAGAGAGAGAGAGAGAGAGAGAGAGAGATAGATATCTATATACATATATAGATATCTATATATGTATGTATGTGTATATATATATATATATATATATATATATATATATATATATATATATATATATATATATATATCCAATGTATCCAGTTTAGCTAGATCTGACTGCAGTCCGTTCCTGGTATACTGTTTCTAATATACTTCAGGCAGGCAGGTGATTCAGTTATCTGCAGTGTATTTAATATATATGTATACAGTCAGTCTCGTGTGTGTGTATATATATATATATATATATATATATCCACTGTATCCAGTTTAGCTAGATCTGACTGCAGTCCATTCCTGGTGTACTGTTTCTAATATACTTCAAGCAGGCAGGTGATTCAGTTAGGTCAGTTAGCTGCAGTGTATTTAATATATATATATATATACAGTCAGTCATATATATATATATATATATATATATATATATATATATATATACACTGCATACAGTTAAGCTATATCTCACTGCAGAACATTCCTAGTGTACTGTTTCTAATATACTTCAAGCAGGCAGGTGATTCAGTTAGGTCAGTTAGCTGCAGTGTATTTAATATATATATATATATACAGTCAGTCATATATATATATATATATATATATATATATATATATATATATATATATATATATATATATATATATATACACTGCATACAGTTAAGCTATATCTCACTGCAGAACATTCCTAGTGTACTGTTTCTAATATACTTCTGGCAGGCAGGTGATTCGGTGAGCTGCAGTGCATAAAATATATATATATATACAGTCTCCTACATATATATATATCCACTGCATTCCAGTCTAGCCGAGCCTATATCTGACTGCAGGCCATTCCTGGTGTACGTTTTCAAATACACTTTCAGGCAGGCAGGCAGGTTATTCAGTGATCTGCAGTGCATTAAATATATATACAGTCTCCTACATATATATCCACTGCATTCTAGTCTAGCCAAGCCTATATCTGACTGCAGCCCATTCCTGGTGTACGTTTTCAAATATACTTTCAGGCGGGCGGGCAGGCAGGTGATTCAGTGATCTGCAGTGCATTAAATATATAAACAGTCTCCTACATATATACATCCACTGCATTCTAGTCTAGCCAAGCCTATATCTGACTGCAGGCCATTCCTGGTGTACATTTTCAAATATACTTTCAGGCAGGCAGGCAGGTGATTCAGTGATCTGCAGTGCATTAAATATATTTACAGTCTCCTACATATATATCCACTGCATTCTAGTCTAGCCAAGCCTATATCTGACTGCAGGCCATTCCTGGTGTACGTTTTCAAATATACTTTCAGGCGGGCGGGCAGGCAGGTGATTCAGTGATCTGCAGTGCATTAAATATATAAACAGTCTCCTACATATATACATCCACTGCATTCTAGTCTAGCCAAGCCTATATCTGACTGCAGGCCATTCCTGGTGTACGTTTTCAAATATACTTTCAGGCAGGCAGGCAGGCAGGTGATTCAGTGATCTGCAGTGCATAAAATATATATACAGTCTCATACATATATATATCCACTGCATTCTAGTCTAGCCAAGCCTATATCTGACTGCAGGCCATTCCTGGTGTACTTTTTCTAGTAAACTTCAGGCAGTGTTTTACTAATAAAATTTTATAGCATGTCTGGAAGGCCACCAAGGAGAGGCAGACACTCACAGGCCACTAAAAGAGGGCAAGCAACCTCTGTGTCTACAGCCAACAGTGCTGGTCATGGACACTGTGCATCCTCAGCACGTGGCCGTGGGGCACGCTTGTCCTTTTTTTTCGGCAGCTGGCAGTGTTGATACAACATGCAGAAGAGTTGGTAGAGTGGATAACTAAACCATCCTCATCCTCCTCATCCTCTGTCACCCAGGCTCAGAGTAGTTTGCCTGCCAATGCAGCTGCCAAAGTGGCCTATTCTATCGGCTCAATGTCATCAGTCACTCCTTCCCTAGCCCCACCATCATGCACGGAGGAGTCCCCCGAACTGTTCGACCACAGTGTCTGGTACATGCTGCAGGAGGATGCGCAGAGTTTTGAAGGCTCCGATGATGGTACCCAGGTTGAGGAAGGCAGTAACGTGAGAGAGGGAGTGCCCAAGAAGGACAAGGAACTGACAGTCATGTTCCCCCAGCTGCAGCATAGTGCCAGGTTTGCTCCAGTGACGAGGAGGGAGGGGATGATGAGGTCACTGACTCTACTTGGGTGCCTGATAGAAGAGGGGAGGAGGAGGAGGCACATCTCCAATGAGGCAGGTAGCCCTCCAGGGGCCAGCTTAAGGGCAGCCACCTGACTGCATGACACATTTCACAGAAGGCCATTCCGACTCTCTATCGGCATGTGGAAGGCAATGTCTTGGCCTCGTTGGACAGGGCGGTCAGCGGTAAGGTGCATATTACCGCTGACTCATGGTCCAGCAGGTATGGACATGGATGTTACCTTTCTTTCACGGTAGCTGGGAAGGATGCAGGACAGGGTGCAGTATTGTTGCAGCTTGTTCTGCCACCACGCCTCCAAAATACTAGTAGTGGTAATTCTGCCACACCTCTCTTTTCCACCCCCTCCTCTTCTTCTTCCTCTATGGCCTCTTCCTCTGCAGATTTGTCCTCAGAACCAATGGTGCTCTTTAGGCGTTCAAGGGGCTACGCAAACACTCAGGCAAAAAGATGCCATGTGGTGCTTGAGTTGGTCTGCTTAGGGGACAGGAGCCACACTGGGGCAGAGATTCTGTCAGCTCTGCAGGGGCAGACTCAGAGGTGGTTGACGCCACGCCAGCTTCAGCCAGGAATTGTGGTTTGCGGCAATGGCACCAACCTATTCCTCCCCGCCCTCCGACAGGGACACTTGACCCATGTTCCCTGTTTGGCTCATGTCCTTAATTTGGTGGTGCAGCGGGTCTTGTGCAGGTACCGGGCTAACGGGATCTCCCGAGGCAGGCCAGGAAAGTCTGTGGGCATTTCTGCCGGTCATATAATGCCAGTGCTCGGCTGGCTGACCTTCAAAAGGAATGCAACCTGCCCAAGAACCGCCTCATTTGCGACATGCCCACCAAGTGGAACTCAACGTTGGCAATGCTGCAGTGGCTGCACATGCAGCAGAGGGCCATTAATGAGTACCTGTGTGAGTATGGCACCAGGACAGGGTCAGGGGAGCTTGGCTTTTTTTCACCATGCCAGTGGCTACTGATCAAGGATGCATGCACTATCCTGTCACCATTTGAGGAGGCCACGAGGATGGTGAGCAGTGACAGTGCATGCGTCAGTGATACTGTCCCTCTTGTCTTCCTGTTGGAGCACATGCTTCGTGGAATAATAGACAGGGCACTTGAGGCAACAGAGGGAGGAAAAGGAGGACTTCCTTACCTCTCAAGGTCCCCTTTATCCAGACAGTATTCCTGTGGGCCTGCTGATCACACAGGAAGAGGAGGAGGAGGATGAGGATTGTGTCAGCATGGAAGTAGAGCCTAGCACTCAGCATCAGCAGCAGTCTTCAAGGGATCGTTTTCAGTCCCCAGAAACCCATGGACTTTGTATGTGGCTGGGAGGAGTTGGCTGTGGATCATGTCATCCTTAGTGACCCAGAGGACTCCGGATCGAATGCCTCAGCAAACCTTCGCTGCATGGCCTCCCTGATCCTGCAAAGCCTGCAAAAGGACCCCCGGATTTGTGGTATCAAGGAGAGGGCTCATTACTGGCTGGCAACCCTTCTTGATCCACGTTGCAAGGGTAAGGTTGTGGAACTTATCCAGCCTTCGCAGAGGAAGCAGAGGATGAAACATCTTCGGGAGGCCTTGCAGAAAGGTTTGTGCAATGTGTTTCCAGAGCCTGGGGGGTTAAAATTTCCTGGTCTTCCTGGACAACGTGTTGCTGAGGCTTCGGTCAGTCACAGAAGGAGCGGTGGAGAAGGTGGCCATCTGACCGATGCGTTCAGACAATTCTTTAGTCCGCAGCCCCAAGGTCTGATCGGTTCCAGCAACCATCACCAGAGTCTGATTTACATGGTGCAGGAATACCTAGGGGCAAGATCAGACTTGGAGACCTTTCCAACCGAAAACCCACTGGGTTACTGGGTCTTGAGGATGGATCACTGGCCAGAGCATGCCTAAGGCCCAATTTTTATGCCCCTGTTTAACAGGGGGGTATAATTATAATTTTGCTGTAATATTTCGCAGCAGGGCTCATTCTTGCACTCAACTAGAGTATCTGCGAGGGGTTGCAGTGTTGTGGCACTGCCACCAGTGCCTAAGGCCCAATTTTTCTGCCCCTGTTTAACAGGGGCATGTAATTACAATTTTTGCTGTAATATTTTTCAGCAGGGCTGGTTCTTGCGCTCAACTAGAGAGGGTTTGCAGTGTTGTGGCACCACCACCAGTGCCTAAGCCCCAATTTTTCTGCCCCTCTTTAACAGGGGCATGTAATTACAATATTTGCTCTAATATTTCACAAAAAACAAATAGTCCATGTGATATAAAAAATAAATGAATAAAACCAAAAGTGAATTTATCAAAAACAGAATATTCCAAAATGATCCTTCAAAATTTAGGAGATGCAAAAGTTCTTCACTTAATCTCAAAAAGCAGGACACATATTCATTTGAATCATCTGGAATACGGAGCATAAAATGCAAATATAAACTGCTTACCATGCTCAACTCGGGTGGAGCATGAGCCTGTGACATCACCACGCTGAACAGCTGACTGTTATGCTGCGTACACACGGTAGGACATTTCGACCGGACTGGTCCGACGGACGCGGACGGCCCAAAGCCGGCGGACAGTCCGATTGTGTGTGGGCTTCACCGGACCTTCAGCGGACTTTTCCAGTCGCAAATCTGATGGACTTTAGATTTGGAACATGCTTCAAATCTTTACGTCGTAACTCCGCCGGACCCAGAAATCCGCTCGTTTGTATGCTAGTCCAACGAACAAAAACCCAAGCTAGGGCAGCTATTGGCTACTGGCTATCAACTTCCTTATTTTAGTCCGGTCGTACGTCATCACGTACGAATCCGTCTGACTTTTGTGTGATCGTATGTAGTTAAGTCCGTTCGTTAGAAAGTCCTCCGCAAGTCCGCCAAAAGTCCATCGAAAGTCTGTCGGACGGGCTGTCGGACTTTTGTAGCCGAAAAGTCAGACCGTGTGTACGCGGCATTAAACACTGCGGCTGATTCAAACCTGCTTTTCTTACCTGCCTGAATTTATGGACCTTGTATGATTTGTTTTTTAAATAAATACCTTTGCTGGAACATACTGCACCATGAAGCCCTCTTGTATTCCTCCTTACATGAGAATACCCAGATCCTGGCTTTTATGAGAGTGTCCCGGAGAGTGAAGTTTTGTCCTTGCTGATTCCTGGATAAACAGGTGGATTCCTCTCTGCTTTCAATCACTAATGCCGCGTACACACGGTCGGACTTTATAGAAAGCTAGGTCCGACGTACTTGCCGCCAGACTTCCGGCGGACTACCGCCGGACTTTCTGAACGGCCGGACTTGCCTACACACGGCCGGACTTTCCGGAATCCGGTCTTCCCGACGGACTTCCGCCGGACTTTCAGAACGAACGGACTTTCCCACACACGGACAAGTCCGTTCATTTTGAACGTGACTTTGGTACGACGGGACTAGAAAAGGAATTCAATCTCGCCGCTTTTTTTGGCGAGATTGAAGCCTTGCGAGCCCCGTCGCAGGCCCGACGGGAGAAGAGGCCGGAGAGCGGAGAAGAACCAACCGGACGCCGGGAGAAGATGAACCGGAGGGACCCCCGAAGACGGAAGAAGACCCCCCCCCCCGGAGCTGTTTAATAAATTATTTTAAAAACCTGTGTTGTGTTTTATTACTGACACTTTTTACCTAGGTAAATGGGTAGGGGTACCATGTACCCCATACTCATTTACATAGGGTGGGGGGCCGGGATCTGGGGGCCCCCTTATTAAAGGGGGCTCCCAGATTCCGATAAGCCCCCGCCCGCAGACCCCGACAACCAACGGCCAGGGTTGTCGGGAAGAGGCCCTTGTCCTCATCAACATGGGGACAAGGTGCTTTGGGGGGGGCGCAGGGCGCCCCCTTCCCCCAAAGCACCCACCCCCCATGTTGAGGGCATGCGGCCTGGTACGGTTCAGGGGGGGGGGGCGCTCGCTCGTCCCCACCCCCTTTCCTGACCGGCCAGGCTGCGTGCTCGGATCGGGGTCTGGTATGGATTTTAGGGGGACCCCACGCCGTTTTTTCGGCGTAGGGGTTCCCCTTTATAATCCATACCAGACCTAAGGGCCTGGTATGCCCCTCGCTCGCCGCAATAGGAAGATTTGTTTTTCCTATTGCAGCGAGCGCGAGATGCAGTAACCTGCTCCTCCGTCGTATCTGGTCCTTCGGACTAGCATACAGACGAACGGGCTTTCCGTCAGGAACTGAGTCCGGCGGAGGTACGACGTAAAGATTTGAAGCAGGCTTCAAATCTAAAGTACGTCGGATTTCCGCAAAAATCCGACCGAAACGGTCCGTCGGAAGTCCGATGGAGACCACACACGGTCGGACTTTTGCAGGTGAAAAGTCCGACCGTGTGTACGCGGCATAAGAGTTCACCTGCCGGCAGGCTAATGCACAAGCGCTTCTGATCTCTATCATTTGAGATCCAACGTATCTGGTAAGCAGTAGGGATGAGCTTCGAGTTCGACTCGAACATTGGCTGTTCGCAAGTTCGCCGAACAGCGAACAATTTGGGGTGTTCGCGGCAAATTCGAATGCCGCGGAACACCCTTTAAAAGTCTATGGGAGAAATCAAAAGTGCTAATTTTAAAGGCTAATATGCAAGTTATTGTCATAAAAAGTGTTTGGGGACCTGGGTCCTGCCCCAGGGGACATGGATCAATGCAAAAAAATTTTTAAAAACGGACGTTTTTTCAGGAGCAGTGATTTTAATAATGCTTAAAGTCAAACAATAAAAGTGTAATATCCCTTTAAATTTCGTACCTGGGGGGTGTCTATAGTATGCCTGTAAAGGGGCGCATGTTTCCTGTGTTTAGAACAGTCTGACAGCAAAATGACATTTTGAAGGAAAAAACTCATTTAAAACTACCGCGGCTATTGCATTGCCGACAATACACATAGAAGTTCATTGATAAAAACGGCATGGGAATTCCCCAAAGTGGAACCCCGAACCAAAATTTTTAAAAAAATATGACGTAGGAGTCCCCCTAAATTCCATACCAGGCCCTTCAGGTCTGATATGGATATTAAGGGGAACCCCGGCCAAAATTTAAAAAAAAAATGACGTGGGGTTCCCCCTAAATTCCATACCAGACCCTTCAGGTCTAGTATGGATTTTAAGGGGAACCCCGCGCCAAAAAAAAAAAAAACGGCGTGGGGTCCCCCCAAAAATCCATACCAGACCCTTATCCGAGCACGCAACCTGGCAGGCCGCAGGAAAAGAGGGGGGGACGAGAGTGCGGCCCCCCCTCCTGAACCGTACCAGGTAGCCCCCCAAAACACCTTGTCCCCATGTTGATGAGGACAAGGGCCTCATCCCCACAACCCTGGCCGGTGGTTGTGGGGGTCTGCGGGCGGGGGGCTTATCGGAATCTGGAAGCCCCCTTTAACAAGGGGACCCCCAGATCCCGGCCCCCCCCTGTGTGAAATGGTAAGGGGGTACAAAAGTACCCCTACCATTTCACTAAAAAACTGTCAAAAATGTTAAAAATGACAAGAGACAGTTTTTGACAATTCCTTTATTTAAATATTTCTTCTTTCTTCTATCTTCCTTCATCTTCTGGTTCTTCTGGTTCTTCCTCCGGCGTTCTCGTCCAGCATCTCCTCTGCAGCGTCTTCTATCTTCTTCTCCTCGGGCCGCTCCGCACCCATGGCATGGGGGGAGGCTCCCGCTCTTCTCTTCATCTTCTTCATCTTCTTCTCTTCTTCTTTTCTTCTCTTCTTCTCTTCTTCATTTTCTTCTCCGGGCCGCTCCGCACCCATGCTGGCATGGAGGGAGGCTCCCGCTGTGTGACGGCGCTCCTCGTCTGACAGTTCTTAAATAACGGGGGGCGGGGCCACTGACGCACGGTGACTTGACGGGACTTCCCTGTGATGTCACGGGGAATGCCACAGGGAAGTCCCGTCCTGTCCCGTGCGTCAGAGGGGGGTGGGGTCACCGGGTGGCCCCGCCCCCCGTTATTTAAGAACTGTCAGACGAGGAGCGCCGTCACACAGCGGGAGCCTCCCTCTATGCCAGCATGGGTGCGGAGCGGCCCGGAGAAGAAAATGAAGAAGAGAAGAAGAGAAGAAGAGAAGAAAAGAAGAGAAGAAGATGAAGAGAAGAGCGGGAGCCTCCCCCCATGCCATGGGTGCGGAGCGGCCCGAGGAGAAGAAGATAGAAGACGCCGCGGAGGAGATGCTGGACGAGAACGCCGGAGGAAGAACCAGAAGAGCCAGAAGAACCAGAAGAACCAGAAGATGAAGGAAGATAGAAGAAAGAAGAAGTATTTAAATAAAGGAATTGTCAAAAAATGTGTCTTTTCTTTTTTAACATTTTGGACAGTTTTTTAGTGAAATGGTAGGGGTACTTTTGTACCCCCTTACCATTTCACACAGGGGGGGGCGGGATCTGGGGGTCCCCTTGTTAAAGGGGGCTTCCAGATTCCGATAAGCCCCCCGCCCGCAGACCCCCACAACCACCGGCCAGGGTTGTGGGGATGAGGCCCTTGTCCTCATCAACATGGGGACAAGGTGTTTTGGGGGGCTACCCCAAAGCACCCTCCCAATGTTGAGGGCATGTGGCCTGGTACGGTTCAGGAGGGGGGGGCCGCACTCTCGTCCCCCCCTCTTTTCCTGCGGCCTGCCAGGTTGCGTGCTCGGATAAGGGTCTGGTATGGATTTTTGGGGGGACCCCACGCCGTTTTTTTTTTTGGCGCGGGGTTCCCCTTAAAATCCATACCAGACCTGAAGGGTCTGGTATGGAATTTAGGGGGAACCCCACGTCATTTTTTTTTTTTATTTTGGCCGGGGTTCCCCTTAATATCCATACCAGACCTGAAGGGCCTGGTATGGAATTTAGGGGGACTCCCACGTCATTTTTTTTTTTTTAATTTTGGTTCGGGGTTCCCCTTTGGGGAATTCCCATGCCGTTTTTATCAATGAACTTCTATGTGTATTGTCGGCAATGCAATAGCCGCGGGTAGTTTTAAATGGCTTTTTTCCTTCAAAATGTCATTTTGCTGTCAGACTGTTCTAAACACAGGAAACATGCGCCCTTTTACAGGCATACTATAGACACCCCCCAGGTACGAAATTTAAAGGGATATTACACTTTTATTGTTTGACTTTAAGCATTATTAAAATCACTGCTCCTGAAAAAATGGCTGGTTTTAAAAAAATTTTTTGCATTGATCCATGTCCCCTGGGGCAGGACCCAGGTCCCCAAACACTTTTTATGACAATAACTTGCATATTAGCCTTTAAAATTAGCACTTTTGATTATTCATGTTCGTGTCCCATAGACTTTAACGGTGTTCGCGTGTTCGCGTGTTCGAACGAACTTTTTTCCTGTTCGCATGTTCTGGTGCGAACCGAACAGGGGGGTGTTCGGCTCATCCCTAGTAAGCAGTTTGTATTTTCATTTTATGCTCCGTATTCCAGATGATTCGAATGAATATGTGTCCTGCTTTTCGAGATTAAGTGAAGAACTTTTGCATCTCCTTAATTTTCAAGGATCATTTTGGGATATTCTGTTTTTGATAAATTCACTTTTGCTTTTATTCATTTATTTTTTATATTACATGGACTATTTGTTTTTTGATACACCACTTCGTTTTTCATATTATCATGTTTTATAGAATTTGTTCACAGCAATATTTATTGTTATTTGTAGCGGTTTCTTTGCGCATCTTTTTCTTTTTTAATATTGGTTTTAGGTTTGGTATTTGACCTATAGAGGTACAGCATTTAATCAAGCCTTATTTAGTTATATCAATTGTGCACATATTTTTTGTATATATTGATTGGTTAGCGCAAATATCCCCTCCTGTTTTTTCTAATATTTCACAGCAGGGCCTATTCCTGTGCTCAACAAGAGTATCTGTGAGGCTTTACAGTGTTGTGCCACCACCACCACTGCCTAAGGCCCAATTTTTCTGCCCCTGTTGAACAGGGGCATATAATTACAATATTTGCTCTAATATTTCACAGCTGGGCTCGTTCCTGTGCTCAACAACAGAATCTGTGAGGGGTTACAGTGTTGTGGTACAACCACCACTGCCTAAGACCCAATTTTTCTGCCCCTGTTTAACAGGGGCATGTAATTACAATTTTTGACCTAATATTTCACTGTAGGGCCTGTTCCTGCGCCCACCAAGAGTAACTGTGAGCGCTTACAGTGTTGTAGCACCACCACCAAAGGCCCAATTTTTCTGCCCCTGTTCAACAGGGGCATGTAATTACAATTCTTGATGTTCTGGTACCACCAAAACCTAAGGCCCAGTTTCTGCAGAGTATATAGGGCAGGCCGTATAGTATATATAGGCGGTCCCCTACTTTTAAACATCCGACTTACAAACGACTCTTACTTACAAACGGAGGGAGACAACAGGAAGTGAGAGGAAATCTACCTCTAGGAAGGGAAATTCTCTCCTGTAAGAGTTAATATGGGAAAAAGGTGTCTCACCACTGATGCTTTATCAGCAATCCTTGTTTGCCTAATAACCCCAAATTTTCAAAATTCAATTGTCATTGGGACAGAAAGTGATGTGAAATCTTCTGAACAGGGGCACAGACAGCAAAACAAATGTTACAGGGGTGATAACCCTTCCCTATGTTTTCCAAAAAGCTTAAAAATTGATTTTTTGGCGGAGCTACACTTACAAAATGTACCTGTTCCAAATTACAAACAGATTCAACTTAAGAACAAAAATACAGTCCCTGTCTTGTTTGGAACACCTGTATACTGCTATTCAGAGTATATAGGGCCTGGGGGCCCCACGCCTTTTCTTTTTTTTAATTTGGGTGCGGGTTCCCCTTCATTTCCATACAAGACACAAAGGGCCTGGTAATGGGCTGGGGGGGTAACCATGCCGTTTTTCTCAATGATTTCCATCCATATTGCCAGGACCCGACATTACATTACAGCCGCAAGCAGTTTTAAATTACTTTTATTCTTTTGGAAATGTCATTTTGTGCAGGGACTGTTCTAAACATGGGAAACACTCGCCACTTTACAGGCATACTATAGTCACCCCCCAGGTACGATATTTAAAGGAATATTTCACTTTTATTTTTTCACTTTAAGCATTATTAAAATCACTGCTCCCGAAAAAACGGCCGTTTTTAAAACTTTTTTTGCATTGGTACATGCCCACTAGGGCAGGACCCGGGTCCCCAAACACTTTTTAGGACAATAACTTGCATATTAGCCTGTCCCATAGACTTTAAAGGTGTTCGAATGTTGGCACTAACTTTCGGTCCGTTCTCATGTTCTGCCGCAAACCGAACTGGGGGGGTGTTCGGCTCAACCCTATTTACCAGACTGGTGTAGGCCAGAGATCATCTTATTCAATTTACAATTTTACATCGCATCTACCTTACTCCAGCCGGATTGGCTGGAATATTCCCTACCCAGTTGCCCTGCTGCTGGTGGTGCACTTCATCCACTGCAGATTTTTTACATATATTCTGGAATTGTGCGACTATTCAAAATTTTTGGCGGGGGTCACTGAGTGTATAGAGGAGGTTGCTGCTGTCCACATACAGCCAACGGTAGAGGTGTGTCTCTTAGGACTAGTCGACGCCCTAGCTCCGAGAAGAGTGAAACGTACTTTGTTAACACTTCTACTTTATTATGCCAGGAAGTTTATAGTGCTTTCATGGAAAAAGTCTGCCTCTCCGTCTATTTTAACATGGAAAAGGCTCTTGTTAACAAGGCCTCCCCCTTATACAAGGATACTTACACTAGCAGAGGTATACCACATAAGTTCAATAAGCTGTGGGGTAGTTGGATAAATAAGGGACGTAACCTATAATATATGTGGATTCTGATCTGGGGATGGGGGCCATCTGCCTGCTATTACCACTGGAGGGACAGTGGGCTCATGCATCAATATACATGTCAATGCTGTTGGTATCTTGAAGGAAGGGGGGGTATATTGGCTGGGCTAAAGAATTATTTACTTTCTCGCTAAGAGTTACTGTATATATTGTACATGGGGGTCTTGTTTCCGTATTGTTTCCGTATTCCTGGGTATTGGTCTCTGGGTTATACAATGAACTAAATGCTGAAGAAGTGTATGTTGTGTCATGATGTGTAGCCCAGTTGGGCTTTTGTTGTACTGTTTTATTTGTAATTGTTATTGCAACTTGATAAATAAAAAAAAAATTTAAAAAGTAGAATAAAGTCAAACTGAATGCTTCACGCTAAAACTGTAAACCAATGCAAAAAATGCAGTTAATATATTTTCCAATCAGAATTTTGTTGAACAACCATTGTAGGATGAAACTGAGGGCGTGAATTGAATTCAGGCAAACAAATGGAATACGATACCTTTTGTATGTATCCATCATGTAACATACAATTGCAGCTTGTCATCGCTTAGATTCATTCCCTCAATCTGATTGTCTTGTTTTCTATTTACAGGGGTTAAGAGCAGGCTCTCTTCATTTTCCAGGAGGAAATGCTAATTACAGTGGGAAAACAGTGTATAAAGCTTTGGCAGAGTTGGAAGACCATCCTGACAGTGACGAGCAGGAGTGGAGAGATAACATAGATATAGTTATGAAATGGTTCACTGATGATGGCCTTGACTTTGTAACCCTCTACTACGGAGAGCCTGACAAAACAGGCCACTTATGGGGTCCAGAAACTGAGCAGAGGAAAACAATAATAAAGCAAATAGATCGAACCATTGGTTATCTCCTAAATGCCATTGAGAACAACAACCTAAAAAGTAAATTAAATGTAATTATTACATCTGACCATGGCATGACAACCATTAAGAAAGAACCTAATGTAACAGAAGAGATTTTACTGTCCAAGTACATTACTTTTAAAGACCTTGTGAAGTTTGACTTATTGGATTATGGTGGCTTTGGTATGATTTTACCAAAAGAAGGTCGGGAAGAAGAAGTGTATCAAAAACTTAAAGGTGCACATCCTCATTTAAACGTATATAGGAAGGAGGAATTCCCAGAACGCTTCCATTTTTCCACACACAACCGTATATTACCAATTCTGCTTTATGGAGATCTCGGCTACAGTGTGAACAGTGTAAGTGCAATCATTATATGTTTTGGTGTTGTGTTTATTGCTTAAATTGTGCTTTATCAAGTATAGACATAGAAAAAATAACAACAATAATATCCCAGCGCCAATGAGTGTGTACCCAGGGAGCTCAATCAAGACATGTGATATATAACATATAATTTATAATTTACAATCAATACACCATGTGGTACAGAACGTGTACTTTGTAAAATAGCATGACTTGAACTCGGGGGAGGGAAGGGGGGGGAGGTGAGGGGGAGGGAGGGGGGAACGGGAAACCAGTGCAGCTGGACCAACCGTAACTGAAAGATACAGATCTAAAGCAGAAAACAAAGAATGACATTCTTTGTTTTTTGCTCAAGTATAGACATAGATAGACCTTTTAAGCCTTTGCTACAGTGGACTTAAATTAAAATTCACACTTCACATGAATATGTCAACATTACCAAATCAAAAACTATATAACTATAAACTATAATTTTAGGAGTGACTCATTTTTGCCATTAATAATATGATCTATACATCATTAGAAAGGATATAGACATCTTTCACTTTCAGTCTTTTATTGTGTGTTTAAAGCTGAACTTAAGTAAAAGTAAAGCTTTTCCTTAGCAGTGGCACCTGCAATGCAAGGGTTAAATGCTTGTGTTTGGCTAGTGGATTGGAAAAGCATTATTACCTACCTAATCCTACGTTTCAGCAGACTCCTCCATGCTGCCGACTGATCCCGCCAGCCTCTACTCCCCTGCATTCTAACAGTCTAAGGTCCTCTGAGCATGGGGGAGCACTGTCTGCCAGGGATTGGAGGATCCACTACAAGGAAGGACTTTTATTTTTTGTAGAGGTGGATTTTAAAACTGTAGTGCATACAATTGCATGACATTTTTTTATTTGTTTACTTATATACAGGTACAAAAACTCCTAGGCAATTATTATCAAATTTCCCTTAAAGCAGGGATCTGCCAAAAGCTGTCTTTATAGTCCTGTTGTTTAAATTCAAATGAATTCCATTCAGACTTACAAATGCACCCACCACCTTTCAATGTGCCATGGAATATTGTCCGGGTGATTTACATTTTGAACATTTATCTATCTGGATGACATAATAATGTTATTTGTTTCAAGAACACTTCATAAACCTTCATGAGATTAACAAAGCATGGAATAAAGTTGAAGCCACAAAAATGCCATCTGTTGATAACTCTTATTAAGTGTTTTGGATATGAGATCTCCTGAGAAGGGGTGAGGCCAAACAGAAATAAAGTAGAAGCAATCGACAAATGGGAAACCTCTAGAACTTTGTGGGAGTTATGAGCCTTCCTTGGCTTGATGGGCTATTATAGAAGATTCATAAGAGGGCTTGCAAGGATATCTTCCCCTATACAAGAATTGTAGAAAAATGGTAAAAACAATAAAAAAGATGAATGGAGGAAAACAACAGGAGGCCTTTAAATATTTAAGGAAAAAAAATATCAATGTACCTGTATTGGCTTATTTTGACTTTAGTCAACTTTTCCATTTTACTCGAGCAACCATGGACATTGGGCAGTGCTATCTCAAGTACAAAAAGATAAAAAGAAATGTATTGCCTATGGCAGTAGGAATTTAACTACTTTACTGCACCATACATTTTAAAAGGTATGGCGTGGTCACAATTTGTGCATTTTAAAATGCACAAATTGAAGGCAAATGGACCAAAATGTGATCGCGATGAAGGCTGATCACAACTATAACAAATCTTAACAGTACTACTGTTTACATTTGAGAGCTCATCCCCTAACAATGAACAATGAAGAAAGGTGAGGAAGGATGATTAGTGACTGGTTCAATTAATGAAGGACTTAAGAATAAGTAGCAATTTAGATTTTTTTAATTAATTTTTATGTGGAATTATCTTTTATCACCCCCCCCCCCCTTCATTCCCAATATATATCATCTTCACCTCCCTTATCCTACACATTAACCTCATTATCGCAATCCTCCCACAGTATGTGACCTGCCCATTAACCCCATTTACCTCTCCCCCTCTGTGTATGACCTGTACATTAATTATTAATTGTTAGTTAACTACCATAACACTGAAAACAGAAAAAGGCTTGATAATAATGGCGGGTGGAGTAAGTACAGGCCGGTACCTAAGTGATTAAAGAGTAATGAGAAAAACACAACAATTACAGTGCCTTTAAATTGAAACTCTTGGCACTAATATTGGCTGTTACTGAGAAATGTGTTGAATATCACTTAGGGGCCCCTTTTCAGGTCATCATTGACCACAACCCTCCGTCTTATCTGCAAACTGCAAAGTTGGGAGCATTGGAGCATGAGTGGGTAGCTCACCTAACAAAGATTCAAATAATTATAAAATATCATACAGACAAGTTTAATGCTAATGCTGGTGCCCTATCATGCTATTGCCTTCCTGTATAGTCTACAGTGGATGCGGGGTTAAGTACTCTGCAGATAGTAAACTACATAGGTTAAGAGTACAGCTCCAAAAACCTGAGAGTATCTATTCACTGTAACTTATTAAAGAAAAACAAGAGGGGTTGATTTACTGAAGGCAAATAGACTGTGCACTTTGCAAGTCCAGTTGTTCCAGAACTTAGTGAATGAGGGGAAGCTCTGCTGATCTCCATCATCCAATCACATGCAAGAAAAAATATGCTGTTTTTTTATTTTTCTTGCATGCGATTCTGAATTCTTTGCAAAGTGAAGCTTCACATCATATACTTAGCTCTGGAGCAACTGCACTTGTTAAGTACACAGTCTATTTGCCTTTAGTAAATCAATCCCATAGCTTGAGGGGAAAAGGTACAAGAGCACTAAAATTCTCTAATAATGTTAAAAACATCCTAAATTAGCATACAAGGGTCGTGGCTGTACAGTAAAAATGTAGAAATAAAGGCAGCACATGGAATTGTGCATAATACTAAACAGTGAATTAATTCATAAAATTAGATAATAAGCTACCAGAATAATAGAAACGATGGAAGGGGGAAAAATTCTCCCATTAGAAAATATGGGGGAGGAACAAAAAAATAAATGGATGCTGCATGGCCTACTCCAAGGATATATTACATCCTTGAGAAAAGAAGCTAAATTAGATAGGCCTTTAACTTCGTTAGAAAAAATTCTTATTCAATCAGAGAGACCGCTACATGTTTTATCAAAGGTATATAAGATCCTGAATATTGAAGGTCAAAACCAGGATATACCCTATATTAAGAAATGGGAAGTAGAACTGGGTCTGGAGCTCCCTAAGAATAAATGGGATAGAGCTATTACAGTAACCCATAAATTAACATTATCTATTAAACAACAGGAAAGAAATTATAAAATCTTAGCCAGATGGTATAAATGCCCCGTGGATCTACATAAGATAAGCCCGATTAATAATAAGGAGTGCTGGAGGTGTCATACAGCTCGAGGCACAATGTCTCATATATGGTATTACTGTCCCAAAGTACAGCCATTTTGGCAAAAAATCTTTGAAATTTATAGAGATATGACTGGTAAAGATCTATATCCAGATATACAAATAGCGGTCTTGTCTATGATACCTGGTTCTTTGAAAAACATAAAGAAAGGTTTATTAAAATATTTCCTGACAGCAGCACGTACGTGCATAGCCAGAAATTGGAAAAAGACAATTATGCCCTCTATGATGGAATGGGAGTGTGAGATGGCGGAGATGCATGCCATGGAGGAGAGAAAGGTATTAGAGGAGGGTTTGAATAAACAGACATTTAACGTATGGCCTAGATGGACAGAGTATAGCGCCTCCTCACAACTGCTCAGTGAGAGAGAGATGGTTAATGACTCTGAATAGGGCAAGTCATGATGGAATTTTTTTTTTTTTCCCTTTGAGAGTGTATGGTTCAAGTATGTGAGGGGGTGGGTGGGGGTTGAATCGGAATATACACATTTCTATTTCATGCTGGACAGATAGGTGGCAGGGACTCGGATTATTTAGTAGAATGGTAAATGTACTGTTTGAGATGTGTATGGGCTATGTTTTGTAAAAAATTTTTGTAAAACTGTTTTGTATAAATAAAGATTTGAAAAAAAAAAAAAATTAGATAATATCCAGGAAAATACCATGTTTGGCCAATAAATGATGTGAGTGATACTAAGAATCCCATAAACGTATTAACAGTTTGATGCAAAGTAACAAGTTGGTTAAGTAGAAAAATAGAGGCAAATGAGAATTAGAGGATGTACGTGCCTGCCAACATCCTAGGATAATGTTCATAAAAAGAAGGCATGCAAAGAGTTGCATGGAAAAGGACGCCCCTATGGATTTTTAGGGCAGAAAGGGAGTATGAAGAGTAAATATTTGTAAAAGGCACAAAGGTGCCGACTTTATTGATATACAAAAAATGAAAATATTAAAAGACAAATTACAATTCACTTTAGGGAACAACAATAGAATGAGTTGATACAAAGTGTATAGAACATATGATATCACCCGGAGCTAGCAAGCTCAAAAGTCCACCCCTAAAAGTTGGGTAAGATTTGGAGTTGATAGCACGATGTGCATCCCAACATGATTCGAAGAGACTGTAGTCGAACGTAATATTCCTTCTTTAGGGGATTTAGCACAGTGGGGTAAGGATATTCTTTTACCTAAAATGTAAATACATATACATGTAATAATATAGCAGAATAGCATAACAGAAAACACTAAACATGGCCTGTCATGCCACTATGTAGACCAACCAGGTATATGGTACTCACATAATCAGACTCATTGGGGAAGAATAAAAACAAACGGGAAATCACATGCTGGCTGCAAAAGTCCACATAGGGCAAGAAATTGTCCACGTGCCTAAATGCCGGTCCACAAAGACGCGTTCACAAAGGACACCCAGTCTTCCCAGCAGCGATTAGATTAATACCGCTGTAAGAGACAAGTGTAAGGTATACAAGAAAGAAAGGAGAATACACCAGACTTTCAAGACTCTCATATATGGTATTACTGTCCCAAAGTACAGCCATTTTGGCAAAAAATCTTTGAAATTTATAGAGATATGACTGGTAAAGATCTATATCCAGATATACAAATAGCGGTCTTGTCTATGACACCTGGTTCTTTGAAAAACATAAAGAAAGGTTTATTAAAATATTTCCTGACAGCAGCACGTACGTGCATAGCCAGAAATTGGAAAAAGACAATTATGCCCTCTATGATGGAATGGGAGTGTGAGATGGCGGAGATGCATGCCATGGAGGAGAGAAAGGTATTATTGGAGGGTTTGAATAAACAGACATTTAACGTATGGCCTAGATGGACAGAGTATAGCGCCTCCTCACAACTGCTCAGTGAGAGAGAGATGGTTAATGACTCTGAATAGGGCAAGTCATGATGGAATTTTTTTTTTTTCCCTTTGAGAGTGTATGGTTCAAGTATGTGAGGGGGTGGGTGGGGGTTGAATCGGAATATACACATTTCTATTTCATGCTGGACAGATAGGTGGCAGGGACTTGGATTATTTAGTAGAATGGTAAATGTACTGTTTGAGATGTGTATGGGCTATGTTTTGTAAAAAATTTTTGTAAAACTGTTTTGTATAAATAAAGATTTGAAAAAAAAAAATTAGATAACCAGGAAAATACCATGTTTGGCCAATAAATGATGTGAGTGATACTAATGCCGCGTACACACGAGCGGACTTTACGGCGGACTTTGCCCGGCGGACTGGATTTCGTCGGACAATTCGATGTGTGTGGGCTCCAGCGGACTTTGTTTTCTCAAAAGTTGGACGGAATTAGATTTGAAACTTGTTTAAAATTTATCCGACGGACTCTTTCTCTTTCTAGCGGACAAACCGATCGTCTGTGTGCTAGTCCGACGAACTCAAACTGACGCATGCTCTGAAGCAATTACAAGACGGAAGCGCTCGGTCTGGTAAAACTAGCCTTCGTCTTGAAGCTAGCACATTCCTCTTCTGTCGTCTTTTAATACAGCCTTTTTTTAGGATTGATAATGCGAGAGGAATGAAGTTGTTTTTCTGCTTTATATTCACACAGAGTTCTCACAAACTTCTTTCTTCGTGATTTATCCTCCTGCCATGACTAATATAATATTTTGTAACAGCCAGATCTCCATAACTTTTAAATTTTAAAATAGATTTTTTTTTTTTTTTTTTATTTCAACACTTTAGCTATTTTACAATGTGTGTTAAATGCTAACCACATTTTTGGTGTGTATTTTCAAGTTACCACAATTAACATTCATATTTTGTGTTGTTTTAAAGAACCTTAATGAGGTTGTTGTCCCTTGTTCATTAGACATAGGGGGGTGTATTTAACAAAGGCAAAATCATTTTTCACTCCAATTGCTAATTATACATATAATTCCACATAAAGAGCATTTTGAAGTGTGTTCGCTGTGGATCCGAGGGGCACATGCAAGGAAGCCCAAACCAAAACAATTAATTTTTATTTGACATGATTTTCGGAAAAAAATCAGCAGAGCTTCCCCCGAGCTTGTTTTTGACAAAAGGCTTAAATCATTTAAGAATATCAAGTGAAACGTTCACTTGAGAAATTGCACACCAAGTGCACTTGTTGGAAGTGCAGTCGCAGAAAAACTGAGGGGAAGAGCTTAAATTCGGGGAAGCTCTGCTGATTTATTCCTAAAATCATGTAAAATCAAAATAAATTCTTTTTATTTGACAAAAACACACATAGGGGTTGATTTCCTAAAGGTAAAAAGCCTGTGCATTTTGGAAATTGCATTTGCCCTCTGCAAGAGCAGTTGCTCCCAAGCTTTATTAAATGTGAAGCAGCTCTGCTGACTTCCATCATCCAATCATGTGCAAGCAAAAATGTTTTTTTTTTGTTTTACTTGCACAGGATTGGGTACTCTTTGCAAAGTCGAGCTTTTAAAGAATTTCTGATGCTCTGGAGCAATTGCACTTGCAGAGGGCAACTGCCCTCTGCAAAGTGCACAGACTATTTGCTTTTCTCAAATCAACCCCATAGTCTTTTCGACCTGTACCTGCCTACTCCCAAACAAAATGGCGTTTTTTAATCAAAAGACATAGGCAAGAATGTAAGGTAAACCCAAAAGTATTTTTTTGATAAACCAAAAAATTAGGAAGGCAACACTGGACACACTTTTAGAATCTGGGAAGCCTTTCGTCCCCCAGGACACACATCAAGTTTGAGGACAAGAAAATAGGTATCTTGCGACTATAGGGAGCACAGGGAGCACAGTCAGAACAGACAGAAACCAGGCAATCACTTTCGACTCTTCCGTGTAGCCTTCCCTCCACGCTTCTCTGCAGCCTTCCCTCCACGCTTCTCTGCAGCCTTCCTCGGAGGTTGTGCCTCTGGTGGTGTACTTGGGGCAGGAGGAGGAGGAGGAGGAGTAGGAGTAGCTTCATCTGCTAGATATGTGGTAGCAGTAAGCTCCCCTCTCAAGCCCTTCTGGTAAGCCTGGAAAAATAGACCCTCACAGAGGAGGCGTTGGCCCTTTTCCAACTCCTGTAATCTGCAGGCTATATAGGTGCCATACGCCTCCTCTACATTGGGAGGTTTACTCAGGATCCGGCTTGCTTCCCGTATGAGCTCTAGGGATTCCAGCTCTGTTGCAGTCATCCTCCTGGGCCTTTGGTGGAGAATGCGGAGGGGAGGCACCTGGCACTCCGTGCGGCTTCTACTTGGCCCAGCCACAGCCTCCTCCTCTCTCCCACTGGGCAAGGCCTCCTCCTCTCTCCCACTGGGCAAGCCCTCCTCCTGGCTGAGGTCATCCTGTGTCAAAAAAAGGGACATAGTTGTAATTTTCTGTTATGCAATCACACACAATTTTCAGCTCCTAACTTTCAAAGATAATTACACAAAATAGTAAAGGCTATCTATTTGACCACACCATTATTTCAGATGATCAACAAGATCTGAAGTTACGTATATATTTGGCCACTACTGTCTAGTGATATGTCTACATATTACTCTTTGTGCAGAAGTGATTTTTGATGAAGCACTTTCAAAATTAACACCTTAACATCATTAATAACATTTACACAATCCCAAAATCTTCAAAAAAAGTATACCTGGCTGAAGCTGGGCGCATCCACTTCATCTATGGTGAAAAGGCCCAGTTCATCCTGGGACTCCTCAGCTGGGGTGGAGGTGGATGGAAGGCTGGAGGGAAGGCTGGAGGGAAGGGTGGGGGGAAGGGTGGAAAGGGATTGCCTGGCTTCGGTCTGCTCATCCAGGAATCGCAGTTTGTGGTAATACCACAACTTGGGTACATCAGCTGCTGCCCCGGATCTCAGCGACTCCTGGATTTTTCTGTGTTCCCGCTTATACATATTACGCAAGATACCTATTTTCCTGTCCACAAACTTGAGGTCTGCCTGGGGGAGTCGAGTCTTCACAAACTCTAAAAGTGTGCCCAGTGTTGCCTTCCTAACATCACGATTATAATATTGGGGGTGTTTGACCTCCCAGAGGTTTTTCTTCTGCTCATATAGATCAATGAAATGGGTCAAAAACTCTTCCTCTTTAAAGGGATTCATTATTTCTGCAAGACAAGACACAAGATCAAAACTTAAATGTCAGTCCCAAATCTCAGGATTAGTTTGTGTTGTAATCTAGGGGACACACACGGGGACACACACAAACACACACACACACACACACACACACACACACTTTAATCTTACCTTCGTTTGTGCCGATCGCTACTTCCGCACGGACATACATAGGCCATCGTACTAGCTTTATATACACTGCGCATGTGTCATGCTCCGCCTGCGTCGCCCGCCCCTGACGTTCGTAAGTACGATTTGGCCCCGCCCCTTCACTCTTCGTTGCGCAGTGGGAGTAGATAGCAAAAGATGGCGGAGCGATTAAGTGAAAGTAGCGCGGAGGAAAGCCCGGAGCCCCAAACATCCACATCCCGGAGGAGATATAAGGCCACCAACATGGCTTTTGGAGAGATGGTGGAGATGGTGTCCATATTAAGAAGGGAGGACTACGATGGCAAAAAAGGACCGTACACACGACCCAATCTGAGAAAGGACAAAATAATGTCCTCAATTGTCACCGCTCTGGAAGAGAAATTTGGTACAAAACGTTCGAAAGAACAATTGCGGAAGCGGTGGTCTGACATCAAAAGTCGTGAGCCAGAACAATATTGGCGAATAAAGAAGCTGCTGAAAAAAAGTAAGTACTTGTGTTTTACTATTGAGATACAGAACTTGCATGCTGATCCTTATTTTTGGCGGTTTTTCTGCATCGTTCGTAAATACCGTTCTTTGTAATAGATCGGATACTTTATAAAGTGACGTTATTTTTTCGCCAAATACGATGGGACAGGGTTGGACATACATTTATGGCTTGATAATTTGTCGAATTCCCACAATGAGTTGATGTGGTGTAGATGTGTTTGAAAATATAATGCTTCATCAAAAATGATTCAGTGTAATGTAGGGACAGGACACAGCAGCTGTTTCCACATCTGGACTCACGAGCACTATAGTTAGTGGGAATGATTTAGCAGTCCCACTATTGTTCTTCGATTTTTATTTTTTTTTAAATTTACTTTGAATTTTATTCCGTACGTTTTTTGGCTCTGCGTAACTTCTGCATACTTTCAGCTATTAAAACCATTCAACTATTAAAATGTTCGTCTCTTTTAGCTGATGTGTGGTCATTTTCAAATTTTTTACTACCATTTATACTTTATTAAATAATAATTTTTTATTCACTTTTTTCAACATTGAATTCAATGGGAGCATGCTTGAAATCCTCAAATTCTTCTTCCGCTCCCAAAAGTTTCAGCTCCTTCATACTTTCACCTAGAGACACCAAACAAACTTCTATCTGGCTATATCCTTTCAGTTTGATATTTTTTTAATTTTTGGAGAAAAAGCTTTTTGTTTAGAGGTCATTTCGTGACATTTTAGACACTAATCAGAGTGTACTGTGTTTGTTTTGTTGCCATGGTTACCCAAGCTTCTGTTATACACAGGGGGGGAGGTGGCTGGAGCATCTCAGCTCTGATTACAGAGCCCGGGGGGAGGGGACAGACACACCATGTACTGATTTATAATATAGGAATATGATGGGGCAGTTTTGATGGCGGTCATTTTAGCCATTTAGCTATTCAGCATTCCCACGCATTTTGCTAAGGAAATGCATTTTCTAGTGTACTATGTGACCATAACTAAATTTTTGAGGGGTAATACACATAGGAGATCATTGAGGTGTCAGCATCTGTGAAAATTGCCAAAAAATATGCATTCTTTATAATTGTTGTTCAGAGGTAATGTTCATCCTGTCTTCAACATTTATTATGATGCAAAATTGGCAAAAAATATTAACCAACGTTTTACTTTATTTATTAAAACCTAAAAGATCAGTGTGTTTTAACTATACCTTTTTTTCAAATCTCATAGGGGAGAAAAGACTCAGACAACAGTCCAAGGATCTCAAGACCCCCCCAAGTCACCAGCCTGAGGCCGAACCTACCCCAAGCCCCAGCCCAAGACCACGCCCACCCGACGACCTCGAGGAAGGAGAGGTGGAGGAAGTGTGCGAGGTTTCAAGCCCACCAAGTGAGTGACTGACACCCCAGCTTCAGTTTTACTGTATTTTGGCGTGCATATTGTAAACCTTGTTTTTATTCACTCGTTTTAGGTGAGTTTCTGGTTGTGGAAGGCCAAGCGGCAGAGCACTTCACCACAGACAGTGCGCAAAGATTAATTGGCCAGATTATGCTGTGGAATGGCCACATAGGTCAAATGCGTGAACAAATTCACAGCATGAAACTTCGCCTGGACTCCATGCAACAGGAAATGAAGAACATGATTGATGTTTTGGGCCGAATATAATCACGTTTGGCCTAAAAACATCAATCATGTTCTTCATTTCCTTGGGAAGTTATTTTGTTCTAAAAAAATTTTTGACTATTTTGGGGGTATACCCAAATTTACAATGTGTGATGCACACGGTGTGTCATCATGTGCTATCTTCCATCATGGGTTAGCAATGTACTTGTTTTGTGTTTGCAAACCCTTCATCCTGAAAAATCTTTGGTGGTGAGAGGAACCAAAAATGGGATTGCACACACAAAACACGTACATTGCTCTCCCATGATAGGAGATAGCACATGTTGACTTGACCCTTTATTAAAGCTCCATTTTGAGCATCTTATAAATGACCAATTTCTGCAAGGGTGACATTACATGCACCGTTCTAGAAATATTGAACTTTGTAAGTTCATTTATATTGTAAGTTTTGTTTCTAAAAACACTGTTGTGTATGTAAATCTTGTTAGATAAAGGTCTATATATTTGGGAAAAAATGGCTTGAATAATTTACTAAAATATTATTTTTTTACACAACGTAAAATATTTTTGAAACAAAAAAATAAAAAAAAAATAAAAAATATGGTAAAAAATGCACCTTTCAATGTGCACCAAGTAAAATTTTTTACCCTATACAATGTGTGTGGCTGTTTCTTGAAGTCAAAATTTTGGGTTTGTTTTTGTGGGCCTGATTAACTAAAGCTAAATGCACTTGACACTACTACAAGTGCACTAGGAGACAGACATAACTTAAAGGTAAACAACAATAAAAACAAGATATTTAGATAAACCAATTTTCTTTTTTCTTTTTGAAACAAACTTACAGCTGTTGCTGAATAGCAATGGCCCCCCGACCATTAAAATAATTCACATAACGGTCACGCACTTGACGTGCGGTTCGGGGGGCCAAGCCAATACGGCCAATTTCTAGGCCTGTGAAAGTGCTACTAGCCTCTTCCAGTCTGGGCTCAGGCCCAACAGAGGATAGATATGTAGCTGAATGTCTCCTTAAAAAGTTATGCAAGATGCAGCAAGCAAGGATGACGTGGTTGATTTTATAGTCCGCCAAATTAATAGCCGTAAGGAAGATACGGAACCGGCTGGCCAGAATACCAAAGGCATTCTCCACAACCCTTCTTGCTCTGGCCAGCCGATAATTAAATACCCTCCTCTCAGGGGTGAGTGTCCTTTGGGGGAACGGCCTCATCAAGTTCTCACATAGAGCAAATGCTTCATCAGCAATAAAAACTGAGGGGAGTCCATCCACATTATCGTCATCAGGTGGCAATTCCAGGCCACCGGTCTGGAGACGATGGCACAGCTCGGTCTGTGCAAAGACTCCTCTATCAGACATCCGGCCGTTCTTCCCCACATCCACAAACATAAACTCCAAATGTGCCGAGACCACCGCCATCAAAACTACACTATGGAACCCCTTGTAGTTAAAGAAATAAGACCCCGAATGCGGTGGTGGCACAATCCGGACGTGCTTCCCGTCAATCGCCCCTACACAGTTGGGAAAGTCCCAACGGTCAGCGAACTGGGAGGCCATAGTCTGCCATTCCTGTGGACTTGTAGGAAACTGTGGAGTGCAAAAAAAATAAGATAAGGACTTTAATAACAAAAATTGTATATCAGATTACACAAAAACATTAGTAAACAACAGCAGTCAAATATTATGAATATGTGTGTTTGTAATTGAAATGTTGAAAAACATAAGGCACACTTATAAGATTACTCACCCCCTATGATGGCCCATTGATACATTTGAATGTGGGGGGAGGGGTTCTAATTAGGTTAACAAACACACCTGACTGGCTCAAACATTTGTGGGGTGGGGGAGGGGTTCTAATTAGGTTAACAAACACACCTGACTGGCTGAAACATTTGTGGGGTGGGGGAGGGGTTCTAATTAGGTTAACAAACACACCTGACTGGCTGAAACATTTGTGGGGTGGGGGAGGGGTTCTAATTAGGTTAACAAACACACCTGACTGGCTGAAACATTTGTGGGGTGGGGGAGGGGTTCTAATTAGGTTAACAAACACACCTGACTGGCTCAAACATTTGTGGGGTGGGGGAGGGGTTCTAATTAGGTTAACAAACACACCTGACTGGCTCAAACATTTGTGGGGTGGGGGAGGGACAAACAAGACAATGGAGCAGACAATATACATTGTTCAATGGACTATAGGCTAGAGATAAAAATGGACCCAGCATTGCATGGTGGGGAGGTTAATGAAATAAATTAGGCATGTATAGGGCAATAAATGATTAAAATAGGCATGCACAAAGATAAAGGGGACATTCACAGCAGATTGAAAGCATGGCAATTAGGTAAAGAGGACAGTTCTACAATACATCCAAAAACAGTTAATACATATCATGTAATGTTAAAGGATAAAACTTACCTTCATATATTCCTTCTGCAGGACCTGAATAATAGCAGAACAGGTCTCTGGGATTATGATCCCCAGAGCCTGGGGGGAGATGCCTGTCGAGAACTTTAAGTCCTGAAGACTTCTCCCTGTCGCCAAGTAACGTAACGTGGCAACTAGCCTCTGCTCCGCACTGATGGCTTGCCTCATGCAGGTATCCTGCCTGCTGATATAGGGGGTCAGCATAGCCAGCAGACGCTCAAAGATGGGGTCCGTCATCCTGAGAAAATTCCTGAAATCATCAGGATTATTCTCACGGAGCTCACGGAGCAAAGGCATATGACAGAACTGGTCACGCTGGCGCAACCAATACTTGGTCCATGAACTCCTCCTCACCCTGTTCATGGACTGGACTCGGGTCAAAGTATTAACCCCAACACCAAGTCCCCACACAGCACGAACTCGAGAACGAGAACGTCCACTCGACATGGCTTCAAAACGGTCGGCTGCTCAAACAAACAAACTTATAACAAACGCACTGAAGAACAGCAAGGCCTATGAAGAACGACCTGAAAATCAGGAACGAGCGGAGCAGAACGGCCTGCAAGGCAGGTTACGAACTGACCAACACGCACTGAAAAGCAGATACAAACCTCACAAGCACAAACTGAACCGCAGAAAACGAACGAAATAAGCTGAAGTGTGAAAAGCGCGAATCGTCTCTAACCAAACTTCTACTAACACGAGATTAGCAGAAGGAGCCCAAAGGGTGCCGGAGTGGGGCTTGGACTTCCTTTTTCTAGTCCCGTCGTACGTGCTATACGTCACCGCGTTCAAAACCAGCGGACTTTTGCAGTGACCGTGTGTGGCCAAGTCCGTTCGTTTTTAAGTCCGGCGCAAGGAGCAAACAAAGTCCGACGAAAAGTCCGCCGGGCAAAGTCCGCCGTAAAGTCCGCTCGTGTGTACGCGGCATAAGAATCCCATAAACGTATTAACAGTTTGATGCAAAGTAACAAGTTGGTTAAGTAGAAAAATAGAGGCAAATGAGAATTAGAGCATGTACGTGCCTGCCAACATCCTAGGATAATGTTCATAAAAAAAAGGCATGCAAAGAGTTGCATGGAAAAGGACGCCCCTATGGATTTTTAGGGCAGAAAGGGAGTATGAAGAGTAAATATTTGTAAAAGGCACAAAAGTGCCGACTTTATTGATATACAAAAAATGAAAATATTAAAAGACAAATTACAATTCACTTTAGGGAACAACAAAAGAATGAGTTGATACAAAGTGTATAGAACATATGATGTCACCCGGAGCTAGCAAGCTCAAAAGTCCACCCCTAAAAGTTGGGTAAGATTTGGAGTTGATAGCACGATGTGCATCCCAACATGATTCGGAGAGACTGTAGTCGAACGTAATATTCCTTCTTTAGGGGATTTAGCACAGTGGGGTAAGGATATTCTTTTACCTAAAATGTAAATACATATACATGTAATAATATAGCAGAATAGCATAACAGAAAACACTAAACATGGCCTGTCATGCCACTATGTAGACCAACCAGGTATGTGGTACTCACATAATCAGACTCATTGGGGAAGAATAAAAACAAACGGGAAATCACATGCTGGCTGCAAAAGTCCACATAGACAGCCATGTCTATGCATGGCTTGTCAGGGGCTTACCTTATGCTGAGTATCTAAATGTGATGCTCGTATCCCGGCAGCAGCTAGTGAACTAACACCAGCCGTCCAGATGTGTGCACTAATATACTTGATTGAAAAAGCAGCCAATGAGAAGATGGCAAGTAGCCCCCGTCGGCACAGCTGTGTGTATACACAGCCAAATGGCGAGAGTCGGTTAAGTATAACAAGTCTCCGATACATTTTAAGGAGGTATTTAAGTGACACTGAAAGATATCATTATTCTTTCAACATAATCTACACAAATCCACTACTTACTGGCCGTGTAATCAATTTTTCATGAAATTCTTTCTTACTGTGTTTTCCTGCCTACTTGTAACAGCATCCTTGAGCTTCTGAAATGCTCCTTTTCCCTCCTCGCGTCTATTTGTTTGGAAAACGGAAAATTGTATACTCACCTTTCCGTAATTTTCCTTTCCTGTCGCATCTTCATGGCAGCATACACTTTGGGTTGTGACTCCGCCCCCACAACCTGATAGGACCACATAGCTATAAATTGATGAGAAGGCACCTGCCCCAGTATTCTCTGTATATATAAATCACCTCAGAAGGGTGGGCGATTGTATGCTGCCATGAAGATGCGTCAGCAAAGGAAAATTACGGAAAGGTGAGTATACAATTTTCCGTTTTCCCATCGCATCATGGCAGCATACACTTTGGGAAGTAACTCGCCAGACTGGGTGGGAATGCAAAGTAAGTTTATTGACAAGGAATAGAAGAGTTGGCCTGTATAACGACCTTCCCGAAATCTACTGCTGATAGGCGTGCAGCATCCACTTTATAGTGGGATATAAAGGTGTTTCTGGAGGACCAGGTGGCCGCTCTACAAATGGTTTCCGCTGAGACTCTACAGTAAGCTGCCCATGAAGTAGCCACTACCCTGGTAGAATGCGCCCTTAAGCCCTCTGGAATATGCAAGGTGCTCAAGGAGTAGGCCTTCTTGATAATTTTCACCAACCATGAGGCGATGGTACGTGCTGATGCCGCCTGGCCTTTTCTAAACCCATGTGGGATGATTAGGAGGTTTTCAGACTTTCTGAACTGCTTGGTTATTGAGAGATACTGCAAAACGTTGCCCTTGACATCCAGTGGATGAGGAGCGCCCTGATCTGTGACAAGGGCCAGAAGATCAATCTCCTGGTTAAAGTGGAATGAAGAGGAGACTTTCGGGATAAAGCGATCCGAAGGCTTCAGGGTTAGCCTGTCTGGGTAGATCATCAGGTACGGCTCTTTGGCTAGCAGGGCTTGCATCTCTGAGACTCTCTTTGCTGACGTTATAGCAATTAGAAATGAGACCTTTAGTGTCAGATCCCAAAGGTAGATGTTTTCAAGTGGAAAGATTGGCTCCTTGGATAAGACTTCCAAGACAGTTGAGAGATCCCAGGCCGGAAATGAAGGCTTTCTAGGAGGCCTTAGTTTTAGACAGGCCCTTTGGAATTGAACAACAAGTGGATTAAGGGCCCACTTAACTCCTGTCAAGGCAGAGATGGCTGACACTTGCACCTTTAGGGTGCTGGACCCAAGACCTTTTTCCAGGCCTGACTGGAGGAACTCGAGCACTTGCGGCACTGATGGAGAAGAAGAGTCCCAACCTTGCTCCTGAGCAAAGGAAATAAACTTTTCCCAGATCCTTCTGTAGGTGGTATTCGTGGTAGACTTCCTAGCCTGGGGTAGAGTATCCACTATCTTCTGAGAGCAGCCTTGGTCTAGGAATCTAGACCTCTCAGCCTCCAGGCTGTTAGATGTAGCTTCTATGGGTTTGGGTGGAGTAGCTGGCCCTGAGCCAGTAAGTCTGCCGATACCGGGAGGGGAAGTGGGTCTGCTGTGTTCAGCTGTAGGAGGGTAGTGAACCAAGGCCTCCGCGGCCAAAAGGGAATCACAGTCAGCACTAGAGCTGCAGAATGCTTGAGCCTCAGAAGGAACTTGGCTGTGAGAGGAGTTGGTGGAAAAATGTAGCCTAGTTCCAGGGGTGTTGGAGACAATCTGTTCCCTTCGCTGGAGGAAAGGGGATCCTCGACAAAAATCTCTGACACTTCGTGTTCGCTGGCATTGCTGCAAGGTCTATGTCTGGAGGGCCCCAGGTCTGGGATATGAGGGTGAATGCTTGGGAGCTCAGAGACCACTCGTTGTTGGAAATAAAGGTTCTGCTGAGTGAATCCGCTAGGAGATTCTGAATGCCTGGAATATAAGCCGCCCTCAGATCCAGAAGGTTCAGTTGGGCCCATTGCATCACGGGGCAGACGTCCTGCATCATAGAGATGCTCCTGGTACCCCCCTGCCTGTTGATGTAGGCTACTGCCACTTTGTGGTCCATCTTCAGGAGAACTTGTTTCCCTCTCAGAAAGGTGCTGAATGCCAAGAGGGCCTGAAAGGCTGCTTTCATCTCTAGTATATTCGAGTCCTGAGTTTTGAAATGCCAGCAGCCCTGAGCCGCGTAATGTAGATAGTGCGCTCCCCAGCACTCCAGGCTGGCATCCGAAGTCACTACTTCCTGATGGGGGGTGACTATCTGTTTGCACTACCTGAGGTTGCAAGGACGCGTCCACCACTGCAGTGATAGACTGGCCTCCTCCGAGATGTAAATCGGTTGGGACATGGACAAACCGTCCCACTGGCGCAGGAAGGAGGTTTGAAGGGGTCTGGAATTCCATTACGCCCACCGGACCATTGGAATGGTTGCTGATAGAGAGCCTAGAAGACTGAGGCATGCTCTGGCTGGTAAGAACAGCTCCACTGTATTTGCTCGGGTATCCAGTTCGGCCCCTAGGAAGACCATCCTTTGGGTAGGTTGGGTGTTGCTCTTTCCCCAATTTATTATCCATCCCAAACTCTTTAGTGTGGAGACTAGGATCTTGCGGTGTTGCACGAGTGATTCCTGGCTGTTTGAGAGGAGGAGGATGTCGTCCAGGTAGTGGTGGACCCTTAGACCTTTTCCTCTTAAGGAGGCTATCGCTGGTAATAAGACCTTTGTGAATGTTCTGGGGGCTGTCGAGATCCCGAAGGGAAGACTCTGAAATTGAAAGTGCCCGTGATCCACCGAGAATCGCAGGAATCTTTGCAATGCAGCATGAATTGGGATATGCAAGTAGGCGTCCTGGAGGTCTATGGAAAGCATCTAGTCTCCCAGGTTTATGGCCTGGAGGATAGACTGTAAGCTTGCATCTTGAATGATTCCACCCGGATGGATCTGTTGAGATTCTTTAAATCTAGAACCGGACGCAGATCCCCCGATTTCTTTTTGACGTGGAATAGCGGAAAATATAATCCCTTGCCCCTCTGTGCTGGCGGAACCTTTACTATCGCCCGTTTCCGGAAAAGATCCTGAACATAATTCAGCAGTGACATCCTTTTTTCCCGAGATGGAGGAAGATGGGTTGGAGAAAATTGATCCTTTGGGGGTCGATTTTTGAAGGACCACCTGTGGCCGAAACTGATGGTGGCCAGAGTCCAGGTATCCTTTATACCCTGTTTCCCCGAAAATAAGACCTAGCGTGATTGTCAGTGATGGCTGCAATATAAGCCCTACCCCCCAAATAAGCCCTACCCTCTTTCCCCGGAAATAAGCCCTACCCTGAAAATAAGACCTACAAGGACTTTAACTAGGGCTTATTTGGGGGGTAGGGCTTATATTGCAGCCATCGCCGACAATCACGCTAGGTCTTATTTTCGGGGAAACAGGGTAGTTTCCGCCCAGGCCAGCCTGAATCTGGATAGTCTGGCTCCCACTACTGCTGGCTGGACGGATGCACCTTCAAAAGGACTTCTGGTCACTGGAAGCGGGAGTCTTGGGCTTTTGAAATTTCATGAAGGATGACTGAGGATTTTTCCAGCTCCTTCGGTACTCCTTCCCAGGTCTGTACGCTTTTGCGTCTCTATACCTCTCCGTAAGGTTTCGTTTAAAGGGAGGAGGTCTCTGCTGTTTGGGCCTTCTATCCGAGGGGATGAGTCCAGACTTGCCACCAGTCACCTTAGAAATGACTGAGTCCAATTTCATCCCAAAATGGTTCTCCCCGTCAAACGGGATGCGACACCAATTGGACTTGGAGGCGGGATCCATCCAGGGCTTCAGCCATAGCGCTCTTCTGGCCGTTACCAAGGCCAACATAGACTTTGATGCAGACCTGATTGTATCGACGGAGGCCTCTGCCACAAAGTTGCCCGCCAGGCTTAGTTCTTGCAAAGCTTTTTTTTTTTCCTGGTCTGCACTCTCCAATACGAGCTTCTCAGTGTTTGCGGACCAGCTGGAGATGGCTCTTCCCACCGATGCGAGCGCTATCGCTGGCCTGCAGGCGCCTCCTGCCGACAGGTAGGCCCTCTTAAGGTCCGCGTCGATTTTCCTATCGAGCACGTCCCTAAATGTTACCGCGTCCTCTATAGGAAGTGTAACATGCCTGGCTAGGTGCATCAAAGATGCGTCCACCACAGGAGGAGACACCAGGGGGGTTATTTTAGGCTCCTTGAGCGGATACAGTTTAAGAAGTCTGTTATTCAGACTAGATTTCTTCTCGGGTCTTTGCCATTCCTCCTAAATTAGGTCATCCATCTCCTCTATAAACGGGAAAGCTTCTGGATCCTTCTTAAGGTGAGGGAAATATTTCCTTTGTTTTTGTTGAACCTCCTGGGGTTCCTCCCAGTTTATTGCCTCCTTAACCGACTTGACAAACGTCAAAGTCAAAGTCGGCCGATACCTCCAATCCCTCATTATTGGACAGAGAGTCTTGCTCTCTTGATGTACTGGCCAGAGCGGAAGAGGCACTGTGGATAGAAAAATCTGCTTCCGTCGTCAAGGCCTGCAGAGCTGAAATTCCAGCGGATTCCTCAGCATCTGAGACTCTTTCTTTGGTGGCCTCCTCTGGGCATTTTTGACAGGCCAGTTTATCCGGGAGGGCCATCGCACAACGCAAATCCAGCAGGCGTTCCCAGAGGGATGGGAGTGGCGCGCAGGAGACCGGGGTCTGCGCGAAGGAGATCTTCTATGGTGGGAGCGACTGTGTCTTGAGTATGATCTAGACCGGCTCCTTCTGCGACTCCCTCTGTGTCCCGAACAGCTTCTCCTGTGGTATGAACGGCTCCGTCTGTGCCTGGAGCGACTTCTTCTATGCGAGGTCTCTCTTTGTTTTGAAGCAGACGTTCCTGAGGACCTGATAGGGCTGACCAATTTAGGTAACATTAGTAGTGCTCTCTTTTTCAATCTTTACTACTTACCATGTCTTCCCCCCCTTACCTATTAGGCTGGTGGTGATCTGCTGGGGCAGCGGTCTCCATAGTGGAGGAGTGGTGAAACCTGCAGATACAGTAAGATTAAGGTATGCAGAACAGATTAAGGCAGAGGATAGTTAGGCAAATAGTAAGGGTACCTACCTTTGCAGAGCGTTTTTTAGGTAAAAAAAAGTGTCAAGTCAGTCACACAGCAAAAGCAGTGCAAAACTGACTCTGGGGCTTTTTAAAACTGCCGCCATTAGCGCCGAGCGCTCACGCATGTGCAGTAGCGCCGCGAGACACCCGGCGCCATCTTGGAACCTGGCATAGGCAGAGAATGCCCTGAAACTGCGCACTGCGCATGCGCGAGAACGCCGAGAACGCTCGGCGTCCACAGGGAAGGTTATGGGAGGACAACAGAGCCCAGAAACCAAGTAGGTGGGAGAGAGTGGGGGGAGGGGGGAGACCGCTGCACACAACTAAGCCTATTTAAGGCTTATATCTTTGAGGCCAAGATGAGTCTTTCGAGGCCATTCCACCGGCAAGCCTATTTAAGGCTTATATGGGCTGCTGACACGTCAAGCCTGTTTAAGGCTTATATTATGGTCAGCAGAAACAATGAAAAAAAGTGCCCCTGAGATCCCCAGAGTGGGGCTCCTACCATCTAGCTCGTTTAGAGGCTGTACAGGAAGGACTTCCACCCAGGAGAGGCTAGAACCTGGCTGGGGCGAAGCGGTAAGGGGGTGCTGATCCGTGCGGTCCTGACAGGTGAGGAAAAATAAGAGAATACTGGGGCAGGTGCCTTCTCATTAATTTATAGCTATGTGGTCCTATCAGGTTGTGGGGGCGGAGTCACAACCCAAAGTGTATGCTGCCATGAAGATGCGACAGGAAAGAACATTGCAGGTTAGTTGTGGTGATCTGCACTGCTCTATGCACACTACAGAGTTTAGTGGCACTTTAAATACAGAAATTTGATGTAACAAAATGGAAAGGGAAAACATAAACCAACAGTGTGCTTATATGGTGAGGGAGATACTAAGCATGCTGTCTTTGGTCATTTTGAAGGCTTATATTTTAGCTTTTCTACAAGCACATTTGTGGGCCTTAGGCACTTGTGCAGGGAGATCAGGGCCATTCTTGAGAGTTGTGGTTGTAAGACAGGGGTGTAGGAGAAGCGTCTTATAGTGACACAATTGAAAATTATCTTTTAATTAAGTAAGGATGCTTGGGAGAAGGTGCTTCTTGCTTAGAAGGTGTAACACTGAGCTCATGTAAAGGAAAGAAAAGTCCTTCTTCCAAGCACCTATAGAAGCATCTTTTTAAAGCATTCTTCTGCCAGCAGATTCTACAGTGAAGTCGCAGCATAAGTGATCATTGACCCTAGTGCTTCTACTGTGCAGCCTGGTTTTCTAGAAGATTTCAACAGGCCCTGACAGCTCTGTTTGAAGTAGAACTATACTCACCTCTGTTCTAGCAATGTCATGTCTGCAAGCTACCTCGCTGGCTTCTTTTGGGTGCGGGATCTTCAGCCATCTTGCATATAAACAGGAGTGAATTCATCCCAGCACCTGGAAGATGCAGGGACTGTACACTGAGCTGCACACACACAAATAAAACCATCACAATTCTTTCCAATGCAATACTTGGCAAGTGGTTATTGACAAATTCCAGTGGCAGAGAAAGATCAGCCAAAAAGCTGCTTTTATAGTCCCATGGTATTGTGTACATTTAAACGAATGCCTTTCGGACTTATAAACACGCCATGGAATATTGTCTGGGTGACTTAAAATTTGAACATTTATTTATCTGTCTGGATGACATAATCATCTTCTTTGTTTCAAGAACATTTCAACATTTAGAGACAGCCTTCTTAAGATTAGCAAAGCATTTGTGAAAGTTGAAGCCAAAAAAAATGTCACCAAAACTCTTATTGAAAGGGGTGAGACCAAACCAAAATAAAATAGAAGCAATAGACAAACCTCTAGAACTTTGTGGGAGCTGTTCTGTGTAATGCTGAAGATGTTTCCCCACTCACCCAAGTGCCATCCTTTGTTCTAATGAATGTCAGCAAGTAAAACAATTTTGTGAGGAATTTTTAAATAGTTGTGATAATTGGCTGCAATCTGCAATAAAGTTATTCAGAAAGTGGGCAAAACAAAAAAATTACATAATTAATTTCATTACCAAAAGGAATCTTACTTGGATGAGTGAAATACTGACTTACTACCAGGCCCGGACTGGCCACAGGACACACCAAGTGTTTTCCGGTGGGCCAGGGCCTCAGGGCAGTAATGTCCTAAGAAGAGCGGCCTGTTGATGACCAGGCCACACAACAGGAGATAAGTGGTGACTGCGGCCTGGACAGGACTAACACAGACCGCGGCTGCCGCTCACCTCCCGCTATGCAGCTGTGCCTAAGGCTCCTTTCGCACTTGTGCGACTTTTCCTGCAACTTGGGACTGCAAAGTCGCATGACAAGTCGTACTCCATGATTTTCAATGAGTACCATTCATATCTGTGCGACTTCATGTCACAGCAACTTCTAAGTAGTCCTTGCACTACTTTGGTCTGACTTTGAGATGACTTGAGGTCCCTAGACAAAAAAAATCGCAACAAAATCGCGTGACTTTCAGGTCGCACAAGTGTGAAAGGAGCCTTAAGCAGGGCCAGCACCAGCAAACTAGGACATGCAGAAGAAGGCAGGAGAGACACCTCCCGGGCTCATCTCTGGAGATATACCTGCACTCAAGGGACAACAGTGGTCTCTCTCCTAACACCTGTGGGCACACTGTGACAGCTGTACAGGGAGGAAGATGAGTGCACTGAACATGTGTGTGTTACAACCAAAGTCCCACTCTGTAGTGGCAAGGAAGGGGGGTCGATTGGCACTGTCTCTTTGCTGGACTGAGGGTGTCTCTTTGCTGGACTGAGGCTGTCTTTTTGCTGGTCTGGGACTGTCTCTTTGGTGGACTGAGGCTGTCTCTTTCCTGATCTGGGACTGTCTCTTTGCTGGACTGAGGCTGTCTCTAGACTGGGGATGTTTCTTTGCTGGACTAGGGCTGTCTCTTTGCAGGACTGGGGCTGTCTCTGCTGGATGGGGGATGTTTCTTTTCTGGATTGGGGATGTCTCTTTGCTGGATTGGGCTGTGTCTTTTCTATATGGGGCTGTCTCTTTGCTATATAGGGTTGTCTCTTTGCTGGGTGGGAATATCTCTTTGCTATATGGGGATGTCTCTTTGCTGGATTGGGATGCACCTTTTTTATACATAATTTTGCAAGCAATTTTGTATCTTTTATGGCACATATTGGTGAGAGTTATGCAGGGAGTGTGGTGCCGGCGCTGGTCTGCTGAGCCTTACAGTCGCTTGGACTTCACCCTTCCTTTTTCTGTATAGATTTCACCAAAGATGGGGGGTGGATTGGGGCTGTCTCTTTGCTGACCTGAGGCTGTCTCTTTGCTGCACTGAGGGTGTCTCTTTGCCGGACTGAGGCTGTCTCTTTGCTGGTCTGGGGAGGTCTCTTTGCTGGTCTGGGGCTGTCTCTTTGCTGGACTGGGGCTCTCTCTTTGCTGGACTGAGGCTCTCTCTTTGCTGGACTGAGGCTCTCTCTTTGCTGGTCTGTGACTATTTCCTTACTGGACTGAGGCTGTCTCTTTGCTGGACTGGGGATGTTTTTTTACTGGACTAGGGCTGTCTCTTTGCTAGACTGGGGCTGTCTCTCTGCCAGACTGGGGCTGTCTCTTTGCTGGATGGGGGATGTTTCTTTTCTGGATTTGGGATGTCTCTTTGCTATATGGGGCTGTCTCTTTGCTATATAGGACTGTCTCTTTGCCGGGTGGGAATGTCTGGATGGAAGGGACCCCAACGGACTGATGATAACATACACATGCTTGTTAACTTCCCCTCAAATATGAGTTGAATGTGATTGAATTAAACTTGATTTTAACCTAAATGCTAGGTGCCGCTCTCTTTCCCTCTCTTATTTGCATAGAGTCCTCTTCTGCTCTATACAGCCGGCTGCCAACACGGAAACTAGCCAGAACCCTTCCACAGGTCTGGATTTAGTTGCTTATGGACTTTGCTCCTTAGGACACATTCTGGACTGTTGGAACTTTTTTAATAATACTCCACTAGCTGACTATCTAGCACTTCATTTTTTTCCTTATCCTCTGCTCACTTCTGACTGACAAAAAAAAATAAAAATCCAGGCAGCCTGCTAAGTTTATCACAACATCAAAGAGATAACTATAAACAAAGTAACATTTCGTTCTTAGATCAAAGAAATGAATTTCTGTCTGTAAATGAGGACAGTTTAACCACTTAAAGACTAAACCTTTTTCTAAAACTTGTTGCTTACAAGTTAAAAATCTGTATTTTTTGTCCTAGAGAATAAAATGGCAGTTGTTGTAATATTTTATGTCACATTGTATTTGCGCAGCGGTCTTTCAAACGCAATTTTTTGGGGAAAAAATACATTTTAAAGGAGTTGTAAAGGCAGAAGGTTTTTTTATCTTAATGCATTCTAAGCATTCAAATACCTACCTGAGCCCCTTCTGTCGATGTCCAGCGATGTCCACGATCCTCTAAGCCATCCAGGACACAAAATGAACTTTTATTATTCTTTAAAATTCACATTATTGACATGACATGTTAAAAAACAAAACATGGTGTTAGGTGGTATGAGCGTTATTTAGACCAAATGCAACCAACTATTACCACAGTGGAACAGATCGATCAATAGTGATTCAAAATGAGGTGATGTCAAATAGAAGGAGCAGCTGGTTGGAGGTAGAGACGTAGTGGAGAAAACTCTACATGCTACGTGCCTTTAAGTGCTTCTTCAGGAGCTTGCAGTCTAATATACACATAAAAACAATAGGAATAATTAAAAAACAAATAAAGACAGCCAAATAATGTATCAGAACTGAGATTATAACAATCATTTAATAAAAGTGTAAACAAAAACTAACACATCAAGGAGTCTGCCCCCCACCCCTCCTCCCCAAAAAAACAATTGTTTGTTTTTTAATTATTTCTATTGTTTTTATGTATATATTAGACTGCAAGCCCCTAAAGAAGCGCCTAAGGGCGCGTAACAGTTTTCTTCACTACGTCTCTACCACCAACCAGCTGCTCCTTCTATTTGACCTCCTTTTGAATCACTATTGATCGATCTGTTCCACTGTGGTAATAGTTGGTTGTGTTAGGTGGTGTGGGCATCATTTAGACCAAACACCATGTTTTGTTTTTAACATGTCATGTCAATAATGTGAATTTTATAGATCAATAAAAGTTCATTTTGTATTTCAACGCTACAGATGTGCCTCTAAAGTCCATGTTTCCTTCTTTTGAATAAATTTTGCAATATATTTAGGACGCCCTCTGTTGAAGTCAGGATATGACAAAACGCGTAAGAGCATGACCTACACGACGCCGGAAGTGACGTGTGCGCTCCACCACAGCTGGATCGGGTACAAGGAAGTGTCTTATCACTCCTTGGGACACTAAACCAGTTGATCTCCGTAACGGTGAAGTGCACAGCTCATAGGCTTCTATTGCTTGTTTGACTGCAGTGTTTTTGTACGTATTTATTGAGGGGGGTTTTGAGATGTGATGGGTATTCATTTAATAAACGGGATTACGCTATGTGCGCTTCTCTTTTGTTCATGATTTTTTTGGAGCCCTTTTCATCTGGCAATCTCCCAGAGTGGAACACAGAACCAAAATGTTTTAACCCCTTCCCCAGATTGGGCCGGCTGCAGGAACTAGCTACATTTATTACAACTTGCCTACAAGCAATAATCTGATACAGAAGGAAAGCATTTATGAAGAACCATGGGTTTGTCTCTTGAACTCTGATACTACTGTAGTAAAAAATTTTTGAGAGAGAAATGAATAATTCTCTTGCACTGAGCAGGATCAAAAGAAAGATTCAGATAAGACTAATTTCTGAAGAAATAATTGTAATTGCATTGCCTTATGCATATGAGTTTTGAACCATTAAATGCAGCCAACAGATGAAGCTCTCTGCTCTTTTGCTCATGTTTTACGGTACTTGTTTTTTGTCCGCCACCCCTACCCCCAGTCTCTTCAGGCAGCTGCAAAGATATTGGGGGTCATTTACTATAACTCCAGGAAGTACTGGGCACTATGGCAAATAATAGAGCCAATTTTAGCCAAATGGAAACAAAACGGCGAATTTGCGCATGAAAATCTGCGATATAAGTGGAGAACAAACGTTTGAAAGTTCTAAATTGCCGCTAATTAGCGCTTCCGCGTATATACAAATGCCAATTCTTATCAAGTTGTTATATAGCAGTGTACTGTAGCCATGATCCATGTATGTGAAAGAAACATTTTTATGTGAGATGTGCTCTACCTCGTGTGCATCTATTGATGTATGTTGCAATTAGTATTCCTATTTCTTTCCTTCTTTTGCTAACTAATGCAGTTATGAATGATTATTACATAGTAATGTCTGCTATTCTGTAAAGTTACATGTATTAAACATTTAGGTTACCTATTTGTTGTATGTTGTTTTTTATTTTTTTATTTAGGTGACTATAAAGCGGTAATTATTTATATTCATTCTTTAATCATACTACACTATTATGTAGGTCTCATACTTAGCACAATGGCTTAGTAGTCTGCTCAGATGTCTCCACAGCACTCACGGTACAAGTTCAAATACCAGCCAACCTACCATCCCCCAGCTGTGTTTATTTTTTCAGTGCACAAGCGAATTAAAATGAACAAACAAAAAAATGTAATCTGCCCATTAGTTAGTGTGTGGTGTTTGGAATTTCACACCATAATAGTATTGAATACTTACATATCATTGCATGCATTTGAAGAGTTAATATAATCAGACAAATTTAAAGTGCATTGGCTAATTGGCATTCACCTATTTTCAGCATATGCTACTTTGGCTAATTGGCTAATAGTCATTTGCTTTTTTTTTCACCAATTCAATCTTTTAGTATTTCTCTGTGGGATTTGAACCCATGAGTTCTTCAAGGTAGAAGTGCTGACTGCTAGCCTATTGGGTGTAGCACAGTCACAAATAGAAAATACATAGAAAATACATTCACTAGTGTTTGATGTTTCTTCTCCCCGAGCTGTCTCTCCTGCTGCCACCATCTTCCCCCGCTGATGTGTTCTTCAGCGCAGCCGGTTACCCACTAATAAAAAAAAAAGCCGCTCTTCTTGTGGCGGTCTTCTGTGGCCATCCGATAATGTCACCCGGAGAGTCCGCTCCATGGCTATGTAAGAGATGCCACACAGCGGGTGACAACACAGCAGAGGAAGACCACCATGGAAAAAGAGCAGCTTTTTTTTTATTAGCGGGTAACCAGCGGTGCGGAAGAAGACAGCAGATGGAGAACATGGCAGCGGCAGGAGAGACGGCTCTGGGAGAATACAGCTCGGGGAGAAGATGGAGGAGGGAGAGACAACGTCTGGAGAAGATGGCCAAGGGAAGAAGACAGCTCGGAGCTATTTTACAATAAAGGACTTGTCAAAAACCGGCTATTATTTTTTTTTACATTTCACTGCTTTTTTTGGTGAATGGGTAGGGGTAAAATGTACCCTATACCTATTCACATAGGGGGCAGGATCTGGGAGCTGACTTTTTAAAGGGGGCTTCCAGATTCTGATAAACCCCCTGCCTGCAGACCGACAACCACCGACCAGGGTTGTCGGGAAGAGGCCCTTGTCCCCATCAACATGGGGAAAAGGTGCTTTGGGGCATGTGGCCTGGTAAGGTTCAGAAGGGGAGGGTGCTCACTCGTCCCCCCCTATCCTGACCTCCAGGCTGCATGCTCGGATAAGGGTCTGGTATGGATTTTGGGGGGCCCCACATCAAATTTATTTTACAATTTGGTGTGGGGTTCCCCTTAAAGTCCATACCGAAGGGCCTGGTATGTACTGGGGGGACCCTACGACATTTTTTTCCTTGAATTTTGGAATTCCATACCATAATATTATTGAATAAGTACATACCATTGCATGCATTTGAAGAGTTAAAATATGGAATAAAGCAAGCTGATGTGCTTTGGCTAATTATGCTTCTGAGTACAATGCACACTTCTAGGAGGTAATGCTGTCAGTGGGATTTGAATTCATGGCTTGAACTTTTGGGGGCAGCAGGGTATACCTACAGAGCTGAGCACTTACCTACAGAGAAAATACATTTACTAATGTTTGATTCAATACAATAATGTTTTGCATTTCAGGCATTAATATTATAGTAACAACCATGCTCATGCCGATGTGCCGATGTGGCATTGGCTAATAGGCGTTCGCCTCTTTTCAGCATACGCTGCTGAGTACAATGCAAGCTTTCAGTAGGTGATACCATCTGTGTGATTTTCAGCCATTTGAGCACAATTATATTGAGAACATATGTTTGACGGTGGGACTACTTTATATTCTAGGTATAAAATAGTACTCAGCACAGTGACTTAGGCACCTTTCACACTTGTGCGACCTGAAAGTTGCGAGATTTTAATGCGACGCAATGCCTGTGTAATCTTGAGGTCTATGGACGCAGGAGTCGCAGGGAAAGACACGCAACTTTCCCATGATTTTGCATCAGCAATTTTGCCGCAATTCCAGGGAATGCCTGTGTAAACTTGAGGTCTATGTACCTCAACTCGCATCAAAGTCAGACCAAAGTAGTACAGGGACTACGTTGAAGTCAGTGTTACTTGAAGTCGCACAGATATGAATGGTACACATTGAAAATCATGGGGTATGACTTGTCATACGACTCTGATGTCCAAAGTTGCACAAGTGTGACTCAGCCTTACTTTGTCAGCGACTTTCCTGCACAAATGTCTAGTGAAATCACATAGGTCCCAACTGTTCTCCTTTAAGAAGGTGTCCTATGCCTACCTACTTTTGCTAATAGGTGTCCCTTATACCCATCTCAAAAAGTTGGGAGGTAAGAAATCGCCCCCTGAAGTCGCCCAAAGTAGTGCAGGAACTACTTTTGGGAATTGTTGTGGCGTCGCACCAATTTGGACAGTTCCATTGCCATCAATAGGCGCCGATTTGGCCTACAATTTGACATGTCAATTCAGACCTATGTGAACATGGGTGAAGTTGCATAGATATTAGAGCTGCACGGTTCTGGCCAAAATGAGAATCACAATTTTTTTGCTTAGAATAAAAAGATCACGATTCTCGTGACATAAAATCTTTCACATTATCCCACAAGAAATTGGGCTAACTTTTCTTTTTTTTTTTTTAAATCATTAAAGTAATTTTTTCCAAAAAAAATTGCATTTGAAAGGCGCAAATACAGTGTGACATAAAATATTGTAACAACCACCATTTTATTCTCTAGGGTCTCTACTAAAAATATATATATATAATGTCGGGGGGTTTTAAGTAATTTTCTAGCAAAAAAAAAATGATTTTAACCTGAAACCAACAAATGTCAGAAAAATGTTTAGTGTTTAAGTGGTTAAACTTTCCTCACTTACACAGAATTCTATTTAATTGACAAATTGTTACAAGGTTTCTAGTCAAGTTCACTGATAAAGAATGTTCTAATTCTTGGCAGACTTCCTGTTTTTTCGGCTGTGGCTTCAGAAGAGCAGAGAGAGTTCTTTGCAATAGCAAGAATCGTGAAACGCTTTTTTCAAGATCGTAAAGGGGAAAAAAATTACGATGACGATTAATCGTGCAGCTCCAATAAATATTAATGGAAATCAAGGGGGACAACTTTTCATGTGACTCTGAGGTCCAAAGCTCCATGAAAAGTCACCCAAGTGTGAAAGTAACCTAATGCGATTAATTGATAACACCTTTGAATAAGGCCCCATTTGCACTTGTGCGACCTTAAAATTGCACAGCTTTGTCATGACTTGAAGCAATGTCTGTGTAATCTTGTGGTGTATGGACCTCAAATTGCATCAGTCAAACCAAGGTAGTGCAGGGAAGAATTTGCTACACTTTCAGGATGCACAAGTGACAATAGGGCCAAATTCAAAGGTGTTATCCTTGAATCTCATTCACACTGCTGCGACCTGAAAGTCACACTATTTTGCTGCCACTTTGCCGCTGCAACTTGGCCCCAACTTCTGGGAATGCCTGTGTAATATTGTACCCGATATACCTCAAGTCACACCAAAGTAGTACAGGGACTACTTTGAAGTTGGTGCGACTTAAAGTAGCACAGATATGAATGGTTGTCATTGAGAATCATGGGGTACAACTTGCCATGCAACTCAGAGGTCCAAATTTGCTGGAAAATTCGCCCAGCTGTGAAACAAGTCATATATATTTTAATAAAAGGATCTCTCATTTATACTTGCATAGTCCTTACTGATTTACATCAGCAGAACAAATGCAGGAAGTGATGTGTGCACATGGGACGGAAGCAAATGTGTGGTGATGCCAAACAAATCAATGAACCCCACCCACACCAAATCTAACTATGACATCCACCCCTACATTGATTAAGTACAAGTACATATCCTACACTTACCCGGCCAATGAGCAGCGCCTCCTCTCTGCTAAAGAGACCTCGCCATGTCCACCTAGATTGAGATCCTGACCAGCACAAGAACTTCCGGGTGCATACAATGACTAATTTCCAGGTCAGAAGGTGAAACCACGCTTTTGATTGCAGCTGCGAATATTTGATCTCAACCATGATTAGTATTTTTTTATTTTCAGATATGCAAATCTGTATTTTTACATATATTTGAAGGTAAACTTAAGGGAGTTTGCTAAGAAATGGTGTCCCTGGGTTAGCAGCAGGTGAATTACAAAGGCAAAAGGCCCAGTTTGAGCCCTGCTTCACACTGACAGCAGGAGGAAAGCGTTCAGCTGAACTCCCACAATTTCATTCCTGCATGTCAGTCCCGACTGTGGGGGCAACATCAGAGACATCGTTGCAGGTTTCTGCACCAATATCAATACAAATCGCACTAATTAGAACAGTGCAATTGCCACAGATTTGACATGTCAAATCACACCAATGTGAATCAGAGCTGACACATTCAAACACTGCCTATCCACCAGCTGAATTCATTACCTGCAATTCTCCACAGCTGTTAATGATAAAGGTTGAATCTTTATATATAACTTGCAGTTGTGCAGAAGCCTAGGTTTACATTGGAGCGATTGGTCATGCGATTTGAGAGATCAAATCGCATGACTAATGGCACTGTTCCAATTGATGCAACATTTTTTTTGTGGCACCGCATCAATTTGCTAAAGTAGTTCCTGCACTATTTTTGCCGATTTCAGGTGCGACTTCAATAGACATTTGTGTATGAAGCCACCTGAAATCACGCTGACCTTGCTACTTTGAAATCATGCTACTTCAAGTGAAGTAGCACAATTTCAAAGTAGCATGTGAACCAGGGCAAAGAGATTAGTTTTTTGGTGCACAAATACATATTGAAATAAAATATAAAAGAGATATTGCACTTCCCCAAAACCACCACCCACAAAAACTAAAGAAAGAAAAGTAGAAGGAAAAAAAAAAAACCCCACACACCACAACAAGAGCTCAATGTACTTTTATTTTACCAGCAGAAAAAAAATAAATTTACATTTACTAGCTTCAAAAAAATTTGGACAGGATATATGGTACTACATTTAGCAACGGAATTTTAAGGGCCCTGCTCATAGGAGCTTACAATCTAAAATTAGACAAAACCTTAGAGTGGACACAGCTTTAATTTCAGTGTATAACGGGCAACACATCACATTATTACCTGAAAGATTATAGAAACATACTTAACAGTCATTCTTACAAAGCATTCCAACATAATATTGCAAAAGACTTATTCAAAACACCCACCACCAGCCCACAATCCACACATACATACATTGGTGACCATGTTCTGCTGGAAGCTGCATTTCGGTGTACACAATTAAACGAGATCAAAAATAGTAGGTCAGCAGATGCTTCCAAACGATGTTTGCATGATCAGACAGGAACAATACACACACAACATTGACAGCATGGCCACATAAACCCACTTTTGATTGAAAAAATGCACAAGAATTTCATCAAATCTCCCAATATCATTCCTTCTCCATCACAACAAAAAAACTGACCTTCTCAGGCCAAACGAACCCCCCTACTGCAGGCCTTTATATAAGAGAGGTTGTATTGTTAGCACACTGACACACCCAATAGAAGTACACGCCCACCAGTATCTTTCAATCTGTCTCTTCATGTATGTCTAAAGTGATTGCACCTGATGAGCAGGAACACATAATAGTATTCGCAACTCTGTTAGCCCTTGGCTATGTGCATCAAATCTCCAACTACAGGACAAAAAACAAAGTCCATTTGCATCCACATAAACAAAGCAAAAGTTTTCTAAGCATATGTACCTGTGCAGTGTAAACCCTAAAATTTGAAATGTCCAAGTCCCTGGGCATGATTAGTGCTAATAAACATTAACATCAGTCCCTGGCTGCAATGAGCTTCCAATATAAAGTCCAAAATTAACTTTCTTACATTAGAACCTATTTCGACAGGAGACAAATAAGATGCCAGCATGTCTTTAGATTGTGGTGAGAAACCCACACAGGGAGAACATATAAACTTCAACACAAGCATTAGCATGTTGGTGGAAGTGAACCAATATCCCAGGTGCTGCTAGACAGAATTGCTACCCACTTAGCCACCAGGGCAGACCCACACATGTTCTCTGCATCTCTGTGGTGTGAACTAGCCCTAAGTCCATAGCCATGCTCAGTGTCACAAGCAATATACAGTATATTGGCGTAAGTATTGGGATGCCTGCCTTTAAACACACATGAACTGTAATGGCATCCCAGTATTAGTATTGGGTTCAAAACTCATTTGGCCCACCCTTTGCAGCTATAACAGCTTCAACTCTTCTTGTCCACAAGGTTTAGGAGTGTGTCTATGGGAATGTTTGACCATTCTTCCAAGTGCATTTGTGAGGTCAGGCACTGAAGTTGGACAAGAAGGCCTGACCTACAGTCTCCTCTCTAATTTATCCCCAAGGTGTTCTGTTGTGTTGAGGTCAGGACTCTGTGCAGGCCAGTCAAGTCCCCCCACCCCAAAATCACTCATCCATGTCTTTATGGACCTTGCTTTGTGCACTGGTCCAAATGATTTGGTGGAGGGGGATTATGGTGCAGGGTTGTTTTTCAGGGGTTGGGCTTGACCTCTTAGTTTCAGATAAGGGAACTCTTAAGGCGTCAGCATACCAAGACATTTTGGACAATTTCATGCTCATGGGGACAGTTTGGGGAAAGCCCCTTCCTGTTCCAACATGACTGCACACCAGTACACGAAGCAAGGTCCATAAAGACATGGATGAGCAAGTTTGGGGTGGAGAAACTTGACTGGCCTGCACAGAGTCCTGGCCTCAACCCGATAGAACACCCTTTGGCTGAATTAGAGTAGAGACTGCAAGCCAGGCCTTCTCATCCAACATCAGTGCCTGGCCTCACAAATGCACTTCTGGAAGAATGATCAAACATTCCCATAGGCAGACTAAACCTTGTGGACAGCCTTCCCAGAAGCTGTTCTAGCTGCAAAGGGTGGGCCAAATCAAATTTTAACCCTACGGACTAAGACTGGGCTGCCATTAAAGTTCATGTGTGTGTAAAGGCAGGCGTCCCAATACTTTTGGCTATATAATGTATCTGGAAAAGACTTACAATGGTGGTGGAACCCTTCTACACATAACTACTACAATTAGACATAGTTATAGGACCTGGGAAATGAGACAACTTCTCTACATGAAGTAACATGGTTGGGATTTGAACCCAGACCCTCAGAGATACTAAGCAGAAGTTCTAACCTCTAAGCCACAGAGCTGCCACGTGTGAGACCCTCCTACACATAACTACACATAACTACACATAAATACACATAAATACACATAAAAACACATAAATACTGCATTTCTATGGACATACAGGTGATGGAATTACATTACTCAAGAGTTATTCTTCTTAATTTATTCTGTGATATTTGGTGTTTTTTTGTGGGTGAGAGTAGAATATTACCCTCAAATTTTTGGGAATTACATTTTGATTTCTGATGTTTGTACACCTATCACATTTTTGGGCTCAAATTATGAATATTTGCAAATAATACAAAGCACAAAAAATTGTGATTCATTTTAAATTTTCATCAGCAATGGTATTGTTTGTGGATTGTAAAGACACCTGTGTGAGTTTGGGGTAAAGATGGTTGTGAGATGAAGAAAAACAAGTGAAAGTGACAGAGAAAAATATATTTTACCAAAACATCAAAACATTCCACATTGTAGCATTCTTAAAATCAAAATATTTTAAGTAGAAGCAACAATGTTGCAAAGGAAAATGTATTTCACAGAAAGATACATTTCATCTCAACATTAAAAGGTTTTTTTTGTGAAAGTTAGAATTGTTCCATTAGAATCAGTGACTGAAACTTCATTTGGACTAAATTAGAGCAGATTTTAACTCCCAAAAAATGCTCTCTAATTAGATCTCATTTTGGTATTTACTATACCTCCAGGTAAAAAAGACACTTGAGTTAAAATGAGAGTTATTTTCAGGTCTGAGCATGCTCAGTTGTGTTGGCACCTAGTTGTCCAAAACGGGGAATTTTTCACTTTTCAGACTTTTAAAGATATTTCAGTGTAGAAATCACTTTTTCACACAGTTTAAAAGCAGATAATCTTTAAATAATATACCGCATATTTCAGTACAATTTAGGCAATTATATCATGCTCTAAAAATTATTTCCATGTGCAATTCTCTAGGTTTTAGCAGAGTAAGGGTTTGGGCTCTATTTAGTTTCAGGGAGCTATAGTAAATTCGATTTTGGGAGAATTTTCTCACCAGCGCTATAGTGAATACCGTTTTAGCGCGAATTACCGCTATTAGCGCTAATTCGCGCTAAATTGCCGCGAATTAGCGCTAATTCGCGGCAATTTGCGCGAATTAGCGCCATAGCGCTATAGTAAATGACCCCCATTGTTCTTATTTTGAATACAAGATCTCCAATTTCACTTTATAATTGTATATGGGCAGGGACGTAAAAGTACCTGGTATCTACCGTATTTATCGGCGTATAACACGCGCCGGCGTATAACACGCACCCCAATTTAGGAGGGAGTTTTAAGGAAAAAAAACTTTTAGGAGGGAAGTTGAAGGGAAAAAAACGTACATTTAAATGCCCATCATTGCAGCCTTCTCAGTGCAGCCTTGCCCCAGTGCAGCCATGTCAGTGCAGCCTTGTCAGTGCAGCCTTCCCCAGTGCAGCCTTGTCAGTGCAGCCTTGTCAGTGCAGCCATGTCAGTGCAGCCTTCCCCAGTGCAGCCTTGTCAGTGCAGCCTTCCCCAGTGCAGCCATGTCAGTGCAGCCTTGTCAGTGCAGCCTTCCCCAGTGCAGCCTTGTCAGTGCAGCCTTGTCAGTGCAGCCATGTCAGTGCAGCCTTCCCCAGTGCAGCCTTGTCAGTGCAGCCTTCCCCAGTGCAGCCTTGTCAGTGCAGCCTTCCCCAGTGCAGCCTTGTCAGTGCAGCCTTCCCCAGTGCAGCCTTCCCCAGTGCAGCCTTCCCCAGTGCAGCCTTGCCCCATTGTAGTTGTCGATCCCCTGTCCCTGCCATATAGGGCTTCAAAATCGCCGACCGCGATTTGAAAATGGCGCCGCCGGCGCCGAAATACACAGAGCCGGTCCTCGGCTCTTTCCGGCGGCTCTCGTTCATTTTCGGCTCCACTCGTAGTCCTGAGCGGAGCTATCCGAACCTAGCTGAGTAGGTTCGGATAGCTCCGCTCGGGACTATGAGTGGAGCCGAAAGTGAACGAGAGCCGCCGGAAAGAGCCGAGGACCGGCTCTGTGTATTTCGGCGCCATTTTCAAATCGCGGTCGGCGATTTTGAAGTTTTGACACCACTGGATCGCAGGGGATTGGCGTATAACACGCACCTGCGACTTTCCCCTGATTTTAAGGGGAAAAAAGTGCTTGTTATACGCCGATAAATACGGTATATAGACAATAGTTTAAATGTCAAAATTGATCTAGCAATTGTTTTGACTTTATGTTTATAATTGCTTTTTATTGTTTTCATATTTTACATGTCTCTTTATTTCTACTGAGATTAGTAAATGCTGGATTAAGCACCTCCAGCACTTTTTTAGACTCCTTTTAGCTGAACCTCTTTGTGAAGCATAGTTGACAGTTTTATTATTGGTATTATTATAGTATTCTTAATATAAATGAATAAACATATATTTACTGTGTCATAGCACCTCATGGGTTTGTGCCTATAACCTTTTTCTTTTTTAGTTTTCTGAATAATAATGTTGTTTGGCACCTACGATGAAATATTTAGCAATAAGTGGGGGGTAAACTAATAGATTCCTGAGTATTACTTTATTCTTTTTCAGTTGTTTTTGATTTGTAATTTCTATCTGTTTTAGGATTACTATTATTTTGATGGACCAGGAAATGAGACATTTTAGCAGCACTGTCTTTGGCAGAGTGATTACTTGTAGATCATCTTTATAGCAAATCAGTGGTGTTTTGCTTATTACAGCTTGAAGGCACATGGGAACTGGCGCATTTGCTGTATTTTATGTGTAATTTGGCTTTCTACTAATTGAGAGTCTTCCTGCTGATGAAATATTACTTTTTGGCACCTACTATTATATAATTTGCATTATACAATTATATAGTCTGTGCATGATGTTTCCCATGTGTAAGCACATGCACAAACCTTTCAATAAGGCTGTATTGTTCAACCCAGAAAAATATGCAAACATTTAATCGAGTAAGAGAAAAAAAAGATGTGAGCTAGTGCATTTTTAACCTCATATATTGTACGCCTTAAAACAGTATTAAAAACAAAAACAAACTTTTATTATATTGCATACTACCCATTCTTAAAAGTGATGACTGAGTTTGTTTCTTTCTTCTGTTTTTATCTGGTGATCCATCCTGAAAATTTGTTATTCTATAGCAGTTAAAGGGATGAGACAGACCATTTAACACTGACAGGGGTGCTTAGAATGATCAGCTTTTATTTATTTGTGTAAAAACTTCACAAAAGGAAAAAACAACTTTACTGTAACTGATTATAAAGTATTAGTTGGAGTTCAGCTTTAGTTTGTTATTGTATTTAAATCTGCTGGTATATCCAACACTCCCTCAAACTGGCAATGCTCCTGTCCAAATCTGCACTCTGTGCTCATTCATCTATTGTGGTGTCTGTATAATGCAGGTGGTGTGTTACTGTCCAGTAGAGATGGGCTTTATGTTCGGGTCAAACATGAGTTCGACTCGAACGTTGGCTGTTCGCCAGTTCGCAGAATAGCGAACAATTTGGGTGGTTCGCGGCAAATTCGAAAGCCACGGAACACCCTTTAAAAGTCTATGGGAGAAATCAAAAGTGCTAATTTTAAAGGCTTATATGCATGGTATTGTCATAAAAAGTGTTTGGGGACCCGGGTCCTGCCCCAGGGGGCATGTATCAATGCAAAGAAAAGTTTTAAAAACGGCAGTTTTTTCGGGAGCAGTGATTGTAGCCTCCCTGGCGGTTTTTGGGGTTAAAATTCAGGACCATTAGCGGTAACCCCGAGCCACACTCGGGATTACATTGCAGGATCCTGGTGCCTCCTTACTTACCTTGTCCCCGGGATCCTACAATGTCCCCCGCTGTGTCTGCGGGCTCTGTCCTCCTCCGAAGCCTCTCCGTGCCAGGCTCCGTTCCCTGCAAGCGGCGCGACGCACGGGGGCGGAGCCTGGCGGCAAATTCAAAAAAAGTGTAAAATCATAACACATACAGTACTGTAATCTTACAGATTACAGTACTGTATGAAATGATTTCACATCCCCTTTGTCCCCAGTGCTTTGGCCCATGCCCTGCATGCAGTTTTATATTGCATTTACTGTTCTTTCTGCCTGGAAACTGGAGATTGTCCATAGCAACCAAAAAGTGTCCCTTTACGTCAAAAATGGCTTTAGACCAGCTAGAAAACAGCGATAGTAAATTAGAACACTTGTAAAATTGAGCGATAGTGAATCGTGTGGAAATTAATTTTATTACTATTTATTTTTATTTTTTTTTATTATTTTTTTTTTTTATTATATTATAATTTATGTTTTTGTGTTTCAAACTTTATCATACCCGGGATATCTACTAGACTCTTGTTTTGACAGATTTAAGTGTGTTATTGTTAAGAATTACAGACCTACAATATAAAACGCCAAATTTCCATGCAAAATAATTGTACCGCTTTCAGCACCTAAAATCCGAAATAATCATACCGCCAGGGAGGTTAATAAAGCTTAAAGTGAAACAATAAAAGTGAAATATTCCTTTAAATTTCAGCATTTAGTACTAATGCTATACCAATATCCGTGATATTTTAAATAATTCTACCTTTAAATTAATGACCAGGAGAATATAAAAACAGTGGCAAATAAACAAACAATTCAGATAATATTATATGAGTAAATTGATGAAAAAAAGTCCATGCAAAACACTGTGCATCGAAAAGGTCAGTCTGTAAAACAATCTTCCTATGCCATAAAGATATCCTTCACCACACCGGTTGTGATTGTAATTCACCCATATGGAGCCGGACTCACCAGAAAATATTGCCTTTCACTCTCATGCTCGGCGTATAGGCAATATCAAGGAATCCCCAGGGGACTGCTCAAGATGGATATTGTTGCAAACACAGCAAGTTGACCTCTTCAAATAGCAATCCTCATCATGAGGAGGTGTGCCAACATGAAAAGAAATAATGCCTCCAATAGTGTGATATCGTTGAGAGCATTTATTAAAATATACACATGAAATCTTCTAGCATTGTACTCACATTCTTAAAATTTTTAAAAAGCATAAAAGGAAGTTCCCTGTGACAGAGAATGGTTCTGTACTATGGTCACGGCGGACCCAGGATGCAACGATTAGATATCACTCCTCCCCTCGTTGGATCCTCAGTACTACGAGGTAGCCTCAGCCGACCAGTGGGTGAATTAAAATCACAATTGGTGTGGTGAAGGATATCTTTATGGCATAGGAAGATTGTTTTACAGACTCACCTTTTCGATGCACAGTGTCTATAGTATGACTGTAAAGTGGTGCTTTTTTCCCCTGTTTAGAACAGTCTGACAGCAAAATGACATTTCTAAAGGGAAAAAAAAGTCATAAAGTAATAGCGGTGTCGGCTATAGTGAATTGTCTATGGGAGAAATCAAAAGTGCTAATTTTAAGGGTTAATATACAAGTTATTGTCATAAAAAGTGTTTGGGGACCTGGGTCCTGCCCCAGGGGACATGTATCAATGCAAAAAGAGGTTTCAAAAACGGCTGTTTTTTCAGGAGCAAAATGACATTTCTAAAGGGAAAAAAAAGTCATGAAGTAATAGCGGTGTCAGCTATAGTGAATTGTCTATGGGAGAAATCAAAAGTGCTAATTTTAAGGGTTAATATACAAGTTATTGTCATAAGAAGTTTTGGGGACCTGGATCCTGCCCCAGGGGACATGTATCAATGAAAAAAAAAGTTTTAAAAACGACTGTTTTTTCAGGAGCAGTGATTTTAATAATGCTTAAAGTGAAACCTGGGAGGTGTCTATGGTATGCCTGTAAAGTAGCACATGTTTCCCATATTTAGAACAGCCTGACAGCAAAATGACATTTGTAAAGGAAAAAAAGTCATTTAAAACTACTCGCGGCTATAATGAATTGTCGGTCCGACAATACACATAAAAGTTCATCAATAAAAACGGCATGGGATTTCCCCACAGGGGAACCCCAAACCAAAATTTTAAAAAAAAGTGTGGGGGTCCCCCTAAATTCCATACCAGGCCCTTCAGGTCTGGTATGGATATTAAGGGGAACCCTGTGCCAAAATTTAAAAAAAAATGGCGTTGGGGTCCCCCTCAAAATCCATACCAGACCCTTATCTGAGCACGCAACCTGGCAGGACGCAGGGAAAGAGGGGGGGACGAGAGGGGAACCCCGCGCCAAATTTTTTTTTTTAAATGGCGTGGGGTCCCCCCAAAAATCCATACCAGACCCTTATCTGAGCACGCAACCTGGCAGGCCGCAGGGAAAGAGGGGGGGACGAGAGAGCACCCCCCCTCCTGAACCGTACCAGACCACATGCCCTCAACATTGGGAGGGTGCTTTGGGGTAGCCGGAGGAAGATGTGGGACGAGAAGAGCAGAGGAAGAAGAAGATGGAGAAGTAGAAGATGGAGGAAGAAGAAGAACACTGAAGAAAGAATATGGAAGAAGAAGCGGAAAGAAGAAGAAATTAATAACAGACTTATCAAACACCATCTCTTGTGTTTTTTAACCTTTTTGACACTTTTTTGTGAAATGTAGGGGTACATTTGTACCCCATTACCAATTCACACAGGGGGGCGGGATCTGGGGGTCCCTTGTTAAAGGGGGCTTCCAGATTCCGATAAGCAGACCCCCACAACCACCAGGAAAGGGTTGTGGGGATGAGGCCCTTCTCCCCATCAACATGGGGACAAGGTGCTTTGGGGGCTTTGAGGGCATGTGGCTTGGTACTGTTCAGGAGGGAGCTCTCTCGTCCTCCCCTCTTTTTCTGCGGCCTGCCAGGTTGCATGCTCGGAAAAGGGCCTTGTATGGATTTTTGGGGGAACCCCACGCCATTTTTAAAAAAAATTTGGCACAGGGTTCCCCTTAATATCCATACCAGACCTGAAGGGCCTGGTATGGAATTTAGGGGGACCCCCACGCTTTTTTTTTTTTTTTTTGGTTCGGGGTTCCCCTGTGGGGAAATTCCATGCCATTTTTATCAATGAACTTTTATGTGTATTGCCGGACCATAAATTCATTATAGCCGCGAGCAGTTTTAAATTACTTTTTTTCCTTTAGAAATTACATTTTGCTGTCAGACTGTTCTAAATACGGGAAACATGCGCTACTTTACAGGCATACTGTAGACACCCCCCAGGTATGACATTTAAAGGAATATTACACTTTTGTTGTTTCACTTTAAGCATTATTATAGTCACTGCTCCCGAAAAAACAGACATTTTTAAAACTTTTTTTTGCACTGATATATGTCCCCTGGGGCAGGACCCAGGTCCCCAAACACTTTTTATGACAATAACTTGCATATCAACCCTTAAAATTAGCACTTTTGATTTCTCTTATAGACAATTTACTATAGCCGACATCGCTATTACTTCATGACTTTTTTTTCCCTTTAGAAATGTCATTTTGCTCCCGAAAAAACGGCCTTGTTTTAAACTTTTTTTTTTTGCATTAACACATGTCCCCTGGGGCAGGACCCAGGTCCGCAAACACTTTTTATGACAATAACTTGCATATTAACCCTTAAAATTAGCACTTTTGATTTCTCCCATAGACAATTCACTATAGCCGACACCGCTATTACTTCATGACTTTTTTTTCCCTTTAGAAATGTCATTTTGCTCCCAAAAAAACGGCCGTTTTTAAAACTTTTTTTTGCATTGATACATGTCCCCTGGGGCAGGACCCAGGTCCGCAAACACTTTTTTATGACAATAACTTGCATATTAAACCTTAAAATTAGCACTTTTGATTTCTCCCATAGACAATTCACTATAGCCGACACCGCTATTACTTTATGACCTTTTCTTCCCTTTAGAAATGTCATTTTGCTGTCAGACTGTTCTAAACACGGGAAAAAAGCGCCACTTTACAGGCATACTTTAGACACCCCCCATGTGCGAAATTTAACTGAATATTTCACATTTATTGTTTCACTTTAAGCTTTATTAAAATCACTGCTCCCGAAAAAATGACCGTTTTTAAAACTTTTTTTTGCATTGATACATGTCCCCTGGGGCAGGACCCAGGTCCCCAAACACTTTTTATGACAATACCATGCATATAATCCTTTAAAATAAGCACTTTAGATTATTCATGTTCGTGTCCCATAGACTTCTGGATGCAAACCAAACCAGGGGGTGTTCGGCTCATCCCTACTGACCAGACCACCAGGTGAAAACAGAAGGAGAAAATCCTAAAAAAAGAAAACTAATACAGTCACTACATCTAATGCTGCTTTAAAATATAAATGATTCATTTTGTTAAAAGTAAATGAAAGGGGAAGGTTTTATGCTAACTAAAGTTATATAAATTAAGATTAGATACATATCCTTTGGCAATCTTTTACTCTTGCTGTTTACTAGAATTATAAAAAGGCGATACCATCCAATTAGGTCAAGAAAGTTGCCACCATCCCTAATATAAGGAAATAAGATAACCCCCTCAAATAGTAGGTGGGACTTTAACGGCAACGGGGTAGTAAAACGCAATTTTATTGATACAAATATACAAAATACAAAACAATATAAAGAATCCACATATAAATTAGGTAATATATACAAAAAAGCTAAAATATGAATAAGCTGGTGTAATGATCGAAAACATATATATTCGTGCAGTCTTCCACTTGGACCTACGCGTTTCAGGACTAAATAGAAAGTCCCTTCATCAGGGAAAACTTGTGGGAAGAATCACACTGCATAATAAAATGTAGATTTAAGTAAGTACACAGCATATGTATTACAACAACTGCTTATATCACAGACCATTCAGCCCAGTTAACCCAAAAGAGGGATACAACATACCCAAACATTCAAATTGAGAAGCTCACTGCCAGATCCCGGAGGCAAGCCCGTTAGAGACGCCCCGAGATACCAAGAGAGGACAGGGCGTGTGACTGGCCCCGCCTTATTCACACTGGTCCACCCGTATGACGCCAGATTTGGCAAGGCTCAGCTGAAGAAAAAATGACAATGTCTTAGATGAAACATAGGTTGGCATCTAGAAAAAAGAAAACTGGTGAAGCCAATATCCATATAAGCTATCTGACTCTCATATGAAACTATATCAGAGCAAAACACTAAAAAAGTAGTAGAGGTATAGATCTTACCCAATTAATAGCAGTGAACCTCGAGGCTATAAAAAGCAGGTGAGGAAAAAGGCCGAAAGGTAGGAGGGAGGAGACCGCCCTGTACGGGTGGGTAGCTCCGGTTGATCAATTAGGTAAATGGTTCTTTCACAAAAGCAGAGTCTGCAAGTGAGAGGAAAAGCAATGATGACAGGCAAACAATTCGTGCCATCAGCACACTACATTTCCACAAACCGAAAGAAGAGGGAAAAGTTACCATGAAGGTCCGGAGCTGGCACCCACTGCTGGAGGGCATGTAACTCGTCCATGTGAATGAAACCGCCACCGGCCAAGGCAGTGACAGTGTCTCACGGTCCGGTGTGGCTTCATATAGGCTCAAAGGGGCGGGATCAGGTGCGACGCTGATGGACGTATGGACGCCCTGCGTCATGACGTCAACGGTAGAAAAAAGAGCCGTCATCAGTTACAAGGAGGCGTCGCATTCACTGTGGCAACCTCCTATAATGCTATGACATGGCCGGGAGGGGGAACACGTGAGGTTCCTCCCATACGTACGTGAGAGGGGGTAATTGCTTCAGAATGGTCTCTTAGCAACGAAATAGGGAAAAAAGAACATCTAACAATGATGCAGCAGGCCGTATGGAATGGCATAAAGTAAAAAAAGGGAGCAAAAATGAATAGGAGACATACGGGGCAGATAATGGGCCAGAAAATCACTCGGCTAAGACGGGGCACTGAGCAACATTATATATATAATCCCCACGAGGAGCAATGCCAAAAGCACCAATGAGGAAGGGGGGACCCTGAGCCGCCACTGCACAGCACCCCCCACAGTGAAACCATGAGGGGGGTCATGCAACCACAGCCCACCGACGCAGGAAGGCGACCGGGCCGGCGGTCAGACCGGGGCGGCTAGAAAAACCGCCCAGCATTCACCGTCGAGGTCAGACGACAAAAAATGAGGCCCCCCAATGGATCAAGGATCCCAGGGGGCCCCCCTGCGCCGGGCGGGACAAGGGGGGGTCAGTAGATGTACCCTAACAGAGCCTGCAAATCACGGGAATGGCAAAAGAGCTTCACTGAATACTGAGAAATACATGCGTGAAACAAAAACAAAAATATAAATATAACTATGAATGGGTAGCCAACATTAACAAGGCAAAAAACACAACCAAATCAAGACCATAAACATAAGGAAACATATATGGGTGGATAAGTACAGACAGATCATCAGCAAGTCATCAAGGATAGGATAGATCACAGAGGGTAACAAAGATTGTAAAAAGAGAGGGGGAGGGGGTAAATGTACAATTGACAGAATTGTAATCTCCGGGAGCCTTTAACTCCTTCTCGCATACTCCAGAGGAGAATCCCTCCAGAAAGGGTCTGTAGCTCAACTGTTCGTTTAACCCGGGGGGTGAGGTGGCAGCAAGGTCCACAATCCAGCGGGCCTCACGCTGTAAGAGGACCTTGTTCCAATCCCCACCCCTCGGGTTAGAGTTGACTCTATCCAGGATGAGAAAATAGATATTGGGGAAAATACCGTGGTGTTTGTTAGCCACATTCCTTCCTAGCGGGAGGTCAGGATTGGCTTTCCTCATAGCAGCAATATGTCGCGAGGCTCGTAGCGAAAATTTTTGTTTCGTTTTGCAGACATAAAATTGTTGGCACTGGCACATAAGAAGGTATACAACGCCCTCGGTCTTGCAATTAGAAAAATGGCATGGTTTATAGGGACGTCCATTCAGGAGAATCACGTCTAATCTGGTATTCATAAATCTACATATTGGGCATCCACCACAGGTAAAGGTGCCAAGCCTTTTGCATGGATCACTGCGAAAATCACCAACAAATTCGCTATGGACTAAATAGTCCCTCAGCGAGTTGGTACGTCGATAAGTAATCGCAGGGTGTTCAGATAAATCTGGGCGTAATGTGGAATCAGAGTATAGAAGGTGCCAGTGTCTATTGAAAATTGATTTAACGGATTCATGTTGGTTGCTGAACCTCATGATCATCCTGGTTATAGAACCCTCATCTGTTTTCACTCGGTGACTGAATAGGAGTTCACGTCTGGTTCGTCTGTTGGCTCGTCTAAATGCCTTTTTTAAGATGGAATGAGAATAGCCTCTCAAGAGAAGCCTGTCTCTGAGGGCGGGCGCTTCATTTAAATATGCTTCCTGATCCGAACAATTCCGCCTCAGCCTCAAATATTGGCTGTAGGGGATTGAACGAAGTAGTGGTTGAGGATGGGAGCTGGAGGCATGCAAGATGGTATTTCCCGCAGTGGGCTTCTGAAAGAGGCCACTTGAGAGAGTACCATCTTGATTCTTACTAATGAGGGTGTCAAGGAACGTAACACTGTTTCTGCTGTGAGTAACAGTGAATTTTAAATTAAAAGTGTTATGTTGCATCAAATTTATGAATTCCTCCAGCTCCTTCTTTGAGCCCCCCCACAACACCAAAATGTCGTCTAGATACCGAAACCAAGCTGCTACATGTTGGGTGTGGGGTTTGAGAGACTCATCAGATAAAAAAGACTGCTCCCATTCCCCCAGGTACATTTTTTGGCGTCAGACCTCGACGGTGAGTGCTGGGCAGTTTTTCTAGCCGTCCCGGTCCGACCGCCGGCCCGGTCGCCTTCCTGCGTTGGTGGGCTGTGGTTGCATGACACCCCTCACGGTTTCACTGTGGGGGTGCCATGCAGCGGCGGCTCAGGGTCCCCCCTTCCTCATTGGCGCTTTTGGCATTGCTCCTCGTGGGGATTATATGTATAATGTTGCTCAGTGCCTCGTCTTAGCCGAGTGATTTTCTGGCCCATTATCTGCCCCGTATGTCTCCTATTCATTTTTGCTCCTTTTTTTTACTTTATGCCATTTCATACGGCCTGCTGCATCATTGTTTGTTGTTCTCTTTTCCCTATTTCGTTGCTAAGAGACCGTTCTGAAGCAATTACCCCCTCTCACGTACGTATGGGAGGAACCTCACGTGTTCCCCCTCCCGGCCACGTCATAGCATTATAGGAGGTTGCCGCAGTGAATGCGACGCCTCCTTGTAACTGATGACGGCTCTTTTTTCTACCGTTGACGTCATGACGCACGGCGTCCGTACGTCCATCAGCGTCGCACCTGATCCCGCCCCTTTGAGCCTATATGAAGCCGCACCGGACCGTTAGACACTGTCACTCCCTTGGCCGGTGGCGGTTTCATTCACATGGACGAGTAACATGCCCTCTAGCAGTGGGTGCCAGTATCGGACCTTCATGGTAACTTTTCCCTCTTCTTTCGGTTCGTGGAAATGTAGTGTGCTGATGGCACGAATTGTTTGCCTGTCATCATTGCTTTTCCTCTCACTTGCAGACTCTGCTTTTGTGAAAGAACCATTTACCTAATTGATCAACCGGAGCTACCCACCCGTACAGGGCGGTCTCCTCCCTCCTACCTTTTGGCCTTTTTCCTCACCTGCTTTTTATAGCCTCGAGGTTCACTGCTATTAATTGGGTAAGATCTATACCTCTACTACTTTTTTTGTGTTTTGCTCTGATATAGTTTCATATGAGAGTCAGATAGCTTATATAGATATTGGCTTCGCCAGTTTTCTTTTTTCTAGACGCCAACCTATGTTTCATCTAAGACATTGTCATTTCTTCTTCAGCTGAGCCTTGCCAAATCTGGCGTCATACGGGTGGACCAGTGTGGATAAGGCGGGGCCAGTCACACGCCCCGTCCTCTCTTGGTATCTCGGGGCATCTCTGACGGGCTTGCCTCCGGGATCTGGCAGTGAGCTTCTCAATTTGAATATGTTTGGGTATGTTATATCCCTCTTTTGGGTTAACTGGGCTGAATGGTCTGAAATATAAGCAGTTGTTGTAATACATATGATGTGTACTTACTTAAATCTACATTTTATTATGCAGTGTGACTCTTCCCACAAGTTGCCCCTGATGAAGGGACTTTCTATTTAGCCCCGAAACGCGTAGGTCCAAGTGGAAGACTGCACGAATATATATGTTTTCGATCATTACACCAGCATATTCATATTTTAGCTTTTTTGTATATATTACCTAATTTATATGTGGATTCTTTATATTGTTCTGTATTTGTATATTTGTATGAATAAAATTGCATTTTACTACCCCGTTGCCGTTAAAGTCCCACCTACTATTTGAGGGGGTTATCTTATTTCCTGTACTAGAATTATGTGTTGGCTCCAATGACTTAGAGTATTCTCGGACAACTAGTGAGATAAGAATGGTGGGATAAGTGAAAGGTAAATATTCCTTCAGGAACTTCATGGCACTGGATCTAACTGACTGGGTAAGGCTGGCCAAAGATGACCCGATTTTCTTCGCTCTCTTCCCCCATCAAGACATTCAGTGCTGATGGGGGAATTCCTCCAGTGAAGCTATTGTGTTCACACACAGTGATTATTGCTAACGGCTAGGGCGCAGGCAATAATTGCATGAAAACCAACAGGCTGGTTGTACCCAAGTTCATCGATCTATCAACTTGGGTACAATCGGCCTGCTCATATATGGTTCGAATCTCGGCCGGTCCCTGTTAAACCAGTCGAGATTCGAACCATATATGGCCATCTTAAATTTCTTTTTCAACATCACAACAGCCCTGTACACTGCAAATGCTAATAATTTTGCAAAATGTCTGCTTAAAATGTAGTTCTAAATTATTAAAAAAAGAAATACCATTATGCTTAAAATTACATTTTAAAAAGATTTTATAAATATAATATACACATACAAAACAAACAACTGTGTGTACACTGTAGTTGACCGTACAAATTATAACTATTTAGTTGATATACGTTATATTACATTATATTATGTTATTGTTAATGTATCTCATTATATTTTATTTTATATTCCATTCCGCAGAGAGTGATTTTTTATGTTAACAAAGGAGATCATGGATTTGACAACAAAGAAATGGATATGCAAATGATATTCCGAGCATTTGGTCCAGATTTCAAGAAGAATTACACTTCTGAACCATTTGAAAGCATACATATATACCCTCTGATGTGTAAACTTCTGGGTATTAGCCCTGAACCCCACAATGGGTCCCTCACAATTACGCAAGATTTGCTTGCAATTTCAAATGACCTTGAAGACCAGCCTAAAGACCAGAAAAGTAAGTAAAAACCCAACTTTATTACTATCTTACATATTTCTTTCAAAAATTATTACAAGGTCCAGCAAAATAATCTGTCTTGCCCTAAGTTTCTACTATTTGAAGTATTGTTTTTTTGTTATGTGTCCTATAAGCACACTGTTCCCTACAAACCATCAGCTCTGGCTTTCAGTCAGGGCTTTGCTGGGTGTTTGCATATAATTCATTATGTATGCTTGAGCATCCCTATATTTGAATAGTATAACTTGCTTGCTGAACAGTGTAAATAAAAAAAAAATAGTAGAAAGTAAAAATATACAAAAGGGTCAGCAGCTGTGTTTTATGTACGGTAATTGAAAACTTCCCTAAAATTGTAAAGGTAAATGGTGCATTTTCTGCATTAAGGCAAAAAAAACTTTTTAAGTGTAGCTTCCCCTGCAGCCCCCCTCTCCCAACTCTCACAGGCAAAAGCCAAAACCTGTGAGCACAGAGTGGGAGCAGGGATGAGCCGGGCTGTGTGTCTGAATAGACACATACAGCCTGGCTCAGGATCAAGCATGCATTAGTACCCCTATAGGAAGCAGCTTTCTATGGGGCCAATCAGCCAGTGAAGGAGCCAGGAGCACCAGCGAGGGATCAGAGAAAAGGATCAGGGCTGCTCTCTTCAAAACCATTACACAGAGCAGGTAAGTATAACATGTTTATTATTTTATCGAAAAAAAATGAGGCTTTACAATAACTTTCAGGCATGACTATGAACATCAAGCAGTTCAATGTGTTCTCCCAAACGGTTGATCCCTAGTTAATACCTAGCAAGTGTAGCCCTTTTGGGGGGGGGAGTTGGGAATGAATATTGCACTAAACCTGTAGGTAAATAAGAAAACCAGAAGCTTCGGTAAGAGAAAATTAACCAGTAATCTAATTGGAAGCAGATGAACTTCATGCAGCCTCAGACCATAACACTCCCACCACCATGCTTGACTGTAGGCAAGACACACTTGTCTTTCTATTCCTCACCTGGTTGCCACCACACACGCTTGACACCATCTGAACCAAATAAGTTTATCTTGGTCTCATCAGACCACAGGACATGGTTCCAGTAACCCATGTTCTTAGTCTGCTTGTCTTCAGCAAACTGTTTGCGGGTTTGGTTTTCTTGTGCATCATCTTTACAAGAGGCTTCCTTCTGGGACGACAGCCATGTAGACCAATTTGATGCAGTGTGCGGCGTATGGTCTGAGCACTGACAGGCTGACCCCCTCACCCCTTCAACCTCTGCAGCAATGCTGGCAGCACTCATACGTCTATTTCCCAAAAACAACCTCTGGATATGAGACTGAGCATATGCACTCAACTTCTTTGGTCGACCATGGTGAGGCCAGGCCTGTTCTGAGTGGAACCTGTCCTGTTAAACCGCTGTATGGTCTTTGACACCATGATGCAGCTCAGTTTCAGGGTTTTGGTAATCTTCTTATAGCCTAGGTCATCTTTATGTAGAGCAACAATTCTTTTTTTCAGATCCTTAGAGAGTTCTTTGCCATAAGGTGCCATGTTGAACTTCCAGTGACCAGTATGAGAGTGAGAGCGATAACACCAAATTTTAACATACCTGCTCCCCATTCACACCTGAGACCTTGTAACACTAACGAGTCACATGACACCGGGGAGGGAAAATGGCTAATTGGGCCCAATTTGGACATTTTCACTTAGGGGTGTACTCACTTTTGTTGCTAGCGGTTTAGACATTATTGTCTGTGAGTTGAGTTATTTTGAGAGGACAGCACATTTACACTGTTATACAAGCTGTACACTCACTACTTTACATTGTAGCAAACTGTCATTTTTTCAGTGTTATCACATGAAAAGATGTTATAAAATATTTACAAAAATGTGAGGGGTGTACTCACTTTTGTGAGATACTGTAAGTGCTTACAACAAAAAACACGGTGTTCCTAAAATAAAAACACTACATCCAATCAGTGATGCCTAAAAAGTTCTAATATGTCTATAACAATTCTTTGTGCGAATAGAAAATTTCACCCATGCGAAATCCTCTTCCTTCAGATTTCTCGTACTCCACACAATTTTTCATCCAACATGCAAAAGAACCACTCTTCAGTGCTCTTCACACTTATATGCTCATGTGCTGTCTTCTCTCCCTCCCTGCTTATCAGGAATCCACACTTGCCAGTGTAACTGAATTAAAAGTGCCTGTAAAATCCTAAAATGCACTGCGTTACATTACACTGTACCTTCCTACAGCGCGACCTGCCTGATCGGTCTTCCACACTTTGAGCACTGCAGAGGGAGGGGGGACCAAGATCCCCCGCTGACAGCTGGCAGAAGAGGAGGAGAGCAGCGGGGGATCAGCTGAGTGCCGCAGCGAAGGTATTCACCACAAACAGACCACAGAAACATACAGTCTAGACCACACAACATAACCCTTCATAACCCTTCCAAACTGGGGCTTATTTTCGTGGTAGGGCCTATATTGCAGCCCTCCCCGAAAATCACATTAGAGCTTATTTTTGGGGTAGGTCTTATTTTCGGGGAAACACTGTATACATGGTCAGATATTCCAGTACACCCTCAATAAAATAATAATAATAATCTAGTGCTCTCTGTATCTCTCTTTATTTAGAACCACAGCTATTATGCTCACAGAAAACACATATGTGAAGGCATCTCAGTTCAGCCGTTGATCTGCTCACATTTACAGCCAAAGGGATCTGTCACATACACAAGCTGGCATTGCAAACACAAGGCCAGTACTCTGACAGTGGGGTGTAGCTCCACCCTTACACATGACACCCCAAAGCAGGGCTTCATCAGAGGGATCTGAGCGACTTTTATTTTTTATTGGGTGAAAGTGGCAAGGTCTCAGAAACCATTGACCTCCTGGGATTTTCACACAACAGATATTACTGCTGAGGTAACCACTGTTTGTCATCGGTGCTTGGCCTAACAAATATGAATTTCCGTTGAGACTTGCAGATTATAGGGTAGGAATTTGATGCACACTGCATATATCACTGTATCCATCCTGACTTGTGTCATCAGTTTAGGCTAGTGGTGTAATTGTTTGGGAAATATGGCCTTAACCTGTGTCTAGACTATGTACTCTGAAGTGTGCACAGCAAAGTATTTGCATATTCTGAACAAGCAGTAAAAGCACTTTAGAACAAGCTTGAATTCACCTTTTTAGCAATAGGTTTTGTAGAGAAATTCTTCTTCACAGTTTACAACTTCACAGTCATGAAATCTCACCTATTGTTTGACAGCAGAATGATGTTAGCCTGCCACCCCTCTAATGCAAGTACACAACAGATGCTTATAAGCTTTTAGAAATCAACTTGAAATATATCTAAGCTCAAGAACAAAAATGAAACATATTGCAGTGTACCTTTCCGTAGATGTGGTGGCTGAATTTGTTTTCACACCTTTTTATTTTCAAATGCCAGGTATATGCTTCCTGTCTTAGGCCTCATGTACACTGCTGCTGGTAAACGGACGTTCAGAGGCAGTTGGCTGCTCTTTTCAGCTGCCCCTGAACTCATCCAATGTTATCTTATGTGTACACAGGTTCGTTTAATGTAGTTTTTAGGCAGTTGCGTTTATAGGCTTTTCTTTGAAGGCAATAAAATGAGTTCGGATGCCGAAGTTTGCGACGTTTCAGATGCAAAATGCCGCTAAATGCGGTACCGACGTTTTGCCGAGATTTTGTTTGTAAGTGTTTTTACAGGTGCCCTATTTTTTAACATTACAAAACCTAAAAATGATAGCAAATAATGAAAAAACAAAAAAGTTAAAAAAAAAACTTGTAATTGCTTGCTATGCTTCATAGACCATTTATATACCCCTAATGAGCATGATCCAATCCAATACACCCCTAGCATTGCTGTTAGCCAAAGTATAATTGGAATTTGACCTATATGTTAGATTTCAACCAGATGACCCCATCACGCTATACCCCCGACTTGATTAAACATAGTTGCGTGAAATTTAGGATTAGGGTTAGTGTTTCCTATTAAGGTTAGGGGGTTATGGTTAGAGTTTTCCCCTTGAAGAACAAGTTTAGGGTTATGGTAAGGGTTATGGTTTCCCTTTAGGGGTTAGGGGTTAGGGTTTCCCATTAGGGTTAGGGTTTTCGGTTAGAGTTAGGGGTTAGGGTTTCCCATTAGGGTTAGGGGGTTATGGTTAGGGTTTTCCCCTTGAAGCACAAGATAGGGTTAGGGTTTCCGGTTAAGGTTAGGGTTTCCCATTAGGGTTAGGGGGTTATGGTTAGGGTTTTCCCCTTGAAGAACAAGATAGGGTTAGGGTTTCCGGTTAAGGTTAGGGTTTCCCATTAGGGTTAGGGTTTCCGGTTAGGGTTTCCCATTAGGGTTAGAGGGTTATGGTTAGGGTTAGGGGGTTATGGTTAGGGTTTTCCCCTTGAAGAACAAGTTAGGGTTAGTGTTTCCGGTTAGGGTTAGGGTTTCCGGCTAGGGTTAGGGTTTCCCATTAGGGTTAGAGGGTTATGGTTAGGGTTAGGGGGTTATGGTTAGGGTTTTCCCCTTGAAGAACAAGTTAGGGTTTCCAGTTAGGGTTTCCGGTTAGGGTAAGGAGTTAGGGTTAGGGTTTCCCATTAGGGTTAGGGGGTTATGGTTAGGGTTTTCCCCTTGAGAACAAATTAGGGTTAGGGTTTCCGGTTAGGTTTAGGAGTTAGGGTTAGGGTTTCCCATTATGGTTAGGGGGTTATGGTTAGGGTTTTCCCCTTAAAGAACAAGTTAGGGTTAGGGTTTCTGGTTAGGATTAGGGTTAATTTAAAATATTTAATAAATTGCAAATAAAATTTGCTTAAAAAAGACAAAATAAATTAATTAAAAAAATGAAATTACACATACAGCTTTAAAAAAAAAATTAAACAAAAAATTCTAATAATCAATTGCAATTAAAAATTACATATATTTAAAAAATTGCAATTAAATTTTGCATAAAAAAGACAAAATAAATAAATAAAATAATGAAATTACATATACAACTTATAAAAAAAATAAACAAAAAATATACTAATCAATTGCAATTTAAAAATTAAATATATTTAAAAATTTGCATTTTTTCCTCACATATGCTCATTATGGGATCCATAGTAAAAGCACCGAAATTGAGATAGATACAAGTACACTACTGCTCTCTTAGCTGCTGCTACTCACTCTGGTCTCACAGAATGGCTGAAATAATTAAATAATACTGTTTTAGTGGGCTTTGGGAGGGTCCTATGATGTTATCTTAAATAAACGCTTCTAGACGCCAACAGGGCAAAACACGGCAAAACGCAGCATAACGGGCGTTTTTAAACGCCAGTTTGAAGCTGTCAAAAAATTCGTTCAGAGGAGGTTGCCTCAGCGTCCCTTGTACATTAAGCCTAAGGCCCCATCATGGCCTGGGGGCGGTGACGTCATAAGAGACGGGGCCTCCGGATGATGTCAGCTGGTGACCCCGCCCCATGCCAATATAAGTAGTGGCACACCGCGGACCCAGCATTAGAGCGGGAGAGAGCGTCTAGTAAACAATCGGAAGAAGAACAGAGGGAGAAGACAGCAGAGAAGACCCGGCAAAAGAGCGAGAAGACAGCGGAGAAGACCCAGCAGAGCCAGAAGACAGTGGAGAAGACTCGGCAGAGTCAGAAGACAGCGGACAGAGGGAGAAGAACAGGAGAGGGCTAAAAGACATCAGCAGAGAGCGGAGAAGACCCAGAGAGGGGAGAAGAAATCGTAAGCGATGCCAGAGCTGCCTTAATAAATTACTTTAAAAACCTGTGTACTGCGTTTTATTTTTTACACTTTTTTTAGGTGAATGGGTAGTTCATTCACATAGGGTGGGGAGCCGGGATTTGGGGACCCCCTTATTAAAGGGGGCTTTCAGATTACGATAAGCCCCCATCCACAGACCCCAACAACCAATGGCCAGGGTTGTCGGGAAGAGGCCCTTGTCCTCATCAACATGGGAAGGGGGGTGCTCGCTCGTCCCCACCCCTTTCCTGACCTGCCGAGGCTGTGTGTGTATGGACTTTGGGGGGACCCCCCACACCATTTTTTCAGCGTATGGGTTTCCCTTAAAAACCATACCCCATCAAAGGGCCTGGTATGGTCTTGGAGGGGGAACCCATGCTGTTTTTATTTGTTTGTTTTTTGGCTTGGAGTTCCCCTTTAAGATCATCAGAGCACAAGTCGCATGCCAAAGTCGGATCAGTTGAATCCGACTTCAGTGATATTCAATGGGCTGAAGTAGGATCAAATTTGGACCAAAGTAGTGCAGGGAGTATTTTCTTCATTAAACATAATTTTTTTTTTGAGCAAAAAAAAAAGAGGATATACAACAAAAAAAGAGGATATACAACAATAAAACATTTGAGACAAATATCAAGAATATCGTACATTATTGCAATAGTTATCTTACCACGGCATTCCATATGTTATATGTATTAACACAGGGTGTCCCCTCCAGCACCATTAATATATAATAGTATTCTTCCATTGAATATACTATGCCGGCATGATTATCAACTCCTCACTATGAACCTTAAATGTGGAAACAGATGGACCCGTATATCCTATTGTGTCCGTTATCCACTCATAGGCAGGTTTCAGGCGTCTTAACCCATGTATCCCATATTATTTCATACTTTGAAGGGCACCCTCTATGAGAGTATATAAGTTTCTTATAGGGTAAGAAGACAGTATTGACTTCCACTATCCAGTGTGTAAGCTTCGGGGGGTTAGGTCTCATCCAGACTCTAGCTATGACCTTCCGTGCAGAGAAGAGTGTTTCATTTACAAATATCTTAGTACATTTATTTATCTCTGGGTCTGGGAAAATCCCCAGAAGGCATATTTTGGGCTGTAGTGTTATAGGGGAGCCCATTGTGTCATGCAAGAATCGCACCACCTGTGTCCTAAAGGCCTGGATTTTAGTGCATTGCCACTGTAGGTGGAAAAGGTGCCCACTGCTTGATTGCACATTGGGCAAGTTGCGGGTTGACTACGCTTGTATCTGGAGATTCTGAGCGGTGTGAGGTAAGATCTGTGGACCACAAAAATTTGGGTTAGACGATCCGATATCTTGGGGGATACTAGTTTGCACGTATCTAGGGCATCACTCCATTCTTCACCTTCCATGGAGCCCACCTCCCCCTCCCATCTAGACTTTAAGGCATAGGCCGACATGGTTGCCTGCAGGAGTGTCATTATCGCTCTAGAATTGAGAGATCAGCTTTTTAGAGTCAGGGCATTTTATTGCTTCCATTAGGGATTGCTGGCAAGGGTGAGGTTGTCTAAGGGGAACTGGGTGCGAAAGGCGTGGTGGAGTTATATATACCTAAAGAACATCTGATTCGGTAGCGTGAATTCAGATTTTAATCTGTTGAAAGTCTTAATTTTGCCGTTACAGGTGATGTGGGACAAATAGAATACTCCCCTCGAACTCCACACCTCACTATCCAGGATTAAATTGCGTTCAGAGAGATTCGTGTTGTGCCACAGGGGGGTGAAGTCATGCATTGACGGCAAATGTAGCCTATCTGAAGCTAAATTCAAATTCCTTGTGTAGTGATACAATAGTGATCTGCGGTTGATCGTCCTTGCCTCACTTCTTGCTCCTTCCGTTATGGCCAGTAAGGTATCTTGCGTTGTCTGTGACCACCTAGGACATAGGAAGCAGAGAAACCTCTCTCTGTCCACTTTGTCAATGTGAAAGATTTGTGACAATTGAGCGGCAAGATAATATGCATTAAAGTCAGATAGGACCGTGCCAGCAAGGTCCGTGGGGTTTTTTAGTTTGTGCCATGGGAGTTTGTGCCTACTGTTGCCCCATATAAACGGTTTCAGGATAGTTTCCATTAATTTGAAATGCCTGAGCACTAAGTACACTGGTGAGTGCCTGATCATGTACAGAATTTTTGGCAATAGAACCATCTTTACTAAATTTATACGGCACATAACTCCCAGTGGGAGACGGGTCCATATCTGAGTCTTCTGCTTAAGCATTTCATACAGTGGAACTATATTGAGTGGAACATAATCTGCCAGGTCCCGAGTAGTCCGTATTCCTAAGTATTTGATGGCATCCACTCTCTGTAAGGGTAGCATGGCTCTATCTCTGGGCAGTGGGAAGCTGTCAAGGGGAAGCATCTGGGAGTTGTCCCAATTTATCTTGAAGCCAGAGAATGTGTCAAAGCGTTAGATTAAGGCTAAGGCCAGCGGTAGTGAGTTGTCCGAGTCATCTAGGTACAATAAGGTGTCATCCACATATGTACTAATGCAGGGAGCATTTTCAATGTCTGACCGACTTGTGTCAGGCCAGTTAAGATGGCTCTCATAGGGAAACATTGATTTTCACACGTCATGCGACATGAGCTCCCTGTCATAAACCAGGTGTGACCAGACTGTGTGGATTGCAAAGAGGAAACCAAAACGCATGTAAGTGAATATAAACGTTTATTAAGATTAGTGATATATAAATACACAAACACCTCCAATACCAAACAGTGACAATAAACCAAACAGTGACCCACAAATAACAAATTACCATACACAGTAGATGGGGAATACCATAATCAAGAAAGTAAGCCGGGCCAGGGTCATACACAGAGAATGAGCAGATAAACAAGGGCAGTTCCAGAATCACAAACGTAAGCCAGGCCAGTGTCATACACAAGAAACCAGCAGATAGGGAAAAGTGAATGGGAATCAGGGCACAAGGCAAGGATGAAAGGGAACTGGAACACAGGAGGGACAGGATCAGGACAGGCTCGGGATGGGTATCAGATACAGAATCAGGTACAGGTTCAGGTCACAGGCTAGCAGGTCAGGGCGCAAGGACAATACCAAGGCGATGAGAGCAATCATCAGCCGGGTATTTATACACCTGAACGCAGGAGGTGCTGTCTGCTCCACACTGCCAGAAAACCCCCGGTGGCAGACACCGTTACTACAGCCCAAGGATCCAACAGTGCCACCAACAGGTGAATCCCTCCACTACAGATCCTGAGTGTTGGAAGACACCCGGTGGTGGACACTGGTACTGCGTTTCAAGAGACCGCTAGCATCACCAACGGGATAACCCTTTCCTGACACTCCCAATGTTGGAGCGTTTGTTGTACCAGTGTGAATCCAGCCTTAGTGCTGCTTATAAACCATCTAACAGCTGTTCAACTTATTAATACCAGTAAACTGTGCCACCCCCAGTACGTTTCTTCATTTCAAAAAAAAATTTGACAAACATTAGCTCACCTTGGGTTTTTGCTTTCCAGTGGTCATTTTGGGGGGTTTTCTTACTATGCTAGCATTTTTATTTTAACATAGAGTAAAGGAAGTTCTTTATACTTTAAAATTTCTGATCCTTTTGTTCTTTATATAGTAACAAAAACATTGGTTAGTAAATACGATGGAAAGCAAGTTCTGTTTGTTTCTAAAAATTATATATATTGCCTTTGGGTACAGTGTTGCATGAAGGAGTTATTGTCAGTCAAAGCGTTACAGCACTGTAAAATGAAAACTGATCTGGTAATGAAGAGGAATTACAATGAGGTATTACACTGGTTAATTCTGATTGAGCAAGCCAGTGATCACTTTAAGCTGCTGTTCTGTACATAGTAAACTTTTTTTTGTAAGACTTCCCTTTACAAAAATGAGCTTTTTTTCTGGAAAGTGGTATTTTGGGGAATTTATTTATTTTGAAATATATTCATTTTTCTATTTTATGTTGGTATTATTTTTTATTTTATTTATTTATTTAATTTTTGCAGCAAGGCTTCCCTAAAAAAAAGTGGGTTTTTGTTTTAGGGGTGGTATCTTAGGGCTATTTCTTTTTAGGTTTTAGTTTATTTTTATTTTATGTTGATAGGACCATTTTTTAAGTGTCAGGTGTTCAAAGTGTAGCACTCATTTGTTACCAACCATCTAATTTTGGAGCTCCCTTTTGTTTGTAGCACACTGCTGGAAAATAAAGAAAAATAAGAGCAAGAATAGAACACATTATATCACTTACATTGACATAATTTTACATTGTTGTTTAAAACGGGCTTATACTGATCTTTGGAAAATCTACTTCTGTCAAGCATGGAGCCCACACACTGGTCAAATTGTGAACATGCCCAGCTTTATGCCCCGTACACACGGTCGGATTTTCCGATGGACAATGTCCGATCGGAGCGTGTTGTCGGAAATTCCGACCGTGTGTGGGCGCCATCGGACATTTTCCATCGCATTTTCCGACACACAAAGTTGGAGAGCAGGAGATAAAATTTTCCGACAACAAAATCCGATCGCGTCAATTCCGACCGTGTGTGGCCTGTTCCGACGCACAAAGTGCCACGCATGCTCAGAAGAAATTCCGACACGGGACAGCTCGTTCTGATAAACTTAGCGTTCGCAATGGATACAGCACTTTCGTCACGCTGCAATGTTAAAAATGGTTTAATACAGCGCACTCTCTTCTTCTTTATAATGTGACAAGAATTAAGTAGTTTTGCTGCTCATATTTACACAGACTTCTCACAAAGTTTTATTTGTGTTTTTTTAGTGGGATTCCCTGAATATATTGTTATTAGTTGTCACATCTGACAGTTTTATATTTTTTATTTTTTATTTTTTTTGGATTTTAAGCCTTTTTTTTTTCTTTAATGTTTGGATTTTTTCCAAGGCTGATCTTTGTTCAATGTTATTTTTATTTTTACTCCCGAATATTTTTGTGTGTGTTTTGTGTGTCAAGTTACCCCAACACCATTGATATCTTTTATTATTTAATCTCCAGGAGATTGTTTGGTGTTGGTGTCCCTTGTTCATTTCACATTGTATATTTGAAATGTACCTGAATCCTCACAAACCAAATGTCATTTTTGAAGTCAAACACATAGGAGAGTATAATTCAAAACAAAAATCCTTTATTAAGGGATCAGAACCAAACAAAGAGGGAGGCAACACTGGATCAACAGCAGAAATTAGCGAAGCCTGGGACCCCCACGGCAGACAACAATTCTTCAACATCAAAATTGGTGGCCTGAGGAGTCCACATCTAAGGGAGGGCAGTCTGGTCTGGGATTCGCAGAGATCTGGATAGCAGCAGATGACATGTGTGTCCCCAGGCTGTGGTACCACAAGAGGCTGCATCTTTTGGCTGACCAGACTGAACCCAGGGCAATCACTGTCTGGTCTTCCTTCCACGCTTCCTTCCGGGCTGTGGCTGTGCAGTTGGAATGTGGCAGGAGGAGGAGTAGGACCTGGAGGAGGAGGAGGACTGGGGGGACCTGAAGGAGGACTGGGGGGACCTGGAGGAGGACTGGGAGGACCTGGAGGAGAGGGAGGAGGAGGACCTGCAGGAGGAGGAGGAGGACCATCCCAAAGATGTGTCTGAGGTGTAATTTGGCCCCTTATACCTTTCTCCAGAGCCTCCGATATGAGGGCCTCACACAAGACCTTTTAGCCCTCCTCCATCCTCTGCATTTTATAGGCTATGAAGGCAGCAATGTTCTCCTCCATGGTGTGGGGTGCTCCCAGGACCTCTGTAGCCCTCCAAAAGAATGCTATAGCAGCCTCATCTAGGGTACTCCTCCTACTGCCACTTTCTATTTTCAGGGGGGGTGGAGGGACCTGCAGATCAGCCAGCCGGCTCGGCCCGGCCACCTCCTGGCTGAGACTTCCCTGTGTATGAAAAAGGGACATGGTTGTAATGTTTTGCTTCATCAATCACAATCCTAAATTAGTACTCCCAACTAACATCTAGTTAACATCATTGATTGGACAAGCAGAAATATTTAGAGGAATGCTATACCTGGCTCAAGCTGGGCTCCTCCACATATCGCCTTGAAGGCCCAGGTTGGGCGTCAGAAGCCTCAGCCAGGGGGGAAGGAAGCGTGGAAGGAAGACTGGAGAGGGATGGCCTGGGTTCAGTCTGGCCTGTCAGAAAGTGCAGCCTGTCGTAGTACAACATCCTGGGGACATAGATGTCATCTGCTGCTCCGGATCTCTGTGAATCCAGGACTTTCTTGCGCTCCGTCAGATATGTGCTCCTCAGGCCACCAATGAAGATCTTTAAATAGGTGATGTCTGCTGTGGGGATCACCTGCTTCACAATTTCACACAATTGCTCCAGTGCTGCCTTCCTCTTTGCTTGGTTCTTGAAATGGGGGTGGGTAATCTCCCACAGACAGGGCAGCTCACTTAGCATCTCTACGAATACTGACATGAAGTCGTTGTCTTTCATTAAGATATCCATGTTCACTGCAAGACACAACACAAGACAAAGCCTAATGTCACACAAAACTCTCCTAATCTTGTTACAATATAGGCCTCAATCTAGAAGCAGTATAGGCACAAGTTTGTCTCTTACCTTCGTTCTTACGATCGGCGCGTCCAATGCTCCTTCCTCCGCTCACAGATCGTACGTAATACGCACGCGTGTTACGCTTTATACACACTGCGCATGCGTGTAACTCCGCCTGCCCCTGACGTTCTTTCTAGTCTATTCCCCGCCCCTTTTCTTTCGGCGCAGTGGGTGAAGAGCATGATGGCGGAGTTACAGCAGGTGCATGCTAATTCTAGCAACGAGGAGGAGGAAAACCCGGATCCAGGCACGTCCCGATCCAGAAGGAGACGTTTTAAGGCCACAAATATGTCGTTTGGGGAGATGTTGGAGATGGTCGACATCATGAGGAAGTCCGACTATGACGGAAAATATGGGCCTTACCCCCACCCCAACATCCGAAAGGCAAAAATCATTGCTAAAGTGATCAAAAGCCTTCACAGGAATTTCGGGGTACGAAGATCTAAAGATCAGCTCAGGAAGCGGTGGTCGAACCTGAAGTTGAGAGAGCCAGAGCAGTACCGAAAGATCCGGAGAGTGCTGCAAAAAAGTAAGTAGTTGTGCTGTGTTCCTATTCTTTCTGTCTTTATTCCGTTCGTTCTGCTCCATATGCTTTTATTAATTGTAACGATTAAAAGGGCAACTTTAATGTTCATGGGCCCATTATTCGTTCGTATCAAACATTTTTCTTTCGGCCTCTAGAACACCATTGTTTAGGCCATATGCATTTTCACACATTTTTTGGGGCCTACTTGGATGCCAAATATTTGTTTGTGTAGATGGGTTTGTTACTAGAATGAAATGCCAACTAGATTGTGTGTAAGGAGAGGACACTGAGCAGCTGTTTTCACATCTGGACACTGGAGCACTAGTGTGGGACACAAGAACACCATTTTTATTAGGGGGGGCACACAGGTGCTCCAGTGTATACTATAGGGGGGGCTACATCTGTGAAGCTTGTACCAAACAGGTAAAGTATTGCAGCTTGACAAAGGGCAATAAAAAATATACATCTTGGAACTCGGCTAAAATAGACAATTGTACCCCACTTCCAAGCAATGTTTCCTATTTCTAGTTCTGCCATCAAATATCTGTGTGCTAAGTATACCATTTTTGTTTTACATAGGGGAGAAAAGACTCGGAGGACACCCCTCATCCCAGGAGAACACAGACCCCCCACCTATGGAAGAAGGTGAAATACCGCAAACCCAAGAAGAAGAGCAGGAGGAAGAAGAAGATGTGGTGGAGATTGGCACCACAACAGGTGAGTGTCTGCGACCACAGGCTCAGGTAAAAGAGATGGATGTTGGCAGATTTTTGAGACCTTTTTTTTTGTTCTTTATCTCTTTTTAGGTGATCGTGATATGAGGGAGAGAGAACGTTTCACATCTGAAAGTGCCCAGATACTGATCGGGGAGATCATGGGGTGTAATCTCGAATTGCACAACATACAGCAACAAATCAGTGATGTTATTAAAAAAAATAATAACATCATTGATGTTTTGGGGTGAATTTAAACCCCACAAAATCACCTGTTTTATTGTGGTCCAATCTTCCAAAAAATTTTTCAATGTTTAGAAAAGCCAAATTTGGAGGATGCACACAGTGTGCCAACATGTGCTATCTGCCATCACGGGAGATCAATGGACGCGTTTTGGGGGTGCAACCCCTTCCTCAATTATAAAGTCGCGTTGAGGAAGGGCTTGCTCCCCCAAAACACGTCCCTTGATCCCCCCTGATGGCAGATAGCACATGTTGACATTCTGAACTTGGTGAGCATCTTCCAAATTTGGCTTTTCCAGGGGTGATTTCCACCCATCTGAACGCTATATCAAACCCAGTTCCTAAATACTGATGTCTGATATAGCCTTCAGGTTTTACCATATGTGAACTTTGTAAGTTCAAGTTTTTTGGCTTTCTTGTTGGTTTTACACAGGCCTGTTTTATCTGAAATGGATATTTAGATTTTTGATAATGCTACTGCAAAAATTGTTATACAACAAACATGTTGGTTTGTTTTAAAAACCTTTCATAAATGCACATGTGATTGTGCAGGTATAAAAAAGTGGCTTACTCAAGAATGTGTGGATTATTGTCTCAACACTACAACACTTTTGGGGTGATGTAATTGCTGTTTTATGCAAAAATGGGGGTTATTTCCTAAGGGCAAATCCACTTTGCACTACAAGTGCAGGTTCAGTGCAGTTGCAAGTGCACTTGTAGTGAAATGTGTTTTTGCATTTAGGAAGTACCAGCCAACACTGTTTTTTATAAGGTTACCCAATCACGACATTTTCTGCACTCAACACATTTCTGTCAGGGTCAGCTAAAACAAACACAAGCAGTAAATGTCCACAAAGAATTTCTTTTGTTTGTTTTTTATTTGAAAAAGGTTTCACAGATTGTCTGGCATATTGATAGCCCCCCTACCCGCAAAGAACTCCAGGTATCGTAACCGGACATCACGGGCACTCAGGGAGGGCAAGCCAGGACGGCCACTTTCAAGCGCCGTCAGTGTTGATGGATTTGGGATTCCGGCCTCAGGCCCAACTGAGCCAGCATAGTTGGCTGAATAAAAAATAAAAAATTATGGAGAACACAGCAGGCAAGTATTATATGGTTCAGTTTATACTCCGCCATATGGATGGGTGTCAGAAATAATCGGAACCGGCTGGCCAGGATTCCAAATGTGTTCTCCACCACTCTTCGGGCTCTGGCCAGCCGGTAATTAAAAACCCTCTGTTCCAGGGTGAGGGTCCTCATCGGGAATGGCCGCATCAGGTGGTCCCCCAGCGGAAATGCTTCATCAGCAACGAACACAAATGGGAGACCTTCAACATTGTCCTCTGGAGGTGGCAAGTCCAAGCTGCCATTCTGGAGATGCCTGTAGAACTCCGTCTGGGCGATGACTCCACCATCGGACATCCGGCCATTCTTCCCCACGTCCACATACAAGAACTCGTAATTAGCCGACACCACCGCCAACATCACTATACTATTAAACCCCTTGTAATTATTAAAAAAATGAATAAAAACCAAGCGCTGATGTGGAAAGATATGTGTGATATAAATAAATTGTGCTTAAAAATATATATATACCAATATAGTTAGTGCTATGAAAAAAATCAGTAAATTAAAGCTGCTATCAATATAGGGTGATCAGATAACCAAACAAATAGTACTAAGTATAAAATTGATGCGCTTTAAATAAATAGTGCACAATATGCTGCTGCGACTAAGCTTAAATCCAGGAATAAAAAATGCATACATGTGAATAAAATAAATTGATAATTATGGTGCTATTACATGTGTTAAAATTGCCAAAATAAATCTTCAAATTGGTGATGTGACGGTGAGTATAAATAAAATAATAATGACACTCTAAATACAATGTCCAGGCAGAGATAAATGGTGGGAGAAAGTAAAAATAATTAAACAGTTCCTTCCCTTAATCCAGATTGATTGACTCACTGGGTTAGATCATTTGTATCAGGATATTTAGTTTTTCTTGTATCCCACTTCAGCATTTACACTGCTGGTGATTCGGCTCTCAGGATAAAGGTTTTATGCAAAGCAAGCAAAGAAAAAATAGATAATTGTGCAGTGAACTTACTAGATAGTACATAAGCAAAACAGGGACAAAAGATACACTCACAAACTCCCGGTCTATTAGAAGCATTCAAATAAGCAGATTGCAGTCAGCCGCTGTGGACGAGGTTTCCCATAGAGAAACAGCTGCTGTTAACCTTCAGGTGTATTGCAGCACTGAACGTCCTAAGCTCCTCCCACGCGTTACATCACTGACACGTGACTTTTTCAAGTCACGTGTCAGTGATGTAACGCGTGGGAGGAGCTTAGGACGTTCAGTGCTGCAATACACCTGAAGGTTAACAGCAGCTGTTTCTCTATGGGAAACCTCGTCCACAGCGGCTGACTGCAATCTGCTTATTTGAATGCTTCTAATAGACCGGGAGTTTGTGAGTGTATCTTTTGTCCCTGTTTTGCTTATGTACTATCTAGTAAGTTCACTGCACAATTATCTATTTTTTCTTTGCTTGCTTTGCATAAAACCTTTATCCTGAGAGCCGAATCACCAGCAGTGTAAATGCTGAAGTGGGATACAAGAAAAACTAAATATCCTGATACAAATGATCTAACCCAGTGAGTCAATCAATCTGGATTAAGGGAAGGAACTGTTTAATTATTTTTACTTTCTCCCACCATTTATCTCTGCCTGGACATTGTATTTAGAGTGTCATTATTATTTTATTTATACTCACCGTCACATCACCAATTTGAAGATTTATTTTGGCAATTTTAACACATGTATTAGCACCATAATTATCAATTTATTTTATTCACATGTATGCATTTTTTATTCCTGGATTTAAGCTTAGTCGCAGCAGCATATTGTGCACTATTTATTTAAAGCGCATCAATTTTATACTTAGTACCCCTTGTAATTATAATAGTACGACCCCGAGTTGGGTGTTGGGACGATGTGGACGTGTTTCCCATCAATTGCCCCTCCGCAGTTAGGAAAGTCCCACCGCTGGGCAAAGTGGGAGGCCACAGTCTGCCATTCCTGTGGCGTTGAAGGAAACTGTTGAGGAAAAAACAATAAACATTACTATTTTTTCACAGAAACATGGCAAGCAGATTATACACAAACATTATGGGGCAACCTCCAGATAGCATTTATTAAGGGGAATTTAACAACAACGAAGTATAAGGTACACCTATCATATTCCCCCTCCCCCCCCCTCATGGGCCATTTCTAACATTATAGGGGGGGGAACTCTTGGACAGGTAACCCTCTTCACTTCATTGAGAGATGAATGCCTAAATACAGGGTATTACTTGGAACAGCCCCTCCTTAGTTACACTATTGGCAGCCCATTGGACAGGTAAGAAGTGTCATAATACAAAGATATAAATACACACTGTACACATTTGAGCACATTTGAACATTCTGCTATTACCTATCAAGATAATAATAGGATACAAAAACTTTAAACAGTACCATTGGAAAGTATACAGGCAGGCCCTTGCACTACATGCTTTGGGGAATTCATCCATAAATCTGACCAGTAAAGAGGTGGGTATAGTGTGTATGGGTTTGGCAAAGTCAGCAGATAGATGATTGAGGATAGAGAATTGGGATCAGCTGACTTAGCAGTTGGGGGAGGGAGGGTTACAAAAAATTTGGGGACACCACAAAAAAAGCCTCTGGCACTCTGCCTGAATTTAAATAAAAAATAACATTTCCAAACATTTTAGGGGGTGTTTGGGGTAAAGCACTACTATAGAGCTGATAAAATACATTGTTAAGTGACTACATGAGGTGAATATAGGGCAGGAGACACCATGCTGGAGAGGTTATTGAAGGGCAAATATGTATGAAGGACATAAAATAATAATTACATAAAAATCCAGCATGCATGAGAACAAAGGGGACATTCACAGCATATTACAATCATGGTAATTAGGGAATGAGGAAAGAAATACAATATATTAGCAAACATTCAATACAATAAAATGTGATATAAAAGGATAAAAATCTTACCTTCATATACTCCTTCTGCAGGACCTGGATGATGGCAGAACAGGTCTCTGGGATAATGATCCCCAGAGCCTGGGGGGAGATGCCTGTCGAGAACTTGAGGTCCTGCAGGCTTCTCCCTGTGGCCAAATACCGCAAGGTAGCGACCAACCTCTGCTCCGCAGTGATGGCTTGCCTCATGCAGGTATCCTGCCTGCTAATATAGGGGGTCAGCAAAGCCAACAAACGGTGAAACACGGGGTCCGTCATCCTGAGAAAGTTCCTGAAATCATCAGGATTATTCTCACGGATCTCACGGAGCAAAGGCATATGACAGAACTGGTCATGCTGAAGCAACCAATTCTTGGTCCATGAACTCCTCCTCACCCTGTTCATGGACTGGACTTGTGTCAAGGTCAGGACCCCAACACCAAGCCCCCGCACAGCACAAACTCTACGAGGAGTACGCATACGAAACATGGCTAGAAAACGGTCGGTTGCTCAGAACGAAGTAACAGAACGCACTGAATAACAGCAAGGCCTGTGAAGAGCGACCTGAAAACCAGTAACGAACGAACAAGAATACAATGACTACCTAAAGTCACGCGGAACTTGCTGCACGCACTTAAGAGCAGATACAAACCCACAAGCACAAACCGAACGGCAGAAAACTATCTGAAAGCCACGAGTCTGAAAAAGCACGAATCGTCTCTCACCAAACTTTTACTAACACGAGATTAGCAAAAGGAGCCCAAAGGGTGCCGCGCTTGGTTCTGAACCGGCCTTTTCTAGTCTCGTCGTACGTGGTGTACGTGATCGCGTGGTTGTCGATTGGAAATTCCGAAAACTTTGTGCGACCGTGTGTAGACAAAACAAGTTTGAGCCAACATCTGTCGGAAAAAATCCTAGGATTTTGTTGTCGGAATGTCCGAACAAAGTCCGACCGCGTGTACACCCTATTAGACTTCAGTGAGAAAAACAGCAAAATGATGTAAAGAAATCATGTACTGTATGTGGTCCAGTGTATTGTATGTTGTAAATGGTTTTTTTTGATTATCCGGTGGAGTAGTTTTTACATGGAGTGCCACCAACAAAGGAGACAATGGTTGAATGTGGTTGAATGGTTAAATCTCACTAATGCCCCGTACACACGATCGGACATTGATCGGACATTCCGACAACAAAATCCATGGATGTTGGCTCAAACTTGTTTTGCGTACACGCGGTCACACAAAGTTGTCGGAATTTCCGATCGCCAAGAACCCGGTGACGTACACCACGTACGACGGGACTAGGAAAGGCCAGTTCAGAACCAAGCACGGCACCCTTTGGGCTCCTTTTGCTAATCTCGTGTTAGTAAAAGTTTGGTGAGAGACGATTCGCGCTTTTTCAGACTCGTGGTTTTCAGATCATTTTCTGCTGTTCAGTTTGTGCTTGTGGGTTTGTATCTGCTCTTCAGTGCATGCAGCGAGTGACGCGTGACTCTTGTCATTGTGTTCTTGTTCGTTCCTTACTGTTTTTCAGGTCGCTCTTCACAGGCCTTGCTGTTCTTCAGTGCGTTCTGTTACTACGTTCTGACCAGCTGACCGTTTTCTAGCCATGTTGCGTATATGTACTCCTTGTAGAGTTCGTGCTGTGTGGGGGCTTGGTGTTGGGGTCCTGACCTTGACACAAGTCCAGTCCATGAACAGGGTGGGGAGGAGTTCATGGACCAAGAATTGGTTGCTTCAGCGTGACCAGTTCTGTCATATGCCTTTGCTCCGGGAGATCCGTGAGAATAATCCTGATGATTTCAGAAACATTCTCCGGATGATGGACCCCGTATTTCACCGTTTGTTGGCTTTGCTGACCCCCTATATCAGCAGGCAGGATACCTGCATGAGGCAAGCCATCACTCCGGAGCAGAGGCTCATCGCAACCCTGCGGTACTTGGCGACGGGGAGAAGTCTGCAGGACTTGAAGTTCTCAACAGGCCCCCCCCCCCGGGCTCTGGGGATCATTATCCCAGAGACCTGTTCTGCCATTATCCAGGTCCTGCAGAAGGAGTATATTAAGGTAAGATTTATCCTTTAATATCACATTTTATTGTATTTAATGTTTGATAATATATTGTATTTCTTTCCTCATTCCCAAATTACCATGATTGGAATATGCTGTGAATGTTACCCCAAACACCCCCTAAAATGTTTTAAAATGTGATTTGTGCTTTAAATTCAGGCAGAGTGCCAGAGGCTTTTTTTGGGGGGTCCCCAAATCATTTGGAACCCTCCCTCCCCCCAACTGCCAAGTCAGCTGATACCAATTCTCTATCTATCCTCAATCATCTATCTGGTGACTTTGCCAAACCCATACACACTATTCCCATCTCTTTAGTGGTCAGATTTATGGATGAATTCCCCAAAGCATGTAGTGCAAGGGCCTGCCTGTATACTTTCAAATGGTACTGTTTAAAGTTTTTGTATACTATTATTATCTTGATAGGTAATAGTAGAATTTCCAAATGTGCTCAAATGTGTACAATGTGTATTTATATCTTTGCATTATGACACTTCTTACCTGTCCAGTGGGCTGTCAATAGTGTAACTAAGGAGGGGCTGGCCAAAGTAATACCCATTTTTTAGGCATTCATCTCTCAATGAAGTGGAGAGGGTTACCTGTCCAAGAGCTCCCCCCCTAAAATGTTAGAAATTACCCATGAGAGGGGGAGGGGGAATCTGATAGGTGTACCTTATACTTTGGTCTTTAAAAACTCCCTCAAATAAATGTTATCTTGATGTTGGCCAAGAATGTTTGTGTCTAATCTGCTTTCCCTGTTTATGTGCAAAATGAATTTTTTGTTGTTGTTTGACTCCACAGTTTCCTTTCACGCCACAGGAATGGCAGACTGTGGCCTCCCACTTTGCCCAGCGGTGGGACTTTCCTAACTGCGGAGGGGCAATTGATAGGAAACACGTCCACATCGTCCCACCACCCAACTCGGGGTCATACTATTATAATTACAAGGGGTTCAATAGTATTGTGATGTTGGCGGTGGTGACGGCTACTTACGAGTTCCTGTATGTGGACGTGGGGAAGAATGGCCGGATGTCCGATGGTGGAGTCATCACCCAGACGGAGTTCTACAGGCGTCTCCAGAATGGCAGCTTGGACTTGCCACCTCCATAAGACAATGTGGAAGGACTCCCATTCATCTTCGTTGCAGATGAAGCGTTTGTGCTGGGGGACCATCTTATGCGGCCATTCCTGATGAGGACCCTCACCCCGGACCAGAGGGTTTTTAATTACCGGCTGGCCAGAGCCAGAAGAGTGGTGTAGAACACGTTTGGAATCATGGCCAGCCAGTTCCGCCTATTTCTTACACCCATACACATGACAGAGTACAAAATGAATCATATTATCCTGGCGTGCTGTGTTCTACACAACTTTTTACGGCAAGATTCTGCCAACTATGCTGGCTCAGTTGGCCCTGAGGCCAGAATTCTAAATGAAACAACACTGACGGCGCTTGAAAGTGGCTGTCCTGGCTTGCCCCCCCGAGTGCCTGTGATGTCCGGCTAAGATACCTTGAATAGTTTGCGGGTAGGGGGGCTATCAATATGCCAGACAATGTCTGAAACCTTTTTCAAATAATGAAAAAAAATAACTACTCAAATCTTTGGTGACATTTACTGCTAGTGTTTCTTTTAGCTGACCCTGACAGAAATGTAGTGAGTCCTGAAAATGGCGTGATTGTGTAACCTTACAAAGCACTGTTGGGTGTTATTTACTAAAGGCAAAGACACTTTGCACTACAAGTCCATTTGAAACTGCACTTGTAGTGCAAAGTGAATTTGCCCTTAGGAAATAACACCCATTGTCACAGAAAACACCAATTAGAGCACCACAAAAGTGTTGGAGCGTTTAGACAATAATCCACACATTCTTGATTAACAATCTTTTTAATACCAGCACAATCACATGTGCATTTAGAAAAGGTTTTTAAAACAAACCAACATGTTTGTTGTATAACAATTTTTGGGGTCACATTAGAAAAAGTAGAAATGTCCATTTAAGATAAAACAGGCATGTTTAAAACCAACAAGAAAGACACAAATCTTGAACTTACAAAGTTCACAATTGGTAGAACTTGAAGGCAATATCAGACATGAGTATTTACAAACTGTGTTTTATATTGCGTTCAGACGGGGTGAAGTCACCCCAGGAAAAGCCAAATTTTGAAGATGCACACAAATTGCCGAATGTCAACATGTGCTACCTGCCATCACGGGGGATCAAGGGACGTGTTTTTGGGGTGCAACCCCTTCCCCACAGCTACTTTATTATTGAGGAAGGGGTTGCACCCCCAAAACGCGTCCATTGATCTCCCGTGATGGCACATGTTGACACACTGTGTGCATCTTCAAAATTTGGCTTTTTGCAAATATGTCAAAAAATGGTACAAATTTTTAGCACACATAAAACCAAAAGGATTTGGAGGGGTTTTAAACTCCCTAAAACAACAATGATGTTCTTCATTTTTTGTTGAACATCATTGATGTTTTTCAGGATGTTTTCCAAGTCCCTATTACACCCCATGATCTCCCCGATCAGGATCTGTGCACTTTCCGAGGTGAAATTCCCTAGATCCACAACATCACGATCACCTAAAAAGATAGAAACAAAAAGACACCATGTATTATAAATATGCCGGCATCTATCTCTTACCTGAGCCTGTGGTCGCAGACACTCACCTGTTGTGGTGCCAATTTCCACCACGTCTTCCTCCTCCTGCTCTGCTTGGCTTGGGTGGATTTCCCCTTCTTCCAGAGGTGGGGGGTCTGTGGTCTCCTCGGATGAGGGGTGTCCTCTGAGTCTTTTCTCCCCTATGTAAAAAAAAATAGGTATACTTAGCACACAGATATTTGATGGCAGAAATAGGAATATGAAACATTGCTTGGAAGTGGGGTACAATTGTCTATTTTGGCAGAGTTCCAAGATGTAGAATTTTTATTGTCCTTTGTTAAGCTTCAATACTTTACCTGTTTTGTACAAGCTTCACAGATGGAGACACCCCTATAGTATACACTGGAGCACCTGTGTGGGCCCCCTAATAAAAAGCGTGTTCTTGTGTCCCACACTAGTGCTACAGTGTCCAGATGTATAAACAGCTGCTGAGTGTCCTCTCCTTACACAGAATCTAGTTTGCATTCCATTCTAGTTACAAACCCATCTACACAACCAAATTATTTTCAGACAAGTAGGCCATAAAAAAAGTGGGCAAATGCATATGGCCAAAACAATGGTGTTTTCTAGGCTGAACGAACAATGTTTTATACGAAGGAATAATGTGCCCATGAACATGAAAGTTGCCATTTTAAACTGGATAATAGTTAAGAATAGCACTTGGAGCAGCACGAACGTAATAAACATAAAGAATAGGAACACAGGACAACTACTTACTTTTTTGCAGCACTCTCCGGATCTTTCTGTACTGCTCGTGCTCTCTTAATTTGAGGTCCGACCACCGCTTCCTGAGCTGATCCTTGGATAGTCGTACCCCAAAATTCCAGTGCAGACTCTTGACCACTTTCGCCATGATCTTGGCCTTTCTGACATTGGGGTTGGGGTAAGGTGCATACTTCCCGTCATAGTCGGCCCTCTTCAGGATGTCCACCATCTCTAACATCTCCCCAAAGGACATATTTGAAGCCTTAAATCGTCTCCTTTTGGATCGGGACATTTCTGGCTCCGGGCTTTCCTCCTCCTCCTCCTCGTTGGTGGAATTATCTGACACCTGCTGTGTCTCCGCCATGTGCTCTTCCCCCACTGCGACGAACGAGCAGGGAATAGACTAGAAAGAACGTCAGGGGCGGGCGGAGTTTCACGCATGAGCAGTGTCTATAAAGCGTAACACGCGTGCGTAGTACGTACGATCTGTGAGCGGAGGAAGGAGTAACGGAGGCGCCGATCGTGATTGCGAAGGTAAGATTTAACATTGGGCCTATACTGCTTCTAGATTGAGGCCTGTGTTTGCACAAGTTTAGAAGACTTTAGGCTAACATTAGGGTTTGTCTTGTGTTGTGTCTTGCAGTGAAAATGGATATCTTGAAAGATAAGGACTTTATGCCAATCTTCATTGATATGTTCAGGGAGCTGCCTGTCTGTGGCAGATAAACCAAATTGTTGGAATTTGTAAAGACGGTGATCCCCACGGCAGACATCACCTATTTGAAGATCCTAATTGGTGGCCTGAGGAGCACTTATCTAAGGGAGCACAAGAAGGTCCAGGATTCCCAGAGATCAGGAGCTGCAGATGACATTTATGTCCCCAGGCTGTAGTACTATGACAGGCTGCATTTTCTGGCAGGTCAGACTGAACCCAGGCCAGCACTCTCCACTCTTCCTTCCACGCTTCCTTCCCCCCCAGCTGAGGCTTCTGACGCCCAACCTGGGCCTTCCAGGCAGCAACATGTGGAGGAGCCCAGCTTGAGCCAAGTACAGCATTCTTCTAAATATTTCTGGTTGTCCAATCAATGATATTAAATAGATGTTAGTTTGGATTGCTAATTTATGATTGTGATTGATGAAGCAAAAACTAAAACCATGTCCCTTTTTCATACACAGGGAAGTCTCAGCCAGGAGGTGGACGGGCCAAGCAGGCTGCCTGATATCCAGGTCCCTCCCCTCCACCTTCAAAGAAAAAGTGGCAGGAAGAGGAGTAACCTGGAGGAGGCTGCCATAGGCCACTTTTGGAAGGCTACTGAGGCCCTCAGAACACCACACAGTGTGGAGGAGGAATTTGCTGGCATAACTGCCTGCAAAATGATGCAGATGGAGGAGGGCCAACGACTCCTGTGTGGGTTCTTAATTCTGGAAGCTCTCAATAAAGGGTTGAGGGGCCAAATAACATGTGCTACCCACATTTGTGACCTCACACATAGTCCTCCTCCTCCTCCAGGCCCTACTCCTCCTCCTCCTCCTCCAGGTCTTACTCCTCCTCCTGCCACATCTCCAACACCAGAGCTACACCCGGGAAGGAAGCATGGAAGGAAGACCAGAGAGTGATGGCCCTGGGTTCAGTCTGGTCTGGCAAAATATGCAGGCTCTTGTAGTACCACAACCTGGGGACACAGATGTCATCTGCTGCTTTTTCATATCTCTGGGACTTCTGGACCAGACTGCACTCCCTTAGATAAGGACTCCTCAGGCCACCAATTTTGCTGGAAAATAATTGATGTCTGCCCCGGGGGTCAAAGGCTTCGCCAATTTATGATGTTTATCCAGCGTTGCCTCCCTCTTTGTTTGGTTCTGACCCCTTAATAAAGGAATTTTTGGTTCAATTATACTTGCCTATGTGTGTTTTCCTTCAAAAAGGACAGTTTGTTTGTGAGGAGGCAGGTACATTTCAAAAATACAATGTGAAATAAACAAGAGACACCAACACCAAGCAATCTCCTTGAGATTAAATAATACAAGATACCAATGGTGTTGTGGTAACGTGACACACAAATCACACAAAAATATTATGGAGTCAAACCAATAAAAAAAAAAAAAAAACATCAGCCTTGAAACAAATACAACCCCCCCCCCCCCAAAAAAAAAAAAACAGCCTTGAAAAAAAATACAAAACAAAAATAAAACAACAAAAAACAAATTTGGTCAGATGTGACAAATCAAAATATATTGAGGGAATCACGATAAATAATAAAGAAAGAATATGTGTGAATATGAATATGTGTGAATATGAGCAGCAAAACTACTTCATTCTTCCCACATTATAAAGAAGAAGAGAGTGCGCTGTATTAAATAATTTTAAACATTGCAGCGTGACGAAAGTGCTCTATCCATTCCGAACGCTAATTTTACCAGACCGAGCTGTCCCGTCTCTGAATTTCTTCTGAGCATGCGTGGCACTTTATGCGTCGGAATTGTCCACAGACGGTCGGAATTGACGCAATCGGATTTTGTTGTCGGAAAATTTTATAGCCTGCCCTCAAACTTTGTGTGTCGGAAAATCTGATGGAAAAAGTCCGATGGAGCCCACACACAGTCGGAATTTCCGACAACACGCTCCGATCACACATTTTTCGTCGGAAAACCCGACTGTGTGTACGGGGCATTGCTGTCAAAAAGCATGAATCAGACCGAGACAGAAGTACAGTTAAATCACACTTGTTTAATAAAAAAAGTAAATAGAACAAACGTAGTCAAAACATAGCCAAAGTTCGGTAACCGAAACGGATAGTCAGACAAGCCAGAAAGACAGGGAACAGCGTAGTGGAACAGAAAGCAAGATCTGGAGCCAGAAGGAATGTCAGCCAAGCAAGTCTTTAACAGGAACGCAGGATATAGTCTCTGTGATGTTGACCAAGGCGAAGGCAGAGATCATCTGGGCTGGACGCCTTAAGTAGGCAGGACTGACAAGCAGGATATCATCAATAGGGATGAGCCGAACACCCCCCGGTTCGGTTCGCGGCAGAACATGTGAACGGACCGAAAGTTCACGCGAACATTCGAACACCGTAAAAGTCTATGGGACCCGATCGTGAAAAATCAAAAGTGCAAATTTTAAAGGCTAATATGCAAGTTATTGTTCTAAAAAGTGTTTGGGGACCCGGGTCCTGCCCCAGGGGACATGTATTAATACAAAAAAAAGTTTTTAAAGTTTTTCGGGAGCAGTGATTTTAATAATGCTTAAAATTAAAAAATAAAAGTGAAATATTCCTTTAAATATCGTACTTGGGGGGTGACTATAGTATGTCTGTAAAGTGGCACGTGTTTCCCATGTTTAGAACAGTCCTTGCACAAAATGACATTCCTAAAGGAATAAAAGTCATTTAAAACTGCAGTATACAGGCGGTCCAAACAAGACAGGGACTGTAGGTTGGTTCTTAAGTTGAATCTGTTTGTAATTTGGAACAGGTACATTTTGTAAGTGTAGCTTCAGCCAAAAAATCTATTTTAAGCTTTTTGGATAACATAGGGAAGGGTTATCACCCCTGTAACATTTGTTTTACTGTATGTGCCCCTGTTCAGAAGATTTAACCTCACTTTCTGTCCCAATGACAATTGGATTTAGAAAATTTGGGGTTATTAGGGAAACAAGGATTGGTGATAAAGCATCAGTGGAGACACCTTTTTCCCATATTAACGCTTACAGGAGAGAATTTCCCTTCCTAGGGTTAGATTTTCTCTCACTTTCTGTTGTCTCCCTCCGTTTGTAAGTAGGAGTCGTTTGTAAGTCGGATGTTTGATAGTAGGGGACCGCCTGTATATACTATGCGGCCTGCCCTATATACTCTGCAGAAAATTGGGCCTTAGGTGTTGGTGGTACCAGAACACTGTAAGCCCTCACAGTTACTCTTGGTGGGCGCTGGAACGGGCCCTGCTGTGAAATATATCAAGAATTGTAATTACACACCCCTGTTAAACAGGGGCAGAAAAATTGGGCTTTAGGCAATAGTGGTGGTACCACAACACTGCAATCCCTCACAGATACTCTAGTTGAGCGCAAGAACAAGCCCTGCTGCAAAATATTACAGCAAAAATTATAGTTATATGCCCCTGTTAAACAGGGGCAGAAAAATTGGGCCTTAGGCACTGGTGGTGGTGCCCTGAAACAAAAATGTTCTTAGAAGCTATCAACATGAACATTGAGGAGGAATAGGATAGTCACTCAGCATAACAGGATAGTCACTCAGCATAGGCAGTCTTCAAGGGATCTCATATTCATAGAAAAATTAATTGGTTACATCAGCATCAGGTGCTTGGTAGATGGTGATCCAAGACTGATTCATTTTTCTGAAGGTGAGCCGATAAACTGAGTCTGTGGACAGGTGCACTCTGATCGGTTACAAAGCCTCCAGCAGCACTAAATATGTGTTGCATGCAGGACAGGCCAGTAGCTCAATTGCATATTGTGCAAACTCTGGCCAGTGCTCCAGCCTCAAGACCCAGTAACCCAGTGGATTTTCGGTTGGAAAGGTCTCCGAGTCTGATCTTGCCCCGAGGTATTCCTGCACCATGTAAATCAGACACTGGCGATGGTTGCTGGAACTGATCAGACCTTGGGGCTGCGGACTAAAGAATTGTCTGAACACATCGGTCAGACGGCCACCTTCTCCGCCGCTCCTTCTGTGACTGACCGAAGCCTCAGCAACGCGTTGTCCAGGAGGACCAGGAAATTGTATCCTCCCAGGCTCTGGAAATGCATTGCACAAACCTTTCTGCAAGGCCTCCCAAAGATGTTTCATCCTCTGCTCCCTCTGCGAAGGCTGGATAAGTTCCGCAACCTTACCCTTGTAACGTAGATCAATAAGGGTTGCCAGCCAGTAATGATCCCTCTCCTTGATACCACAAATCCGAGGGTCCTTTCGCAGGCTTTGCAGTATCAGGGAGGCCATGCAGCAAAGGTTTGCTGAGGCATTCGATCTGGAGTCCTCTGGGTCACTAAGGATGACATGATCCACAGCCACCTCCTCCCTGTCACGTACAAATCCATGGGTTACTGGGGACTGAAAACTATCCCTTGAAGCCTGCTGGTGATGCTGAGTGCTAGGCTCCACCTCCATGCTGACACAATCCTCATCCTCCTCCTCCTCCTCTTCCTGTGTGATCGGCGGGCCCACAGAAATACTGTCTGGATAAAGGGGGCCTTGAGAGGTAAGGAAGTCCTCCTCTTCCTCAATCTGTTCTGCCTCAAGTGCCCTGTCCATTATTCCACGAAGTATGTGCTCCAACAGGAAGACAAGAGGGACAGTATCACTGATGCATGCACTGTCACTGCTCACCATCCTCGTGGCCTCCTCAAATGGTGACAGGACAGTGCATGCATCCTTGATCAGTAGCCACTGGCGTGGCGAAAAAAAGCCAAGCTCCCCTGACCCTGTCCTGGTGCCATACTCACACAGGTACTCATTGATGGCCCTCTGCTGTGTGTGCAGCTGCTGAAGCATTGCCAGCGTTGAGTTCCACCTGGTGGGCATGTCACAAATGAGGCGGTTCTTGAGCAGGTTGCATTCCTTTTGAAGGTCAGCCAGCCGAGCACTGGCATTATATGACCGGCGGAAATGCCCACAGACTTTCCTGGCCTGCCTCAGAAGATCCTGTAAGCCCAGGTACCTGCACAAGAACCGCTACACCACCAAATTAAGGAGGTGAGCCAAACAGAGAACATGGGTCAAGTGTCCCTGTCGGAGGGAGCGGAGAGGAGGTTGGTGCCATTGTCACAAACCACCATTCCTGGCTGAAGCTGGCGTTGCATCAACCACCTCTGAGTCTGCCCCTGCAGAGCTGCCCCAGTGTGGCTCCTGTCCCCTAAGCAGACCAAATCAAGCACCGCATGGCATCTTTTTGTCGGAGTGCTTGCGTAGCCCCTCGAACGCCCACGGAGCACCGCTGGTTCCGAGGACAAATCTGCAGAGGAAGAGACCATAGAGGAAAAAGAAGAGGAGGGGGTGGAGGAGAGTGGTGTGGCAGAATCATCACTACTAGCATTCTGGATGCATAGTGACGGAACAAGCTTCAACAATACTGCACCCTGTCCTGCATCCTTCTCAGCTGCCAGCAGAGTTACACAGTGCGCCGTGAAAAAAAAGTAACATCCCTGTCCATGCCTGCTGGACCATGAGTCAGCGGTAATATGCACCTTACCGCTGACCGCCCTGTCCAACGAGGCCAAGACTTTGCTTTCCACATGCCAGTAGAGAGCCGGAATGGCCTTCCGTGAAAAGAAATGGTGTTTGGGAACCTGCCACTGAGGTATCGCACATTCCACAAATTCACGAAAGGGGGCAGAGTCTACCAGCTGAAAAGGCAGCAGTTGGAGTGCTAGCAATTTAGCCAAGCTAGCATTCAGCCGCTGAGCATGTGGATGGCTGTGACCGAATTTCTTTCGACAGTTTAGCAACTGGGTGACCAATGACCTAATAACTGCCAAAACCAATGGCCACTACTCCATACTCATACTTTTAGACCTCTCTTCTGCCTTTAACACAGTTGACCACCTGCTGCTCCTCAGCAAATTACACTCCCTTGGCCTCCGTGATTCTGCATTATCCTGGTTCTCCTCCTACCTATCTCAGCGCACTTTCAGTGTCACTTACAACTCCATCTCCTCCGCTCCCCTTCCTCTTTCTGTTGGAGTACCCCAAGGCTCCGTCCTTGGGCCTCTCCTTTTCTCACTCTATACCTCTTCCCTGGGCCAGTTGATAACCTCCCATGGCTTCCAATACCACCTCTATGCCGATGACACACAGATCTATCTCTCCACTCCTCAACTCACCCCCACTATCTCCTCACGGATCTCAAACTTGCTGAATGACATATCGGTATGGATGTCACACCACTTCCTCAAACTTAATCTTTCTAAAACTGAGCTTGTTATATTTCCTCCTTCACGGTCCCCCTCCTGTGACTTCACCATTAATATCAACAACACAACCATTGGTCCCTCTACACATGCCAGGGTCCTGGGTGTAATCCCTGACTCTGACCTCTCCTTCAGCCCCCATATCCAATCACTGGCTAAATCCTGCCGTCTTAACCTCCGCAACATCTCCAGAATTCGACCCTTCCTGACTAATGACACCACAAAGCAACTTATTCACTCCTTGATTATTTCCCGCCTCGACTACTGCAATTCTCTCCTTAATGGCCTACCCTTAAGCAGGCTATCCCCCCTTCAGTCTATTATGAATGCTGCTGCTAGACTAATACACCTCACTAATCGATCCGTGACTGCTGCTCCTCTCTGCCAATCCCTTCACTGGCTTCCCCTACCCCACCGTGTAAAATTCAAAATGCTAACCATAACATACAAGGCCATTCACAACATCGCCCCCATCTACATCACCAACCTCATCCGATATCCGCAGATATCGGGCAAATCGCCCCCTCCGCTCCTCCCAGGACCTCCTGCTCTCTAGCTCCCTTGTTACCTCCTCCCATGCCCGCCTTTAGGACTTCTCCAGAGCCTCTCCCATCCTCTGGAATTCCCTACCCCAGTATATCCGATCAGCCCTTACCCTGTCCACCTTTAGGAGATCCCTGAAAACTCATTTATTCAGGGAAGCTTATCCCACACCCACATAACTGTCCCTGAGCCACCTCCATCATATCATTCTTTGCAGCTATTACCATTTGTACCACCACCCCCTCCCTTTAGAATGTAAGCTCTACGAGCAGGGCCCTCCTGTACCTTTTGTATTGAACTGTACTGTAATTGTGTTGTCCCCCTAAAACATTGTAAAGCGCTGCGTAAACTGTTGGCGCTATATAAATCTTGTATAATAATAATAATAATAATAATATATTTTATGCACTGCAGGTCACTGAATCACCTGCCTGCCTGATAGTGTATTTGAAAACGTACACCAGGAATGACCTGCAGTCAGATATAGGCTTGGCTAGACTAGAATGCAGTGGATATATATGTAGGAGACTGTATATATATTTTATGCACTGCAGATCACTGAATCACCTGCCTGAAAGTATATTTGAAAACGTACACCAGGAATGGCCTGCAGTGAGATATAGCTAAACTGTATGCAGTGGATATATATATATATACACGAGACTGACTGTATATATATTTATATATATATATATATATATATATATATATATATATATATATATATATATATATATATATTAAATACACTGCAGCTAACTGACCTGCCTGAAGTATAATATATATATATATATATATATATATATATATATATATATATATACATACACAAGACTGACTTTATGTAAATATTAAATACACTGCAGCTAACTGATTACCTGCCTGCCTGAAGTATATTAGTAACAGTACACAAAGAACGGACTGCAGTCAGATCTAGCTAAACTCGATACAGTGGTTATATATATATATATATATATATATATACGAGATTGACTGTATATATATATATTAAATACAATGCAGCTAACTGAATCACCTGCCTGCCTGAAGTATATTAGAAACAGTACACCGGGAATGAACTGCAGTCAGATTTAGCTAAACTGGATACAGTGGATATATATATATATATATATATATATATATATATACATGAGACTGACTGTATATATATATATTAATACACTGCAGAACTGAATCACCTGCCTGCTCAATCTAAATGAAATGACACTCTCTCAGATAACTGGGGACGAAACAACGCCACCTAAGGTCTGTCCGTGACAGGACCTCAAGTTTCAGGTGTTCCCTGGCTGGGTAGAACAAGACTTCAAAAAGGGACTTGCCTGGCCACAATAAAGGCACACAGTCCCCCCCCCCCTCTTAAGGGCTCTCTCATCCTCAGAAAGACACGTGAAGCCCAAGTGCATGAGTTCACCTTCACTGACCGACTCGGTACCAGGAGGCATGGGAAGTGAGGGAGGCAAGGTTGGGACTGAAAAGCTTCTAATGTATAGGAGGCTTCCGCAAGCGCTCCTTAAAAGAGAGTCTTTCTCCAAGTCTGGAGTTAATGAGGATGGCAAACGTGATCAATGTGATCAACTTCTCCAGCTCAGATGGTATATCTCGGGCTGCTATATCATCCTTCATGGTATCCGAGAGACTGTGAGAAAAAGCAGCCTCATTGTTCCACGAAACCTCTGCTGCCAGAGTACGGAATTCAATGGCGTAATCAGCAACAGTTCTCGTACTCTGTTTGATGGACATGAGGAACTTGGCAGCAGTAGCGGAGCGTGCGGGAACATCAAATACCCTTTTAAAAGAAGCCACAAACTCTGGGTAACTCAAGACAACAGGTTTTTGCATCTCCCATAGAGAGTTTGCCCAGACCAAGGCTCTCTCAGAAAGCAAAGATATCACGAAACCTACTTTGCTTCTGTCGGTGGGAAACGCCTGGTGCAGCATCTCAAAGTATATCTCAACCTGGTTGAGAAACCCTCTGCATTGGACTGGATCGCCCCCAAATCACTGGGGAAGTGGAGCGGAACCAGACATAACTCTTATAGAGGTAATACGGTCTGTAAGGCAGGGACGGTCTGCAACACAGGTTGTACCGGAGAGATTCCAGGTGAGCTGTGTGACTCAGGAGCATTTGTAACGCCATGGTAAACTGATCCAGGTGGTGATCCTGCTCATCCAATCTGGAAAAAATATTACCAACAAGTGGATTGACTGCATCTTCTGAATTCATGGCCTTCGCCTACAGTCAGAAACCATGAATCAGACTGAGACAGAAGTACAGTTAAATCACACTTGTTTAATAAAAAAATTAAATAGAACAAACGTAGTCAAAACATAGCCAAAGTTCGGTAACCGGAACAGATAGTCAGACAAGCCAGAAAGTCAGGAATCAGCATAGTGGAACAGCAAGCAGGATCTAGAGCCAGAAGGAATGTCAGCCATGCAAGTCTTTAACAGGAATGCAAGAGATAGTCTCTGTGATGTTGACCAAGGCGAAGGCAGAGATCATGTGGACTGAACGGCTTAAATAGGCAGGACTGACAAGCAGAATATCATCAACAGGTAAGTCACTGTGGAGAGATAGGAGCTGGCAATTAGCCGACAGCTGAGCGGCCAGCTCAGAAAAGGAAGGGCTGAGCCCAGCCCTGACACTAACACATTCATTGAAAGGGTAAAAGCCCTGCGACAAAGTAAATGAGAAGGTAACAAAGTAACAGTATTATATCACCATAAAGAAGTGAATGCAAGACACGCAAATGCGAAAAACTGTAATTATGTATAACAATGGTAAAGAACAGCAGAATAACCAGTTAGACTGACTAACATTAAAAAAGGCCCTATCAAAGTCACTGGCCTCAGGGCCCTGAATCTACCATTGGAGCACTTACTCTCATCTGGGAGTATTTGTAATTCCTAGAGAACAGGGGAATAGTTGACACTCCGTGGTAGAAATGTCAAACAGCAGCAACAGGAACAAGTAACCAGAAGGACTCTCACCACTCACCATGGTTGCAGAAAGTCTCAGTGGTGTACTCCCTTTCTTGGAGTCTTCAGCAGCTACATTGCACAGTACCTAGAGTTACTAAGTCTCTGTTTGACACAACACAGTACTCTCCTGACAACAGCACAGTCTCTGGCTGGAGCATATGGCTGCTCTCTTCAGAGTACAACAGGAACATCAATATGGTCACTTGTGGGCTTAACAGAGCAGCCCTTTACACACAGCTCTCAGTAGCACAGGCTCTGTTAGACTCAATAGAGCAGCTCTGTACCCTGGTCCAAGTTCCTTCTGGGTTTTCCAGTGTTTTACAACACCACTGGGCATCTGGGTAAAAGGACCCTAAAAGCTCAAATCACTATACAAAAGCCCAGCAGTCCACTCTCTCCCAGTCCTAGCCTCCCCATGGCTGCCCTAGCTATATGAACAGCACAGTTCCCTTTTCCCCTCTGGTCTGGTGGGCAGGGTTACGGTCCTAGCCATTCAGCAACCAATCATGATCCTCCTCTGCCATTGCTAGGGACGATCTTATCGCTAGGCTCAGCAGCCATCACAAGCCTTCCTTCCACTCTTGGTCTCCACCAAAATGGCTGCCACTCCTCTTGTGTTTAAGACACTTTCCCATCCTTGCCCTTTTCATCAATAGTATGAAGGGAGAAAAGAGATGCATTGGAAAGAATTTTATGTTGAGTGACTATAAGGGGGCACCAGCCAGTCTTTGGTCAATGAAAGAATCGTAAAGGATAAGTTCACCTTTCATTACATGTTACTTCCATATTCAAGGTGTAACATGTAACATGGTATGAAAGGACCGGTCCCTGCTCCCCCACTTTGACAGCTAGTGGGGGATCTTCTCCCCCTGCTAGCTGTCACAATTTTTTAAAAAATGTGGCCGTGTGGGGCTCCGTCCTCCTGGCCGAGTTACTTATTCACAATGTTCTGTGAATGGAAAACTACAAGTCCCGACAGCCGTAGCTACCACGGCGCTGTGAGCATTATGGTAGTTCATTGATTCTTCCTGTTAGCATGTATTGGCTTGCTCGTATGAGGTACGAGCATGCAGATACACTGGCAGGTCTGCAAGAGACCTGCATGGCATCAGCAATCTGCTGATCCCTGGTGCAATGTTTTACAGGCTCCTGCAACAAAAAATAATGAATGCACATTTTTTACCTGCAGGATACCTGGCAATTGCTTATAGATTATGTAGTGCTAGAAACACGATTGGTCAGTTTACTGCTTTTTTTCTAGGAAGACCCACATTCCTCAACAGCACCCAATCCCCAGGCTGCAAAAATTAAACCCATATTCTCAAGTCATAGTCCTTCTTGTTCTATGCATCAGTAGCTGTTTGAGCCCTCTAACAGTCTTTAAATTAATCCTAAGCTGATCCACATAGTCTGTGTGAGTCACAAGTGACGGTCCATTCATGGAGTTACTGAAGGCCAAATCCACTGGCAATTGGGCTTCTTTCACAAACGTGAACAAATAAGGAGGGTACCCAGTCACAATACTCTCTGTACTGTTGTAGGAATGAACAACCACCAAGAAGTGACCACTCTAATGCTGCTTCTTCTGCCTTGTGTGAGTCGCAAGCATGCAAAGGAGGGTGTGATTAAACCTCTCAGGTTGTGGATCTGCTTAACAATGATTGACAGGTTGTCCATGACTTCCAACATGTCTAACAACCACCTAAAAAGTCTGATTTCAAAGTCTCTGCCTTAATCAGAGTGGATATTTTGAGGCAGTCTGTAACAGATGAAGAACTTTTCCACCAGAACTTTGGTCACAGTTAAAGTCTTTTGGTCTTTCTTTGGGAAAGCTTGGGTATAGTGAGGTTTATTTCCTAAAACTGGAGAGTGCAAAATCTGGTGCAGCTGTGCATGGTAGCCAATCAGCTTCTAACCTCAGCGTGTTCAATTAAGCTTATGCAGAGTTGCACTGGATTTTGCACTCTCCAGTTTTAGGAAATTAACCACAATGGGTGAAGTAATCAGTCACCATGAGGATGTTCTCATGTCCACTCATATCAGGCTCCAAACACAGAAAATAAAGCTTCGACTTTGGAGATGGATTCTGAATGCAAAATAGACAGGAGTGAAAGTAACTCTCAACTTCAGCCTGCATACAAGGCTAATAAATACAGACCCTGACCAATTTAGAGCTTCTATTTGATCCCAAATAATCATGCTCATTGCATAAGGCCATTAGTATAGTACCTTAATGCATCTCAGGAAGAAACAGCTGTCGCTTGTCTTCACGATCACCCATGGAGGTTCAGTCACAAATCAACCCATTATGAATCTGCCACTGTTCCCACTCTCTATGAATCAGTTGAGCCCTAAGAAATCTGTCTTTAAAAGCTCTAGATAATAGCTCTCTTAAGGCTTTTAAAGTCAGACAACAAAGGGGATCTTCTGCTTGGTCTTTTCCCCAAATCTTTCTTACTGAGAGTAGGCAGGCGTCTGTCTCTCACTTGAGTTAAATTGTAATAGAACTATGTGACACCTGCAGCAGTGACCCCCAATAGTCAACACTTGTTGCACCCTGGAGTCGATGTTCAACTCACTGGCACAGTGCTTGGATCCCCTCCTGTGTCAGTCAAGTTCATTTCTTCAAGGACTTCAGTGTTCTGTGGTCTTCCAGACAAAGTATCTGTATCTCTGTTTCCAACACCCAGTTGATATATCAGACTCACGTGCAATTCAGACACAGCAGCTAACCACCAATGTCATTTGGCATCCAGCTTAATCGTTGTGAGAATGCATTTTGGAGGATTATTGTTTGTTTTGACTTCAGATTCAGCTTATGCAGAAACTCTAACTTGTGGGCAGGGCAATTCTTTTAAGCAGACTCCGCTCACATAGGTGTCAGTCATCAAATTTCCATTGGGTTCCTTATACAAGATTCTTCCATGTCCCTCTCTATTAGCATTCACATGCAACTCGTACAGCCCATCAGCGTCAGCATAAGTTTAACCAGGGGACTTTAGGATGGGAGGAGGGATAAGCCAAAATTGAGGTGTGAGTCACGCTCAACTTCAACCACTGAAAGGCCTGCTCACACTGTTTAGGTCAACCTTCTTGTATTGACTCTCTGAGTTCCTAGGACCTTTGGCTTGACAGGCCTGGTCAGGCAGTGCCAAGACATCTTCCTCTCCTTCATTCCTCAGTACTTCCTTTGTGGTTTGGGCTAAAGCCTCAAAAAACACAATCCCAGAAAAAACTTCAGCTCTGTAACATATTGGAGCTTTGGCCAAGGGGCAACAGCCTCTTACTTCTTATGGTTGGTTGCCATGCCTTCCGCAGAGACAACATTTCGCAAATAAGTTGAAAAACTACTGAGAGAACTGACACTTCTTGAAGGAAGTAGTGATGTGGCTCTTTATAAAGCCACATCAATACTTTTTTCCAGTAGCTGTTCGTGCTTTTCCAGCATTCTCCTGAAGATTATCAAATCAAGATATGATAGTACTTCTATTATGTTCATGTCCCCTACATTTCGCTCACTCAGAGGCTGAAAAATCACAGGGGCCCTGGTCAGCCCTTAAGGCATTCTGTTGAACTTGTAGGAGGGCAGTCCCCCTATCAGAATACAAAGGCACAGCGGGGGGGAGACCACCACACTAACATTGCTTGTGTTAGTATGACGATCTGTCCGTTTTTGTCCTTCAGCCCCTGGGTTAAAAGAAAAGAAAATTTCATGTGTGTACCAGGCTTTAGGATTGTGGCATATGTTACCATGTATTCAGTGAGAAGGTTCAAGTTATAACCCCCTAATTGTTAGAGCAATTTTGCCACACTTATCATACTTATAACTTTCTGCAGTGCAGTTGCGCATGCCGCCTAACTATTCTCCTCTGGGAGCCACAGGCTTAAAGTGATTGTAAGGGTTCGTTTTTCTTTTCTTTTAAATAACCAACATATCATACTTACATCCACTGTGCAGCTCGTTTTGCAGAGAGTGGCCCGAACCTCGTCTTCCGGGATCCCCCGGCGGCTCTCGCGGCTCCTCCCCACATCAGATAACCCCCTAGGAGAAGAGCTCTCTGGAGGGGGTTACCTTGCGGGTGCGTCCATAGCCACCAAATGTATGACTCGGCCCCGCCCCACCGGCGCCTGTGTCATTCGGGAGCCAATGGCTGCGCTGCTATCAATCTATCCAATCAAGAACCGAGAACCCCGGGCAAAGAGACAGCGCATCCCCGCCAAGTCACGTTCCAGGGCTCGGGTAAGTAAAACGGGGGGGATGGGGGGCCAGTCACTGCCAGGTGTTTTTTACCTTAATGCATAGGATGGCTCTTGCTGCTGTCGATCAGATGCAGTGAAGAGAAAGTGGGGGGTGGGCCTAAGTCCCACAGTGTAAGTCTATGGAGCGCAGCTCCAAAGACACACAGGTCGGGAGCGCGCAGACTACGCTCTCTCCATAGCCAACAGATGGCTATGGTAGTCCTAAAAGGAAGAGTAGGAGCCAAGATCGCTGCCAGGGACCCCAGAAGAGGAGGATCAGGGCCACTCTATGCAATACCACTGCACAGAGCAGGTAAGTATAAAATGTTTGTTATTTTAATAATAATTAAAAAATTACTTTAGTAAAACTTTAACTGACCTTAAAGGAGAAGTACAGCCAAACTCAGCTCGGCCTCCCAGCGAGCCGCTGAGAGCCTGAGCCAGCTGCTCCCACCTCCTCCACAGCCCAGCGCTCCAGTGCAGGGGGGGGCAGAGCAGAGACCCGGTGACTGAGTAGTCACTGGCTCTCTGCTCAGGGAGCACTGAAAACTGAGCGATCTACAGTGTTTTATAGATCGATTCTCAGTGTTAGAGCCGGCAGGGGACAGATGCAGCATCAGACCGATGCTGCATCCACCTAGGTAAGTATAGTTCCAAAAAATAAAAAATAAGAAATTCCTATACTTCTCTTTTAGCTGATTTCAAATACCTTTGCAGGTTAATCCTTGAAGCTGACTTAAAGTCAGAAATATTTTTTTTTCCACAATAAGTGCCTGCCTGGTAAATATGTAATTTACTGGCCCCTTCCTATTCCGAAATTTTACAGTGAGTAATGGGTACCCATCACTCACTGTGTTCATTCATAATTGAAGCAGAGTAAACTGCGTTTACTCTGCTTCAGTTTGTGAATGAACAGTAAGCTGCTCAGCACTAGGAATGGGCGAACGGTTCGGACCGAGCATACGCTTGGGCCAAACTTTGGTTGTTCGGATATTCTGGCGAACACTGAACAATATGTGGTGTTTGGGGAAAATTCAAAAGCCGCCAGAACACCGTTAAAGTCTATAGGACAAGAACCTGAAAAATCAAAAGTGCTCATTTTAAAGGCTTATATGCAAGTTATTGTCATAAAAAGTGTTTGGGGACCCAGATCCAGGGGACATGTATCAATGCAAAAAAATGTTTTAAAAATGGATGTTTTTTTTGGGAGCAGTGATTTATTTAATGCTTAAAGTGAAACAATAAACATGAAATATTCCTTTAAATATTGTGCCTGGGGGGTGTCTATAGTATGCTTGTAAAGTGGCGCTTTTTTTCCGTGTTTAGAACAGTACCACAGCAAAATGACATTTCTAAAGAAAAATTGCCATTTAAAACTGATCGCAGCTGTAATGAATTGTCCATTTTGCACAGGGGGAAGGCCGGAATCTGGGGGTCCAGATTCCGATAAGTCCCCACCCGCAGACCCCCACAGCCACTGGACAAGGGTTGTGGGGATGAGGCCCTTGTCCTCATCAACATGGGGACAAGGTGCTTTGGGGGGCTACCCCAAAGCACCCTCCCCATGTTGAGGGAATGTGGCCTGGTACGTTCAGGAGGGAGGGTGCTCTCTCGTTACCCAACAGTCACCCCATAAAGTACACCTGTCACATAAGAGACTGCCATCAGTGACCGTCAGCGGTGCACCCATCAGTGACGTCACCTGTCACCCATCAGTGACCGTCAACTGTCACCCATCACCCGTCACCCATCAGTGACTGTGCCCTGTCACCCATAACCCATCAGTGACCGAAAGCCATCACCCATCAGTGACCGTCAGCCATCACCCAGCAGTGACTGTCAGCCATCACCCGTCACCCATCAGTGACCGTCAGCCATCACCCGTCACCCATCAGTGACTGTCAGCGGTGCACCCATCACCCATCAGTGACCGTAGCCTGTCATCCACCACACGTCACCCATCAGTGACCGTCAGCAGTGCACCCATCACCCATCAGTGACCGTGGCCTGTCACCCATCAGTGACCATCACCTGTCACCGTCCGTGGCCTGTCACCATCAGTGACCATCGCCTGTCACACCGTCATCACCTATCAGTGAACGTCACCTGCCACCTATCACACAACCATCAGCGTCATGTCCAAAAGATTTTATACTAGTGAGGAGGCATTCCAGATCCTCTCCATGACTGATGAGAGCAGCAGGGAGTTCTCATCAGATTCCAATTCTGACTCTGAATCAAATTTGGCATTTGAACTGATTGATAATAGTGAATCGGCAAATGATTTGGAGGAAGAATGGGTCCCTCCTAAAAGGGCACGGCACTCTGGAAACCAGGCAGCTGCCAGCAACCAGGCTTATATTCTCAGGCCCAGTACTAGCTCTGCCGCCAGCAATAGGCCCCAAGAACAAATTCCCAGGCCCAGTACCAGTGCTGCCGACAGCGATAGGCCCCAGGAACAAATGCCCAGTACCAGTGCTGCCGCCGGCGATAGGCCCCAGGAACAAATGCCCAGGCCCAGTACCAGTGCTGCTACATCATGCCTGAGTACCAGCACAGGTAATTCAAATCCCCCAACTACTGGAGTGTCACGTCCCCCAAGAGCCAGGGCCTCTACATACATGCCAGATGGTCTTGCCAACCCAACATGGCTGCCTTCCAACTCGGGATCACCAATTATTCCCCCTTTTACAGCACAGCCAGGTGTGCAGGCTAACACCCAAAATTTCACAGCGATTGATTGTTTTTATCTGTTTTTGCCCGACACTTTTTTTTTTTTTTTCTTCAGCCACTTTAGTTAACTTAATGCGGAGACAGCTTTCAGTTTGGTACTCATGTATGTCTCTTACCCAGTCACATCATTGTGGCCTTTCAAGCTTTCCTTCTTTTACTTTATGCATTCCATATTTAAATAATTACAATAATACAAAAGTATAACACATAAGACACCCGATTTATACATCAAGGCCAACCGGCCGCATAATCTCTTATTATTACAATACGTGGTTATATATTATTACTATTCTATCTAATACGCCTCCCCCCCCCACCCCCTAGTCACCCCCCCCCCCCTATCGGGCCCGCATAATTCCAAGGCCCAACACGACATCTCTATCTGGGTAGAAAGAGGATTACTCTCGGCACTAAAATAGCACAGGTAAAGAGCACGGCATTGCTTGGACCCACAGGTTCCATAATTTCACAAATGTATTATAGTTGCCTGATCTAGTATAGAATGTCCTTTCACTCCATACTGTAGCGTTGATGGTTTCAACCCAAGCTTCAGGGGTTGGGGGTGTTCTTGATTGCCAGGATTGTGCTATTAGTTTTCTGGCTTGGAACAAACATCTTGCTATCGCTACATCTGTACTCCTACCCCTCGGCCCGTTATTCACATAGCCCAACACACAGGTCTTGGGATCAAGTTCTAAGTTAACTCTAAAGGTAGAATCTCGGGCCAGTACCTGACTAATTTTGGGCACCTCCAGACCATATGGATTAGATCACCTGTTCCCCTGCATCTAGGGCACTCATCGTTGCCTCTATGACCAAACATGAACAACTTTTTTGGTGTATAATACGATCTATGCAGCAACATCAGGTGGGAGGCTTTTTGTGAGGGAGAGACCGACACCCCTGATCCAAATTCAAGAATCCTTCTCCACTGTTCGTCCGTTATCTCCCCCACATCGGCCTCCCACCTGTCCCTTCCCCCTATTGGGCCTGCCTGCGTATTTATTCTCTTTGTAAGATGGGTATATATCATTGAAATTAAACCCTTGGTAGTCTCTGACTTAACTATTGTTTGCAATAGCGGGATCCTACACCATACTAGGGGTTGTCTATTGAACTGCTTGCTCAATGCATGCCTAATCTGTAGGTAGCTATAGAATACTTGGTTTGGTAACCCGTACTCGTGTCTCAATTCCTCGAAAGATTTCAGAGTGTCCCCCTCGTATAATTGAATCAGTCGGTTTATCCCACAGCTTTCCCACATCTTGTTCTTATCAACGGTTAGTAGTTCATGCAGTTGCTTGTTGTTCCACATTGGCGAGAGTTCTGAAGTTCCTTTATACCCCATTATTCTCTTGGTTGCCTGCCAAACCCTAGTGATCATTTTAAATGTCGGGATTTCCCCTTGCAGTGAATCTGCCTCCAGTGCTCCCACTAGTGAACTATGTGGGTTCCCCTGTAGAGTAATTTTGACATTGTTACTTCCACCTCCCTCGGTGTCGCATCCCCCTAGTTGTTGTAACTGGGCTGCCAAAAAATAAATAAACGGTTGGGGAACCCCCAGTCCCCCCTCCGTGGCAGGGCGCTGCAGTTTTTGTAGGCCAATCCTGGCCTGACCTTTTTTCCATATTAACTCCCTGAAGAGGGATTGAATTTTTTGAAACCACTTCTCCCCAATCCAAACTGGGGAGTTGTGGAGTAAGTATAGCAACTGCGGCATCCATACCATTTTTATCAAGTTAGCTCGACCTGCCACAGACAGAGGGAGTCTACTCCAGGTATCACATTTTCTCTTAAATTTTGATAAGAGGGGGACCAAGTTGTCCTCAATAAACGCACTGGGGTTCTTGGACAGGACAACACCAAGATACTTCATCTTCCCCGTAACCTTCAATTGGGGCAGACACATCGAAATAGGATTAACCAATGAATCAACCGGCAGGAGCGATGATTTCTCCCAATTAATGGCTAATCCGGAGAACTTTCCGAAGTCCTCCACTAGGTACATCACTTTCTCCAATGAGACAGTCGTGTCCCCCAGGAAAAATAGAACATCGTCCGCGAAAAGCGCTATTCTCTCTTCCCCTCCTTTTCGCTGAAATCCCTGTAATTCGGCTGATGATCTCACTGCTCCCGCCAATGGCTCCATAGCCAAGACAAACAGCAAAGGAGATAGGGGGCACCCCTGCCTTGTCCCTCTTTCGAGGGGGAAGCTTTCTGAGTATTCGCCGTTTATCTAGAGCCTTGCTCTTGGGTGATTATATAGGATTTTTAACCAGCTGATAAATGCGGGGCCGAATCCAAACCTCTCTAGCACCCTCCATAGATATTCCCACTCCAGGCTATCGAAAGCCTTGGCAGTATCCAGAGACAGTGTAGCTCTGGATCCTACATTTTCTGTTGGTACCTGAAGATTCAAATAGGCCCTTCTGATATTTGTGCTAGTGGACCGACCGGGGATAAACCCCGATTGGTCCAGGTGCACAAGTTTTGCGATACATTTATTTAGTCTGGATTCCAACACCCTTGCAATGATCTTTTTTTTTGCCCGACACTTTGCTGCAAATCATCACCAGACAAATTTATATGCCCAGCAGTATATTGCCAACAACCCCCAATCATCATATGCCCGTCCCTTTGAGTGGATAGATCTGAATTTGGAGGAGTTCAAATTATTTATGGGCCTTACAAAAAAAAATGAAGGACATGCCTATTGGTCCACCAACCCCATCCAGCACATGCCCATTTATTCTGCCGTAATGTCCAGGTCCCGATACGAGATGATAATGTGCTTTCTTTATTTTAGTAACAACACCCAGTGCCCTCCCCGCAATCATCCAAATTACGACAAGTTACATAAAATTCGCCCACTGATAAATTTCTTTTCCCAACAATTTGCAGAACTCTATGTCCCCGATCAGAATATATGTGTCGATAAGTCCCTGGTACCCTTTTCAGGCTAGCTAGGAATAAAGCAATATATTCCTAGCAAAAGGACCAGATAGGGAGTAAAATTTTACAAGCTCTGTGAGAGAGTCACGGGATATCTGTATGCGTTTCGCATATATGAAGGAAGAGATTCCCAGCTCCAGCCCCCTGAGTGCCCACATGGGCTACATGGGCACAACTGGAAAGATTGTATGGGACCTGGCATACCCACTTCTGAACAAAGGATATCACATATACCTAGACAACTTCTACACCAGCCTGCCCCTTTTCAAACACTTATACATTGCAAAAACCCTGGCCTGCGGAACCTCCAGAAAGAATAGGAAGGGCTTTCCACAATCTCTAGCGAACAAAAAGCTGCGAAGGGGGAAAAGAGCAGCATTGAGATGCAAGAAAGTGCTGGCCTTGAGGTGGAAGGTTAAAAGGGACGTGCACATGATGTCCACCATCCATGACGACACTACAATTTAGGTTCAAAGAAAACAAGGTCCCACTGAAAAGCCAACATGTGTCCAAGATTATAATCTCTACATTGGGGGGGGGGGGGGGTTGGATTTCAATGATCAAATGATTCAGCCCTATTTGTCAATATGGAGATCCTGATTCTGGCACAAGAAGGTAGCAATTTATCTCATCCATTTGGCCATTTATAATTCCTACGTAGTCTACACCAAATCCACGGAAAGCCCCGCCCCCTTCCTAAAATTCATAGAAGAAGTTGTCACGTCCCTCATCTATCAAGACCACCCCCAGAAGACATTCGCTCTGATGCTGTTAGCCGACTTCATGAGTGCCACTTCCCCTTCAACAGTCCACCATCTGAAGCAGGCCGAAGACGGTAAAAAAAGTTGCGTGTGCAGCAAAAGAGGATTTCAAAAAGATACCAGCTACCATTGTCCCCAGTGTCCCTCCCAACCTGGCCTTTGCATTGGTGAATGCTTCCAAGTTTATCATACATCCCTAAAATATTAGCCATATTTTTAACCATTTCCCCATTTTCATCATCTGTGCTGACAATTTTCCATGCTTCCCCAAATAACCATGCCACTGCCTTCCATGTGAACTGACCATGTCCTGTTTTTTGACTATGCCTCTGCCTATCGTTTGGACTGCTTCCACGTGAACTCACCCTGGCCTGTTTTGTGACTATGCCTCTGCCTACCGTTTGGACTGCTTCCACGTGAACTGACCCTGGCCTGTTTTATCAACTACGCTACTGCCTACCACTTGGGCTGCTTGCACGTGAACTGACCCTGGCCTGTTTTATGGACTATGCTTTTGCCTACCGCTTGGACTTATCTGTTGCCCTGCTACTGTAGTACACAGGGGTCTCACAAATGTGCATTGGTGAATGCTTCCAACTTTATCATACATCCCTAAAATATTAGCCCATATTTTTAACCATTTCCCCATTTTCATCATCTGTGCTGACAATTTTCCATGCTTCCCCAAATAACCATGCCACTACCTTCCATGTGAACTGACCATGGCCTGTTTTTTGACTATGCCTCTGCCTATCGTTTGGACTGCTTCCACGTGAACTGACCCTGGCCTGTTTTGTGACTATGCCTCTGCCTACCGTTTGGACTGCTTCCACGTGAACTGACCCTGGCCTGTTTTATCAACTACGCTACTGCCTACCGCTTGGGCTGCTTGCACGTTAACTGACCCTGGCCTGTTTTATAGACTATGCTTTTGCCTACCGCTTGGACTTATCTGTTGCCCTGCTACTGTAGTACACAGGGGTCTCACAAATGTGAGGGGCTCCAGAACTGTTTTTCCGCATGGAGAAAACTATTTTTTTTTTTTCTCTGGGTTTTGGAATTTCCGGATTAGGGTCTGGAGTCCAGAGGCTTCATAGATTTGGGTGGGTCGAAGCCTCTACCCCTGTGCCCCTGTGCACAGGTCTTACCTGATTGCGGCCTTCAGCCTGCTGCTGACTTACTACCATCATGCCTCTGCCTGCCGCATGAACGGACCACACCGCAACCTGTACTATGCAAATAATTAGCTGTAGCAAGAGGCAGTATGGTTATGAAAGGCTGGAGAGTGGTACAATAATGAGTGTCTGCAGGTAACAGTGTACCAGGACCAATATTATTGCTGTGCTCGCTGTCTCTGCCTGGACAATTTCTATGGACTGTGCTGTGCTGACTATAGACAATATTCCTGCCTGCTGCCTGGACAATTACTATTGCTGTCGCTAAGCACATCCCTGCCTGCTGCCTGGACCAGTGCTCTCCTCTAGGGATACAACTAAAAGCACAGGTAATGCTTTTTTTTTTACCCTTTCTGCAATAGAATTTTGTATTGTAATTCTTGGTATGTACATACTATGTATTATAAATATGAAGGGCCTTCAAAAATGATAGGTTGCCAGGAAATTATATATGTCATTTATGCTCCTAGAACGCCTGATGGTGCTAATTGGATGTTGGTCCTCTGTATGTGGCCAGGCTGTGTAAAAGTCTCACACATGTGGTATTGCCATACTCAGGAGGAGTATCAGAATGTATTTTGGAGTGTCATCTTTGCCATGTACATGCTATGTGTTGGAAATATCTGATAAATGGACAACTTTGTGTAAAAAAAAGCATTTTCATTTTTTTTTCACATTTTCCAAAAACTTCTGGAAAAAAACGAACCGTTCAATATGCCTCATAGATTATACGTTGGGATGTTTGCTTTCCAAAATGGGGTCATTTGGGCCCTTGTATGTGGCCAGGCTGTGTAAAAGTCTCACACACGTGGTATCGCCATACTCGGGAAGAGTGGCAGAATGTATTTTGGGGTGTAATTTGTTGTATGCATATGCTCTGTGAGAGAAATAACCTGTTAATATGCCAATTTTGTAAAAACATAATTAAAACTTTTTTTTTTTTTAAATCTTCATTTTGCAAAGAATTGTGGGAAAAAATTACAACTTAAAAAAACTCACCATACTACTTACTTAACCACTTGCCGACCGCCTCACGCCTATATACGTGAGCAGAGCGGCACGGGCAGGCAAAATCACGTACCTGAAACGTGATTGCCTTCCCGCGGGTGGGGGGTCCGATCGGACCCCCCCCCGGTGCCAGCTGCGGTCGGCATTTGGTTGGGAGCGATGACAGACGAGGGGGAGGCCATCCGATCGTGGCCCCCCCCTCGCGATCGCTCCCAGCCAATGGGAAACATCCCCTGCCTCTGTATAGTACACAGAGGCAGAGGATGTGATGTCATCTCTCCTCGGTCTGGCAGTTTCCGTTCCAGCACCGAGGAGAGATGACATGTAAGTGCACCAACACTCACACACAACACAGTAGAACATGCCAGGCATACATTACACCCCCGATCCCCCCCCGATCGCCCCCCGATCCCCCCCCAATCACCCCCCCCCCCCCTGTCACAAACTGACACCAAGCAGGTTTTTTTTTTTTTTTTTTTTTTTTTCCTGATTACTGCATAGTGTCAGTTTGTGACAGTTAGCAGTGGTGGGACAGTTAGTATTACCCCCCTGTAGGTCTAGGGTACCCCCCTTACTCCCCCTAATAAAGTTTTAACCCCTTGATCACCCCCCCTCACCAGTGTAGCTAAGCGATCATTTTTCTGATCGCTGTATTAGTGTCGCTGGTGACGGTAGTTAGGGACGTAAATATTTAGGTTCGCCGTCAGTGTTTTATAGCGACAGGGACCCCCATATACTACCTAATAAATGTTTTAACCCCTTGATTGCCCCCTAGTTAACCCTTTCACCACTGATCACCGTATAACCGTTACAGGTGACGCTGGTTAGTTCGTTTATTTTTTATAGTGTCAGGGCACCCGCCGTTTATTACCGAATAAAGGTTTAGCCCCCTGTAGGTCTAGGGTACCCCCCTTACCCCCCTAATAAAGTTTTAACCCCTTGATCACCCCCTGTCACCAGTGTCGCTAAGCGATCATTTTTCTGATCGCTGTATTAGTGTCGCTGGTGACGCTAGTTAGGGACGTAAATATTTAGGTTCGCCGTCAGTGTTTTATAGCGACAGGGACCCCCATATACTATCTAATAAATGTTTTAACCCCTTGATGGCCCCCTAGTTAACCCTTTCACCACTGATCACCGTATAACCGTTACGGGTGACGCTGGTTAGTTCGTTTATTTTTTATAGTGTCAGGGCACCCGCCGTTTATTACCGAATAAAGGTTTAGCCCCCTGATCGCCCGGCGGTGATATGCGTCGCCCTAGGCAGCGTCAGATTAGCGCCAGTACCGCGAACACCCACGCACGCACCGTACACGCACCGTACACCTCCCTTAGTGGTATAGTATCTGAACGCATCAATATCTGATCCGATCAGATCTATACTAGCGTCCCCAGCAGTTTAGGGTTCCCAAAAACGCAGTGTTAGCGGGATCAGCCCAGATACCTGCTAGCACCTGCGTTTTGCCCCTCCGCCCGGCCCAGCCCAGTCCAGCCCACCCAAGTGCAGTATCGATCGATCACTGACACTTTTTTTTGTAGCGTTTTGGTGAACTGGCAAGCACCAGCGGCGTAGTACACCCCGGTCGTAGTCAAAACAGCACTGCAGTAACACTTGGTGAATGTTTTGAACACTACCATGCACTAGTTGAGTATTAGCGTAGCGTACAGCATTGCACAGACTAGGCACACTTTCACAGGGTCTCCCAAGATGCCATCGCATTTTGAGAGACTCGAACCTGGAACCGGTTACAGTTATAAAAGTTACAGTTACAAAAAAAAAGTGTAAAAAAAAAAAAAACACAAACAAAAATAAAAAAAAATAGTTGTCGTTTTATTGTTCTCTCTCTCTCTATTCTCTCTCTATTGTTCTGCTCTTTTTTACTGTATTCTATTCTGCAATGTTTTATTGTTATTATGTTTTATCATGTTTGCTTTTCAGGTATGTAATTATTTATACTTTACCGTTTACTGTGCTTTATTGTTAACCATTTTTTTGTCTTCAGGTACGCCATTCACGACTTTGAGTGGTTATACCAGAATGATGCCTGCAGGTTTAGGTATCATCTTGGTATCATTCTTTTTAGCCAGCGGTCGGCTTTCTTGTAAAAGCAATCCTAGCGGCTAATTAGCCTCTAGACTGCTTTTACAAGCAGTGGGAGGGAATGCCCCCCCCCCCCACCGTCTTCCGTGTTTTTCTCTGGCTCTCCTGTCTCAACAGGGAACCTGAGAATGCAGCCGGTGATTCAGCCAGCTGACCATAGAGCTGATCAGAGACCAGAGTGGCTCCAAACATCTCTATGGCCTAAGAAACCGGAAGCTACGAGCATTTTATGACTTAGATTTCGCCGGATGTAAATAGCGCCATTGGGAAATTGGGGAAGCATTTTATCACACCGATCTTGGTGTGGTCAGATGCTTTGAGGGCAGAGGAGAGATCTAGGGTCTAATAGACCCCAATTTTTTCAAAAAAGAGTACCTGTCACTACCTATTGCTATCATAGGGGATATTTACATTCCCTGAGATAACAATAAAAATGATTTAAAAAAAAAAATGAAAGGAACAGTTTAAAAATAAGATAAAAAAGCAAAAAAAATAAATAAAAAATAAAAATAAAAAAAAAAGCACCCCTGTCGCCCCCTGCTCTCACGCTAAGGCGAACGCAAGCGGCGGTCTGGCGTCAAACGTAAACAGCAATTGCACCATGCATGTGAGGTATCACCGCGAAGGTCAGATCGAGGGCAGTAATTTTAGCAGTAGACCTCCTCTGTAAATCTAAAGTGGTAACCTGTAAAGGCTTTTAAAGGCTTTTAAAAATGTAGTAATTTTATTGCCACTGCACGTTTGTGCGCAATTTTAAAGCATGTCATGTTTGGTATCCATGTACTCGGCCTAAGATCATCTTTTTTATTTCATCAAACATTTGGGCAATATAGTGTGTTTTAGTGCATTAAAATTTTAAAAAGTGTGTTTTTTCCCCAAAAAATGCGTTTGAAAATCGCTGCGCAAATACTGTGTGAAAAAAAAAAAATGAAACACCCACCATTTTAATCTGTAGGGCAATTGCTTTAAAATAATATATAATGTTTGGGGGTTCAAAGTAATTTTCTTGCAAAAAAAAATAACTTTTTCATGTAAACAATAAGTGTCAGAAAGGGCTTTGTCTTCAAGTGGTTAGAAGAGTGGGTGATGTGTGACATAAGCTTCTAAATGTTGTGCATAAAATGCCAGGACAGTTCAAATCCCCCACAAATGACCCCATTTTGGAAAGTATACACCCCAAGCTATTTGCTGAGAGGCATGTCGAGTCCATGGAATATTTTATATTGTGACACAAGTTGCGGGAAAGAGACAATTTTTTTTTTTTTTTTGCACAAAGTTGTCACTAAATGATATATTGCTCAAACATGCCATGGGAATATGTGAAATTACACCCCAAAATACATTCTGTTGCTTCTCCTGAGTACGGGGATACCACATGTGTGGGACTTTTTGGGAGCCTAGCCGCGCACGGGACCCCGAAAACCAAGCACCGCCTTCAGGCTTTCTAAGGCCGTAAATTTTTGATTTCACTCCTCACTACCTATCACAGTTTCGGAGGCCATGGAATGCCCAGGTGGCACAAACCCCCCCCCAAATTACCCCATTTTGGAAAGTAGACACCCCAAGCTATTTGCTGAGAGGTATAGTGAGTATTTTGCAGACCTCACTTTTTGTCACAAAGTTTTGAAAATTGAAAAAAGAAAAAAAAAAAATTTTTTCTGGTCTTTCTTCATTTTCAAAAACAAATGAGAGCTGCAAAATACTCACCATGCCTCTCAGCAAATAGCTTGGGGTGTCTACTTTCCAAAATGGGGTCATTTGGGGGGGGTTTGTGCCATCTTGGCATTTTATGGCCTTCAAAACTGTGATAGGTAGTGAGGAGTAAAATCAAAAATGTATGCCCTTAGAAATCCTGAAGGTGGTGCTGGGTTTTCGGGGCCCCGTACGCGGCTAGGCTCCCAAAAAGTGCCACACATGTGGTATCCCCATACTCAGGAGAAGCAGCTGAATGTATTTTGGGGTGCAATTCCACATATGCCCATGGCCTGTGTGAGCAATATATCATTTAGTGACAACTTTTTGTAATTTTTTTTTTTTTTCTTTTTTTTGTCATTATTCAATCACTTGGGACAAAAAAAATAAATATTCAATGGGCTCAACATGCCTCTCAGCAATTTCCTTGGGGTGTCTACTTTCCAAAATGGGGTCATTTGGGGGGGTTTTGTACCGCCCTGCCATTTTAGCACCTCAAGAAATGACATAGGCAGTCAGAAACTAAAAGCTGTGTAAATTCCAGAAAATGTACCCTAGTTTGTAGACGCTATAACTTTTGCGCAAACCAATAAATATACGCTTATTGACATTTTTTTTACCAAAGACATGTGGCCGAATACATTTTGGCCTAAATGTATGACTAAAATTTAGTTTATTGGATTTTTTTTATAACAAAAAGTAGAAAATATCATTTTTTTTCAAAATTTTCAGTCTTTTTCCGTTTATAGCGCAAAAAATAAAAACGGCAGAGGTGATCAAATACCATCAAAAGAAAGCTCTATTTGTGGGAAGAAAAGGACGCAAATTTCGTTTGGGTAGAGCATTGCATGACCGCGCAATTAGCAGTTAAAGCGACGCAGTGCCGAATTGTAAAAAGTGCTCTGGTCAGGAAGGGGGTAAATCCTTCCGGGGCTGAAGTGGTTAATACCTTGGAATGTCTACTTTCTAAAAAGGGGTCATTTGGGGGGTATTTGTACTTTCCCGACTTGTTAGTGTCTCAAGAAATTAGATTTTTCAGTGATTGGCACCATAGTTTGTAGACTCTATAACTTTCACAAAGACCAAATAATTTATACTAATTTGGGTTATTTTTACCAAAGATATGTTGCAGTATACATTTTGGCCAAAATTTATGAAGAAAAATTACTAATTTGCAAAATTTTATGAAAGAAACAAAGAAAAAGGCATTTTTTTTTTTACAAAATTTACGGTCTTTTTTATTTATAGCACAAAAAATAAAAGACCCACTAGTGATTAAATACCACCAAAAGAAAGCTCTATTTGTGTGAAAAAAGGACGCAAATTTCATATGGGTACAGTGTTGCATGACTTGAGTAATTGTCATTCAAAGTGTGAGAGCGCTGAAAGCTGAAAATTGGTCTGGGCAGGAAGGGGGTGTAAGTGCCCTGTATTGAGGTGGTTAAGCATTAAAAAAATCACTGCTCCCGAAAAAACAGACTTTTTAAAAAAAGATTTTGCATTGATACATGTCCCCTGGGGCAGGACCCGGGTCCCCAAACACTTTTTATGACAATAACTTGCATATAAGCCTTTAAAATGAGCACTTTTGATTATCATGTTCGTGTCCCATAGACTTTAACGGTGTTCGTGTGTTCTGACAATTTTTTTGCCTGTTCGGTATGTTCTGGTGCGAACCGATCCGAGAGGTGTTCGGCCCATGCCTACTCAGCACAGAGCACTTCCCATTCATTCATTGTTCAGTGCAGCTAAGACTGCTGAGAATGGGACTAGGAAATCTCTGTCCTTAGTCCTTTTCTCTTTCACAAAAAGGTGAGACATTTGTTTAGACCCCTCATATTTCACCAAAGCCCCCCAATGGGGCTCCTAAAAAAAATGCTAAAAAAATATAATAACTATAATTATTGTAAAAATAATTAAAAAAAAAAATTACCTGCCCTACTCACACCATCCACTGCTCTACTGGCTGACACCGTCCACTGCCCTAAAGACACCATCCACTGCTCTACAGACACCGTCCACTGCCCTACAGACACCGTCCACTGCTCTACAGACACCGTCCACTGCCCTACAGACACCGTCCACTGCCCTACAGACACCGTCCACTGCTCTACAGACACCGTCCACTGCCCTACAGACACCGTCCACTGTCCTACAGACACCGTCCACTGCCCTACAGACACCGTCCACTGCCCTACAGACACCGTCCACTGCTCTACAGACACCGTCCACTGCCCTACAGACACCGTCCACTGTCCTACAGACACCGTCCACTGCCCTACAGACACCGTCCACTGCCCTACAGACATATTTTAAAAAGTTTAATTATAAGAGTGTGTGTATGTGTATACAGTATTTTAACACCAGGGCGGGAAGAATGTTACTAGCGGGAACACCAGCTGAAAATAAAGGAAAGAGGCCTGAAAAAAAGGAAACAAATGTAGTCACTATGCCCAAGGACTGTAAACTGCAATATATAAAATGTTTGTTTTTGAGTTTAGATGTGCTTCAGGTGTCAAATAATTTACAGTCAAGTAAACATGTGTTCACTTCAAACTTCTAATAATTTGAAGCTCTCTTTCTAACTTGAATATGTTAGGACATTTTAAATTAATATAGATTTATTTGCTTCATTTCACTTCTCTTCAACTCATGTGACACTTCAGTAATTCTGTTTTATAGTGTTTTCCAATTACGGTAAAGCCTGGCTGCTTAGGCTTCATAGAAAACAATGTACTCATAAATACTGTAAATGATCATAACAGGGAAAACCTCTGAGTGAACTTCATTTTATTTAGCACCTGACTGGCTGTAACTGTCCCTTACATATATGTATCTATGTTACTCCAATTATCCACATGTGGAGCATCAGTGGGTCATTTGACGGTGGTGCAGGGTAAGGCTCCATTCACAATTGTGCGACTCTAAAGTTGTGCGATTTACATTGCAACTTTGGTGCAACTTTGGATGGGTGCAAATTGGATGCGACTTTGGCTTTGACTGTTGCACAAATGTTGCATTGATAAAATTAAGATGTGACTTTCACGTGGCTTTTGAGAGTTTACATTGCAGTCTATGGCACTCAAGTAGCATGAAAGTCTCATGAAAGTTGTGCAGGAACTTTTTTAATGTCGCTGTGACTTTAAGTCACATAGATTTGAACAACTTCATTGAAATACATAGGTTGTGTCTTGTCATGTGATTTTATGTATCCAAAGTTACATGAATAGTCGCACAAGTGTTATTAGAGCCCGAGAGAAAGGCTGCTGCCCACCCCAACCTTATCCTACACCAGTGGCAGCTGGTGCTCCATTTTTTGGGAGGGTGGCAACTCACCGACCGTGCTCCGCGGCACGAGCCCACCCTTTTTTGAAGCCAATTAGAGTCTCTGGCTCTAATCATGTGCTTCAAAAAAAGAAAAAAACTAATTGAAACTCATGCGTCTGACGCCCTGCATGTAGATTAGGGGCCGGGAGCATTGATTAGGGGGGCGGCGCCCCTGCATCCATAATGGAGCAGCCGCCACTGCCTTACACTACTCCTGTGTGTTTGAGCACAGCACTGTTTTTACTATTTGTGTGATTGAATAGCTGAAGTAATCTGAACTTAGCTTTTTACAACTATAAGGGATATTGTGTTTAATTTATAATTTGTTTCATTTCATAGCTTACTCTGTGAACGTGGCTGCGATTGTTTTGTCTGCAATAACCGGAGTGATATTTCTAGTTTTCCTTTTCTATGTCCCATACATTTCTATAAAAAGAAGAAAACAGTAAGTACTAAAATAATCTTTATCATAATTAAGCTGCAATTGTAAATCAAAACATTCTATTTGCTGTACCTTAATGATCCTAGAGTGGTGGATTACTGGTATAGCAAACCACAAAGCTGTTATCTATATAGTAGACAAGAAAATAAGATTTTTATAACTAATATAAAATCTTTTTCTTACAGTCCATAGAGGGGGACAGGAATGTAGCAATTCTTATATACACTATATTGTCAAAAGTATTGGAATGCCTGCCTTTACACGCACATGAACTTTAATGGCATCCCAGTCTAGGGTTCAATATTGAGTTGGTCCACCCTTTTCAGCTATAACAGCTTCAACTCTTCTGGGAAGGCTGTCCACAAGATTTAGGAGTGTGTCTATGGGAATGTTTGACCATTCTTCCAGAAGCGCATTTGTGAGGTCAGGCACTGGTGTTGGACAAGAAGGTCTGGCTCGCAGTCTCCGTTTGACCATTCTTCATTGGGAATGTTTGACCATTTGTGAAGTTAGGCGCTGATGTTGGACGAGAAGGCCTGGCTCGTAGGCTCTAATTCATCCCAAAGGTATTCTATTGGGTTGAGGTCAGAACTCTGTGCAGGCCAGCCAAGTTTCTCCACCCCAAACTCACTCATCCATGTCTTTATGGACCTTGCTATGTGCACTGGTCCAATTTTTTAGTTGTAGGGGATAATGGTGTGGGGTTTTTCAGGGGTTGGGCTTGGCCCCTTAGTTCCAGTGAATGGAAATCTTAAGGCGTCAGCATACCAAGACAATTGCATGCTCCCAACTTTGTGGGAACAGTTTGGGGATGGCCCTTTTCTGTTCCAACATGACTGCGCACCAGTGCACAAAGCAAGATCCATAAAGATATGGATGAGCGAGTCTGGGGTGGAGGAACTTGACTGGTCTGCGCAGAGTCCCGACCTCAACCCGATAGAATACCTTTGGGATGAATTAGAGCCTACGAGCCAGGCCTTCTCGTCCAACATCAGCGCCTAACCTCACAAATGGTCAAACATTCCCAATGAAGAATGGTCAAACATTCCCATAGACACACTCCTAAACCTTGTGGACAACCTTCCCAGAAGAGTTGAAGCTGTTATAGCTGCAAAGGGTGGGCCAACTCAATCTTGAACCCTACAAACTAAGACTAGGATGCCATTAAAGTTCATGCGCGTGTAAAGGCAGGCAATCCAATACTTTTGACAATATAGTGTATATAAGAATTGCTACATTCCTGTGCCCCTCTATGGACTGTAAGAAAAAGATTTTATATTAGTTATATCGAATATCGAACTCTACGAAGACTTGGATGCCATTAAAGTTCATGTGCGTGTAAAGACAGGCGTCCCAATATAGTGTATCTAAGTTATAATGCTACATGAAGCCAGATCCCATATAACCCTGCCTCCAACCATCATGCCTGTCATAGGCGTACATTGTCACTCCAGGCATGTGCAGTTGCTCCAGAGCTTAGTAAATGAAGTAAATCTTCATTTTGCAAATAATACCCAATTATGTGCGAGAATAAAAAAAAAATAAATAGCATTTTTGCACATAATTGGATGATGGAAGTCAGCAGAGCTTCTGTTCATTTTTCTAAGTTCTGGAGCAACTGCTCTTGCAGAGTGCAACTGCACTTTACAAACTGCACAGTCTATTTGCCTTTATCAAATTAAAACTCCTCTGTGTGCAGACGGGGAGATGAGAAAGATCTCCCTCAATCTGCTCCGCCATAAGAGAAGTTCTTACGCACTTCTCTTTCACTGCGCCGGCAGGGAGATCAATGTGGCGGGGTTCATATATATGTAGACACACACGCATGTACAGTATTTGTGTTTGAGCTTTGGGGTGCACACCCTAATGCAATAGGCTGCACACACACCTATGATACCTCTTATTTTCTTTATCATCATTTAAAGTACACATGAATTAAATTCTGAGACATACAGTATGTAACATCCACCTGAGATACTTCCCCTCCCTACCTCCACCCCATCACAAAGCTGGTTTTCCAGCATCACCGGCTTCTGTTGAACCGAGACAGATACACACACATCAAAAATCGATCCCTACTGAACCGGCCAAATTTTGATATGTGTATACCCTACTTTTTGCCCTTGTTCACATTGAATGTGGCTTTGATATTGTGCAACTTCATCTGAAATCACACGATTTCAAAGCCGCATGCCAGTGCAACTTCTGGTTTCATGCACAGATGTCTTTGCAAGTCGCACCCAAAATCGCCAAAAGTAGTGCAGGAACTACTTTTTCAAATCAATGCAGCACCGCAAAGTCAGCGTTGCATCGATTTGAAAAGTGCCATTGCCAGAAATAGGGTGCGACTTGTCATGCGATTTGAGAAATCTCATGACAAGTCACTCTGGTGTGAACAGGGGCTTAAGGTGGCCAACAAGAAAAGATATTTGTAAGGAAAGTTGGACAGACAAGTCATGGTCAAACAAAAACTCCAACCAGGTAACAGCCGAAGGCTAAATTGGAGCACCCTACACCATTGACATCAGGGAAGGAAAGCTTGGATAGATAAGATAGAAAAAGGATTTTTAAACATTAAGACTAACCAGATAATAGCCTGATGCTAATGTTAAAACCCCAAACTCTTGACTATCAGTTGGATTCCCACTTAGGTTTCAGTTTGAGTTATGATTGCATAACTGTCTGTACTTATTGACAGTGACTCAGATCTGTAAATCCATTTCAGTGTGGATCAATTATATTAATTAAACTGACCCATCTCGAAAACATTCATGTCTTGGAGCTTTTGGAACAATTGTCGAGTGCCCTGCATTTCAGCTGTGATGGTCTCTTGCAAGCATCTAGGCTTGTGTCTCACATGGGCTTGATGTGTAGGATGCTTTAGTACCATGCCTGACTTGCAGTGATCGGCCAAAATTAACATTTAATTTACGCACCCTTTATAGTGGAAGAAAAGTCTACAAAACACACAATCACTTCCAGAGATTAGAGTTCTGCTATAAAGTCTCAAAAAGCAGCTGGCCATAATTAGCCGTGGAATAATGTCCTTCAGGTGTGCTTTGTTGGTGCAGCCCTCTTCAGATCGACGAGTCTAGTACACAACTGTAAAAGAACACACAGGAGGGTGCAAACGCCCCCCCGCATTACCAAAAGTTTATTATGTAAAAACATACAGCCAAATACAGTAAATATTCACAGAGAAAAGATATATAAAAACGTTGTATAACTCAAAATCGCAATCCACGTGGCCTAACACACTGTACCACTGCGCTGGCAAGCTGACCAACCTTAAATAATGCACTAGGCATTTGCGCCCTCCTATGTGCTGGAAGAAAAGCCTAGCTATAATTTTTAAAAACGTTTCCTCCCCCTCCTTCTACATATCCTGCCTACCCCGTATAAAAAAAGATTTGTGCGCTTACCTTTTTTTAACCTGCTCCAGTAAGGTCAGGTAATTCTGCAGCTCTGGCTCCCCTGTATAAAAGAGTGCTCAACAACATATGTAAATTCCAGGAGCAGTGACATCTCCCATAGGCTACCGCGGCTCAACTGTTGTCGGCGCTCCCTCCTCTCCCCTGCAGCAGCATCTCACTGATGCAGGGGAATTGGGGCTGTAGGATCATGTAACCAAACTGAAGCAGAATAAAAATAGATAGGAGTAAGAGGAAGAGAACATTTAAGAATAGTTATGCTTTTGTTCCACTTTAAGGGTAGACGTCTCTTTTCTTCTACCCTTGATACTGTTAACCCTGAGAACTCTAGTGCTCAGGATACTCATACTCACCTGCCTCAACCCCTTAACACAGGAGAGCTTGGGATGGGAGGAAGAACCCCATTATTCATCTAGTACCTCATAGATGATCTCATTCTACCTCCTTCTAGGAGAAGGCTGGGAAAACTTGAAGTGTGAAGATATGAATTAGAGAATAGTGGAGGTCCAGTAGGGTCAGAATTGAATACTTTTGTGGAAGGTGCCAAAGCATGCCTAGAACCCCTGCAAGCAGATTGCTGCATTACTCTTATACAGTCTGATAAAAAAAAATCTAAAGAGAATATTAAGGGTCTTGCAGACATACACAGCCTCACAATGCAGAACAGTATTAGACTCCAATAAAGATGAGCTTACAGTATTAGGAATTCCAAAAATTATATTGCAGGTATTGGTTCCTTTTGGAAATAGCACAAAATCACCCCTATTGACAATGAAGGAGTATGAACTGAGGTCACCCATTGCAATGGAACAAACCTTTGTGTGTCTTGTGAAACATCTAGGCCCCAAGTGAGGAAATTTGTAAGGCTTTGTGTACTCACAAACCCAAGAAGCTGATATTAATGAGGGTCACAGACAGGCAGAGGAGACAAAGTCACTTTAAGCGGACAGTGAAACAGAAATGGAGACCAAATGATCCACAGGATGTCTAGAAGCAGAAGCAGCAACAGGAAGGTGCTTCCTCAGGGCTGAGTGGCAGGGGAAGGAACACAGAGCATGTGCACCTGACAGTCCATCCAGTGGATGGCACCAGTTCTCCGTTACCTCAGCTTTAACCATTGCTCCACTATAATGGGTAGGGGAAATGTAAAATGCCACCCAAGGGAAGCACTTGTGGGGTATAGCTACCTGTACTTCAGTCTGAGGGGCCGACCTGAATGTTTGTGTCCTCAGAGACTGGGTCACACTAGAGGCTCTGCTATGTCTCTGGACCCAGGGAACATTCTGTGGCTAACAAACACAGAGCGCAAGGGTCTGGAAAAAGCCACAATGCAGAGCCCAGTGCTCAAAAGTCACATTCCAGGCTAGGCTTCATTGGGGTCCAGATAAGGCTTTTAAATGTCAATCTACTTTAGGATAACCCCACAATTTTAGTTTAGTATATTTTAGGTACAGCTTCCAAAGCTGTTGCTGAGGATACCCCAGTCTGAATAGTTGCTGTGTATAGAAAATCTCAAGCAGCATTTTTCAAAATCCTAATTGAAGTTACCAAAGAAAAGTATTAGCCCAATATTTTAAATGAAAAATAAAGGCACATAAAAGTTATTTTTTTCCAATATCCAAACTTCCTGTCGGGAGCAATTTAACCTAAATGTTTGAAAATTACTACATTCCTGTGTTCCTTCATGGACGATAAAGGAAGGATGTTGACAGAATCACTTCTTCATATCTCTAGCTAATGTGCTTAAAGAAAACATATTCTAAACTATAGAATCTGCTTTTGCTGGGTTCTGACCTCTTTGTGAATATGTTATTTGCCTAGCTGTCTCTTACCTCCACTGTAAGTTGTCTTTACAACTGTAAATGTTAAAAAAGTGGCCCATTTGCAACTCCTCCCCTCTGACAGATGAGTGAGGGTGGGCATAATGACTTCTCTAATCAAAAAGGATGCTGGGTAGTTTGCTTCCATCATGGCAAAGATACAGTACTCAGTGAAACAAACAAATAAGACATTTTCATACGGGGAGACAGGTGTGACTGTGGTGCCTTTACAGCAGCCTTCTGGCTAGTGTAATTATTTGATCATATAAGAGCCCATTCACACTACCCTAGACAGCTGCCACACACTAAACCATAGTGGTTTAGTGTGCAGCAGTTGTCTGTTCTGGCTGCAGTGAGCCGGTGGTAGGAGGTTGTGTGATGTGCATTTTAGCATACTTTAGTGCATCACACATTTCTCCTAGTTTTTTTTATCAACTTTATTTGAAGTGCACAAAAGTGACAATTCATTCGATAACATTCATGTCACTGTACAGCAGCGTGGTGCATTGCGCTGCTGTACAGTGACATGCTATGCTGTCCTGTATGCTGCGATAAAATGCAACATATTGGCATTTTATCTCTGTGCACTACATTGCATTGCCTGTGTGCCTTGCAGTGTAAATAGGACACAGAAAACAAATGTTGAATTTATGTGAAAAGTGAAGAAGGTGTATTTTTTGGGCATGTGGAGCTAGAGTGCTGGGTTTACACAGGTTTCAAATTAGATCTGTACAATGAGAATGTCAGATTCAGGTATTATTCTTTAACTTCAATCCTGGTTAGAGGGTTATAGCACTCTTTTGAAATGTTTTTGGAGGACTCATACTGCAGGAAATGTTTTTAGTGCGGTCAATTTTCAGACTTATAGGGGTCTTTTGTAAGTATATGCATTGCTCGTGTTTATTGTGTGTTGGTGTTTTTTTTCAGCTGATTTTTTTTAATTATTTTTTTATCATTGTTATTATAAGTAATCATTATTATAGTTTACTGATTGTTTTATTATTTCTGCTTTTAATATAACTTTATTGTTGACAAAAAAGGGCTGAGAAGCAACCCTGTATGACAATTTATGCAAGTAAGGAAAGGTTCACTATACGGAAATAGAAGTCTATAAACACCTGATGGAGAAAAAGAGTGTGCGTTCAGAGTTCAGCTAAAGATGACTTTGGAGGATGCCCAAGCTCATCTCTAGCTGTACTAAATTTGTCGTATCTCTTGTTTTAATTTGACATGGCACTTATAAAGTAGAAAGTGAAATATGAAATGTATCTACCATAAAGACAGGAATAATGAGAAAATGTGCGGTAGTTTGTTGATCTGCCAGTGTTTGGATTACTATAGTCGTATGGTTTCAAATCGTGTGTTATGGTGGATGAGTACGGTAGTTAAAGATTATTTATCTTTCTTTTCTTTTTTTCCTGCAGAGGCAAAAAACAACAAAAAGATGAACACTAAAGGATTTGGAAAAAATCAAACTAAAGATATCCTTTGAAAATGTACTGAAATGGAAATTATTTTCATTTAGCCAAATGACACATCTCAAAATTCACATCAGTAGATGTGATAATCTGCTTACAGTTTTGCCAGCTGTTTCTTTCCTGAGACTCATGAAAAATATAAAATACTTTGTAAGATTTTATCTTTTATTTTACATTAAGACCACATATATAAGTATACACTAAGATCTGTCAGTAATCCAAAGAATAAAATAAAGTTTGCAATCTGCCTTTTTTCTCTGGTTCTTTCTTAACCTAATTAAGTTAATATTCAGATCTGGTCCTCCTGTCATGCTACAAGAGCACAGTAGCTGTTTGAAGCCACTATTTTGGCTGAGATTTTAACAAAATAGTGCCATGTAATGAAGAAAAGAAGAGGGGGGATATTCACCCCTCGTTGCACGTGCTCTCGAATGACAATCCATTGAAGATGAATTATCTCAGTAGTACCCATGGGGGGGGGCACGAATTTCCAAGTGCAGTGGTGGACCAAGAGATCAGCACTTCTGGTAAAGTTGGTTTCTGAAGAAGGCTTTGAGGGAAGATTACGATTACGGCAACAGAAGAGGTAAGTATCCACTACCTTTTTGTATATTTCTATGTCATCTGTAAAGAAGATAGTAAATACACACTTTTTCCACTGCACATGCTGCTGAATGATGCTTCATTAAAGGGAAATCATCAAACAGTAGTGACTATAGTTTCTGAAAAAGACTTCAGGTGACAATTTCTCTTCAAGCACCAGCTTGAGCACCACAGAGTTCAGCACCACAGAGAGCGGAATGGGAACAGTCATGTGAAAAAGTAAGTACCAATGGAAATTTTTTTTCAACACATCTGAACCAGATGTTATGGTTTGGGGTTGCTTTGCTGCTTCATGACCTAGGTGCCTTGAAGTAATGAGCTCAAAAAGAAGAACTAGAGGATTGTGGATTGGCCTAGTCCAGTGATGGCGAACATTGGCACCCCAGTTTTGAAACTACATTTCCCATGATGTTCAACTACACTGCAGAGTGCATGAGCATCATGGGAAATGTAGTTCCAAAACATCTTGGGTGCCAAGGTTTGCCATCACTGGTCTAGTCAGTCAAGCCCCGATTGAGTCCCATTACATTGTTGTGGGGGTATTAAAGTGTTAAATAAAGCCTAGGTTTTTTTTTCAATTAAAATACCATACATGTCTATACTAACCTGCTCTGTGCAATGGTTTTGCACAGAGCAGCCCTTAGCCTCTTCTTCTGGGGTCTTTCCGCTGGCGCTCCAAGCGCCTTCCTCTACAGCAGATGCCCACCACAGAAAGCTACATTGCATGGAGGCACCGTGCATGCTCGCTCCTGACTCCCTCTGCTGAGTCGATTGACACAGACAGCAGGATGCGGCACACCGCTCCCGTGTCACGGCTGTAGATTGACAGCAGCGGGAGCCAATGGCTCTATCAGGAACCATGAATCAGACCAAGACAGAAGTAAAGTTAAATCACACTTGTTTATTAATAATAATAATAATAATAAGGTAAACAGAGTAAGCATAGTCAAAACAAGCCAGAGTTCAGTAACCGGATCTGGTAGTCAGCCAAGCAAATGTCAGCGAGCCAGAGATAAACGTAGTAGTACAGCAAGCAAGATCAGGAGCCAGAAGGAACATCAGCCGAGCAAGTCTTCAACAGGAACGCAGGAGAAAGTCTCTGTGATGTTGACAAAGGCGAAGGCAGAGATCAAGTGAGCTGGATGACTTTAAGTAGGCAGGACTGATGAGCAGAATCAACAACAGCTGGGTAACTGTGGAGAGAGATGGGAGCTGGCAATTAGCCGACAGCTGAGCGGCCAGCTCAGAGAAGGAAGGGCTGAGCCCAGCCCTGACAGGCTCCCGCTGCTATCAATCTGTCCAATGAGGAGGGAGACAGGGGCGGGAGTCGCTGCCCTCATGCATCTCGCTGGATCGGATCAGTCTCAGGTAAGAAAAAGGGGGGATCTGCAGCACAAAATGTTTTTCACCTTAATGCATAATGGAGAAAAACCTTGATCCTTCACTCCCCTTAAAATGGGTGTCGAAATTAACCTACCTTGGAGTTTATATTACAGCATATGTAAGTGATTATATGGCTTTGAATCTGACACCACTGATCCCCTATTTAAAGTGGAGAATCCAGGCCTGGAAAAATCTTCCTTCTTTGATAGGGAAAATTAACCTCATCAAAATGAAGGTGCTTCTGGTTATCCTATATTTTCTAAGACACGCACCAGTGTGGGTCCCTAAATCCTACTTTAAGAAACTAGATGGTCATGTTAGCACTTTTCTTTGGTCCCCTCACCACCTCCCATAAGTCTTAAGGTGCTGCAAGAACCCTGGGGCCAAGGGGGTTTGGCCTTACCCGACTGGCATAAGTACTACCTTGTGGGCCAAATGGTATTCGCACGCCGATGGCTTCTGGCCGATAACAATGATTCAGCTACGGTATTAGAAGCAGCGGTTTTAGGATCATATGAAAGCCTGCGTTTGGCTCTATTTAGGGGATGGGATTGATGCAACCTGATTTTAAGGGTATATCACCTTCTATCGCACTATGGATAAACCCGTGTTTTTACAGTAGTTCTATGGATTACAGGTCTGTGGACTGCCAAGGATATTTAAAAAGTTGTAGATATCGAGCAGGAGGGGAATTTACTCTCCTTTGACCATTTAGAAATGTAATTTAATCTACCAAACAAGTATTTTTTACAATACCTACAATTGAGGCATGCATACAAGTCACAATTCCGAGCCCTGACAATAGAGGCTCAACCTTCGGCCTTGGACAACTTATTACAGGATGATTCTTTAACCACTTCAGCCCTGGAAGGATTTACCCCCTTCCTGACTGGAGCACTTTTTACAATTTGGCACTGCATCGTTTTAACTGATAATTGCGCGGTCATGCAATGCTGTACCCAAACAAAATTTGCGTCCTTTTCTTCCCACAAATAGAGCTTTCTTTTGATGGTATTTGATCACCTCTGCCATTTTTATTTTTTGCGCTATAAACGGAAAAAGACCGAAAATTTTGAAAAAAAATGATATTTTCTACTTTTTGTTATAAAAAAAATCCAATAAACTCAATTTTAGTGATACATTTAGGCCAAAATGTATTCGACCAAATGTCTTTGGTAAAAAAAATGTCAATAAGTGTATATTTATTGGTTTGCGCAAAAGTTATAGCGCCTACAAACTAGGGTACATTTTCTGGAATTTACACAGCCTTTAATTTATGACTGCCTATGTCATTTCTTGAGGTGCTAAAATGGCAGGGCAGTACAACACCCCCCCCCCCAATGACCCCATTTTGGAAAGTAGACACCCCAAGGAAATTGCTGAGAGGCATGTTGAGCCCATTGAATATTATTTTTTTTGTCCCAAGTGATTGAATAATGACAAAAAAAAAATTACAAAAAGTTGTCACTAAATGATATATTGCTCACACAGGCCATGGGCATATGTGGAATTGCACCCCAAAGTACATTCAGCTGCTTTTCCTGAGTATGGGGATACCACATGTGTGAGACTTTTTGGGAGTCTAGCCGCGTACGGGGCCCCGAAAACCAATCACCGCCTTCAGGATTTCTAAGGGCGTAAATTTTTGATTTCACTCCTCACTACCTATCACAGTTTTGAAGGCCATAAAATGCCCAGATGGCACAAAAACCCCCCCAAATGACCCCATTTTGGAAAGTAGACACCCCAAGCTATTTGCTGAGAGGCATGTAGAGCCCATGGAATATTTTATATTTTGACACAAGTTGCAGGAAAGTGACAATTTTTTTTTTTTTTGCACAAAGTTGTCACTAAATGATATATTGCTGACACAGGCCATGGGCATATGTGGAATTGCACCCCAAAATACATTTAGCTGCTTCTCCTGAGTACGGGGATACCACATGTGTGGGACTTTTTGGGAGCCTAGCCGCGTACGGGGCTCCGAAAACCAATCACCGCCTTCAGGATTTCTAAGGGCGTACATTTTTGATTTCACTCTTCACTGCCTATCACAGTTTCGAAGGCCATGGAATGCCCAGATGGCACAACCCCCCCCCCCTCCCAAATGACCCCATTTTGGAAAGTAGACACCCCAAGCTATTTGCTGAGAGGCATGGTGAGTATTTTGCAGCTCTCATTTGTTTTTGAAAATGAAGAAAGGCTAGAAAGATTTTTTTTTTTTCTTTTTTCCATTTTCAAAACTTTGTGACAAAAAGTGAGGTCTGCAAAATACTCACTATACCTCTCAGCAAATAGCTTGAGGTGTCTACTTTCCAAAATAGGGTCATTTGGGCTGGTTTTGTGCCACCTGGGCATCCCATGGCCTCCAAAACTGTGATAGGCAGTATAGAGTGAAATCAAAAATGTATGCCCTTAGAAAGCCTGAAGGCGGTGCTTGGTTTTCGGGGTCCTGTACGTGGCTAGGCTCCCAAAAAGTCTCACATATGTGGTATCCCCATACTCAGGAGAAGCAACAGAATGTATTTTGGGGTTTAATGTCACATATTCAATGGCATTTTTGAACAATATATCATTTAGTGACAACTTTGTGCCAAAAAAAAAAAAATTGTCTATTTCCCTCAACTTGTGTCACAATATAAAATATCCCATGGACTCGACATGCCTCTCAGCAAATAGCTTGTGGGTGTCTACTTTCCAAAATGGGGTCATTTGGGGGGGGTTGAACTGTCCTGGCATTTTATGCACAACATTTAGAAGCTTATGTCACACATCACCCACTCTTCTAACCACTTGAAGACAAAGCCCTTTCTGACACTTTTTGTTTATATGAAAAAATTATTTTTTTTGCAAGAAAATTACTTTGAACCCCCAAACATTATATATTATTTTAAAGCAAATGCCCTACAGATTAAAATGGTGGGTGTTTCATTTTTTTCCACACAGTATTTGCGCAGCGATTTTTAAAAACGCATTTTTTGGGGAAAAACACACTTTTTTCAATTTTAATGCACTAAAACACACTATATTGCCCAAATGTTTGATGAAATAAAAAAGATGATCTTAGGCCGAGTACATGGATACCAAACATGACATGCTTTAAAATTGCGCACAAACGTGCAGTGGCGACAAACTAAATACATTTTTAAAAGCCTTTAAAAGTCTTTACAGGTTACCACTTTAGATTTACAGAGGAGGTCTACTGCTAAAATTACTGCCCTCGATTTGACCTTCGTGGTGATACCTCACATGCATGGTGCAATTGCTGTTTACACTTGACGCCAGACCGACGCTTGCGTTCGCCTTAGCGCGAGAACAGGGGGGGACAGGGGTGCTTTTTTTTTTTTTCTTTATTATTTTTTTGCTTTTTTATCTTATTTTTAAACTGTTCCTTTCATTTTTTTAATCATTTTTATTGTTATCTCAGGGAATGTAAATATCCCCTATGATAGCAATAGGTAGTGACAGGTACTCTTTTTTGAAAAAATTGGGGTCTATTAGACCTTAGATCTCTCCTGTGCCCTCAAAACATCTGACCACACCAAGAACGGTGTGATAAAATGCTTTCCCAATTTCCCAATGGCGCTGTTTACATCCGGCGAAATCTAAGTCATGAAATGCTCGTAGCTTCCGGTTTCTTAAGCCATAGAGATGTTTGGAGCCACTCTGATCTCTGATCAGCTCTATGGTCAGCTGGCTGAATCACCGGCTGCATTCTCAGGTTCCCTGTTGGGACAGGAGAGCAAGAGAAAAACATGGAAGACGGTGGGGGGGTATTCCCTCCCACTGCTTGTAAAAGGAGTCTAGAGGCTAATTAGCCGCTAGGATTGCTTTTACATGAAAGCCGACCGCTGGCTGAAAAGAATGATACCAAGATGATACCTAAAAGTGCAGGCATCATTCTGGTATAACCACTCAAAGTCCAGCAACATACCAGTACGCTGCTGGTCCTTGTTGGGCATATATTGTAATCTTTTTTTTTTCATGCAGCCTGTGGGCTGAACGAAAAAAAGAGATTGATCAGTGGGGATGCTCACCATTAGAATACCTCCCTTCATCCACCCACTTCTAATGATGGGCATACATGCACCGTTTATATATGCCGAAGCGTGGGGGCATCCTCCCGCAAAAGGTAGGAGCAAATCGCTCCTCCGCCCCTGCTGCCCCCATGCTTCGGCATATATCACCTCCGCTGGAGTCACAGCTTTATATATCGTGGGAGCAAACGCTGTTGCTGTCAAGATAAATAAATCTGCGCTGCAGCTGAATGGCGTACCTGAAGACAAAAAAAATGGTTCAGATACTATACCACTGGTAGCAGGCGGAAGCTCGTGGAGACGCCGCGATCGTTATGTTCGGTTACACGCTGCCTTTGAAGGAAGATTCTTGTAAGTGCAATCTTTTAGCTCAATAAATCACACTGTTTTGCAATTTTACGCTATGGAGCTTTTTCTTGATTTTGTCTTCTGAGTTCCACATTTATTACTGGATAGATCGGCATAGGTTGTGGGTGACCTGATAATTTCCCAAATGCCTGGTGAGACCACTGTTACAGTGGTCATCTTGAGCTGGTAAGGAGCCTCATACCTCACTTGGGTGCAAGTCACTTTGGATGCTGGATTCACCTGTGTCACATCTCTCCTGAATATATGCACTTTGATCATCTACTCACTTTATGGACTTTTTTGATTTTTTGTAACATTTATAATTGGGACTTACTATTTCACTTTTTTATTTTATAATTTTCTCACATATGATATATGGTGAGACATTTGTCTCTGTCCTTTATGGGAGACTTGTTCTGTGTATTTTATATTTCATTTTTGGTGGATCAATCACTTTTTTATGGTTATTTTTAGTATGATATACAATTCATATTTAGTTTTAGCGCTGCACTCATTCTGTTTTTTTTGGTGTTTTGGAGTTTAGTATTGGACTTTTAGTGCTGGCAGCTTTTACAATTCACTTATCAATTTACACTGTTCTAGCGCAGCGTTAACCCTCTTCTTGGGTTTTTTATTTTATTTGCGATTTTTGGTACTGCAACGTTGCTGCTGAATTATCGTTATGGATATTTTTGATTTCAGATCTCAACACAATATTGACACTGAGGGTGTGTTTAATGGTAAAGGGGAGCAGAATAATGAGATAGGGGGCCTTTTCCTGAGACTTAAGAATCTCTTATGCCGCATACACACGGTCGGACTTTGCAGCTACAAAAGTCGGACAGCCTGTCCGACATACTTCCGGCGTACCTTCGGCGGACTTGGGGCAGACTTTCTTACGAACGGACTTGCCCACACACGACCACACAAAAGTACGCCAGCTTAGTACGCTGTGACGTACACCAAGTCCGACGAGACTATAAAACGGAAGTTCAATAGCCCGTACGACACCCTTTGGGCTCCTTCTGCTAATCTCGTGTTTATCTCGTGTTAGTAGAAGTTTGGTGAGAGACGATTCGCGCTTGTGAGACTCGTATTTTTCAGTTCGTTTTAACTGTTGTTCAGTCTGTGCTTGTGAGGTTTGTATCTGCTTTTCAGTGCGTTTGGTCAGTTGGCATTGAGAAATCTTTGTTTTATTGGCCGCTCGTTCCTGATTTTCAGGTCGTTCTTCACAGGCCTTGCTGTTCTTCAGTGCGTTCTGTTTAGTGCGTTCTGACCAGCCGACCGTTTTGAAGCCATGTTACCTGTACGTACTCGTCGTAGAGCTCGTGCATTGTATGTGCTTGGTGCTGTAGTTTATTCTTCAGCCCAAGACCAGTCCATGAACAGGGCGAGGAGGAGTTCATGGACCAAGAATTGGTTGCTTCAGCGTGACCAGTTCTGTCACATGCCTTTGCTCCGTGAGATCCGTGAGAATAATCCTGAGGATTTCAGGAACTTTCTCCGGATGATGGACCCCGTTTTTGACCGTTTGGTGGCTTTGCTGACCCCCTATATCAGCAGGCAGGATACCTGCATGAGGCAAGCCATCACTCCGGAGCAGAGGCTGGTCGCTACCTTGCGGTATTTGGCCACAGGGAGAAGCCTGCAGGACCTTAAGTTCTCGACAGGCATCTCCCCCCAGGCTCTGGGGATCATTATCCCAGAGACCTGTTCTGCCATCATACAGGTCCTGCAGAAGGACTATATTAAGGTAAGATATTTTTCTTTTATTAGCATCACATGTTCTTTTATGTAATCTTTGATAATGTAATGTATTTCTTGCTTCAAACACTACTTCCCATCATTGCAATATAGTGTGAATGTCCCCTTTTTATCCTCACACATGCTGGGATTTTTTCCTGTTATTTTTTGTCATGCATGTATAGTTTCCTTCAATAACCTTCCCAGCATGAAGTGATGGGAACATATCCACCTAGTCTACTCATTTTGAATGTATTTTGTTGGAGTGTATTTAGTGTGCTTATAATTAGCAATTAGCTAGATTTCACAACCCCCCCCCCCCACCTGAACTCACTCCAAATAGTGTGCTGCTAATTAGCAATTATCTAGATTTCACAACCCCCCCCCCCCCACCTGAACTCACTCCAAATAGTGTGCTGCTAATTAGCAATTATCTAGATTTCACAACCACCCCCCCCACCTGAACTCACTCCAAATAGTGTGCTGCTAATTAGCAATTATCTAGATTTCACAACCCCCCCCCCCCCACCTGAACTCACTCCAAATAGTGTGCTGCTAATTAGCAATTATCTAGATTTCACAACCCCCCCCCCACCTGAACTCACTCCAAATAGTGTGCTGCTAATTAGCAATTATCTAGATTTCACAACCCCCCCCCCCCCACCTGAACTCACTCCAAATAGTGTGCTGCTAATTAGCAATTAGCTAGATTTCACAACCCCCCCACCCCCACCCTCGTTAAAATTTGCTTGAATGTTCTGTGGTGTTGATTTGTCTAAAGCAAATCTATGTTGCACTTAGCAAAATGTATGTGCACTCTACAAGTGCATTTGTTCCAGTGCTTTAGTAAATGAGCAGAAGCTCTGCTGATTTCCATCATCAAATCATATGCAAGCCTCAAAGTGTTTTCATTAATTGCCCTTGCATGTGATTGTGTACTCTTTGCAACATGAATGCCTTTTGACATTACCTCATTTACTGTAAGCTGGTTAGCAACTGCACCTGCAGAGTGCGACAACTGCAGTCTTGTAGCCTTTGTTAGTCCCTAAATTCCTGCGTGTTGTTAAAGTAATTTTTTTTAGGGATTTCACAACCCCCTAAAATGTAATCAATGTTCTATCAGAGGGGGTGAGCAATCTGATAAGTGTGCCTTTTTCCATATTAGTTATTCCAGAAGAATTAAATTATTGAATGTTATACTGATGCTGGGGAATAATGTTTTTAATTGTCTAATTTTCTTGCAATGTTAGCTTCCAAATTAATTGATTTTGGTTTTCTTGTTTGATTCCCCAGTTTCCTTCAACGCCACAGGAATGGCAGACTGTGGCATCCCATTTTGCCAGCTGTTGGGACTTTCCCAATTGTGGAGGGGCTATAGATGGGAAACATGTCCACATTGTGCCACCACCCCATTCGGGGTCATATTATTTTAATTATAAGGGGTTCCACAGTATTGTTTTAATGGCGGTGGTGTCGGCACACTATGATTTTTTATATGTGGACGTGGGGAAGAATGGCCGGATGTCGGATGGAGGAGTATTTGCCCAGACGGAGTTCTGCCAGCGTCTCCAGAGTGGTGGCCTGGGATTGCCACCTGATGAGGATAACGTGGAAGGACTCCCCTTTGTCTTCATTGCCGATGAAGCCTTCGCTCTGAGCAAGCACCTCATGAGGCCATTCCCCCAAAGAACCCTCACCCCGGAGAGGAGGGTTTTTAATTACCGGCTGGCCAGAGCTAGAAGAGTGGTTGAGAATGCGTTTGGAATTCTGGCCAGCCGGTTCCGCCTGTTTCAAACAGCCATTAATTTGGCGGAATACAAACTTAATTTTATAATTTTATCGTGCTGCATTCTGCACAACTTTTTAAATAAGCATTCTGCCAATTATATAGGCACAGTTGGGCCTGAGGCCGGACAAATAGAAGCCAACCTTACAGGCCTGGATACTGTCCGTACTGGCTTGGCCCCCCAAAGTTCCCGTCAGGTTAGACAGCAATATGTTGATTATTTTATGGGTAGGGGGGCCATTGCAATGGGCCAGGATATATAATTTTTTGACAATAAAAAAAATATTGCTGAAATCTGGCATTATATTTATTGCTTGCCTTTCTTTTGGGCTGTCTCCTAGGTTATGGTCGAGCAGTTGTAGTGCCAACTGTATTTGAATTTTAAAAATGTCTAAATAAGCTCCATTGCCACTGTAAACAACTTTTTGACAATTATAACCAAACTGATACTGAGCCTTGAAATAACAAAACACACATTTGTTAAAATCCTATA